>JARYZH020000167.1:181349-923244 GCA_030021035.2 Notholithocarpus densiflorus
ATATATATATATATATATATATATATATATATAAACCCTAACATTCACTCTTTACTCTTCAGCTCACACCTCATCAGACTCACTCAGCCGCCCGCCTCTCATCTCACACGGACTCAATCTCTCCAAACTCTTCTCTCACACTTACACTTCACCAAATTCTTCTCTCACACTCTCACTCACTCCACCACCCTTGCTCTGTCAGTGTCACCGCCGCCGGTCCCGGTCTGTTCTGTTCTCTACTTCTCTTCTTCTTCTTTTCTCTTTTCTTTTTTCTTTTTTGATATTGATGTATTTGGTATTATTCCTTAAAATCATGTTTAAAACTGTTTTGCTATCTCACATTCGGATTCAATTTGTTTTAGGAACTTTATTGTTGGTATTTTTGGCTTAATTGTTTATAGTTTGATTAAAATTATATGTTTAGTTAATTATTTATCCTGTAAAATTCTCTATTTTTTTTTTTGGCCTCAGCATGTGTTTGGATTTTGATTAAATCAAGTTCTTTGGATTGATTATGTTCTTTTTATTTGTAAATCTTTTTCTCTAATTTCCGATTATATTTAAAACTGTTCTGCTATCTCATATTCCGATTCAATTTTTTTTAGGTACTTTATTGTTCATAATTTTGGCTTAATTGTTTGAATTGGATTAATATGTGAATGTTTGTGTGTTTTGAAAAAAAAAATTGGAACTTTTCCATGTGGAATAGCTAATTTGGTAGAGCTGGTGTTTTAGACTGTCAATCTTGAATTTTGGGTCCACTGAGTTTGGTTAATTTTGATACTGAGGCTATGTGATTTGCTATGGAAGGAACTGGAGTTACCTGTTTGTGTGATCCTCCACGCAAACTGTGAATTTGAAATGGAAATTGGAATGTGATTTTATACAAGAATTAACAAGTTCTGATAGCCCTATGTATTAGATTCAGTACTGAGTAGGTATTTAGCAAGTATTCGGATCTGCTGAAATTGAAATTTGAAATGGTATTGAGCAAGTTTGATATGTTGCAAGGTAGCTTAATGAACTTATTACTATCAATGTTTGAAATTTGTCCTGTTTCTTATAATTTTAGCTTCCTTGAACACATGTATGATACTTACTGTACCTGGCACAACCCCTTTCCACACCTTTTCTAGACTGACATCTTTAAGAGTCCCAATATCTTACTTCCCATAAATATGTTAGTTTCCTTCTTCCCATATGAAGGACATGCCCTGGTTGTAAATCGCAGGGCTTATGAATGTTGTTTTGACCTTGAATACTCATTTTGAGTTTAAGCCCTGGTGCATTACCCTTGGGATTGTGTATTATTTGAATTTACATTAAGCCGTTGTTGCAATGAAATATTTATTTATTTTTATTTTTATTGTCATTGTCATTGTCATTTATTTCTGTCATCTTTGTTGTCACCATCACCATTATCATCAGCGTCTTCATTAATGTACTCTTTGGTTGCTTTTGTTGTTACTGAAATAAGATTGCTTAAAATTATATGGTTAGTTAATTATTTTTCCATCTTTGTAGCTTGAGTTTATGTAAACTGAGAAGCTTGCTCTAATTTCTGTTTATATTTATAACTGTTCTGCTATCTCATATTCTGATTCATTTTTTTTAGGTAGTTTAATCGGACGTGTCCAGCGACGAGTCGGACCATGACTCATGGTTGAATCAGCAGCAATTGGTTAGTTTTTGGGTTAATTGGTCCAGGACTTGCCCGATTCAGTCATCGATTCATTCAGTAATGACATTCTCCTCGCTCACTGAAATGGATTACTTCGATTCTTAGTCAAAGATTTTTCATGTTGTAGAGAGGGTTCTATATGTAGTTGTTTGTACTTTGTTCAATTATGTGAAAAAAATAAAATAAAAAATAAATAAAATTGTTAGATAGACTTGTTGGACTTGTGATAAGCTACAAGTTGTTTAGACTTGTTGGACTTGTTAGCTACAAGTTGTTTGTAGCTTTTCAATTTCTTGGACTTGTTGGATTTATTTTATTTTTATGTTTAGCAAGTGATTTTAGCTATGATTTATTGATTTATGATTAAATGGTTATCTTAGCTATGTGATTTATAGATTTATAATTAACAGGTGATTTATGATTAAATAGCCTATGATTTGGACTGATTTGGCATTTGGGCCACATTATATGGGCTTGAATCTACATGTTATAGGGCTTGAATCTAGGCAAAAATGAATTTGGGCTTCAATTTTTTTTTTTTTTTGGTTGGGCCACGATTTGGGCAGTGGATTGGGCCCAAATCTGGTTGGCTTAAACGGGGCCCGGCAGGGCAGGTCTAGGCCCCGGGGAAAAAATCCATTATTAAATGGACCGGGTCCGGGCTCACGGGTCGGGTCCGGGTATGAAAAAAACTCGACCCGAACTAGGCCCGTTGCCATTCCTAATGCTGACCATTTGAAATACAGTTTTCCGGATTATCAGGTTTGCTATTGTTTGCCTTTTCTTTTGATGTTTTATGTATAATCATGCGTTGAGTAAAAATAATGTCACTTAAAAACTATCTTTCCTTCTCTTCTTCTAGGTTTGTTTTATAAATCCAGATGGCAGCGAAAACTTGCAGCCGATGCCTCCTTTTCGAATCAGGCTTCCCAAGATTCAGAAAGGCGGTAGTCATGCACTTACTGGGAATAAGATATCTGGTGTTGATTCAGCAGATGGTGTCAATATGGAGGATACACTCATTGTTGAGGCATACACTCCTTCTGACCCAGGTCCTTATCCCCAAGATCAGCCAAAACAGAACTCAGTTAGATTTACACCTACACAGGTGCTATGCAACTATTTTTTTCAATTGCACTCTGTTATTTTTCATGCTTTTATGTGTTAAATCCTTTCTGATGATCCAAAGTCCTTTGCCTATTTATTGTAATCCTTATATAATTGGTACTTATCCCATTGGCTGCATGAAATTGAGTTTGAATTGGCAAATTTGTTAACTAAATTGATCATTCAGTGGGCCTTTATATAATTATATGCAACTTGTATCTCAGTTTAAACTTGATTATTATGTTAGACAATTAAGAATAATTAGCTCTTTACTGTCCTGTTCTAATTAGATTAATAGTAGTATCTAAATAGGGATGATCAGATGGGGAAGAGAGGGCAATTCACCCCCTGAACATTTTGACTGGAAAGAAACAGTACTGAACCACACTAACATATACTAGGGCTTATGAGAGGAAACTAGCTTAAGTATCCATCCCCAGGTTGTGTGAGTTTTCCCTTCTAACAGGAAAGAGAAATGAGAAGTAAGAAAGTAAATGGACTTTAATCTTCTCCTGGGCTGAATTTGCTCTCTTTTTATTGACTGAATTGGTCATCTGTTTATCATGGTTGTATGAATGAAGTTTCTGCTACCAGAGTTTAAGCTTTGAAATTCATCTTTATGTTCAAGCAATTTATGATTTAGACATGGCATTTGATATTTTTTTACTGATTGGAGACATTTTGGTTGTCTTTTGTGTTTATTTTACCTTGTGAAAGTGAATGATACATATGCAAGATTTTGGAATATCAAGGATTCTCATCGGATTTTCACATTGAGAGTTACGATCATTGATGGCTGGTATTGTGAATGGTCTTTAATATTGTGAATGGTACATATGCTAATTTCACTAGATGATATTATGCATGTAACCATTTTGAATACCCTTTTGTAGTATAGCCAATGGAGAAGGTACATAGACTAGCATACCTCATGTGCATAATTAGGCTTCCAGCTCCATGTTGGAGCTAACTTGTTCAACTCCATGTTGATAATAAAATGCACAGACTCTTGGCTTGGAAGATATCTCTCTTTATTTTTGTTTTAGTTTCACGCATGGATGAAAAACATTATCCTGATACCTTTTTGTGTAAAGTGTAAATTGTGGGTTATATATGTGGTAAGTCATTTTCTGGGATCCTCAAATCTTTGTTTCGATGATTTGACTTCAATTTTTGTTGCAGTCTTGTGAGGAATCTTGTGAATAAACTTTTCTTTGTGCTACTTTGGAAAAATTATTTGACTCTAAAAAAAAAATGCAACTGTAGGGGGGAATGTGCAAAATAGGCAAGGAAAAGGGATGTATATGGTTAGTTAGGCAACGTTTGAAACAATTATGGAAAGTAGCATCTCGAGTTTTAGAAACTCGAGATCCATATTACTGAAAATACCACATAAATCTCGAGTCTTTAAGACTCGAGTTCCATGCAAAAAAAATTTCCTCTATAGTGGCGTTTTTAAGCCTTACAGTGACGTTTTAAAGCCATATAGTGGCGTTTTTCTGCAAAAAAAAATTTTATAAGTGATCACCCCATACCAGGTTTAAGGAGCCCTATAGTGGCGTTTTTAAGCCTTATAGTAACGTTTTAAAGCCCTATAGCGGCGTTTTTTTGCAATTTATGGAACTCGAGTCTTTAAAACTCGATTTTCATGTGGATTTTTTTCCAAATCAACCCATTCTCTTACAAATCGAGACTTAAAAACTCGATTTTTATCTTGGAACTCGAGTTTTAGACACTCGAGATGCTAGTTTTCAATATTTTTTTGATCCGTGACAATTAACTAAATTTTTTTATATTTGTTGTTATTTGGAAAGGGAGTTCCAACTGTAGATTAGTTCTAGTGTTCTCATATTTTGCTTCTAGATTCATTTCAACATTGGTGCTGGTGTTTGTGTGAACATCATTACCTACAATTTCCATGTTTACATCTTTTTGAAAGTGTCACTAAGTATTTGTAGTGTTTTTTGTTGCACAAATTGGAGCAATCATCTCTGGTATTCAGCCTGGACTAACTATGGTTGTGGGTCCACCTGGTACAGGAAAAACTGATACAGCTGTGCAAATCCTGAATATGCTTTATCACAATTGTCCTTCTCAGTGGACATTGATAATCACACATTCAAATCAGGCTTTGAATGACCTTTTTGAGAAGATAATGCAGGTACCACTTCAGGATGATAACTTTGCCCTTCCTCTTCATTTGTATAGTGATTATGCTTGAGCTTGTAGTGTGTACGGTTCTTTGGCTACTAGTAGGATAGTTTTTAATGCATCTTCATGTTTATTGTTTTAGAGGGATGTACCCGCACGTTATCTACTCCGTCTTGGTCAAGGAGAACAAGAACTAGCGACTGATCTCAATTTTTGTAGGCAAGGCTGTGTGAATGCAATGCTTGTCCGACGGTTAGAACTGCTTGGTGAAGTGGAGAGGTTGGCTAGATCTCTTCAACTGCCTGAGGATGTAGGTTATACATGTGAAACTGCTGGATATTTCTGGTTGCTTCATGTATACTCGCGCTGGGAACAATTCTTGGCAGTTTGTGCTGAGAATGAAGATAAACCAACATTTGTTAAAGACCGCTTTCCCTTCAAGGAATTTTTCTCTGACACACCGTATCCAATTTTTATGGGTGAGTTTTTTGAGAAAGACATGAGAGCAGCTAAGGGGTGCTTTCGTCATCTTAAGACCATGTTTCAAGAGCTTGAAGAGTGTAGGGCATTTGAATTGCTCAAGTCGACGGCTGATCGAGCAAATTATCTCATGACCAAGCAGGCAAAGATTATTGCAATGTCTTGCACTCATGTGGCACTCAAGAGGAAGGATTTTCTTCAGCTAGGTTTCAAGTATGACACAACTTGTTGATGGAAGAAAGTGCCCAAATATTGGAGATTGAGACCTTCATCCCAATGTTGCTCCAGAGGCAAGAAGATGGTTATGCACGGCTTAAGCGCTGCATCCTGATTGGTGACAATCACCAGTTGCCTCCTGTTGTGAAGAACATGGCTTTCCAGAAGTATAGCCACATGGATCAGAGTCTATTTACAAGGTTTGTTTGTCTCGGCATTCCTTATATTGAGCTCAATGCCCAGGGTATAGCCAGGCCAAGTATAGCCAAACTGTACAACTGGAGGTACGGAGATTTGGGTGACCTTCCTTACGTAAAGGATGATGCTGTCTTCCATAGAGCAAATGCTGGATTCTCCTATGAGTATCAGTTATTGGATGTGCTCGATTACCAAGGTAGAGGTGAAAGCGCCCCTTCACCTTGGTTTTATCAAAACGAGGGAGAAGAATATGTTGTCATTGTCTATATGTACCTGCGTTTACTTGGATACCCAGCAAATAAGATATCCATCTTGACAACTTACAATGGCCAGAAACTTTTGATCCGTGATGTTATCAATAGAAGATGTGTTCCATATGACTTCATTGGTCCACCCCAGCAAGGTAAATTACTAAGCGTACCCCTTTTACATTATAATTAGAAGGCATATCAACAGTTAAATTGTGGGTCAGGATGTGTAAATTTTACATTTTTCAGGATGAACATGTGCTCTACCAAGAGCAGAGGCCTGGTTGGACTCTTCTAATTGATGGTTTCACTCTTTTAATATCCTGTGTGCATGTTAAACATGATTAACTACCCTAGTCATCCTTGGTTGAGGTTTTATTTTATTGCCATTGTTGCCTGGTTAGATGTTATTTTTCTAAAATATTAGTAGGACCGCACTATGTTATTCTATTAATATGTTACTGTTTTCACTAATGTTTGTGTATAGGTTACAACTGTTGATAAGTTTCAAGGTCAGCAAAATGATTTTATATTGCTGTCTCTTGTGCATCTCGCCTGTGAAGCACGGGTGTGTTTCGGGACTCAGGTGTGGGTGCAGGACTCGGCAATTAAAAATTTATTAAAAATATTTTTATTAATATTTTTAATATATTGCTAAGCATACTTTTTTATATAATAATAATAGAAAACTCATATAATAATAATAATAATAATAGTAATAAAATAAATAGATAGATAGTAATAAGTATACTAAAGTTTTTGACACTTGAATTATTGATAAAGGTATCAAAATAGATGAGGCATCCCATAAATAAATAAATAAATATAAAGATGTGGCTTAGTGGCTCACGTATTTGGTCAACCCAAAAACAAAATAAATGATAAATGTGGCATATATTAAAATAGATATAGCTTCTTCCCATTACAAAAGAAAAATAAATAAATAAATAGAATAAAAGTAAGATGTGGCTGGCTCAGGTGTTTGGTCAGAGAGGCACAAAAAACAAAATAAAGTTAACAAAGGCATTTTAAAAAAAAACAAAAAGGAAGACACTATTGTTTGAGTGTAAAAAAAACCAAAAAAAAAAAAAAAAAAAAACAAAACAAAAGGCAGGGGCTCACGTGTATCCAGTTATAATATCGTTTTACTGTAAAAAAAAAAAAAAAAAAAAAAAAACTTTTCAAAAAAAAGAAACAGAACAGAAGGCAGGGGCTCTGGCGAAAAAAAAGGTAGAAGAAAACGAAGAAGCAAAGAAGAAGAAAGGGGTTAAGGCCACCGGTATCACAATCTAACCTCTTTCCTCTCCATCTTCGCTGGCTCAAGAGACAGTCAGTCACAAGTTTTTATCCATTTTTTGTTTGTTTTCATTTTCTTGTTCGGTGCTGGCAAGCTGTGTTTCGGCGGTTTCGCCCGATACGGCCCGAGTCGGCGCGAATCAGGCCAATTCAGCGCGAATCGGCCCGAGTCTAGGCCGCGTTGGCGCGAGTCAGCGTGAGTCGTGAAAAAAAAAAAAAAACACGTGGCAGGACACGGCCCGACGCGCGGGCAGCGGCGTCCCTTGCGCGGCACCGCGTCGGACACGGGTGCGGCTCCTCTGGCGCCACGTCCGTGCTTCCCAGATACTCGCTTTGTTGGTCACCTTCGTGATGTTAGAAGATTGGTTGTTGCCATGTCTCGTGCCCGACTTGGTTTGTATGTGTTTTGTCACCGATCTCTGTTTGAACAATGCTATGAACTGCAGCCTACATTTCAACTTCTGCTTCAGAGACCTGATCGCCTTGGCCTCAATCTAAATGAGATCACTTCATATACAGAACAACATGTTGAAGACACTGGACCTATCCATCTTGTCAGTGGTGTTGAGGAGATGATTAGCATTTTTAACTGGAGGTATCAGGTATGTATGGCTTTCTTTTTCGGGTTTTAAATTTCTGTCCTCATTAGTGCATGATTGGTGCATCAATTTGGAAAGAAGTTTTGACTTTAGGTTATGCTGAAATGCTTTTAATTGCTTAAATTTGTATCACACTTGAATGTAATCTATATCCTCATCCACGCAGGATGATGGCTTAATCTGTTACCCTGGACCTTTTTTTTAACTTTTATTGTTTTGGTTACCCGTAATTGCACAATTGACTGAATTCTAAAGTTGAGACTTGTAATTTTCTTGATGTCAGGAACGATACATGAGTCATCAATTTGATCATTATATGACCTACTCAGGACAAAATGATCAACAAAATTCAGCAACTGTGTTCAATGCCATAGACACTGATATACCTTCTGTGCAACATGAAAGCAGCATGGAAGAGGATACTAAGATAGATGGGGATGTTCTGTCTGCGAGTCATTCAAATGGGGAAGTAGATAAGGAAGCTAGTAAAAATGATGAAAAATGATAGGCTACCTGAAAGCAATTCAAGTGAGGAAAATATGACGGAGTAGTGTAGTTAATAGTGCTTCTCACAGGAGTCCTCTTCTTTTGCTAATTTTAAATGATCTGGAGGTCCAATTTTATGTCAATCACAATCATGGCAACCGGCCAATTCCTTTCCTAAAACTGAGATATTAAGCTAATAACTGCAGAGACTAGGTCTCAAGTCCTTCATTGGTGTTTAGGTGAAAAACTTGGAACTCAAAAAATAGGCCTGGAAGTTGTGAGACTTAACTACTAAAGAGCAAGCACGTCATGGGGCAGAAAGAAAAGACTGAAAGAAAAGATGCATGTTGCATATCAGAATATGTTTCAGCTGTACAGTGCCAAATTTGTTGAACATTTTTATATCCTGAGATAGGAAATTATCTGTTCCTGCTGTCTATACCAAATACTAATCTATATATATATAATAGCGGAAGCCTTAAGGAGGTGCTGCCACGTTAGGAAAAAAGGCCACTTAAAATACTGCCACGTATACAATTTATTCTTTAAAATACTGTACGGTGCGTTTGGGGAGACTCCTTTTCATCAAACGTTTATATAAAAACACCAAGCCGCTTATCCAAAAAAGAAAAAAAAAACGCAAACCCAAAAACCCAAACCGTATTTCCCGATCGAATTCAGACTCACCCTCACTTCCATCTCTTTGCTGCAACTCCAGATCAGAATAGCGTGTTCCAAACCAACAGCCATACGAGAAAAGAAAATCCAAAAGGAAGCGAAAAAAAAGAAGAAGAGAAACCTGAAAACCTCTGTTCGTTTTCTGCAACAGTAAAACTGAAAATCTTCGTTCATCCTCTGCAACAACAGGCGATTTAGAAGCAATCCCGTTCCTTCTCTTCAACAACAGACAATTCAAAAGGTAGGCATTTTCCCCCTTTTTTTGTTTTCTATTCAATTACCGTTTCTAGGGTTTTCAAAAATATATGGGTTTAGTGATGGGGTTTTCGTTTACAACTTATTCTTTAAAATACCGTACAGTACGTTGGGAGAGGCTCACTTTCATCAAACGTTTGGAGAGATCATTATAAAAACACCAAGCCGCTTATCAAAAAAAAAAAAAAAAAAAAAAAAGGCAAACCCAAAAACCCAAACCGTATTTCCCGATCAAAATTCAGACTCACTCTAACTTGCGATTCTTCGTTGCAACTCCATATACACACAGATCGGACTAGCGTGTTCCAACCCATCAAACAGACAAACAAAGAAAATCCAAAAGGAAGCAACAAAAAAAAAAAAGCGAAAACTGGAAACCTCTATTCATTCTCTGCAACAGTGAAAATTGAAAATCTTTGTTTGTACTCTGCAACAACAAGCGATTTAGAAGCTATCCCGTCCCTTCTCTTCAACAATAGACAATTCAGAAGGTAGGCATTTTTTCCCCTTTTTTTGTTTTCTATTCAATTATCGTTTCTAGGGTTTTCAAAAATATATGGGTTTAGTAGAAGGTAAGCAGGTTTTTTTTCCCCTTTTTTTTTTTCTATTCAATTACCGTTTCTAGGGTTTTGAAAAGGCTACCTTTTACCTTAATTTCCGATTTATTTTTACAATTTCTTGAGTTTTGTTTGTTCGATTGTTGTATTTTGTTTGGCAGTTTTTTGTTATGTTTCTGCTTTTTGAATCCTACTTAAATTTTAATGGTTGGTTATCTTTTTTAAAAAAAAAAACTAGAGATACTGCGATGCAGAGAAAGGGAAGTAGAAAATAAAAAGAGTTTGCGATCCAGTGGAGCTTCGTACAGCCGGCCATCGCCATCTGATCTGCTGCTCTGCCTCATCTTTCCTTTGCAACAAAATTTTTCTAAAGGTCAGCATACTCTTTTCTTCTGCAAATATTGTTTTGGTTTTCTGAAACTTTTCGCCATTGCTTTTCCTTTTTCGAATTAGCATATTAAATCTCCAATATGTATATGTTTTTAGTTTAAAACCAGATGTTTATACTACAAGAATTATCATCTTCCTTTTCAATATATCTGTATTTCAAAATTTTCTCCATACCGAATTGTCTAGGGTTCTTCTTTGACTCCTTTTGAAATATAGATGGGTTTATTTCTCTTTCTATGGAAAAATTATAATTTTCGGTTTTAAGTACTGGTAACATAAGGGATTTTGCCCTTGATTTTAATAGCCAAATTTCAACTTGGATGGTTATAAGTCTGAAAGTTTAGAGTGTGTAATGATGGGTTTATTCTCTCTCTATGGATGATTTGGTCTGAAATTATTATTTTTGGTTTTAAGTTTTAGTAACATTAGGGATTTTGCCCTTGATTTTAATACTTGGATGGTTTAAATTTGAAAGTTTAGAGTGTATAGTAATTTATAATTTTTTTATAAGTGAAATTATGGTTTTTTGGATTAATTACTGCGTTTTTGAAAAGTAAATAAATAAATTAATAACCAACTGATTACTATACGCCTTCCAACAGATTGTTAGACACTGTGTCATTGAAATTATAAAAAACCTTCTTACTCTGTCATTTTGTTTAAATTCAGATTTGCTGCAATTCTTCTTTCAAGTACAAAACTTGAGTAATTTGCAAGTAGAGTTGCTGGAACAAACTGATAGGTTAGGAAAGCCTAATTTTTCCTTTGTTTATTTGATAATTTTGTCCATTATGTATTCGTTATTTGAATTTCCTCTGTTTTCGCATATTTTAGACAGCTTTTTCTAAAAAGAAAAAAAATGCATTCCATGATTATTTTTCAACTAACCTGTAAAATTGTTATGTTTTTTTTTGTTGGTGTCATGCTTTGTGATCAACTTCCTTATAACAGGGGACTCTGTTTTTATCGCTTTTCAGAACTATACTATAATCTCTGACATGTAACTTTCTGAATTCTGAACTAAATTTTGTGGGGTGTGTATGGTTGTGGTGCAGTGGGTATTCTTTGCTTAGAGATCCCCAGTACAACAAAAGGACTTACCAATGCTTTGGTATCTTCAAATGTTTTCCCCTTTTAGTTGAAAAGATTCTAATGCTCCATTACTTAAAGCTAGGTCTCGAACTAATCATATTCCAGATTGTAGGATTGTACTATGATAAATTTAAGGATCAATCTAGATCGTCCTATAGTTCACTTTTGTGGAATCAGATCAGTTACTAGGATTGTAGTGACAAATTTACTGGTTTAAAAGTCATTTGCATATCAGTATCCATGCGATTGCTGCTTCTGCACTGCAGGGCTTGCACCATAACCAAAGCTTTGCCATATATTTTATGTCATTGCTACCAACTGTTTTTTTTTTTTTTTTTTTTTTTTTTTTGAGTTCTGTTTAAACCAGTGGCCAAAGGAATTTATCTTTATTTTGTTCCAATGTTGTAGCTTTGAGAATAATCTCCGGCTAGAAGGTCTAGAGTTGCTAGGACTTGCAAGTTATGACACTAACTGCTCATGAAGATGTAGATGCCGCAAAACTCAACTTTGCACTGAATAGATATGTATTCCAAAAATTGAAAGTGTGTTACCTACAGTGTAGTGGGATTGGTGATAAATTCAATTCCTCATATATAACTATTTGTAAATTTTACTATACTGTTGTGCTCTTTTGAAGAAGTTCAATACGTTAATATGTATTGATGAAATACGAGAAAAGGGGTTACCTACCATGTGAATGGTTGATTTGGTTGACAGTTTCGCTCATAGTATGTTCAACACATTAATATGTATTAATGTAATACTAGAAAAGGGTTTACCTGTCGAACAAATGGTTGATTTGGTCTGACTTCATCTCTCTTGCTTTGTCCTACTTATTACTAATGATTTTTATACGAGCTCATATACTTCTGTTAGTTCTCTTTCCAGCTTCAAAATTTTAGGGAATACTGGTTGAAAATAAGTTTGATGTGTGCTGTTTCTGAACTGCAAGGTATTAAACATTAGTTACTGTACTTGCTGTCATGCTAGCAAAAATAGGGGTTTCAAAAGTCTGACTCAGAATCACATTAGAGTTTTGAATGAGATTTACACTACTTTGACTCAAAAGAACAATAAACTAAGCCCTCTCTCAAAAGTCTTTTTAAAGAATAGAGAATGCCAAGAAGAAATCTGCACTTGACCATAAATTAGGATTTGATATTGGATTGTTTCAATGAATTATGTAGACTGCTTAATCTATCATTTGGAATTGTTTTCCCAGTTTCAGGCTTCTTTTTTTTTCTTCTTTCTTGGGTAAACAATATTGAACTTCTTCTTTTCTTCGTTTGCAGCTTCATCCTGATGCCAAACTCAGGATTTAATGTCAAAATCAAAGTTTGAGAGGGAATTTGCAGCTTGAAAGTGGATGGATTAATTGCATTTTGTACGCTAATAGCAATTTCCCATTTTGATTTGCAAGGAAATTCTCACAAATTTGTGAAAAAAAAAACATTCTCACAAATTTAGAGACTACTACGCCTCTCTTGGCAGATATGTTTTGAGTAACCTACTTACAATGAACATAAAGCATAATATTAAATTTGTATCAACAAAAATGGTGTCCTCACACACTTTATATATAAAAGAATCTGAGGAAACATGAATTTTTTATAGTTATATTTTTTTCAGCTTCTTTCATTCCTGTTGTAACAGAGAGACAGAACTAAGTTAAACATGCAAAAGGTAAATTTTATTTGAATATTCATGTTTTATCAAAAATTTTGTTGTGTCTATTGCTATGAAACAAATTGGAGAGCTTGGAAAGGGTACTTTTTTCATCTTTGATTTCTATGTTTTTAGTTATTTTAATTTTTCAACCAAGTCAATATAGTGTATATAATTGTATTGTGGCTGTTTGGATTAGTTATATATCTGCTTGAATGCATCAAAATTTTCCTTATAATGTCTATTGAATTTTGCTTAAGAATTTGTATCATGACTATAATGTAGTGATGTCAAATAGGCTATTTTTTCTTCTCATCACCTACCGAGTATTATTATTATTTTTTTTTTTTTTTGAGAAAATCTTTTGAGTAGTTGAATGCATGCTCGGTTGCTTAATGGAACACTATAGAGTTTTACCCAAGAAATATGATAAGTTAAAACACGTTGTTTTCTGAAATAGTATGCCATGGTTTAGATATATAAATCTAACAATCTAAATTTTTCTTTCCATTTCTTTTCCTCTCTTCCCTTTTTTTTTTTTTTTTAAAAGAAACATAATGATATCTAATTCTTATAACTTTATTACTTCTAATGAAACCATTTTTATAGCTATACACAGGTTATCATTTTTATAGCAAAACAAATTATAGATGGAACATATATACTTGAATGCATGCAGTGGAAGCATGAGAACTAAGTTTATATTGAAAGTAAGCTCATTTATACATAAAATGATCCCGCGCGTTGTGCGGGTTAAAAGCTAGTTGTAAGTAAAGCATCATGCAATTTTGGGCTTAGCTAATGTTGTTGCTAATTTAATTCAACTATGACTATGCTTTTTTTCTTTTCTTACTAATGGTGGAAAATGTTATCATTGTACACTCATTTTGTACTGTTTGTGTGTGCGTGTGCATGCGCGTAAAAAAGTTGAGATTTTAATGGTGGTTTAGATGACGAAATTAGATGGCTTTGTATTTGGCTACTCACACTTTTTTTTTTTTATAAATATGTCTAATCACACCCTTTATTCTTTTAGGTTGATCTAATCTCATCTCTTTTAGCTATATTTTTGTATCAAGTTACTAATGAAAGTGTCACGTAGTATTCAATTGGTTTACTAATTAACGAATACATGACATTTGGGATATTTTTGCACAGTTGCCTTTTTATATTTAAAATCACTTTAAGAAAAATGTTAAATATAGAAAAGTTCTTTAATTTATTTTAGAATTAAAAATGTATTTTTCCAGTCCAGGTTCACTTATTGGCATCCTCATTGGTTTATAATTCAAACAGATATTTTGTGAAATACTTCTTCTTCATCTTATTTATTTTCTTTCTTTTTTTCCCCCGATAATCCAGTAGCATTAGGCCTACTTTAAACCCCATCTGTCCCTATGTCTATGATGGTACATGTTTATTTGATTTGAATAGAGCCAATGTTTTAGAATAAGATAGGTGTTGGGTTACACTTTACACCTTAGTAAAGTCTCACATCAAATACTAATGAGAAGAAGAAAATGTTAACATAATTAGGTCTAAACTCATATGCTGAAGCCCACACAAGTGTGCTTGAATCTCTTCACAATTAATGTTCTTAGCTATATAAAAGCTTACAAATACAAATTGTCACTTCCATAATGTTCTTAAGCATGAAAATAACCATTTATTTACAATTTTTATCAAATCTAGGTGCTAAGGCCCCAGTCTCTCCATTGCTCTTCATTGTATAATTGTGTACACACAGAAGAGTTTGCAAAGATGTTTGATAGAGGTCCAAAGCTTACACCATGAGACATAAATTTTTGAATGTCTATAAACAAATAAATCAATTGAATGAACCTAACAATCACAGAGCACCTTCTGGTTGGAGAAAACATGTTAGTAATTACCGTTACTAAAATCAAGAATTGCCTTGATTTTTCAAGGAACAAGAGCTGGGCAATCTTGGGTCAACAGCCAGCTTTCCCTATCTCGTTCAGGCACCATTGTCTCAGCATAAGACTATAAAATTCTTGATGTGAAAAAGCGAGTTGGACGCTTCTTACCGGTGACTGAAAGCAACCTTGGCAAGAGATGTGACTTGCTGAGCCTATAAGCTGATTGTAGTTAGGAAGAGGAAAAACAAAAGTAGCAACATGTCCTCTGGCAAGGACTTCAAATCTTCACGACCACCACCATTTCCAAAATCTCAATGTCTTTATGAGCCCATATCCATCCACAGGAAGTGTGTTCAATTCTTAGAAGCCCCCATCCACCCGCAGGCAGTGTTTGCTGCATCTGGTGATGTTAATTGAATTTAAACTAAGTATATGAAATGTAAAATAATTCATTCCTAACTTGAAAATAAGAAATCATACAATATATCACCCCCTATCCTCACTTTAGTAAAATAAGAAAAATGGTGCACTTTCTGAAATGCATTGATAAATTCACTTTGGATGATGGATATTTACATTCAAATGCAATGAAAATCAACAATTTTTTATACTGTGTTGTAAGTATCAGATGGAATATAACTAAGCATTATCAAGCACCATAATTTGCCAAGATTGATTTGTAAAATTGAAGAAATTCTTTTAACAAACAAAGGATTTGTTCAGAAATGTTTTTCTAAATTTAAAATAATGATAAATCAGAGCACTGGTTTGAAACAAATGAGCTAGCCCCTATTTTGTTCAGTATGGATTTTATTCATTCCATGACTTGCAAGCTCACATAGTTCTCATTAGAACTACTGCTTCATTTTTTTAAAATTCAACATCAGAATTGCACTTGTATATGCTTCTATTTGAAAATTAAAGGATTTTTACCTAGGACTAATCAGAAGAAGCATACAGGCAGATCTGTCCACAGCCAAATAAGGGCATTTGTTGGTGGTGAGCAGAGAAAGCCAGGACATTTGTTCATGTGCTGCACAAAATAAAATATTAGGACTAGTGATGGTAAGGAAATGTTTTAGCGAGTACCACCAAAAAGTTAAGCTGATGCCTATTATTTCTTAATCTTTTTAAAAAAAAAATACACAAAAAAGAAAAAAGGAAAAAGACCAAAAGTTAAGCTGATGCCTATTATTTCTTAATCTTTTAAAAAAAAAATACACAAAAAAGAAAAAAGGAAAAAGACCAAAAGTTAAGCTGATGCCTATTATTTCTTAATCTTTTTAAAAAAATATATACAAAAAAGAAAAAAGGAAAAAGATTCAAAGGATTTGAAATGTGGAAATGCATAAATGAAGGGTTAGTCTAGTGGAAACAAGGATGGAGTACTTGGTGAGATTTGGAATGCTACCACCACCAATACTCTTTCGATGATATGATAAGTTCCTCCTGAATTTCCCAAGCTCCTCTTGTCAAGCGTATGGCAAGGTTTAGAAAATATAATTTGAATTCAGGAATTATGTGCAAAAGGAACAAAATTATTATCTTAAAACATTTGCTTGACATTTCACAAAGAAATAATGAAGTTGAAGAAATTTCAAGATCCTGGTTCATACTTGATTTTTTCCTGAAGGAAATTACTTCCTTTTAATCAAATTTTAATGCTGATAATGAGAACAACCAGTGGTTGTTTTTTCCCTTGCTCAATAAATGCTCTCAGGAACCTCCTGGCACCAGTAACAATAGAAGGTTAGGAAACTTTGAGAATAAATCTTGAAAACAAAAAATAAATAAATAAGCGGTAGTAAACCATTTGTAGAAATCTCGAAGAAAGAGGTCTGAATGCTTACCAAAAGTGCTGGTTGCCGAGGAAGTTTGAGTTGGTTGGCTGAAGTCACCCTGGATTTTGAAAGCAAGGTAATAATTTTCATATCACAAGCTTGAATCTCACAGGGCTATTTATAGCATATTATATCTGGAAGCACAAAAGAAATAAAAGTCAGGTGGAAAACCAGGTAGAATTGTGCAGAAGCCTTGAAAATAAATTAAAATATTAAAGAATGGAAAAAAGTTTAATAGCAAAATGCTGGTAGCAAGCTGAGAAAGTGACAACATTGGCCAAAACAAGAAAAAGATTATTGATTCATGCAATTTCCTAATTAAATCATTGAATTTAAACTAAGTTTTGTGAAGAGTGTCAATTGATTTGGGATAGACATTAGCAATCTTAGGCAACACTTCCCTAGGGTCTGTCTGCCAAAATCATCATTGCAAAGGACAGTTTTAGAAATATAAGTGACGCAGGACAACCAGAACAAAATTGAAATAACAGAAAAATAAAAGATATGACCTAGGAGTCAGCACCTAGGCCTTGCTTGGAGTCAGCACCAAGCGGGAAACCACTAGGAGTCAGCACCTAGGGTAGACCTGGAGTCAGCACCAGACCAAAGAAAGACCAAACGGCCATTGTTTTCATTCATCAAAATATCAACTAACTCCTCAATGAGTACAATAGGTTGCTTATAAAGGATTACTAAACCCTAGTTCTAATTGGCTAGGAAACCCTAATTGCCTTATTACAAAAATACCCTTGCTTCTAAATTAAAATACTAATAACCCAATAAACTAATAGGACCTAAAACATAAAAATATAATTGACTAGCAAACATAAATAATACTAAATAATAATTTTCTTGCATCTCCCGCATCAATAAGTTTTACATATCATACCTAAAACAAATGAACTTCTGCATAAATGCAACATATCAGTCACTTTTCCTAATTATCTAATAGGAGCACACGTAATAAAGCAGAAGAATTGCAGACCACTTCCTAATTTTGTATGGGCTTGTTCTTGTTTCAGCCTTTCAGGTTGTGACATGAGAGATACCTACTCATGTCAGTTAAGTTTGATATATCCAAAATAATGAAGAAAGGAATCTAGAAAGCCTTCTGATTCGTCATAATTAACATCATTTAAATTTGACTATCCAATAATTGAAGGTACTTAATCACTTTGAGAACTAGATGGTTTTAGTAGAACATTTATGTACCTGACTTTAACATTTAAATGATACCATGTGAATGAAGAAAACGGTGAATGAGGACATGGTGTACACTTTTCAGCCGTATGATCACTTCATCATCAATTAAAATTCTGAAAAAATAGGCATTTTTTGCTCCAATCTTTGCCCTTCTTCTAATGGAACTACTCCTTCAACAAAGGACAACACCTAAAAAGTGCTTGATCTCAAGGCAGAATCAAATTATGACACTGTTCTTCAGCCAGTCCTTCATCAAGTATTAACACTTCTTCAGACATATTTATCAAAAAGTAAACTTATGTATGTGTGTGTGTGTGTGTAATTGAACGGAACATACCTAACTGTACAGCAACGACTTAGTCATCTTTATGTATGCAGGGATGTGATCAATCTTTTGTCACTTTTTTCCCTTCTGTTTTTGGTATCATTTCACCATCAAAGGAAATACAAGTACAATGACAACAAATTAATTCGATAAATGAACAATTTGAATGCACACAGGTACAAGGAAAAGAATTAGTGGATAAGCTGAATACTGGAGAGCAAAGGAAAAGTACCAAAAAAGTATGAATTTAGGAATATTCGGAAGACATCCAAGTAAAATCACATGGAAGATGATCAAGTTCTCGAGGTGTCATGAACTCACAATCACACTTGATATCCTATAAATTGCCTAAAGGATATCTTTTCTTTCAAATCTAGGAGCTGGAATTGGAACTATGAGGCACCATTCTCTACATTATTCTTCATTACAACACAGTACATAGGGCAGTTCAAACTTTAAAAAAACAGAACATGCTGGCAAGACAAACATAATTGTGGCTCATTGAAAGTAACTTAAGCTCTTCAAAAATGTTGATTGAAAGAGATGCATTTGGTTGGTCTATTATCATTCTATTCATCAATGGGATGATTTGAAGCAAATGTCCCTTATGCTAATATTGTCAGAGGCTTAAAACTTTGCAGAGTTGACAAAGACTTAAAAAGCATTTACGATGATAGGTTCAAATTTTATACCAACAAATGACAGGTTCAAAGTTTATACCAACAAACACAAATCAGTTGAACAAACCTAACAATCACAGAGCATCTCTAGACTTTGATCTGTCATATGGAACAAGCATCTCAGCAATCCTGGGCCAGTCTTCCCCACTCTGCCTTTGGCACCATTGTCACACAATAGGACATTTTAAAATTCTTGGTGCTAGTCGTAGCCCCAACAGGTGTGGACAGCAAGAGCAGTCACATGTAGAACCTTTTGAGCTCTTTCAAGTTAGGAAGAGAAAAGGAACAAAAAGCAGCAACCTATCCTCCAAAGGGAACTTCACATCTTCCCATCTACCACCAGTTCCAAAATTTCAAAGAGAAAGCCTGAGCAAGTCCCTCTCCACACTTGATTAGTGCATTTCAGCTGCTGTTAGAAGGTAAAGAAGTAGCACCAGCTATCAACCATCACATAGTTTACCTGAGATCAAACAACATGCCAAACTGGCCAAGTCAAATCCCAATATTTCTTAAAATACTCTAAACTTATAAAACAAATGTATTAATCATCAAATACATATTCTGGAAAAATTGCATTACCTTGGGTTAATCATTCCCTCAAAAATATTTGTCTTGCACTTTAAAAGTGCACAGTAGAAATGCAATGAAAGTATAATGAGGCAAGAGCAGCTCTAGCAAGAATGAGAGTAAATGATTCTCAAATTAAAAAAAGGATGAGCTTTCACAGTGACTTGAAAATATATCAGAGATTTAGGAATTTATGAACAATGCAAAGAGACCAACAGCTAGCAGTGGCATAAATTGGCAGCAAGTGTGTGAGGCACTTATTTACAAGTAAAATTGACCCTGCAAAAAAAGAAAAAAAGAAAAAGAAAAAAGGCAATGAATGAGCATGTTGAAAATCACATGGTTCAAACTATATGTCAAATGTAGCATAATCTTGGGATCCAAAGCCTCTGGTTGAAAAACATCTGACAGCATCTCTTACATAGGAGGGTGTGCATCCCTTCAAGCCGCATGATCACTTCAACATCAATTAATATGCTGAAGAAAATGGGCATTCTTGCTCCATTCTTTGCCCATCTTCTTAATGGAACCATTTCTTCAACAAAGGACAACACCTAAAAAGTGCTTGATCTCAAGGCAGAAACAGATTATGACACCATTCTTCAGCCAGCCCTTCATCAAGTAGTAACACTTTTTTAGATATATTTATCAACACATAAACTTATATTAATATAAAATTGAATGGAATGTACCTAACTGTAAACAGCAGCTTGGGTTAAATTGGAATTTTAGCTCCTAAAATGACTTAGTCATCTATATGTATGCAGGGGATGTGATCAATCCCGTGTCACTTTTTTCCCTTCTTTTTTTGGTATCATTTCATCATCAAAGGAAATACATGTACAATGACAACAAGTTAATTCAATAAATGTATAATTGAGCACGCATAGGTACAAGGAAAAGAATTAGTGGATAAGCTGAATAATGGAGTGTGATGGAAAAGTACCAAAAAAAGTATGAAGTCAGGAATATTCGGAAGACATCCAAACAAACTCACATGGAAGACAATCAAGTTCTCAACGTGTCATGAACTCACAATCACACTTGATGTCCTATAAAATGCGTAAAGGATATCTTTTCTTTCAAATCTAGGAGCTGGAATTGGAGCTACGAGGCACCATTGTCTACATTATTCTTCATTACAATACAATACATAGGGCAGTCCAAACTTGAAGAAAACAGAACATGCTGGTAGGACATACATAATTGCGGCTCATTGAATGTAAATTTAGCTCTCCGAAAATATTGATTGCAATAGATGCATTCGGTAGGTTTATAATCTTTGTATTCATCAATGGGATGATTTGAAGCAATAGTCACTTATGCATTTGTCAGAGGCTTAAAACTTTGCAAAGTTGACAAAGACTTAAAAATCATTTATGATGATAGGTTCAAAGTTTATAACAACAAACACAATTCAGTTGAACAAACCCAACAATCACAGGGCATCTCTGGACTTGATCTGTCATGGAACAAGAATCTCAGCAATCTTTGGGCCAGCTTTCCCCCCGCTGCCTCTGGCACCATTGTCACACAATAGGGCATTTAAAATTCTTGGTAGTAATGGTAGCCCCAATAGGTGAGGACAGCAAGAGCAGTCATATGCTGGCTGAACCTTTTGAGCTCTTTCAAGTTAGCAAGAAAAAAAGAACCAAATGCAACAACATATCATCCGGAGGGGACGTCACATCTTCCCATCTACCACCAATTCCTAAGAGAAAGCCAGAGTAAGTCCCTCTCCACACTTGATCAGTGTGATTTAGCGGCTGTTAGAAGGTAAAGCAGCACTAGCTATCAACTGCCACATAGTTTACCTGAGATTAAACAGCATGCCAAACTAGCCAAGTCAAATCCCAATATTTCTTAAAATACTCTAAACTTATAAAACAAATGTATTATTCATCAAATACATATGCTGGAAAAATTGCATTACCCCAAAAGTATTTGTCTTGCACTTTAAAACTGTTCAGTAGAAACACAGTAAAAGTATAACGAGGCAACAGCAGCTCCAGCAAGAATGAGACTAAATGATTCTTTAATTAAGAAAAGGATGAGATTTCACAGTGACTTGAAAACATATCAGAGATTTAGAAATTTATATACAATGCAAAAGGACCAGCAGCTAGCAGAGTGGCATAAATTGACAGCAGATGTGTGAGGCACATGCTATTTACATGTAAATGTGACCCTGCAAAACAAAAGGCAATGAATGAGCATGTTGAAAATCACCTAGTTCAAAAAATATACGTCAACTGTAGCATAATCTTGGGATCCAGAGCCTCTGGTTGAAAAACATCTAACGGCATCTCTTCCATAGGTAACCAAAAATATTTTTACTACTAGAAAGCTTTACATTATTCTGGAATATATATAGATAGATAAATTTGAACATTTTTCTGGATGCTGTGAAGATTTTCTATAAATTAATTTAAAAAATAAAAATAAAAAATAAAAATAAAAATAAAAACTAAAAAACTAAAATGTCTAATACTAAAGTTGTGGTATCAATATCATGATATACGGTCTGTAGAGCATAGGATAAGGCATTTATAACCATAAATGACATACCTTGAACAAATTATTATAAAATCAATTAATTTTTTTTATTTACTACTATACATTATCCATTTGTTATTTTATCCTCTAAAACTTTAATCAAATAATTTGAAGGAACAATTTTTTATAATTTTTTTCTCAATTCAATAAATAGATTGATTAGTTTGCAGTTCATTGATTGTTAAAAAATGCTTTTATCTTTTTAAATGAATGTGTTGGTCAAAAAATACATATGCTGGGAATTTAGCATTACCTTAGCTTAAACATTCCCACAGAAGTCTTTGTCTTGTATTTCAGAAGTCCAGAGTAGAAATGTAGTGAATGTATAATGAGGCAAGAGCATCTCCGGCAAGAATGAGAGTAAAGGATGAGCTTTTACAGGGACTTGAAAACTAATCAGATATTTTGGAGGATTTTTTTTTTTGGAGAATTGACATTTAGGGATTCATACACAATGCAGAAGGATCAGCAGCTAGCAGTGGCATGAAATTGATACTTGTTATTTACAAGTAAAAGTAACACTGCAAAAGAAAAGGCAATGAAATGAGCATATATAACAATGTTGAAAATCACCTAGTTCAAATATTTCAACTGTAGCATGATCTATTGCTTCCTTTATATATGTATATAGTTCTGTATGTTGGGGAGTTTTTCTGTAATTTACAACTAAATAACACACTAAAACTAAAACTAAACCTGTGGTTTATGATATATGGTCTATAGAGCTTATGATTAAGTGTTTATAAACATACTTTCAGGCTTTTAATGAAATATTTACCTATATATTAATTTAAAAAGAAAAGATACTTTAAAGCTTGGCATTAAAAAGTGAGATGAAATAAAATGATTTTGATGAATAAGATTTAAACTTTTCACTGTAGCTTGATGGGAATTAACGAAAATGAGAATTAGTACCTGGGCAGAAGCATTCTTCGACTCATAGCTCATTCAATGTGTATTTTGGGGATGTAGGCAATCTTGACCCGGCCCTCCCCTTTCTCGTTTCCATACCGTTCTCTCAACAAAGGGCAATATTGGATTTTTAGCTCACAAAGAGAGGTAGGCAAAACGTCTTCTAGTAAGCAGTCAAGATTATTGCAGTCCCAAATATGCAAGTTTTTAAGAGAGGTAAGGGGTTTCAACCCCTTACCATTGAGGGATTTTAGATATGGTAAATAACTGATGTCGAAATTGGTAAGATTAGGAGGCAGCAACGCCTCCTCTGGAAAGGACTCCAATTCTTTGCGATGATCAGAAATTGTGAAACTTCTGAGAGAGAGAAGACCTTGCAATCCTAATTCCATGCGACGGGAAATGAGTTTCTCGCACTTGTATATAGCAAGACTTTCTAAGCTAGAGGGCAAACCTCCCTCGGGAAACGATTCCAGTTCTGGACACCATTGCAATTCCAAATGCACAAGAGATGGGAGGAAGTTGCGCATCCCTTCAGGCAGCGACTTTAAGTTTCTGCATTCTTCGATTACAATCTGAGACAAATTTGGAGCGCACAGTCCTCCGCTGGGAAAGGAAACTAAATCTGGGCACCCAAAGAATTTCAAGTGAGTGAGGGAAGCAAACTTTGGTAGAAGGGGAAAAACTGAATCACTGCCACCCGAAATGTGCACACTTTTAAGTGATTGATAGTCACGACCACTTGGAATCTGTATTTTCCCCGTGCATAATAATTCATGGAGAGCTGGAGAGTTAGGAACCGAAGCAACAAGCTGCTTACACCGACTAATATGAAGTTTGGTCAAAGAGGGAAGTTGAACGGGCAGAACCCCACTTAGCTTGGGACAATCTTTAATACAAAGTTCTTGAAGACGAGAGAAAACTTCCCCTTCAAATAAATCCCACTCCTGCCACTCTGGCATACGTTCAAATGTTAAATGCTCGAGGGCTCTGAACGGCTTCTTTGTTTCCCCATAGAACTCAGAGCGCACCCTTGATATTTTACCAAAACATTCAATTTTAAGGCTCATGAGGTCAGGTAGCTGTCCAAGCGGAGGCAAGGAGAAGCAATTATCACAATTACAAAGCTCTATTGACACCATTTTAGAGAATGACGTGTCTCCTAACCATTCTGGAAACTTTGTACCCTTATAATTAGTGATGGTGAGATATTTCAATTTTGTGCAAGGACACAACTTCTCAAGCAAAATTTTTTCCTTTTCAAAATCTTTAGCGCCATGATTATGTTCCCATTTCAACTCCAACTCAGATAAATCATGCTTGTTCTTTAATATAACTTCTGTAGTATCTTTATTAATGCATTGGACATTTTCCAAGTTCAATAGAGACAATTTTCCAGAAAGATGCTGAAGCTCCCCCAACTCTTTAATACTGGACCCATTACCATGTTTGCCCACACCAAAAACATATAATTTTCTGAGATTTTTCATTTTACCCATCTGAGGAGGCATCTCTTTCATCATGGCTTTACTATTATCTAGGTGGCGCAAGTTGATTAGTTTACTCATGTTGGTAGGCAACTTGGAGATGTTCGACGACAATATCAAGGTTTGCAAATTATACAAGTTACATAAAGTATCGGGCAACTCTTTGATCTGAGTCTTACAAGTGTTTAAATAACGTAGATGTATCAATTTGTCAATAGTATTTGGTAACTCCAATATGTATTTATCATTCAATGATAACACTCGTAAGCACTTAAAATTCTGAAACAAATTAAGATTTGTCATGTGGCCTTCCACCAATAAGGTTCGCAAACCCTTAGCTTCTGAAGGGATCTCAACTTCCTTAGAGGCAGCATACAAGCCAGCTTTATAATGTGACAAATGACGTGTCTCTTTTGTTATTTCATTGGACACATTACTCTCCTCCAATCGGAAACAAAATTTCCCATATATAGATTTTGCTAAGTCATTGATAAGATCATGCATTAAGAAACATGATTTAGACTTACTTGATTGTTGAAAAAATGACCTTGTTACTAAATCATTAAAGTATTCTTCACCTATTTCTTCTAATTCTATACGCCTAGCTTCTTTGGTATGCTGCAATAAACCTTCTGCCATCCACAAAAGGATCAACTCCTCCTTTTTAAATTTATAACCTTTTGGGAAAATTGAGCAATAAGCAAAGCATCGCTTCAGATGTGATGGGATGTAATGATAGCTCAATCTTAATGCCGGAAAGATATTAGTTTTGGCATCTGGTAAATCCCAAATATGACTCTTCGAAATCTTAATCCAATCATTTTGATTAAAATTTGAACGCAAAGAACCCCCAAGTGTTTTTGCAGCCAACGGCAAGCCTCTACACTTTTCAACAATCTCTTTACCAATTTCCAACAGGTTTGAAAATTTTTTGGGATCTCTATTTCCAAATGCAGAATGAACAAATATTTTCATACAATCCTCCTTTGAGAGTTCATTTAGAAAATAATGAGTTGAATACGTGACTAGTCTTGCAACCTTTTCACTTCGTGTAGTAACAATGATCTTAACCTCTTCTGCCTCACATTTAAAAACTTTAATGAAATTGTCCCAAACACCATAGTTTTCATTCCAAACATCATCTAAAACAAGAAAAAATTTATGCCCTTTTAAAGTCTCTTGAATTTCAATTTCCAACGATTGCAAGTACTGAAAGTTACTAGCAGTACCATTGATCCCCTCAGAAATAGCTTTTAATATCTCAAGATTATCAAAATTTTCTGAAACACAAACCCATGCTTTGCGGTCAAAACTCTTTTTAACTCTTTCGTCATTGAATATAAACTGAGCAAGTGTTGTTTTACCGATCCCACCCATACCCACTATGGGAACAACACATATCTTATCACTACTTGCTGCATCTGATTCCCTCAACTCAAATAATATTGCTTCTTTATCCATATTTCTACCAATCACATCACATGTTTCGGGGCAAGAAGTTTTTGTTTGTGAGGGTGGTGATGATAATTTTACTCCATCAGTACCCTTTTTCAGACTAAGATTACTCTTCTGTTTTATTATAATATTCAAGCCTTCCACAAACTCTTTTAACTTAGATGGCATTTCTTTTTCAAATGAATCAACAAAAGCAGTGAAGAAGTTCCATACCTCACTAGTGCCTGTTTGAGACTCAGCTTGTAACTTGCACCTCAAGGCAATCTCATCTAGAAGGTCATCTGCATCATAAAGAGCATCTTGAAGATCGTCCAGCCACTCTTTCACCTCTGGGTTTGTATATTGGTTGTCCTCTGCATCAACGACCACCACTTTAGCAGACCTCAGCAACATCTTCAACTCTTTTAGTGATTCTTCAATGCTGTCTTTCCTTCCCTTGAGAAAGTCTCGGAAATCACGAGAAGCCAGTCTGTCAAACGCCTCCTGAAGGAATGCAGAGAGAAATGCTCCACCCACCAAAGCCCCGGCCATGCTTTCTTCTTTGCAAAAGACGTGGGTGGTGAAAAACGAAAGGCAAGAGAATGCAAACAAGAGAACCAAGAGAGAGCGAGAGAGAAATGCGATTTGTGAAGGTGTTTTTTGTTTTGCAGAAACTCTCAAAATATTTCCTCTTTCGCTTTTAAGGCGTCTAGTAGAAAGGTCCTTTACCACCTAATATTTGTGAATCAAATGTGAACATTGAACGAAAAATTGCACGTTGTGTTGGATTCCCGAGGACCCAGACACAGTCATAAGCACCATAATTGAGAATGTGACGTATATGGCTCTTTGTGCTATCAGTCCGTGGTCTTTCCTACCCACTAGTAAAAAGTGAGCGAGTGAAAGGAATTTATCTAGTTAATTGAGTTTATTTTTGTGTATTTATTGTACAAAATTACAGTTATTTATTTTTAAAAATTGCACTTAATAAATAAACTAAAGAAGCAATGGAAATAAGCTCATCCATCTTTGGTGTTATAAATTTATAATGGTTTGTGTTTAGTCAAACCATTACAAATAAATCACCTTTTTGAATCATTAGCTATAATGAAATTATTAGTAGTATATAAATATAAAAAGATGCTAAACCAAATCAAAAAAACAATTGAATATAATTTTAAGAGCTACTTTATTAATAACTTTAATATGATTTCATGGATTCCAGTTCGTTACGTGTCTTAATAATTTGACACACTTCAGATTTTAAAATTGTAATTGTCAACTTTTATTTATAAGAACAAAAAATCTTTTTATTTTTTATTTTTAAAATCAAAAAAACAATAAACTTACTAACGAAACAAAAAATTCACAATATTTCTACACTTTCCCCAACGAGCATTCCCATTAGACAATGCAACTGTAGCGCGCGCACACGCCAAAAAAAAAAAAAAAAAAAAAAAACCTTTGCAATGGTTTGTGCATCACTATAACTAACAATAAAGGATGCTAGAATAATATCTATTATCTAACAATAGATGTTACGATAGTGGCTGGTATTATTTTAATGTGTTAGGAATATATCATTTTAATATCTTAGAAATGCAAAATAAAGAATGAAATGTATGATTTGTTATAAAAGTAGTTATGTAAAATAAATGAAGTTAGTTTTGGTCATGTACAATGCTTTTTTTTTTCTTTTTCTTTTTTGAAGTTGATGAGAATGCTTTATCAAAATCCAATCAGCCCATTTTAAAATAAATAATCTTCTCAAAAAAATTAAAAAATAAATAAATGTTCAATTTTAAGATATGCTTTGCGTATTTTTAGAAAATAAGTAAAGGAAAAAAAGATGAAAAATCTGTAAGGAGTGAGCTAACATGTCCCACCCACCCACCAAATTGTTCTTAGTCTAACCCATAATTATGCTAAGCCTTACTTTCTCCCACTGCACTAGTAATATCAGATACTGTCTCACGAATATGACACTTTTTCTCTTTCTTTTTTTTGTGCAAGTTATTGTAAATGAGTGTGTCAAAATAGGTTGATTTGCTATAACATGAGTAATAATTGGACTAATTTTGTGCTGTCTTGCTTGACCTGTAACTAACCCAAAATAACCCGATTCATTATCCCTATCAAGACGGATTGACCTGTTTTGTCATGACTTAACTCGTTTAACCCATATAAATAAATGTCATTTCTTTTCAATATAAATTTAAATTTAAATTTAAATATAGAATTAAACTAACCCATATAAATAAATGTCATTTCTTTCCAATAAAAATTTTATTTTAAATACAGAATTAAATATTTAGTTTTGGTGATGAATTCTTCATTGAAATTTGAAACTTTAAAACCACTTTCACTTTCACCAATATTAGTAAAGAAAAAAAAAGTCTCATTTCATTTGATCTTTTATAGATTTGTATTTATAAATTTTGGTGGAAAGTGATCATGAGATTATAATAAGAGCTTTTAGATCTTATACTATAATTATAGAAATAAAATTTGAGTAGAGTTTATATTCTAATAATAATTATTATTATAATTTATCTACTTACAAAAATAAAAATATGTAAATTATTTTGGTTTATATTCTTTAAATGAGTTGACATCTGTCGTATTTGTGACAACATATTTATTAATACTAGTCGTAGACTAGCACGATATGTGAAAATTTTTGATGATTTATTTTTCTTAAAAGTGAAAAATGAAAATAATATATGAGGCTTATAAGTTTTAGTTTCAAACCTTTTTAAAAATGATTTGATTATTTTCTAACCAAGGATAATTGATACAATATATTTGATTTTCTAAATTAAGTTACATATATTTGTTATTTGAAAGTGTTTTAAATTTTGTAATTTTTTTTCAAGAAAACATAATGCATTTTACTTTCAATTATTATATAAGGCTAGATATTTTGTAAATAATGTATTGTGTGGTAGAAATTTTTTTATAATGCTCCTTACAAATGATTTATTCTTAACTATTAAGGCATGTAGCAGAAAGGTCCTTTACCAATGACATGACTTAGCTCGAATACATTAGTACACTGAACACATTAAGATGCGGACAATATGCATCTTAACATGTCTACTGAACACTAAACATAAGTTAAACCCCTTTACCACTATATGTGTGAATCAAATGTGAACCATTAAATTGATTTCAATGGGGTGAATGAATAATTGCGCGTAGTGGTGTATACATGGTCATTGTGCCTTTTCCAAGCACATTAATTGAAAATTTGACATTATAAAGTGAGTGAGAGAAGTAATTTCTCTTGCTCTTTCTTTTGCAGCTGTGCTATCAGTTGTGGTGGTTCCTACTTCCTACCAACTACTATAAAGTGAGTGAGAGATGCAATTTCTCTAGTTAATTGAGTTTATTTTTGTCGGTTTATTACACAAAATTACAGTTATACATTTATAAAAATTGTACTTAACAAATAAATTTACCAACTTAGATGTTAGTATGTTAGAATGGTTGGTCTTACTCAAACCATTCTATTCCTGTAATGTTTGTAACTTTATGTGGAGTAAATTCAAATGGGGTTAAGTTTTTTAGTGTAGGAAGTTTATTACAAAAATAAATAAATAAATAAAATTGAGCACAGCTAGCAGAAGGGAATTACCTGCAAAAAAAAAAAAAAAAAAAAAAAAAGAGGGATAAGAAAAAACGGACACTAGTGTTTACATTTGAGAAAGTAAATTTGATTTATAATTCAAATTATTTTGCTGACAAGCAAAAAAAAAAAAAAAAAAAAAAAGATAAAGAAAAGACAAAGACTTTACTTTTTATAAAGTGAATTTGATTTATGATTGAACTTTGTCGGCGACTGTAATTATTTTGCTTATTAAAAAAGTGAATCAAACAATATATTTTTTTATTCAAAAAAAAAATTAATTAACAATTTCATGTTAGAGAATAGAGAGTTTCTTTCTAAAAATAAAAAATAAAAATAAATAATAATAAAAAAAAAAAAAAAAAAAACCTCTAGTGAAAATTGCTTTGTCAAAGTTGTTTATGAAAAGACAAAAACTTTACCTTGGTCCGGGTGTAAAAGCATTTTCCCCATTTGATTATTGGTTATTAGGTTTACTTTTGAAGAAGTGAAATTGATTATGATGTAATTTTATAGCCTCGGAAGACAGGTGGTGTTAGATTTTAGGTCTAGAGAAGCAAGGCTTATGGACTCCAACATTATGGTGTAATAAAAAATACCAAAAATAGCACCATGTGAGAGTATTTTGTGTAAAAATTTCTATTTATTTTAGTATAAAAAATTACTTTTTTCTATTTTACATACTCACTTTATTATTTATTTTACAATACATTTTATTAAAATAAATACATATCATATATTTTACATTTCTATAGAGTTTTACATATATATTATTGTCAATAATATATATGTAAATAAATTACATATATTGTCAATAAATTGTTTATATTGTCAATAAATTACAAATAATAATTTGATATCATGGTTGGTGGCATTACTATTATCTGGCTTGTCAAGGCAACCATTTTTCCTTTCTTTCATTATCTCGGATAATTATTTCAAGACCAGCCTCATCAGTTCCACATAAGAGGCCCCATTAAATTGGAGCATTTGAATCTTTGTTTTAGATGCCACTTTACACAAAAGCATATGGTAATCATTTGTTCCTACCGACATTAAATTTGAGTTCCTTTGGCTGGATTTCAAAAGTCATGAGCAGAGCGTTGGATTCCATATGAAATGGAAGCAAAAGTCATGAGCAGAGCCCCACCCAAGGAATAAAGCAAAACCAATTATGCAGTCAATCTTGGAGTGTTTCGTTTTGTATCCTTCTCACTTTGTATCGTTTCTTCCTATTATTTGTGAGCTTTAATAAAGCAGTCAAGCTTTAGGTCATTTCTGTTAACTTTCTGAACCTGACTTTTGAAACCACGTGAAGTAAAAGGAATTTAGATCGTGCAAATCTTAGAGGTTGTTTGGTTTAGATTTTTTTTAAAAATGGTATATTTTGTTTTCATTTTTAGTACTTTTTAGCGAGATCCGAGATTCAGCACTAAAAAAAAACTAGTTCATTTGGTAGCATTATTAGTTTATTTTTATATTACTATTACGCGTCTAATTTATTATTAGATGCTACTAGATATTATCAATTGTGTGTCCCAATCAAGCAGAAGCATCTGGGGGTTTAGTTTTCTTATTCGTAATGGACTTGGGAGCATTGTGCTAATGTTTATTTAATTTTTATATTGGAGTGTATTTAGTTCTTTTTTAGTCTCTAAAAGAAATTCAATAAGACCTCACTCACTCAAAAAAAAAAAAAAAAAAAAAAATCAATAAGACAACCTAAAATCTTATCATTTCAATCTGTATTTTCTTGTCAATCAAACATGTCTTGAATTTGGCCCTTCGACTTTTACTTTTTTGGTGAAAAGGTTCTTGTTTAGTCTCACCAATTTAATATTTTGGCAAAAATTTATCTAAATTTAACCAAAACAAGCGTGCATTAGTTTCACTAAATTAACTAAAGTTTTTAAAAATGATAGATTCAGCTCTACATGTAATGAGCCTCTATCCTTACTACATTAAATTTCAATGTTGATAATGTATTGAGCTTGATATATGTGTGTGAATATAATAGATAGCTAAACTAGCAAAAATAGAATTTTTTGGATTAATTTAACTAAATATTTTAGGAGACTACAATGTGAATGCTCTTATTTATATGATTTTTTTTCTATCCATAAAGCTGTAGAGCTTGGCACCCTTCATTCTTTGTGTAACTTTATTCTTAATATCATCTTTGCAACCGCGAAGAATACACAGCCAGACCACCATTTGAGAAAGCAAAAGAAGAAATCAAAACAATAAGAAACACTTAAAACTAGAGTTCTTGAACTTTCACATAAGAACTAATTGCATAATTCTTGTTCGCTATCTAGCTAGTAGCAATAATTGAGGTATGAAACTTTATATTTCGAGCTTTTGAAATTATCTGGAGCATGCTTAGGACAATGAAAGGTATATGATGCTAGGATATTTTAGAATATTTTGCAAAAAAAATAAATTTTAGAAATCGACCTACTTTTGTTAGGCTATTATTTCATTGGATGTATTGGGATCCAAATAGACCTACTTTGCCCTTTGATTTTATTGAGAACTTCGCTATGTAATTCGTCTAAATAAAATTTGGCTGTATACGTCATCCAGCCAACTCCATATATTCTTTCTTTGGATTTTTATGATAAATATCATTATTATATAATAATAATAATAATAAAAAATTTGACTTGGCCGCATTTTTCTTTTCTCTTCACCTTCGGAAAAACCTAGCAAGCATAATATTTGGTAGATTATAACTTTTGTTTACTTCATAAATTTTCTTTTTTTTTTTTTTCAATAATTTGATAGTTATATTGGGGAGGTGAAATTTGAACCTCGTATGTCTTAAAAATATGAGAAGGCATCAACCAATTGAGTTACAAGATTCTTGACTTACATTTTAATTTTAAGAAATAAGAATTTAAAAAGTTAGTCTATTTTTATATACTTAATTTTTTTACTTTACAACATGACTTCTCTTTATTTTGATACAATGAATTTACTTTTTATTTTTTTATGAAATACAATGAATTTATTTAATTTTTATAAATTTTATACATATTATGAATATATATTTTGAAAATGAACTGTCAAACTTTTAGAATATAGTAAAAGAAATTTCATTGAAGGTTATATTTGAGTTAATAATAAATTTTGCTGAGAAAATTTAGAAAATTTTAAATGAATTGTAGGGTTTAAATGGATTGAAAACACTTTTAAATGGGCTTAAAGTAGTCTTAATTGATAAAGAAGTGGCTTAAATTATTTTTTTTAAAAATGACATAAAATTAGATTACTTTTTTATTATTTTAAAAGAATCAATGAAGATATATTATTACTCAAACCATGGCTAAATCAAGAAGCCATAATACACTCTACTAGAGCAGGTAATGAAGCATTCCATGTTTTCATCCCCTCCATAAATCTTTAGCTAATCTTACTAGTACATCTGTACATATGATGTGCTATTTTCTCTTCTTTTAATATATATCAAGTTGTATATATAGCCTTATCATCAACTTGAGCAACTTCTATTATAAACAAGCCAAGCCGAGCTAAGTCGAATATTTAAAGTTCAAATTTTTTCATTATTTAATTTTATTTTGAACATAATTCAAGCTAGTACTTTATCACTAAACAAGATTATATATTCAAGTTTGGTTCACTTGCTTATTGAACAAGCTCAAGCTTGTTCACGACCTATTTAATTGACTTATTATTATTCAATATATAATAAAACATTATTTAATCATTCACAAATTTATAAATTTTTACTATGAATGGATTGTTTATATTGTAATAAACTACAAATAATAATTTGATATCATGGTCGTGGTAGACTTGTCAAGGCAACCATTTTTCCTTTCTTTTATTATCTCGGATAATTATTCCAAGGCCAGCCTCATCAGTTCCACAAAAAAGGGCCCATTAAATTTGGAGCATTTGAAAAATTGAATCTTTATTATAGATGCCACTTTACACAAAGTATATTGTAATTTTTTTTTTTGAAGAAAAGTATATTGTAATTAGAATAATAGAATGCAATGGACCACCAGTAGGTGTGGTACAACTGGTAGGTGACTGCTGAGGCTTCACCACATCCCAGGTTCGAGTTCTCATGAGGACTGTAATTGCAATTTCTGGAAGTTCCAGAAACCAATAGAGCCTGGGGTGTGTGTGGGTTCGGAGTTTCCGAGTTCCAATTCGAGTTGGTGGTACCCATGGGCTTACCCAACTGTACCGTGGGGCGTGGGACAATGACTACCACGTGTGAGTTCCCTTTTTTTCTTTTCAAAAAAAAAAGAAAAAAGAATCCAATGGAATTATATAATAGATTTATGGTAAATAGCTTTTAAGAATTAAGGTTCCGAATATTAGCAAAAAAAAAAAAAAAAAAAATTCCATATATCCACTTATGCAAATTATGCTTGAAACTTCTTATTGACATTAGGCTCCTTATGGTATATCCATTCAAACACATGTTTTCAGTTTTTAAACAATATTGAACGTATTTTCACACAATTTTTCACCCATACATAATTCTACACATATTTTTAAACAAATATTTTTATTTTTTAATAGCATTTATCAACCACTCAAATCATTTGAGTTCCTTTAGAGCATTCACATCAGTCCGGGTATAAATGTGTATAATAGAAAAAATGCTCAAATTTACACATTTTTGTTCAAAAACAGCCCACATCAGTCCGTTTAAAATCTTGCAAAATCTTCTAAAATTATCAACGAGCTACAGTACCCGTGTAAATTTACACGGGCACTGTAGCTTGTGTATTTAGTATTTTATTAATTTTTGTTTGCACCAATTTTTCTCTCTCTTCTCCGTGCACAACGACCTCAATTCCTCATCTTCTTTTCCTCAGATGCACACAAACACACCCGCACACAAACACATCCACACAGACAAATCAATATAGAGATACACTTGCTCAAAAAAAAAAAAAAAAAAAGATACACAAACACACCCACACACAAACAAACCCAAACGGACAAACAACAAAGAGACAAATCGGTGCTTATCAGAACGATCGGTGCTTGACTGGAACGATTGGAGCTCGTGGGTCTTGCTTGATCGGAGCTCGTGGGTATGGGTCTTGCCTGATCGGAGCTAGGGAGATCAGTGCTTGTGGATCGGAGCTAGGGAGATCGAAGCTGTGGATCGGTGCTTGTGATCGGAGCTGTGGATCGGAGTTGTGGATCGGTGCAGCTGTGGATCGGTGCTTGTGATCGGAGTTGTGGATCGGTGCTTGTGACCGAGATGGTGTGGAGAGATGGGTATAGAGAGATAGACCGAGAGGGAGACCGAGAGGGAGAGAGATGGGTATAGAGAATCAGAAAAAATGGGTAGAGAGAAGAGAGAGCGCGCGTATAAAAGGGGTTAGTTGAGAAATAATAAAATAATTGAGAAAATTGATTATTTAAATAAAAGAGATGATAGAATAGATAAACTGATGTGGGTGTTTTGTAAAAATAAATGTGTAAAATAAAAAAAAGTAAATTTTTTGGTGTAAAATAGACAAAAAATTTAAATGAACTGATATGGTTGCTCTGAGCTGGATTCCAAAAGTCATGACTCATGAGCATAGCGCTGGATTCCATATGAAATGAAAAAAAAGCAACCAATTAAAGCTGTCAATCTTGACTTTTGACACCGCGTGAAGTAACGTGACAAAAAAAAAAAAAAAAAAAAAACCGAAACACGTCTGTTTTCTTGAACTTTTCACCGAACAGAAATGGCCCTCCCCCACGTGAATGAAGTGACTTAAAAAATTACTAATTTTACACTTTCGGAACCTTGGACTTCGTGTAGATAGCTTAAAAGCTTTAATTTTAAATTTTATATTATATTAGTTATGGAATTATTGTGATATTCGCGTTAACTTTTGCAAATTTTTTTTATCTATTTTAGTTCTATAAGAACGTAGCATTTTTATTTTAAACAATCAATTTTTAAAATATCCCATATCAAGTCTAATATTTTACAAAACTAACTATTTTTGCCCCTAAAACTAACTTAGTCTTTAAAATAGTCAACTTAGTCCTTAAAATTGTTAAGAAAAAATAATTAACTGTTTAAGGACTAAGTTGATTTTAAGATCAAATTGTATAGTTTTGAAAAGTCTTAGATCTGATTAGCATTAGCCAAAACTTCAAAATATATTAATAGAATATATCCTATTTATTTTATACTACATTTTATTAAAATATTACACACATTTTTTTATTAATTCTTTATCAATTTATATAGCAATAGTAATAATGTAGCTTTTTTTTTTACACAAGTTTGACTAATGTGAATTTGAGATAATGTAAAAAATAACCTTTTATATTATTTTGCATTGTCCTATGTGAGTGCTATTTGTATGTTTACTATTGATTTATTGCCTAATTGTCTCTTGAGTGGGGCATGTGTGGGAGTGGAGTAGTACTTATTAAACAAAAATTAGACTATTGAAGTGCCCGTTTGTTTCAACTTTTTCAGTTTAAAAGTCACGTTTTGGAAAAAGCCAGCCCAAAAAGTCCGTTTGGGCTAGTATAAAACGCAACTTTTTGGAAAAAGTTACGTTTTATACTTGTGAAGAGAACGCACAAGGTGAATATGAAGCTCTTCAGGTCCATTTTGCCAAAAGTCAGTGCGCGTTTTCATATATCCGTTGGGGTGAGCTGGGTAATTACCAAATTATCCTTCAATAAATCATGCTCATGTGTTTGCAGCTCCAGAACGGCAGAACTCTTTGATAAATTAATTGCTACAAAAACCCCAAAAAAAATAGCGTCTAGCCCAGGTTCAATTCAATAACAAATTTTCAAATCTAAACACACAAAAATCTATAACAAATTCCCAAATCAGCAAAGGGAAAAAAAAAAAAAAAAATCAATCCCTTGCAAATTAGGATTCCTCAAAATGCAAAAAAAAAAAATAAATAAAATAAGAATATAGAAAAATCAAAATATACCCATCTTGCGGTGGTCTGGTGGATGGATTATGGAGGTTTGGAGAAGAAGTTGAAGAGTCTCTCCAAGAGGACGGATGAGTTCTTGCAAGCACTTATTGATGAGCAAAGGGTAAGGAGGTAGTGCGTGGGTGTTACAGACGAATTGCTAAGAGAAAAGGGAGAAAGGGAGAAAGGAAGAAAGGGAAAAAAAAGAAGAGAGGAAGGAACGTTCTGGAGAAGTGATAAAAATGAAAAGAAGAAAGAAGGATAAAAAGAAAAGGAGTAAGGGTACGTGTGGAGGAGAAAAAAAGAGGGGGGAAAAAAAAAAGGAAAAAAGAAGGAAATATCTTACGTGTGTGGAGGATAAAAAAAGAGAGAAAAAAAGAGGGAATGAAATGTTATCACAATATTTTCACAATAAATTTTAAGTGGTAAGTCATTATTAGTTAAATTGGTGAGAAAAAAATAATTTTTTTAGAAAGAGAAAAAAATAATTTTAATAGTAAGTTCAAATTAAAATCAGTATCAATTTTTATCACAAATATTTTCACAATACTTTCACAATAAATCTTAAGTGGTAAGTTATTATTAGCTAATATTGGTGAGAAAAAAATAATTTTTTTAGAAAAGAAAAAAATAATTGTAATAGCATGTTAAAATTAAAATCAGTATCAATTTTTATCACAATATTTTCACAATACTTTCACAATAAATCTTAAGTGGTAGGTTATTATTAGCTAATATTGGTGAGAAAAAAATAATTTTTTTAGAAAGAGAAAAAAATAATTGTAATAGCACGTTAAAATTAAAATCAGTATCAATTTTTATCACAATATTTTCACAATACTTTCACAATAAATCTTAAATGGTAGGTTATTATTAGCTAATATTGGTGAGAAAAAAATAATTTTTTTAGAAAGAGAAAAAAAATAATTGTAATAGCACGTTAAAATTAAAATCAGTATCAATTTTTATCACAATATTTTCACAATACTTTCACAATAAATCTTAAGTGGTAGGTTATTATTAGCTAATATTGGTGAGAAAAAAAAATTTAGAAAGAGAAAAATTGATTTAAGTATGATGAAGTAGTTGATTTAAGTATGAACCAAACTCACATGCAAAAAAAAAAAAAAAAAGTACAAAATAAACTCCCTTATATATACATTGTCCTTTTTGGTAATTTATCCCTCAAACTGCCACTTTTATAAGTGCTAGCCAAACACTCAGCTTTTTCAAAAATCACTTTTTAACAGCTTTTACCAAACACTCAGCTTTTTAAAAATGCACTTTTTCATTATGCACTTTTTGAAAACTCAACTTTTTTATTATGCACTTTTACAAAAAACTGAACCAAACTCACCCTAACACTATTTACACAAATAAATAATGATATGCATACAACAAAAATAATGCAATAACAAAAATTAAAGTTGAGTTGAATTTTCATCTTAATTGAGTAATGTTACAGATACAATAGTGGATGAATAATCACTTAATTATGTATATTGAAGAAATGTAGCTTATAATATTGATAATGAAACTATTATGTAACGAATTCAAAATATAAAAACACGTAAAATGAAATTGCAAACTTTATGTATTTGTATACATATTTTGTGATGTTGATATATTCAAGTTTTTTTCAATTAAATTTTGTATAATTTAAGTTTTTTAGTGACCACCCTAAAATAATTTCTTGGAGCTGCCACTGTCCAATTGTAATAAAAGAAAAAGGGAATATATGTATAAGTGGAACATAGAGAAATTAACTTGGAAATAACATATTTGGATTTTTTTTTCTTTTTGTATCTGATTGTAAGAAGAAAATATTATTTTTCTTTCACAAAATGTAAAAAAATACATTTTAAAATATAAAATTTAATATGAGAGGCCACCAGTCAAATTCAATGGTATTTTTTTAAAACCAATTTAGTTTCAAATTATTTCATTTAGTGTGCACTTGGATTAGGGTTGGAATTAACATCTTGCCCCACCTAACTAACTTTATCATGTCTTGCATAATTTTTTTCCACCCCAAAGAGATAATAGGACAGGGACAAGTTTTTCTCACTCTACCTGATCCCAAGTGTGTGTATATATATATAATTTATATTTAAATTATTTATGCATATAATTTAATATTTAAATTATTTATGCATATAATTTAATATTTTCTATACATAAATAGTTATAATTTATTTATTTTATACATATTGTATTACTATCTCCAAACATTTGTCTCTCCTTCTCTCTAAGTATTATCATTATAGCCCTTTTCCTATCTATTTTCATCTTTATCTCATCAACATTAGAGCAATCTTATTAGAATTAATAAAATTCCTCAAATAAGAATTTCCTTGCCTTGAAGAGGAAATGAGGGACCCATGGTATGACCCTATCTTGCTCCATTGTCATCTATAATTTGGATATGTTTTCCTGATTGCTTATTTATTGAAAGTAATTTAAAATAATGTAAAAAATTAGTGGAATATTTTTCCTTTGTTTGGGCCGTCAAAATAAGCTCAAAAAATCCCCCATAGCTTTTTTACTTTTAGCTTACCAAAGGAAATTCTCCTTTTCTTTTATTATTAATAATTTCACAAGTTGCATGGGTTAAAATCTAGTTTATCATTATGTGAAAATTGTTATGCAAAAAAAAAAAAAAAAAAGGAGATTTATCCTTTTCTCTTTTATATATTCTTGCACATTTATTATTAATAATTCCACAAGTATTGCACAAATTACAACCTAGTTCATCATTACACGAAAATTGTTATGCAAAAATGAGATTTCGTTAAATTAAGATTAAGATAGGTAGAGTTCTTAAAAAAAAAAAAAAACTTACAGAGGATACAGTTTGGTACGTGTGTTTAAAACTATAATTTTCAATTTTTTTAAAAATACGTGTGAATGCAAAAGTGTATAAAAATAACTGTAATATTTTTTAAAAATTAAAAACATATATTTAAGTTTATGTACGAAACTAATCATATTTTCGTGAGCTATATTTTTTAACTATTGTTGTTGTCAAAAAGATTGATAACGCGTTCTTTACAGGAATCGATGTCCTCTGTTTTTTTATTACCACCTATAGGCTTCACGTTAGCATCAATCATTGACATTAGTGTTTTCATGGTGCCGTCATACTTTTCCATCTACCAATTAACAAAATGTGTCTTTTAAGTTTTTAACAAACATTTATTATTTAAAAGGGATTCTCAAAAAAATAAATAAAAAATTTAAAAGGATAAAGATCTTTTTAAAATATGAAGCCCGAAAACTACATGTGTAACTAAATCAATTGTTAAAAAAAAAAAAAAAAAAAATTTACTTTTTGCCCACATGTGGGTTACTCGAAAAATACTTTTGTTTATCTTTAATTTAAAAATTGGTACTTTACCCATTTAAATTTAATTTTGTTTGTTTTTCGTTACCCAAGTCTATTAAAAACAAGTGTAAATTTATGTCTCTTTCCTCTCAAAATATAAAAAATTAAGAAATCAAGAAAAAAAAATTTAAAAACTAAGGGGGTGTTTGATATATGTGTTTGAAAACATGTGTTTTGTTATTTGAAAATATGTGTGAAAATACATGTAAGTGAAAAAGTATATAAAAATGCATGTAATATTGTTTAAAAATTGAAAATGTGTGTTAGAGTGAGTGTACTAAACAAAATTAAAACTTAATTTTTACCTCTTCTTTTCATATATCAACTTTTCGATATTTTATTTTAACACATTAAGGACCTATTTGGTAGAGGAATTTGAATAATGTTATTTTTAGTTTTTTGAAATACGTATAGGTGAAAAAGTGTGTAAAAATATGTGTAATATTGTTTAAAAACTGAAAACATATGTTTGAGTATACTTTCCAAACAGCGCTAAGAATTCTAAGGAGGGATGTCTCTATTTGCAACCCAAACTATAGTCTTAATTGAGATATTCTTGTACCATATTCCTAAATATAAATCACCAGAACCTCCAGCACTGAAGAAGCCAAGTTCAAATTTTTGGCCTCAGGAAACCAATGTTTGGCTATCATTCATGGACTGTGTTGCAGTTATGCTGTCAGCTGCAATTGAACTTTTTGGAAACAAGTATATCAAAGTGAAAGAAATAGTGAGAAACAAGAGGCTGTCTTTCTGCTTCTCCATCAGTTTCTTGATCTTTCATTTTACTTGCTCAAATAAATCTCATGCCTCAACTTTTTCTTCTGATTCAGAGTGTAAAGTTGAAAGCTTTTAAGGCATGTAATAGACTTGCTAAAGAATGCAAAGACTTTGTCAAGTGCAGAATAGTTGTATGCCATGGGCCCGGCCTTCCATATAATGGAAGTCTCAATTGCCTTCACTTCAATTGCCAAGAAGATCAATTAGAAAACAGAAAACTCTACATATAATAATAATTTGTTAAAAAAATTCCTGAGTCACTTCGACAATTCAACAGGAAATATGCAAATTTTATATTCAAGTTGATCTTTTGCTTAGCAAGCTGAACAGCGATTGAACCCAACTGCTTGAAGAGATCAATGAGTAGTGTATCAGCCATAGCTAATGGACACTCAAAGTAAAGTTGAATTGACAACACAAGAAAGAAACAGAAAGTGTCTAGCAAGTGCGCTTGTGAAGGTTACCCGGTTTCTTTTGTAATAGTTTTGGACAGGAGTAGCAAAGACATTATTTTGTACTTTGATAAATGATAATATTAGATGGAGAAAAAAGCCCTGTTAGGTACTGTCTTTGTCAAGTCAGATTTGAGCGGGTCTCACAGTTTTCAAATTATTTACAATAGTGCTGTTAAAAGCTGTTACTTGAATAGTGCTACAAAAATGCTCTAAATGCATGTTTTCAAACAGCTAAGATGAGAACAGTTACGTAGACACTCTTGATATTTTTTGTTGTTTTGTAACACTACAGTAAATTCGTCAGAAACACAACAAAGTACAAACTCAAATTGATAAGATTTTTAAAGTATGTGTGCTTCTCTCACTGGTGGGAAATCCCACACCTTATCTTCAATAATATATTTTTACATCCCATTGTTAGTTTCTAGGCAACCAGTAATTTATAATTGAGAGAGACTGTCAGACTCAACAGTAAGCCTAGCTCTTTATCATTGCTCACTGTCGTACATGTGAGACAACTCAATTGTCACGTACCAAGTATTTGGTACATCTCACTTCCAATATAATGGGCGCTATATATTAATTAACTTCCTTAAATTTTTAACGTGTGAGAAATGGATTCTGCGAATTTGAAAGAGACTCATTGAAAAGAGAAACTATTCATTTAGTCATTTACTAGTCATCTTATGATCTATTGATAGCACATGTGCAATGCACATAAAAGTTGGACCATGAGACTTAGAAATTCTTTTAAGGAAATAAGAGCACTAGCATCTGGGTGGCCAAAAAAATTTTATTTTATCATATCGAAAATTACTTTATTTATTATACCAATTTACTTTATAATATACTCAATATTTCAGTTTCTATATTTATACCATCTCATTTAAATATTTATTTTTATTCTTTCTTCATTTATACCATCTCATTTAAATAATCATTTAAATAATACTAATATTTATTGAAATAAGAGGAGCTTGCGTGTAGGAGCATGCATGTAGCTGAATTGAAGAGAGATGTAAAGTTGTAATTTATAACTATGTTTTTGTTGTCTTTAATTCTGTGCCAAATTTGATTGTAATTCTGTTCAATCTTTTGTACTCTGTATTTCATGTGATATTTATTTGTAAGCGTAGTGTGTGAGAGAGAGAGAGTGTGTGAAGACTCAAGGCAAATTGAAGACTGAAGTCTTTTCGCGGGTAGCTCGCGAGTAAGCATCCCGCGAAGTGATGCATGTGCCCTGCACATGACTGGAATGCGAAGAGTTAGGACAAGATGGAGACAGCTGTGTTTTGCGAGTGTCTTGCAGGTAAGGCCTTCCCGCGAGATACCCACGAAACATTCTGTTTTACCAGATTATCATATTTGATACACACTTTCTGTACCCACACTATATATACCCACATTACCCACATATGTTGAGGAGTGCTTCTGAGAGAAAACCCTAGACACAAACCTTGAGAGTTAGAGATTACTATACCCACAATTCTCTACACAATTGCTTGTGGATTTTCCTTAACTCCTACCTCTTCATTTCCATACCATTGAGAGGTTGATAGCTCAAACACTTACCACACCCTTTCAGAGTATCAAGTGAGGTTTTGGTGCTGTTGGGAAGTATTAGAAGAAGCCAGATTTTGGCGGATGCAATCGAGCGTATTGCAGGATCCGGAGAGCTAGACAAGACATGGTTCCGAGAAGTCTTGTTGGAGTAAGAGCTTGGAGGGTTTAGGTGCATCGGGTAGATTAGGCTTGAAGGGTCTCTTGCTAACCCATGTATCCCAACTGATTGTCTAGTGGATCGATTACCGCTTGGAGGGCAACGGAGAGGTTTTTCGCCTAGTTCTTTGGTTTCCTTTTTGATAACACATCGGTGTGTTATCTTGTGTTTGCATTCTTTTTCCCTACTCTTCTACCTTTCATTTTACTGCTGTGTTATAATGATTATGGATTATAGTAGCTTGTTTGTTTATACGCTCGCATTTACTCTATTCCGCACTTAGTTTAAGTTAGAGTAAAATCAATCGAACCGTAACTTTAATTTGAGGGTCTAAATAGCTCTTGCGTTTTCACACATTTTCGAGCTTTCAAGAGAGAATGTCAGATATTTCAATTATAATACTAATATTTATTTTGCATCTAAGTGAACAGTTGGATCTATATATAAGAACCAACTGTTCACAGGTTGCAAATTTTTTTAGAAACCATACTTGAATGTGGAGTGTTTTTTGAAGTTTTAGATGTAAAATAGCAATTGGGGTTGTTTAGAGCATCCACAGTAGTGGAGCTAAAAATTTAGCTTTTTAGCTCCACCAAAAGTTACTTTATCTATTTTACCTACACACATGCTGCAGCAGTGGATCTATTTTAGCTTTCAACACAATAAAATAATATAAACATCATAATAAAATAATATATCTACTGCAATAAAATAATATATCAACTATAATAAACAACAATCACAACCACCTGCAACTGCCACTGCCACCGCTACCGCCGCCACTGCTACCGCCGCCACCGCCTCCACCACCACTGCCACTGACCCTTCTACTGCCATCGTCGTCACCGCCGCCGCCGCCGACTTTACGTAACTCTTTGTCTCTACCTGACTCTATAAAATTAACGGATTAATTGATGACTTAGGACTTGTGTGTGTTTGTATATTTTTTAAAGGAGTCCTCTAGTTTGCATAATGTTAATAGAGACAACTAGTCTCATAGTAATATGAAAGGAAGTACTAAATTTGCTATCAAAGTTTCTCTCCTCTCTTCCCCCTAATTTGGTACCACCAATGCCAAATTTTTGTGGAATTCAGCACTTAGGGTAGCGAATTCTCCCAAGTCTCTTCTCAATTACCTAAATTAGTTGACACAATCAACATAACACCTATAAACGAAAATGTTAATAATATTTAGTTGAAAGACTCATAAAATTTGAAGAAAAATAACCAAAACTTTGAGTCTCTTATTCAAAAACCCAATTTAGATCAAATGCCTCCTAACCATAATGGGGCAGCTACGTTGCCACCATTGTGATCAAAATCAAAATACAAAACGATAATTCTAAACTCCTAATTGTTCAAATAATGATAATTCAATTTATATAATTTTTTTTGAAAATTACAAATTTATAATCCAAAGACTTTGAACATCTAAAGTCTTAAAAGGGAGTTTTGGAGACTTCGTTTTTCTTTTCTAAAGTCTTTAAAGCCTCTTTTACGTTGGGCAAAGCTTTTCACACGTTAGTGTCTAGTTTTCTCCACTGTATAGTTTTTCCAAGAAAGTGTAGTTCTAGTAAAGTAAAGCTCATGGGTCTTCAAAATTTTGTCCACTGTATTACGTCACACCCCTAATACTAGTGCTCTAAACAAATACCAAAAAAGTTGAAACTTGAAACTCTAAAATATATATATATATATATATATATATATATATATATATATATAAACAGCATAAAGGTAAAAGAAAAACCACGTGTATGCATTTAAATTGAATAATCAGTAAGATAAAAATAGTCTGAAATGTTGGGTAGGGAGTAATTTAGGACTTCATCAAGTGGTACTGCCTAATATGTCTGTTTATTACCTTTTCCTTGAATGAATGAATTAAAGAAATTAGATCTTTTACATTGGTTCAAGGAGAGATCTTAAAAAATGAAAATAGATGTAGGCAAAAAAAAAAGAAAAAAAAAAGAGTAATCTCTGTCAAACACTCAGAAGGTGTTTGGATTGAGGTGTTTTGAGTTATATAACTCAAAACTTGAATGAATAATTGCGCGTAGTGGTATATACACGGTCATTGTGCCTTATCCAAGCACATTAATTGAAAATTTGACATTATAAAGTGAGTGAGAGAAGTAATTTCTCTTGCTCTTTCTTTTGCAGCTGTACTATCAGTTGTGGTGGTTCCTACTTCCTACCAACTATTATAAAGTGAGTGAGAGATGCAATTTCTCTAGTTAATTGAGTTTATTTTTGTTGGTTTATTACACAAAATTACAGTTATACATTTATAAAAATTGTATTTAACGAATAAACTTACCAACTTAGATGTTAGTATGTTAGAGCATTATATGTTAGAATGGTTGGTCTTACTCAAACCATCCTATTCCTGTAATGTTTGTAACTTTATGTGGAGTAAATTCAAATGGGGTTAAGTTTTTTAGTGTAGGAAGTTTACTACAAAAATAAATAAATAAATAAAATTGAGCACAGCTAGCAGAAGGGAATTACCAGCAAAAAAAAAAAAAAAAAAAAAAAACACGGACACAAGTATTTACTTTTGATAAAGTAAATTTGATTTATGATTGAACTTTGTCGGCCACTGTAATTATTTTGCTATTAAAAAAGTGAATCAAACAATATCTTTTTAATTACTCATAAAAAAAAAAAAAATTCATGTTAGAGAATAGAGAGTTTCTTTCTACAAAAAAACCTCTAGTGAAAATTGCTTTGTTAATTCAGCAAAAAAAAAAAAAAAAAAAAGAAGGGGAAAGGAAAGAAAATTGCTTTGTTAAAGTTGTTTATGAAAAGACAAAAACTTTACCTTAGTCCAGGTGTAAAAGCATTTCCCCCATTTGATTATTGGTTATTTGGTTTACATTTGAAGAAGTGAATTTGATTATGATTCAACTTTTGATAAAGCAATTTTATAGTCTCGGAAGACAGGTGGTATTGGATTTTAGGCCTACAGAAGCAAGGCTTATGGACTCCGACATTATGGTGTAATAAAAAATACCAAAAATACCACCATGTGAGAGTATTTTGTGTAAAAATTTCTATTTATTTTAGTATAAAAAATTACTTTTTTCTATTTTACATACTCACTTTATCATTTATTTTATATTACATTTTATTAAAATATTAATTTTTTAGTTTTTATTGAATTTTTTAACTATTTATCTTTCTTTACACGTAACAATCATAGTTGTCAAAACGTGAATCGTATCGTGAATCATAAGATACACAAATACTTAATAAATTTTTTAAAAAAAAAATTATAGATATACATATTTAAAGGGTATATTCATTATAAATTTTGAATATAATTGACTAATGACTAGTTTATTCTTCACTTATGTAATGAAATTTAACAAGCTAACTAAATAAATCAAACTAGGATATGTTTATAACATACACATTCAAATTGCTTAAATTTAAAAGTGATAATATGTTACAAATGACCCAAAAATAATAATTTATTTTCATCATATTCATCATATTGCCTAATCAATAATATCTAAGTCAATGCTATTTTCATGTTTATCATTTTGAAAACTTGTTTCTTCACTAAAATTTTCTTCATTGTCATTAACATTTTCTATCTCTTCTTGTTCTTTTCATTTTAATATATTTTTTAAAAATTTCTTCTTGGCATTCTAATTTCTTGGACTTATAACAATAATGACAAAAATATAAAATAAAAAAAATTATATTGTTGATTAATATTTTATTCATAGTATAGAAAATAAAATTATAAATATTAAAGTGAAGTGTAAGTGTGTACTGTGTAGTCCAAATTTTGTAGGAGAAAGAGAGGAAAAAAAACTTATGAATATGTTATTTTATTAGGCTTGTAGGGGCGGGCTTTGATGCTCCTATCCAAAAGATGAATTGACTAAGGCCCAAAGAGCCCAATACAATAAATTTATAGAGAGTGGGCTGAAAGGCTAGGTTTCAACAAAGTGGACAACGCCCTTAACAAGCTAAGGGTGGTTAGGGAGCAGGGAAAAGTAATAAACAGATGTATGTAATGCACAAAAATTCTTCCTCGGCAATGTCCGAGGAGAGTAGTTCTTGTATATATTGCACTTGTGTTTTATTACAGTTATTTCTTGTTTGTTTTTAGACCCCTTAAAACACAACCAGATTAACCTAGTTAATTAGCCAAGTGATTACTTAGTCAAATTATCAAATCTAGGTTAACACACATATATCATATTATTGTAAAGTGCGGAAAGTAAAGAACACAACAATATGATAACCTAGGAAAACCAAACCGGGAAAAAACCTGGGGGGGATTTAACCTAGCTATCCTCAAGGTAAAACTGAATCCACTATGAAATAATTGAAGTTTACACAATAGCGACTTAGACCACTAACATCCTATTGCTACCTCGAGTAGGAAACTTACTACCACGACCACGTGACAGCTCCGAGTCTACGGACTACTTCTTTCTTGGATTCCTAGCAAGTACAAGCACTCTTGCTTGTGTATCTTTAAACTCTTGAATTTGTAATTGAATTGATCACCAAGCTCTCGACATCAATCTTGAGATTAGAAACCCTAAGTGTATGTGAAGGCAAACACCTTTAGATCTCATAGAAGATTCACACACACAACATAAAGAGCAACCTCAAAACATGGCTAGAGTTTCCCCTTTTATACTTAAGACAAAACATAAAACCCTACACGTCAAACGGGCTTGGGTTGAGTTGGAAATTCTGCAGAAAAAACAATCTGTACGAGCTTTAATCGATCGAGTCTAATTCTCGATCGATCGAGCCAAGCAGATTTACACAGTAAATCCTGTAGTATCTCGATTCCAACTTTACATACAAACACATACTTTGAGCACGTCTAAACAAGACTAAAACGTTTTGATCATGGTTTGCTAACATTACAAAATGAAGTTTTAATACATTAGTTCCTAATTCCTTAGAACCTAACAAACTCCCCATTTGGCAATCCGTGACAAAACACAAACTAAACAAAGTGCTCAAAGTTACATAAAAACAGCCCATTACAAAAATATTTTCCCAAAACAACAAATTCAACCTAACTACCATCTATCAATTGCAAGTGTAGATAGCAGCACAACTGAATCAACCTGTATATTCCTATAACACTTAACAAACACATAAATGCATGTGTGGAAAATATAAGTAAAACAAAATAAATTCTTGATTTCACATAAACATAAACTACAAGACATATATCATGAATAACCTCATAAATATAAATCAATAATCAATGTAGCACAATGTGAAACAAGAAACATATATCATCAATGTATCTCCCCCTATCATGGACAACCCAAAAAAAAAAAAAAAAAAACATCATGAGCCAAAAATGTAAATATAGAATGAAGCACCTAGATACAATCTAAAAGCTCCACAGCTCCAAAAATATCAAAAATCTCCCCTTAACAACAAAATCACCTTTACATATGTACTTCCCCTTTTTGTGACGAATTGCCAAAGGGCACTCACTCATCATCAAAAGGAGGTGGCGGAGGCAGCAGAGGCGACTGACTCAAATGCTTCAAATCTGCTCGCAAGGCACGAAGCTCACCAAGCATGTCCACCAAAAGCTGACCATGAGTCGCCTAAACGGTCATGACAGTCTTCAACATACGTCAAATGTCTGAATCATCTGAGGTAGAAGGTGGAGGAACAGCAGCAGCAGCAGCAACAGCAGTAGGATCAATAGACTACTCAGCCATAGTATCACCTGTAGAAGAGGGAGGAGGAGGTGCGACACCAGAAGACTCAACCCTAGGGCGTTTAGAGCTTTTTCTCATCTGAGCAGCCCTTTGCCTAAGAAAGGTGGCACCTATAGGAGCGATAATATGAACAGGCTCAGATGCCGGAAACTCATCTAATCCTAGATGTAACAAAATCCGGTGAATAAAAACAGGGAAGAAAAGAGCATGAGCAGTAGAACTACTCCTGTGAACCTCAATCAAAGAACGAATGAAAAGATGAGGAAAGCTCATTGGAGCATCAGAAACAAGGGCATACAAAAACGCACATCTCTTCAAAGGAATGGTGTGCAGATGAGAGATAGGCCAGATCGAATGACAAGAAATCCGAAAGAAAAGATAGTGAATCTCGATCAACTCGTGAGAGGTGATCTGAGGATCAGAACCCCACTGGATAGAAGTACCAGTAATAAATGACATAATGTCATCAAGGGGCGGAGACTCATCGTACGGATAGATAGGATGCTAGACCAAAGGTACCCCTAGAGCAGTAGCCACTACTGAAGGAGTAATGGTGTACTCATCACCCCGTATCCAACTTCTCACAAGAGTGTTGGAATCATAGGAGTGGACAAAGAGGTTCGAATAGAACTCTCTGATCAAGGTAGCCGGAGGAGGATGATCAACACCTAACAAAGGTAACCAGCCTCTACGGTCAAAGTTTCTCCTAATCTCACCATCTAGCTCATCTAACAAAACCTTTCTCTTAGCCCAAATGTTCCTACGAAGGTTCAGCTTCTCCTATGCTTCCTGGTTTTTCTCACTCAGGAACCTCTCACTATCAAAGGTGGGGGAAGGAGCAGAGGTGGAGGTTCTAGGGCTCTAGTCTTCCTAACCATGATGCTAACGATTAAAAGGATAGACACAATAGAGATAGAGCGAAAAAAAAAAACAGAAAAACCAAGGGCAGACTGCAAGTTAGCACAAAAAATATAGAAATAACAGTTCTATATAATGCATGAACATTATCAACACATGATGCATGCTCTAATGCATTGAGAATAAGTTCAATTTTACTTCAAGATCACAAAATTGGCTTGAGCATAGAGTTTATATCAAAAACCCCAAACTTTGAAAAACCCATTTTCTCAAAACCCAACAAATTGATCAATTGACCATTACACAAGAGAGATAACACGTTATAATAATCAAATGAATCAATCTAACAAGCCAATTTTGTTAAGGACATATTTTGTGTAATTGGCTAATCCTTTGACAAAACGCACTTTACTTGTATTTGGGTAGATCTAGGATGTGTTTAATACTTCAATAAACATGTTGTTCAAGTCTAGTATTAAAGCCATGAAGATTGGACCAAGAAACAAGTGAAGAAAAGCTGTTCACTAAAGCTGGATAGATAGCTCGACATTTGCAGACAGATAGCTCGACAGCTGTTCGACAAATAGCTATATATCGAGGTTTAAGGCTCGACAGATACTATCTATCGAGGAATCTATCGAGGTTACGGGAATTCAGATTTCCAGATTTGATTTTCGGCCCATGCTTATGTATTTGTGTAGGGTTTCTTTTCTCACAGCCCTAGACATATATAAGGTTTATTTTAGAGGCCGTCACATAAGAAAATACAAGGAGAACACATGCCAAAGGTAATCGATGCCTTATTCTCTCTGAAAGAAGCTACTGCGTCTTTGCGCCTTAAGGTTTTGTAACCAAGTGCTTCTTGATCTTCATTGTTGATGAAGTGAAGAACTTTGTAGCCAACAATCTTCTTCAAGTTGGTGTGTTAGTCACGTACTGGGATCCGTGCATCAAAAAGGGTGGCGTTCATATATTGAAGAGTTCAGAGGTTCTGAAGCGGTAGAAAGTTTCTGTTGTAAGTTCATCTACGGGGATTGTAGAGTCTAGGGACAAAAGTTTTGTACTAGATCTGAAACTTCTCTTTACTATAGTAGATTGCTTTTCGGGAAGGTTTCCCCCAGATTTTTTACTATGAAACTAGTTTGTTTCATTGGTTTTCCTGGGTAATCATATATTGTCTTATTTATTTTTCCGCTGCATGATATTGACATGATATTGATGTTTGTTTGTTTATTTGTTTTAACAAGTTTTATTCATAATAAATCTAATTAACAACTAGGTTTTAAAACTTGTTAATTCTATTAACCGGGGTCTAAATTTCCCAACAAATTTCATCAAATTAAGCTCAATTGAACAAAATCTCCAAATTGGGTAGTTTTAAGCCCTAGAATTTCCAATTTTTCACAAAACACCAAATTGATCAAAATTAAACCCAAAGATCACTTTTATAGTGTCCCACAACAAAAACCCATTGATCAATTTCCAAAGAAAAGGCTTAAATTATCAAAAATCCCAAGTTTGCATAGGTTTGAAAATTACCCAACAATGCATGAATTAATGCATGAAAACTGAAAATAAATGAAAAAGGAAGGGTTATAAGGTCTTACTGGCCTTGGAAGAGAAAAACCTTGCAAAAATTTTGAAGGAAAACGACAAAAAAGTTGCTTTGACTCCTTGACCAATCAAAGAGAGAGAGCAAAGTGTTTTGAAAAAGTTTGAAAGTGATAGAACACGTGAAAACTCAAGGTTTAAAAAAAAACTCTCTATGCGATTTTCGATTGATCGAAAATTAGATTCGATCAATTGAAAATTACATTCGATTGATCCAAAAGCAATTGAGCAGCGATCGAAACGGTCAGGTTCAAACCAAAATTTTAATCGCATTTTCGATCGGTCGAGCAATAGGTTCAATCGATCGAAAATTTGGAAAACACAATTTTTTTGAAAAACAGAGCAATTTTATGCAGAAACTCCTCAAAGCATAGTATTTTATGAATAAAATGCATGAGTATGAGATGAAATGCTCTTCAAAAACCCTTGTATTGAACCCAGATTTCTCAAAAATAAGGTTTTCAATCAATTATCCTTAAATTCTCAAATAGCAAACATGTGTTGCATAAAACTCAAGGAATTTTCAAACTTGGTTGGCCAAACCAAAATCACACACAATAACATGTACAAAGTTCAGCAAAGAGTAACTTGTGTAGTATGTGCAACTAGCAAAAGTTTGAGATACATGTGAGGTGATATGTAAATAGAGATCAATCACAATTTCTACAAAATTCATCACATAAATTTGAGAGAGACATCACCTAAAGAGTTACATCATATAACTCTCACATCTTCTAGAATAAAAGCTTGCAATCATGTAAGTTTCTTGATTTGCCTTATAACATACACATCAATTTTATTTGATTAGAAACTTATTAAAATAGACAGGATAATGTACACACCAATTTTATTTGATTGTGAAGTTATTAAAGCCCAATAATGTACACACCAATTTTAGCATTTAAACCGAGGCTACACCTTATGATCTTTTTGTGCATGTGCTACACTTTCTTGAGCACAAAATCTTACGATATGCACTAAGGTGTTCATGATTGGCTAGTAAATAGTGGTGAGATAGTTATTTATGCATTTCTCAATAAGTTCAAGTCTGACAATCAAAAGCATGTGACTTCAAGATCAAGATCATGTGATCAAAAACTATAAACATCTTCCCACACAACATGCACTACAAAGCTCAAACTAGTAAAGTGCAATAAAATAAGCTCATCCAAGCTAAACAAGGTACATAAACATGTTATGTAAACATAAATTGACCAACCTTGATTCCAAATCCAAGACAAATAATGCAAAACACATTTTGCTTCCCTTTTCCTTTTTTTTTTTTTTTGTTTTTTTGTTTTTGTTTTTTGTTTTTTTTTTTAACTTTTATTTATTTATTTATTTTGAAAAGAAATAACAAAAATAACCTAGAATGAAATGCATGAATGTTATGCAATGCAAATTCTAGAAAAACAAAGAAAACAAAAGCAACAAAGAAGAATGGTCACAAAGAGTAGAGCGATGAAGCACAAGGACCATGTTAGAAAGACTCAATTAGATTGAGCCTTTTGCATCCAAAACTTTTTAGATGCACCTCGAGCATTGGAGTTCTTATTCACATTTGAATGATTACCAACTCTAGGATTGGAATAAAGGTTTAGAGCCTTTACCAATTCACCAATAAGTACCATAGGGTCTTGTGCTTGAGGCACAAGTACTTTTGGCTTGTTTGCTCGCTTAGCAGCTTGTAACTTGAAACAGTTTGGACGAATGTGCCCAAACTTTCCACAAAAATGACAAACCCATGCAGGCTTATCATGCAACTTGCCCTTAAGAGGATTAGGAGTCTTAGGTTTGGATACTTGAAGATCAACCCTAATTTTCCTAAGAGGTGTAACTTCAGTAAGTTTGACAATCTCACTCACAGAAGGCTCAGAAGAAGGAACAAAATTTGTGGAATGAGTTTCAGGCACAGAGATGCTTTCTACAAAACCTAACCCAGTTTTGTCAGAGGGAGACTTTTGAACACTCAGCATGTGATCAAGTTTGGAGCTTGCAGACCTATCAGTTTGTTCTCTAGCAACAGATAATTCAAGTTCCAAATTCTTAACTTTATCAAGCAAACGCATGTTCTCAGTCTTTACATTATTCAACAATTTATTAGCATCAAACAGTTTCACAAGCAAATTTTTCTTATCAAGTTCAAGAGATGCAATTTTCTTTAAGCCTAGATCAACACTCATAGCATCCTTTGCAGCAACTTTGCAAAGTTTATTGTAGGCTTATTGTAAATCTGCATCCTTAGAGAGTTCCCCATCAGAAGGGTTCTCTTCAACAGCAATACTCTCATCAACTACAGCAGTAACTGTGAAAGCAATGAAGTTTCCATCCCCATCACTACCAGACTTATTATCAGAAACTTCATCATCACTGAGGGTTACAGCCATAGCTTTACCCTTAGACCTCAAGAATGTTGGACATTTAGATTTCACATGACCATACCCTTAACACCCAAAACATTGTTGACCCATAGAATTATTAGAAGGTTGACCAACTTTCTCTTTAGGTTTTTCAGTGTTATTAACCTTAGTGGGATCATTCCTCCTAAAATTTCTAGGTTCAGCATTGTTCTTACCTCTTGCCCTTCTGTTATTGTTCCTAAGAAAGTTTCTAAAGTTCTTGGCAAGATAGACAATCTCTGTAGCAGAGAGCTCATCATCATATCCACTCACATCAACATCATCAACAGACTTAAGTGCCATTGATTTGGATTTGTTAGTCTTAGGTAGGTCCAACTCATAGGACTGAAGAGATCGTACAAGTTCATCAACAGGGATGGAGTCCACATCCTTGCTTTTAGTGATGACGGTCACTTTAGGTCTAAAATCCTCAATCAAAGATCTAAGAATCTTCCTAACAATCTTAGGTTGATCATAGATTTCACCCAAATTATATGCAGAATTAACAATGTCATTAAGCTTAGCATAGAATTCATCAAAAGATTCATTATCAGACATCCTAATGCTTTCAAATCTAGTAGTTAATTGCTGCAGCTTATTAATTTTAACTGCCTTTGTGCATTCATGCACAGTTTGGAGGATATTCCAAGCAGTATGAGCAGTCTCAACATTAGAGATTCTCTTAAATTCTTCTATAGAAACAACATTGAAGATAGCATTCATAGCTTTGCTATTAAAAGCGGCTGCTTCTTTCTGAGAAGTTTGCCACTCACTAACAGGAGTAATGGGCTTCTCCCATCCGTATTCAACGGAGTTCCAGACTCTCTCATCAATAGATTTCAGGAATGCTTTCATCCTTACTTTCCAATAAGCATAGTTATTCCCATCAAAGTGAGGTGGAATAATAAGAGAGTGTCTGTGTTCCATGACAACAGGGGTCAAGGATCAGCTCTTAGATAAAAAAATCTACAACAAGAGAGCAACCCGCTCTGATACCATTTGTTTATTTTTAGACCCCTTAAAACACAACTAGATTAAACTAGTTAATTAGCCAAGTGATTACTTAGTCAAATTATCAAATCTAGGTTAACACACATATATCATATTATTGTAAAGTGCGGAAAATAAAGAACACAACAATATAATAACCTAGGAAAACCAAATTGGTAAAAAACCTGGGGAGGATTTAACCTTGCTATCCTCAAGGTAAAACTGAATCCACTATGAAAGAATTGAAGTTTACACAATAGCGACTTAGACCACTAACATCCTATTGCTACCTCGAGTAGGAAACTTACTATCACAACCACGTGACAGCTTTGAGTCCATACACTACTTCTTTCTTGGATTCCCAGTAAGTATAAGCACTCCCACTTGTGTATCTTTAAACTCTTGAATCTGCAACTGAATTGATCACCAAGCTCTCGACATCAATCTTGAGATTGGAAACCCTAAGTGTATGTGAAGGCAAACACCTCTAGATCTCACAGAAAATTCACACACACAGTATAAAGAGCAACCTCAAAACATGGCTAGGGTTTTTCCTTTTATACTTAAGACAAAACATAAAACCCTACACATCAAACGGGCTTGGGCTGAGTTGGAAATTCTGCAGAAAAAATAATCTGCACAAGCTTCGATCGATCGAGTCTAATTCTCGATCGATCGAGCCAGGCAGATTTACACAGTAAATCCTGCAGTAACTCAATTCCAACTTTACATACAAACACATACTTTGAGCACGTCTAAATAAGACTAAAACGTTTTGATCATGGTTTACCAACATTACAAAATGAAGTTCTAATACATTAGTTCATAATTCCTTAGAACCTAACATTTCTCTTAATGCTATAATGTTTTCTTTACAGATTTCCTCCCCCCCCCCCCTCTTTGGGGGGCCTCTCACATTATATAGCTCTCTTCAGGTGATCTCATCCCTCCATTTGTTGATTGCTCTGCCCACCACTTGAGTGCTTGTCCCATCAGACACATCCCCCAACCTCTTGTGAGTTGCAACGGCCCAGGCAGTACTGTTCATGGGTATTTTCCACATAAATGTAGCTAGGGGGTTTGGTGGGGTGCATTGAATGTAGAGGCAGCCAACATCCCTCCAGTCACGTCAAGATTGACCTCCTCTCCGAAGCCTTTTCTCAACAACAGGACCTCCTCTGGCATTGTGCCACTGACGTGGCCTTACCGTCCGAGCGTGTGGCCTTCTTGGCACGATGATGGGCTCCTTGGCCATGGTTAGGACACGTGGCACAGGTATCTTATCTAAATTCTTGTGCCCCACAATAGCCCCTTAAAACTCCAGTTTTTCTCCTCCTGTCCGAGGAGGAAAAATAGGGTTTTGACTTAGGATAATTAATTCCATATGTTTCTTTGATTTCCACACGTGAGAATGTTGCTTCACGTGTCCTGTAATTGTTCCTAATGCTTCGGAGACCGCGATGTCTCATTAAATGCTTTAGGCGGTGCATTGTTCCCTGCATCTTACGGTGAGATGTAGATCCTACGGTTGACATTTCTCCTCAAATTTTGAGCGGGATAACTCCTACTCAATTCCGCGTCCTATATAAGGCGCCTGGTGGGGTTTTTTTTTTTTTTTTTTTTTTTTTTTTTTTTTCCATTTCACAAATCTGCAAACTCCTATGACTTCTTAAACTCCCAGGCTTTCAAGACTTCCTCAATCTCCCAACTCTCAAGAAGCTCCTGAAGTGTCACCTGTTCTTACTCTTGTAAGTGTTCACGATCCTAGGTTCTTTTCTTCTTGGCCAGTCTCCTCGGCCTTCTAACTTTCACCCCCTTTTCAAAAACATTTCATTCACTTCCTTTTAGCTTGTTTAGATGGGTAGGTTCAAACACCTTTTAGATTCTCCCGCCAGTATGGAGGGTTTTAGGGCTAAGTACCACATTCACCAGGGAGTTCCTACGGTATTGTGCTTCAGATCAGGTAGTTACAGATAGAAATGAAGGGGAGGTTGTCATTTCTATGATCGCTTTCATAGAAGGAGGAATGACGCTTTCCATGGGTAGGGTAACTAGAGATTACTTGATTAACCATAGGCTGTGTCCTCACCAATGTGCGCCCAACCTATTTAGAGTCTTAGGTAGTGTCGATGCTCTTAATGAGCAAATGGGTTTGAGACTCATCTGGCATGATGTTGTCTATATGTATGAATGCCATTCGCTTATTGACTCGGGGTATTACCTCAAGTCTAGGTCCTCCATTGTTAGGCTTGTATCGTGTCTTCCCAAGTCCAACAAGAGCATGAAAGACGACTACCTAATCGCCTCTGGGGAATGGCAAGACGGTCTTCACTGCCCAACTCGGGAGGGAGAGCAAGGTGGGGTGCCCTAGGGTTAGGTCCCTTGACATGGGATTTAGTTCTTTAGTTTTGCTACTCTTCCCTTTAGTATTGCACTTCTTTTTTATGATGGGTTTCATTGGTCTAACCATGACTTTGCTCCTCGGCTGTTTTTTGCAGATAAAAGGCACGTAGCGCCCCACCTCAGTTTGGTCAACGTCGTAGACCTCAATAGAGTCCTAAGGTCCGAGGTGTTTGTGAGCGAGGACAGGCAGCTGAGATCGGTCCACCTCATCTTAGACTTCGAGCCATTGTCGAAAAATTTCCAAGACATGGGCCACGTGATTAGGGCAGGCGATCCTTGGCTAAGTAGGATAGACGTCTCAGTACCTGGGTTCTTTGCCCGAGTAGACATTGGGCCAGTTGAGCTGCCTTTTCAACGTGCAATCCCTGAAGCAGCGGCTTCGAGGGAAGAGACTGCTTCCTCTCGCTTATCACTCGAGTAAGAAATAGACCAATTCCAACTTGAGGAAGAGAGGGAGGAACAAAGAGCTCCTGTCATCCATATATTGGACACAGAGGACCAGTTCGATAGATTTTCAGGTGTTCGCACCTCAGGCCTCGTGGTTGCATGTATAGATAACAGCTCCGAGAAAGAAGAAGAAGAGATGGCCCTGAACCAGAGGAAAGGCCTGAAGGATCTCCTCGCGGGGAGGAACAAGGGGGTCATCATCTAAGGAGGCCCTAAGGTCTCAACCTTTTCCTACTCTTCTCCTTCCTCCTCCTCCTCCTACCACCACAGTCGGCCTGCTCCCCATCCCCAACTTGAAGAAGAAAAGGAAGGAGTAGAAAGTGGATGAGGGTGAGGTGGTTCACCAGAAGGAGGCCAAGTAGTAGAAGACAATTAAAGACACATGCGAGTCTCCTCAGTGGAGAGTAAGGTGGATTTGAGTGTGGCCGAGGTGCGCCAACAACATTGCACCTGGGCTCCTTGGCTGGAGCTAGATGGCACATCCATCCCATGGAACTCCTCCATTAGGGAGTTTCAGAGAGGGCACTCCTCTTACGTGCCTGAGGCCCTAGAGCAACCCCTCTTCCTGCCGAAAGATATGGCTGCTCTAAGGCATATGAGACAGCCAGACCTCTTCATGTCCCTGAAAAGGGATCTAGCCATGGTAGGTTCACCATCATACCTTTTAATTAAATGTTAAGGTGCCCTTTCCATTTTTTTTTTACATGGGATTTATTTGTTGTTTTTGTGCAGGCTATCCAGGAGGTTTTTGTAGCTAAGGAATGGGTCAAGGATGCCCGGAACAAGGCCAGGGCTGAGGCCAACCTCCGCGCCGAAGCCAACAAGGCCTTGGGAGCCGTGAAGCAGGAGAACTAAAAGCTTGCCACCAAGCTGACCGTGAAGGAGAGGGCGTGGAGGAGCGTTGAGGCTGGTCTGAAGAATGTCCTGGACCAGGCTGAGGATCAACGTAAAAAGCTCTATCATACTGAGATAGAGTTGGCCATACAGAATTAGCTGGTCCTGGAGCTGAAAACAGACCTACAAAAGGCCAAGGAAGCAGCTCGGGTGGCTGAGGAGGCGGCGGAGGCTTCGAGGCGGGCAGCCTATGACCTTGGGGTGCAAAAGACCGAGGACAGACTGGCGGAGGAGCTAGCCGAGGTCTGCAGGGACTACTGTAAGGAGGTGTGAATGGAGGCCCTCAATCTTGTAGGCGTCCCTGCTAACTCGGAATGGAGGTAGGCTGGGAGTGTCTGTTATTCGTCGGACATTCGTGAAGCCCCAGTTGAGCTCCCACCTCCCGTTGCCCTTGCATCAGCTTCTTCTGAACAGCTCCTTATCTCCCAGGCCTCCCTTCCCCCCCTCCCTCGGAGGTTTTTAAAGGGCCTGGCCAAGCTGGTGACCAGGGTTAAGGGGTTAAGGTGGCCAGGGATAAGGGTAAGGGTAAGGAGGTCAAGCCCCTGTCAGAAACCAAGGCTAAGGGAGCTGAGGCCAAATCCAAGGAGGCCGAGCCCAAAATCAAGGATGCTGCTTCTAAGGAAAAGGAGGCTGATGCCAAACTCAAGAAGGCTGACCCCAAGTCCGCCGACCACCCTACCTCTCAGCCAGGCAGCAAGGAAGACCTTCCTCCCAAGGCCAAGGCTTAGTATTAGGATTTTATTCCTTCTTTCCTTTTTTGTAGTTTTTCTTTTGTAGTGGCAGTTTGCCATTGTGTATAATGTACCTTTCTTTTAGTCAATGAAAAGACTTCACTTTTTACTTTATGAATCTTTTTTTTCCTTGTAATATTTATTCTATACTTGGTGTAGTTATTGTTTTGCCCTTTGATGAGACTTAAGACCGATGATGTTGCTAACAGTAGTGAATTATTGCTACCCAGACTTTAACAAAGGCTAATAGTAGTGCATTACTACTAATTCAGATAAATTAAACACGTATAAATAGTAAGGAAAATGACCATGTATTGGTATTGAGAACTATGCAACCAACAGGGAAGGCTAAATCTTATAGAGATGAACAAAACACGTAGTAGAAAAAGTGGTAAACAGGTATTAATTTGTCCAAGGGCTGTGATATGAGGAACCAGACATAGCCCTGGTTCTGCTCAATACTTAGGCAAATAACCAAGAACATTAACTTACCCAAGGCAAGTGATCTGAGGAGCCAGATATAACCAGGGATCTGATTTAACACTTAGAAAAATAAATAGAGAGTGTTAATTTACCCAAGGCATGTGGTCTGAGGAGCCATGAATAACCAAGGTTCTGTTCAATACTTAGAAAAATAAATAGAGAGTGTTAATTTACCTAAGACATGTGGTCTGAGGAGCCATACATAACCAAGGTTCTATTTAACACTTAGGGAAATGTCATGAAGTATTAATTTACCCAAAGTATGTGGTTTGAGGAACTAGGCATGACTAAGGTTCTATTTAACACTTAGAAAAATGTCATGAAATATTAATTTACTCAAAGTATGTGGTCTGAGGAACCAGGCATGACTAAGGTTCTGTTTAACACTTAGAAAATTGAATAGAGAGCGTTAATTTACCCAAGGCATGTGGTCTGAGGAGCCATGCATAACCAAGGTTTTGTTTAAAACTTAGAAAAATAAATAGAGAGTGTTAATTTACTCAAGGCATGTGGTCTGAAAAGCCAGGCATAACCAATGTTCTGTTTAACACTTAGAGAAATGAATAAAGAGTGTTAATTTACCTAAGGCATGTGGCCCAAGGAGCCTTGCATAACCAAGATTCTGTTTAACATTTAGAAAAATGTCATGAAGTATTAATTTACCCAAAGTATGTCGTCCGAGGAACCAGGCATGACTAAGATTCTGTTTAACACTTAGAAAAATGAATAGAGAGCGTTAATTTACCCAAGGCATATGGTCTGAGGAGCTATACATAACCAAGGTTTTGTTTAACATTTAGAGAAATGAATAAAGAGTGTTAATTTACCCAAGGAATGTGGTCTGAGGAATCAGGCATAATTAAGGTTTTGTTTAACACTTAGAGAAATGAATAGAGAGTGTTAATTTATCTAAGGCATATGGTCTGAAGAGTCAGGCATAACCAAGATTCTGTTTAACACTTAGTAAAATGAATAGAGAGTGTTAATTTACCCAAGGCATGTGGTCTGAGGAGCCATGTATATACAAGGTTCTGTTTAACATTGATAGGCCAAGAATGTATTGACCCATTGTGATAAATTAACCAATTAATTAGCTGAGTGAATTAATTAAGTCAATTTAACATGCAATAGCATGGTAGCACAAACAAATCACCAATTATACTAAATGCAGCAGAAATTAAATTTGACACGGGTAATTTGTTTTCGAATGGGGAAAACCAATACGGCAAAAACCCCCACCGAGTGATTTTAAGGTCACCATTCCCAAAAATTCACTATTATCATAACAAGCGGTTACAAGTAAAGGAATCCTAGTACCTTATACCAATCTACTGTTGAACTTTTACCCCAATACCCAATTGGACTTATTCTGTAGTGACTATCTCTCATTTTCAATGCCCGGCTCCCAGTATGTGACTAACCAATAGCGCGGATCCCAATACGCGACTTAATCACCAACTTGAGAAAGATGTTGGCTACAAAGTTCTTCAGTTCATCACACGATGAAGATCAAGAAGTTCCTTGGTCACAAAATCCTACGGTGTACAAACACAGCAGCTTTTTCAGGAGAAAGATGAAATAGGGCAAATTCTGTCACCAGTCACAATTTGCATGAACAAGACTTTGCTCCACACTTGTGTAACCCTTGACGGCCCTCAAAATAATCCTTATATATGTTTAGGATTGTGAGAAAAGAAAGCCCAAACATATATACCCACGGATTGGATGAAAAATAAAACAGAAAATCTGAATTTCATAAACCTCGATAGATAGCTATCTATCGAGCTAGTTGTCGAGCCATGGAGTTCAGCAGCTTTTAAACCTCGATAGATGCTAGCTGTCGAGTTTTAAAATCCAGCACTTTCACACTTGATTCTTGGACAGACTTGCATGGCTTTAACACTTGCACTTGAAACCTTGTTCCTTAAAGTATTAAACACATCCTAGATCATCCAATTACAAGTAAAGTGCGTTTTTGTCAAAGGATTAGCCAATTATATAAAATAGTGACATATGTTCCTAACATTGAACCACATATGTCCTAACAATCTCCCTATTTGGAAATCCGTGACAAAACCACAACAAACAAACGAACATATGAGAGAAGTCATAAAATACTCAACTCATACTCACTTGTTGAATACAATAAAATATATCCTAACACAAACTCTTGAAAATTTTTGCAAGAAGAGAGTTTATGGCAAGTAGACTTTTGACAACCTGTATTTCTGAAACACTTTAAACAAAACTCATCACGACATCTTAGTGTGAAACAAAATAATAGATTACATACAATAAAGAAGAAACATGTGTATAAAGAGAGAAAAGAAACAACACATGGAGAGATAGGTGAATAACATACATCAATATATCTAAAAATCAAATATAAGTACAATGTATGTCAAAATGGTTACAAGACCCATGTACAAGATATAATGTATCTAAAATAGAAAAAAAAGAAAAGATACAAAAATTCTCACTACATCCCTCAATATAAACACTCCCCCTATCTCCTATACTAACCCTCCCCCTATGAGTATGACTACTCTCATCTCAAAACTATTCTCCCTTTTTGTCATGGGTGACAAAAGGAAAGTACATCAAGTAGACATCTCATCATCACTGGGAGAGCCATCATCATCATCCTTAGCATCATCAGCACTGCCAGAACTATCCTCACTCTCATCCTCAGATGCCTCAGGAGAAGGAGAGGAAGCCACTGTGAAACCACCCATCATAGCCTGTCGTCGCGCAATACGACCAACACGGGTCTCATCATCACTGGGCAAGAAATCATCATCATCCTCAGCATCATTAGCACTGCCAGAACCATCGTCACTCTCTTCCTCAGATGCCTCAGGAGAAGGAGAGGAAGCCGTTGTGAAACCACCCATCACAGCCTGTCGTCGCGCAATACGACCGACACGGGTGTTGACCTGACACAACTCATCACTGAGAGTGTCAAGGCAAGCATCCATGCGTACAAGCTGTGCTATGATGGCCTCAAGTGTCACTCCACTCGTTAAAGAAGAAGGAGCGGAGGTGGATGGGATGGTAGAAGCCAGAGGAGCTGTCGTCTATGTCTGAGGATGCCTTTGTCTCAATTGTACTGTGCTCTGTCGAACGGTAGTGGCATCAATGGCACACATATACGTGAAGTGGGGAGACTTGGGACAGAAGATGAAAAAATGGCGAATGAGCCGCGTGATAGCCGAAGAAAAAATGAGCTTATCACAGGTCGTCGTATCCTTATAGACATCTATAAGGGAGAGTATGAAATGAGAAGGGAAATCTATAGTGATATCCTCTAAGAGGGATAACAAAAATCGAGCACGGGGCTATGTGATTGTGTTATAGTGAGACAAAGGATGAAGAATAAATATCATCACCATATTAAGGAACCTCGGACCTTTAGCAAAGGCTGAGCAAGGGGTGTTTTGATGCTTACCCCAAGAAGATGGTGTCTCACAGAATAGAGACGCGAGCTCGTCTTTAGACACAGTCTTAAGATGATCACAATTAGGGTAGTCAGGAAGTGCTACCCTAGGTACATGTAGTACCTTGAATACAATATCTGGAGTAACTACCATGCGCACACCTCAAACGCGAGTGATAAAAAGAGGTGTAGAGTAATCAAATCCATGCATATTGGAGTAGAACTCCTGTATGACCACGGAAGGGCACGTGACTGAGACACCACAAAGTGACTCCCAACCCCTACTTTTAATGATAGTGGGTAGGTCAGTGTCAGAAAAATCTAACAGAACGACTTGGCGTTTCGAATGCATGCCACGTCGAGAAAAGTTCTCAAAGAAGTCTGATTTGGCCTTTTTATCATGGAACCCGATGTGAGAGGGAGTGGGATCAGAAGGAGCAGAAGAAGAAGATGCCCCGGAACGAAGAGGGTTCCGGGACGGAGTAGATTTACGTTTAGGTGCCATGACACAACTAACGTGAGAGAGAGAGAGAGAGAGAGAGAGAGAGAGAGAGAGAGAGAGAGAGAATCAGAAAAGTACCAATAACAAGATATATAGAAATATAAAAACTTGAAGGTATGTATGCATGAAAATGCATGAACATGTGACATGCAAATATAATTGCATCATGGGCTCAGCCCAATCCAAACCTAACAGCACACAGTAGATTAACAAATAGAGCACACATCTATAATGCATGAAAATATAGTTATAATGCAAGTGTGATGCAATGCATGAAGTTATTGGATCATATAAACATAACCTAACCCAAAAATTTCACCAAAACTTCGTCAATTTCGAAAAACCCCAAAAGTTTTCAAAAAATCCAAAAATCTAGGTCAGAATGCATGAAATGTATGATTAAAGGCTAGAAAAGAGATCATACCTGTTAAAAATTGCAATGAAAAGACCAAAGAATGAGTAGGGAAGATGAAGAGATTGAGTGAGAAGAGTTTGGAAGTGAGAGAAAATTTTGTCTATCGAGAGAGATCGAAGAGAAATAATGAGACAGAAATCACGAGGCACCTATTTATAGAGATCTGATAAAGCTCGATTGATTGAGAGCTATCGAGCTTTCAAAACGTGCCTTTTAGCTGTTGAACCAGCTATCGAGGATCTAACGAGAGGCTTTCTCAACAATGGAGCTCGATGGATCGAGGTAGCTATTGAGCAGGTATCGAAAGGTCAGAAAGTTCTTCGATAGATCGAGCCAGCTATCGAGAAGTCAGATAGTTTCTCGATGGATCGAACTAGCTATTGAGAGCTATCAAGATTGCGATAAAAATCAGCTGAAGAGTCTCGATAGATAGCTTATCTGTCGGGAGCTATCGAGAAGCTATCGAGATTGCTTAAAAACAGTTTTTCAAAGAAGAGAAAAACACAGAAATGAATGCAATCAAGCATGCTACTCAACCAAAGATCCAAACAACATTTTAAGCTCTCAAAAACATTTCTCAACACGAAAAATGTTAAGCACATAGATCCCAAAACACACACACACACACACTAAACAAGTCTAACCAATTTTATATTTCAAAAACAAGTCAAGACAGTTTAGTGAGCATACATTAACACATGTATTCCTTGTGATGGCCAAATCACATTGTACCTGTACATGTATCAAAGGTAATAAAGAATATTGCGTGTTGTGTGTGAAAAACATTGCAAGGTTGCATAAGTGTTTACATGCTATGACGATTTAAGATATGAGAAAATCACTTTAACTCACACACAATCATAACTATTTGATGGAGACTATCACCTTCGAGGTAAATTCTATAACTCCCACATCTCCTAGAATACACACTTGCAATCATATATAAAGCATTTGATTCTTTTTGCTTTTATTTTTCTTTGCATATTTTTCTTTTAAGCAAACCATGCATGGGCATATAAGAGACAGAAAAGAAATACCCAATTATGTTAAGCATTTAACATTTCACTTTTGCTATGTCGAAGCATACAAATGTCATTTCATGATTAGCGGGCAACAGTGGTGAGATGGTTATTTATGCCTTTCTCTTAGGATTTTCTAGTCATTCCTGTCAAAAAGAGTGATACGAGTGTTAAGTACAAGAGATTACTTAATCTTACTCATCATAGACATGAGCCAAAAAGCTCACTTGCTTAGTTGTGCATAGAGATGCTCATCTAAGCTACAAAAGATACAAAGTTTAGAAAAATTTGTTTCAATGGCCATACAAGGTACACAAGTACCAATGTACACAAAACACACATTATTTTTGTATTTTTCTGATTTTTCAATTTTTATATGAAAAAAAAAAAAAAACAAAACTGAAAACAAACAAACAAAAACATGTTAAACAAAGCAAAGTATAAAACTAGACTGACTCAAAACATGAAAGCAAAACATACAAGTAATGCAAACACAAAAACAAGAAGCGGAGAGAGAGAAAAAGTGACAGAATCACTTGGAGCCCTTTTCCTTCCACACCTTGGAAGAACCTTTTCATTTAGCAAACCCTTGACCTGGCGGTGAGGGGGAAGAATTAAAACCGTTCAAGTTCGAAATGAACATGAGGGCTTTGAGAAGATCTCCGAAAGGAGTAAAGAAGGATGGAAACTTATTCTGGTTTCCTGACGCGATCAAGCCGTTGCTCTGTTGAGTGGCTAACCACTTATAGCAATTAGGTCGAGTATGACCAGCAGCTCCACAGTGATGACAGAGATGTTGCTTCTTCTGTTTTGGCTTTTGAGTGTTACCCTTCTTAGCCCTAGGGTTTTTAACTTCTTTCTTATCCTGCTTAGGGGGTGCTCCTAAGTAGATTTGCCATTGTCTAAGTTCTCACTAGCTAAAGCAGTTTTGGCATTAGTGTTCTCAGTTTCAACATTATTACTAGGAGGAACAAAAATAGTAGTACTAGCAGAAGCAATACTAGAAGAAGAGAAATCATACCCTAAACCGGTTCGATTAGAAGCAGATTTTTGAATACTGAGCATCTCGTCAAGCTTTGCACTTGAAGTCCTCACTAATTGAGCTCTGACTTGAAATAGCTCCGCTTCAAGTTTCTTGGTCTTCTCAGTCAGGAAATTATTCTCAAACCTTAGTACTCCAATAGTCTGATTGGCTTCATCAAACTTTGTGGAAAGCTCTTCACGATCAAGCTCCACATCACTGAGCTTCTTGGTGGCCAGCCTGTAAAGTTTCTCATGTTTCTCAGAAACCTTGTACAATTTCTCATAGGCTGTATGGATATCATCTTGATCATCCATTTTCTCGAACTTAGAATCCACCAAGTCCTTTTCTTCATCTACATCTTCAACAATCCCTTCAGTAGGATTGACAGTGGCAGTGAAGGCATTCAGAATTCCATCATCCTCATTTTCTGAATCATCCTCAGGTTCGGTGTCACTCAATGTAGCAGCAAGTGCGTTGCTCTTCCCACTGCTCTTAAGATATGTAGGGCACTCCTATTTCATATGTCCAAAGCCATGACACCCGAAGCACTTTGGTATTGAAGGAACAGTGTACGGACCTCCATTCCTAGCATCCTTCTTCCCTTTGTCTTTGCTCTTTAACTGTGAGGAACTGGACTGCCTACGGTCCTTATCGAAGCCCTTCCCATTGGCATTCTTCATGAACTTCTTAAATTGCCTTGTAATGTAGGACTTCATCTCAGAATCTTCATCGTCTGAAGACTCATCAGTATCATTGATCTTGGCCTTCAATGCCATGCTCTTGCTCTTGCTCTTGCTCAATTTCCCGATTCTTGTCAAACCCAACTCATAGGTCTGCGGATTTCCAACCCACTCTGTCAAAGGAATTTTATCAATATCCTTTGATTCCTCAATCACGGTGATCTTGGCATGGAATCTCTCGGGTAGAGATTTGAGCACCTTTCTCACAATCTTGGGTTCAGGAATGGTTTCCCCAAGATTAAAGGCTGAGTTTACTATGTCCTTGAGCTTGGCATTGAACTCATTGAATGACTCATCCTCCTCTATCTTGATCTCTTCAAAGCTTGTAGTGAGCCTCTAAAGTTTTGAATCCTTGACAGCCTTGGTTCCCTCATAGGTTGTCTGGAGGATGGTCCATGCTTCCTTTGCAGTTTCAGTGGAGGATAGTTTCTTGAACTCCTCATTTGTGACTGCACTGAACAAAGCATTCTATGCCCTATTGTTGAATTTTACCGCCTTGATCTTTGCATCATCCCAGTCGGCTGGCACTTTTGTAGGCTTAGCCCAGCCTATCTCCATAGCTTGCTACACTTTCTCATCTAAAGACTGCAAGAAAGCTCTCATGCGTACTTTCTAGTATGCATAGTTAGTGCCGTCAAATAAAGGAGGTATAATAAAAGACTGTCCTCTATCCATGACAAATAGGGGTCAGTGGATCACATAGCAAAGATTAACCCTAATCAGAGTGTGCCCGCTCTGATACCACTTGATAGGCTAATAATGTATTGACCTCTTGTGATAAATTAACCAATTAATTAGCCGAGTGATTTAATTAAGTCAATTTAACATGCAATAGCATGGTAGCACAAACAAATCACCAATTATACTAAATGCAGCGGAAATTAAATTTGACAAGGGTGATTTGTTTTCGAATGGGGAAAACCAATATGGTAAAAACCTCCACCGGGTGATTTTAAGGTTACTACTCCCAAAAATTCACTATTATCATAACAAGTGGTTACAAGTGAAGGAATCCCAGTACCTTATACCAACCTACAGTTGAACTCTTACCCCAATACCCAATTGGAATTGTTCTGTAGTGATAATCTCTCATTTTCAATGCACGGCTCCTAGTATGTGATTTAATTGTGCGGATCACAATACGTGACTTAATCACCAACTTGAGAAAGATGTTGGCTGCAAAGTTCTTCAATTCATCACACAATGAAAATCAAGAAGCTCCTTGGTCACAAAACTCTATGGTGTACAAACACAATAGCTTCTTCAAGAGAAAGATGAACTAGGGCAAATTCTGTCTCCAGTCACAATTTGCATGAACAAGACTTTGCTCCACACCTGTGCAACTTGTGTAACCCTTGACGGCCCTCAAAATAATCCTTATATATGTTTAGGGTTGTGAGAAAAGAAAGCCTAAACATATACCCACAGATTGGATGAAAAATAGAACAAAAAATCTGAATTTCATAAATCTCGATAGATAGCTATCTATCGAGCTAGCTATCGAGCCACGGGCTTCAGCAGCTTTTAAACCTCGATAGATGCTAATTGTTGAGCTTTAAAATCCAGTACTTTCACACTTGATTCTTGGACAGACTTGCATGGCTTTAACACTTGAACTTGAAACCTTATTCCTTGAAGTATTAAACACATCTTAGATCTACCTAATTACAAGTAAAGTGCATTTTGTCAAAGGATTAGCCAATTACATAAAATAGTGACATATGTTCCTAACATTGAATCATATATGTCCTAACAAACACTTAGAAAAATGTCATGAAGTATTAATTTACCCAAAATATGTGATCCGAGGAACCAGGCAATACTAAGGTTCTGTTTAGCACTTAGAAGAATGACATGAAGTATAATGAATAATGTAATAAACGAGAATATGGCAAAAGAAGACTTTTATTAATAGCAATACCTTTTCAGGTTGTTTACATTCCAAGGATGGGGTACAATATTTTCATCTAGATCCTCAAGATAATATGCACCTATTCTAGCCATTGAGGTGATGCGGTATGGTTTTTTCCAGTTGGGCCCTAACTTTCCCCATGCTGGGTTCTTTGCAGTACCCACAACTTTTCTTAATACCAGGTCTCCAGATGCTACTGGCCTTGGCTTCACGTTGGCATCATACCCTTACTTGAGCTTGTGTTGATAATACACCAACTGGACCATGGCATTTTCTCTTCGCTCTTCAATTAAGTCTAAACTTTTTTCCAGTAGGCTATCATTGCTGTCTGGAGTGAATAAGCTAGTTCTCAGCGTCAAGAATCCAGTCTCTAAAGGAATCACAGCTTTGGCCCCATAGGTCATTGAAAAGGGGGTTTCCCCTGTTGACCTGCGAGGAGTGGTCCGATATGTCCAGAGGACATGTGGGAGCTCGTCCACCCATCTACCCTTTGCATCATCCAATCTCTTCTTGAGTCCATTTACTATAACCTTATTAATAGTCTCGGCTTACCCATTTCCCTAGGGATAAGCTAGAGTGGAATACCTATTTGTGATACTTAATTCACAACAGTACCTTCTGAAGGTAATACTATCAAACTGAAGTCCATTGTCCGAGATGAGGGTATGAGGAACCCCGAACCGAGTGACAATGTTCTTCCATACAAACCTTTTGGCATCCACATCCCTAATGTTTGCTAGTGGCTTGGCTTCAACCTACTTGGTAAAGTGATCAGTGTTGACCAGAAGCCACTTTCTGTTCCCTGTTGCTTTGGGGAAGGGCCCTACAATGTCCAAGCCCCATTGGACAAAAGGCCAGGGACTAGATATGGGATTAAGAATGCCCCCCGCCTGATGAATATTGGGAGCAAATCTTTGATATTGGGCCACCAATATCCCTGAGTAAGGGCCTTGTGAGCCAAGGATCTGCCCCCTGTATGGCTTCTGCAAATTCCCTCGTGCAACTCTTCCAAGAGTGGTTCCACTGCTTCAGGATGAATGCACAACAAATATGGCCCAGAAAAAGAGCGCTTGTACAACTTTTTGGCCTTCGACAGCCAAAATCGCGGAGCTTTTCTTCGTACTTTGTCAGCTTCCCCCCTCTCCTCGGGCAAGATGTCATCCTTAAAGAATAAGATAATAGGATCCATCCAACTAGGTCCCACCCTTAGTTGATGAACCTGGACCTTTTCTCTCTCTATCTTGGTAGGGTTGCATAGATCTTCGACTAGGATGACCCGAGGTAGACTCTACGTTGAGGAGGTTGCAAGAGTGGTAAGGGAATCGGCATGCATATTTCTACTTCTAGGGATCTAGTGCAAGGAAAAGGAGTCGAATCCTGATTGTAGGTGCTTGACCTGGTTCAGGTATTCTTGCATTCTCACATCCCTAGCCTCTATCTCCCCATTCACTTGGCCTACAACTAACCTGAAATCTGAAAACATCTCCACTGCTCTTCCTCCCATTTTTTTGGACCATAGCCATCCCTACCAGCAAAGTTTTATACTCGGCTTCATTATTCGTGGCCGAGAAGCCCAGCCTTAAGGATTTCTTAATGACGATCATTTCGGGGGATATTACAACTAGCCCCACTCTTGATCCCCTTTGGTTTGTTGCGCCGTCAACATACACCCTCTAAGGTAGAGGCTCCTACAAGGAGACCACTCTAATTGATTTTCCATCCATGCTCGGCCTTTCACCGTTTTCTTCACATGTAGGCTTGGCAAACTTAACCATTAAGTTGGCGAGGACTTGCCCCTTTATAGAGGTGCGAGGCAATTATTTGATATCAAAGGCTCCTAGGATCGTTGCCCATTTTGCAACCCTCCCTGTGTAATCAGCTTTCTGAAGTAGTGGTTGGAGAGGGAGCTGGATTAGAACCACAACAGTATGAGCCTAGAAGTAATGTGGGAGTTTCCGCGTAGCATGCACTATTGCCAAGATAGCCTTCTTCAGGGGTAAGTAGCGAACCTCTGCCTCATTTAATGACTTGCTCACATAATAAATTGGCTTCTGCACTCCATTCTCATCCCGCACCATTACCAAACTCACCGCATGTGAGGCCACAACAATGTAAGCAAACAAAACCTTGTCCTGTTCGAGCTTGGACATAATGGGTGGCCGAGAAAGATATTCCTTTAGTTGTTGGAAGGCTGAGAAACACTCCTCTATCCATTCGAAGCCCTTCCATTTATGCAATAGCTAAAAGAAGGGCCTGCACCTATCCGCTGACCGAGAAATGAATCGATTCAGAGCAGCAGTCATTCCTGTCAATCTTTGGACCTCTTTAGGATTCCAAGGAGGCTGCAGGTTATGGATCGCTTTAATCTGGTTTGGGTTGACTTCAATTCCATGATGGGTAACCATATATCCCAGAAACTTGCTAGAGCCCACTCCAAAGGAACATTTAGCGGGATTGAGGTGCAGCTAGTGTCTCCTCAGTATCTCGAAGATATTTTCGAGATCATTTATATGCTCGGACTCTACCTTACTCTTCACCACCATATCATTTATGTAGACCTCAATGTTCTTGCCTAGTTGTGGTTCGAACATCCTGGTCATCATCCTCTGATAAGTAGACCCCGCATTCTTCAGCCCAAAGGGCATCACTTTGTAATACTAGTTCCCGTGGGCATAACGAAATAAGTCTTCTCCTAATCATCCAGAGCTAAGGGTATTTGGTGGTATCCTTGGAAAGCATCCAAAAAGCTCATCCGAGGGTGGCCCGTAGTGGCGTCCACCAGCTGATCTATTCGAGGCAGAGGGAAAGGATCCTTTGGGCAAGCCTTATTTAGATTCGTGAAGTCCACACACACCTGCCATTTCCCACTTTTCTTCTTTACCACCACTGTGTTGGCCAATCACTCCGGGTAAAACATTTCCTTTATGGCCCCAGCTCGCTTATGTTTGAGCATTTCTTCCTTGACGGCATCAAAATGTTCTTTGGATGAGCACCGAGGTGGTTGCTTTTTGGCTAGGACCAATGGGTTGATGTTTAAATGGTGGCAAATAAAGTCTAGATCCACTCTAGGGGCCTCATAAGCGTTCCACGCAAACACATCGATATTTCTCCTGAGGAAATCTATCAACTCTTCCTTCTCCCAAGGAGGCAGCTGAACTCTGACTTGGAAGAACTTCTCCTCGTCGTTGCCAATGGCAACCGTTTCCAGTTGCTCACACTGAGCCCCTTCTACCATTGCCCCCGTGGGCAACTCTGGCATCCTTGATTGCTATAAGTCATTTGCCGAGGGGGTCGAGGGCTAGCCTCCGGTCTGATGCCTAATTGCAACCACCATGCGTTACCTGGCCAAAGATTGGCTCCCTACCAGTTCCTCAAACTGTCCCCTAGACGGATACTTCACCTTCAGGTGCAAGGTGGAAGGTACAGCCCCGATGGCGTGAAACCAAGGCCTTGCCACGATGGCAATGTAGGGGGAATAGGCATCTATCACAATGAAGTTCACTTCCACGACCTCTGTCCCAGTCTGAACGGGTAGCTGGATTTGGCCTTTCAAAAAGACAACCTTTTCGTCAAATCCTATTAGAGGGGAGTCATAGTTGGTTAGGTCCTCAGACCTCAGCTTTAGCCCCTTAAATAGGTCAGGGTACATGATCTCTACGCCGTTGCCCTGATCCACCAACACCCTCTTCACATCGTACCCTTCTATCCTGAGGGTAACCACTAGGGCATCATCGTGTGGCTACAAGGTTCCTACTTTGTCTTCGTTGAAAAAGCTCAAGGCTGGTCGGGTCTCCACTCTACTCCTCTTCGAATTAGGGGACAAGCCATTTGCAGGTGGCCATGCCACAGACATTACCCTGAACGGCTGAGAACCAGCCCCTCCCGGGGCAGTTAAGATGACGTTGATAGTACCCAAAGGGGCTCTCGAAGAAGCTTTTCTTCGAGGTTCCAATCCTGCTTGGCCCCCTTGCCCCCAAAGATGATACAAAAATTGCTTTAACCTGCCTTCTTGGACCAGCTGATCCAGGTGATTCCACAAAGTTCTACAATCCTCTGTAGTATGCCCTCGGTCCTGGTGGTGTTGGCAATGAATGCTCTGATTGCACTTCATGGGGTCGCCTCCCATCTTATTTGGCCATTAGAAGAATGGTCTGTTCTTGATTTTCTCCAAGACTTGGTGTAATGGTTCTCGGAACACGATGTTAACCATTTGAGTGTTGGTTGACCCTGACTACCCAACAAAGTCCCTTTGGGGCCGGTTATTGTTTTATCGGTCTGACCTGAAATCCCTCTTCTCCTGAGGGATAACCTTAGCCTTCCCTTTCCCTTGCTGTTGGTCCTCCTTGACCTGCTTGTACTTATCAATTCGGTTTATGAGTTGTCGTACACTATTGACAAGTTTCCCGGTCAAAGATTTCCTTAATCTGTGCTCGGCAGGTAGGCCAACCTTGAAAGTCCTTATGGCCATGTCATCAAAGTCCCCATCTATCTCATTGAACATCTCCTAGTACCTGTCGGAGTACATTTTCAAGGTCTCCACCTCCCGCATTGCCATGGATAGCAAAGAGTCCTGAGGCCGAAGAATCCTGCTGTAGGTCATAAAACGAGCCCCAAATGCCCGAGTAAGTTCTTTAAAGGAGTTGATAGAGCCCTCCTTTAGGCCGTCGAACCACCTCATTACCACAGGTCCCAAGCTGGATGGGAACACCTTACACATCAGGGCCTCGCTCTTGGAGTGAACAGCCATCCTCTGGTAGAAGTGGCTCATGTGTTCCACAGGATTCGTCCTTCCATTGTATATGGTGAAAGTTGGCTGAGTAAAGAGCTGGGGAAGTTTTATCCTTTCAATCCTACGCGTAAACGACGATTTGGAGATCTGGTTAAGAGCCCTGCTCATTGCGTCATTGCTCAGACTTTTGTGTGGCGGATTCCTACTTCTCTGCTCATAGTGACGGTCTTTGTCGCATGAAAAAGACTTGCTGGGAGGAGTCTTGGACCTGGTTCTGTAGCTATCATTTCCCTCGTCCTCAGAAGAAGGGTCGGGATATGAGGGGGTTCATCTTCATCTCTTATGGCGTAGACTCCTGTGAAGATGATCAATCTCCAACTGCAAGCTCTGGGTGTTCTCCTCGTGGAAGATATGACTCCCCCCCCCCCCTCGAGATTGGCTTCTACTAGTGTGTGTGGTGTGCTTGCTAACTTCACGGTCCCTCCTTCGCTCTAGGTTGAGGAATTGATCCTGGCTTTGGGAACCAATAGACTCCTCCCTGTTAGGACATATGTGTTTCATTTGTAAGAACATATGTTATTATTTTATGTAATTGGCTAATCTTTTGACAAAACGCACTTTACTTGTATTTGGGTAGATCTAGGATGTGTTTAATACTTCAAGAAACTTTATTTCAAAATCAAGTGTTAAAGCTGTTAGGACATATGTGTTTCACTTGTTAAGAACATATGTCATTCTATTTTATGTAATTAGCTAATCCTTTGACAAAATGCACTTTACTTGTATTTGGGTAGATCTAGGATGTTTTTAAAACTTCAAGAAACAAGGTTTCAAGATCAAGTGTTAAAGCCATGCAAGTCTGTCCAAGAAACAAGCCAAGGAAGTGCCTGTCATTAAAGCTCGACAGCTAGCATCTATTGAGCTTAAGAAGCTGTTCCAGCCCTGTGGCTCGACAGTTGCTCGATAGCTTCTATCTGTCGAGGTTTAAGAATTTCAGAATTCTGATATGATTTTCTTGGAATCCGTGTATGTGTCTTTGGGCCTTCTTTTCTCCTAACCCTAGACATATAAAAGGATTATTTTAAGGGCCGTCAAAGGGTTCATAAGTTGCACAAGCATTGAGCAAAGTCTATTCAAGCAAATTGTGATCGGAGACAAAGTTTTGCCCTAGTTCATCTCTTCTGAAGAAGTTGCTGTGTTTGTGCACCATAGGGTTTTGTAACTAAGCATCTTCTTGATTTTCATCGTGTGGATGAACTGAAGAACTTTGCAGCTAACAACCTTCTCTAGTTGGTGATTGAAGTCGCGTATTAGGATTTGCGCAATTGGTTAGTCATGTACTAGGAGCCGTGCATTGAAAAGGAGAAGTTGTCAATACAGAACAAGTCCAATTGGGTATTGGGGTAAGGGTTCAATTGTAGGTTGGTAAGGGTTCAATTGTAGGTTTAATTTAATGTATGCTCACTAAACTGTCTTAACTTGTTTTTGAAATATAAAATTGATTAGACTTGTTTAGTGTGTGTGTGTGTTTTTGGGATCCACGTGCTTAAAATTATTGTTGAGAGATGATTTTGAGAGCTTAATATGTTGATTGGATCATTGGTTGAGTTGCATGCTTGATTGCATTCATATCTTTGTTTTTCCCTTCTCGAAAAACTGTTTTTAAAAGCAATCTCGACAGCTCCTCGATACCTGGCTATCTGTTGAGCTTCTCAGCTTTTTCTTATTGCAATCTCGACACTTTCTCGACACCTGGTGGATCGATCTAGAAAGTTCCTGTCACCTCGATAACTTCTCGACAGCTGGTGGATCGATGGAGCTTCTTTTTAGCTTTTTGTTGATTTGTCCCTTGACAGATCCTCGATAGCTGCATCTGTTGACGACTTATTTCTCGACACCTCCCTCGACACTTGTTTTGACACCTCTCAACACCTCCACCTGTCGAGCTTTACTGAACCTCTATATATAGGTTCTGTGCGATCCGGTTTTCATTTCTCTCAATCTCTCTCTCAATAGCTTTGTCTCTTCACCTCCTAAATCACTCTCTCTCACTCTAAACCTCTTTCCCAAGTGATTTTCAAGATTTTTCAAGGTTTTCTCTTCACTTGGTAAGTCGCTTTTCTATCATTTTCATGCATTTCATGTTTTGAAACCTAGGTTTTGGGGTTTTTGAAAAATTTTGGGGTTTTTCAAAATTAATGAGTTATTGTTGAAATTTTGGGATGGGTTTTTGCTTAAATGAGTTTAAAACCTCATACATTGCATCACATGTGCATTATAACAGTATTATCATGCATTTAGATGTGTGCAAATTGATTGTGTGCTGGTAGGATTGGATTGGGCTGAGCCCATGATGCAATTTCTTTTGCATGTCACATGTTCATGCATTCCCCATGCATACGTACTCTATTTTCAATATACTTGCTATATTTGAAATATGTTGGGACTTTTCTGATCGTCTCTCTCTCACCCTCTCTCTTATGTTTACGTTAGTCGTGTCTATGGCACCAAAACTTAAGTCTACTCTGTCCCGGAACCCTCTTCGTTTTGGGGCATCTTCATCTTCTGACCCTACTCCTTCTCATATTTGGTTTCGTGATGAGGATGCCCGACAGGCTTTCTCGAAGAACTTTTCCCGATGAGGCATTCATTTTGAACGCCAAGTCATCCTGGTGGACTTCGCTGGCACCGACCTTCCCAATGTCATTCACAGTCGGGGTTGGGAGTCACTATGTGATGTCCTGGTCACCTGTCCTTCCGTGCTTATCCAGGAGTTTTACTCCAACATGCATGGAATTGATCGTTCAGTACCTCATTTCTTCACTCGCGTTCAAGGTACACGTTTTCCTGTCACACCGCAGCTTGTTGCGTATGTGCTTCGTGTTCCTAGGGTAGAGTTCCCTGACTACCCTAGTTGTGAGCGTTTGAGAACTGTGTCCAAGGATGAGCTTAAGTTAGCTTTTTGTGAGCGCCCTTCTGAGTGGGGTGAGCGTCAGTTCACTTACTGTTCGGGCTTTGCAAAAGGCCCTTGATTTTTGAACATGGTGATGACCTTTGTACTCCATCCTCTCTCTCATTATAATTCTATCATAGAGCCTCGTGCTTGGTTTTTGTTGTCCCTTCTTGAGCATTGATTACAGTTATTTCTCTTAATGCTATAATGTTTTCTTTACAAATTTCCTCCCCCCTCTCTTTGTGGGGCCTCTCACATTATATATCTCTCTTCAGGTGATCTCAGCCTTCCATTTGTTGATTGCTTTATCCACTACTCGAGTGCTTGTCCCATCAGACATCCCCAAACCTCTTGTGAGTTGCAACGGCTCAGGCAGCACTGTTTAGGGGTCTTCTCCACATAAATGCAGCTAGGGGTTAAGTGGGGTGCATTGAATGAGGAGGTAGTCACCATCCCTCCAGTCACGTTAAGATTGACCTCCTCTCCGAAGCCTTTTCTCAACTGCAGGACCTCCTTTGGTATTGTGCCACTGACCTGGCCTTACCATCCGAGCGTGTACGTGGCCTCCTTGGCACGATGATGGGTTCCTTGGCCATGGTCAGGACACGTGGCACAGGTATCTTATCTAAATTCTTGTGCCCCATAAGGCTAAATTAAGTAACCTAATAATTTGTGTTAAAAACAAGTTTAATAACTTGTTAGATTCAAATAAAAGTAAAAATTTTTAACAAAAAATTCTCATTTTAAAGCATTTGTTTATGTATCGTATGATACGTACGATTTTACGATACAATACACACACTATATTGTATGTTCATAAACACTTACGATTACAATTTAGGTAGAAAACCAGAGGAGAATGATTTGCAAAGTAACATATATATAACGAATAATACTACATACACAAACTATCTTACAACATCATTATAAATTGTTGATTCTCATATGAGTCAACCACTAATATAACAATTTTACTAATTATATTAACCACCCACCACATTACATTTTTGCAAATATATATATATATATATAAAATAAATTGTGTAACATGGTAGCTCACAGCTCACACTTTTTTAAAGTTTATATTTGTCTTATTTTAAAAAATAAATAGAAAATTATTTTTATTTGTTTTTAAAAACAACTAGATAGACACAAAAGAGAGACTAAATAATTGCGTGTTGTGATGGATCCCAGCACAATAATTGAGAAAGAATTTGACATATATGTGTGTGTGTGTGGGGGGGGGGGTGTAAAATCAGTCTGTGTGGTTCCTACCATTGTTATTAATTCCGTTCCGTTCCGGCCGGAACGGCCGGAATTTTTCGTAACCTCACGTTCCACCTCGGGTCAAATTCCGGGCCGTTTCGGGTCATTTCGGTCATTCCGGCCAATTCCGGCCAATTCCGGCCGAGATGTGAATTTCGGCCGGTACCGGATTTGGCTTGTTTTTTACTTTTTTTTTTTTTTTTTTTATGTCTTTTTTTTGTGGTTAAGACTTAGGAGTTAGGAGTTAAGATTAAGTGTTAAGAACTTAAGATATGTGATTGTGGTATACATTGTCATAAATAATGTCTTTTGTTTGTTCATTCCTTCTACCTCTCTCATAATTTTTTTTTTCTTATGATTTGTTTTGTGGTTAAGAATTTAGGAGTTATTATTTGATATTTAGTTATTGACTTGTAAATCTTCTTATTGTGTGATGTTAAATTGATGTTATATTGATATTTAAGACTTAAGAGTTAAGACTAAATGATTTGTATTATTTGATATTTAGTTATTTATTTATTAGAATTAACAATTTATGTTCTACAAGAATATATATAAATTATTTTTTAGGAATCCCGAAACACCCTGAAACGGTACGCCGAAATCGGCCGGTACCGAAATATTCCATTCCACTGAGCAAACCGAAACGGGGTCCGAAACGGTATTAATAACAATGGTTCCTACTAACTACTAAAAAGTGAGTGAGACAGGAAAATTTATCTAGTTAATTGAGTTTATTTTCGTCGGTTTATTGTACAAAATTAGAGTTATACATTTTAAAAAACTGTACTTAACAAATAAAATAAAGAAGCAATGGAAATAAACTCATTCAGCTCTGATCTTAGAATGGCTGGTCCTTGAGTTAGCATTGGAGCGAGGTGTCTTTTTTGTAATTTATGATAATAGAAAGGAGCAGTATAAAGATCAAGATCAACAAGTTTTTTTTTTTTTTTTTTTGGGTTAAAAGGATCATAAGGTAGAAGGGTTGGTACTTGGTACTCAAACCATTATTTCCATTGGGGTTACAATAATTGGGGCATCTTTTCTAGTAATGTTTGTAACTTTATGTCAAGAAAATTCAATGCGTGGTCAAGTTTTTGAGCGAGTGGAATGAACTTTACTTCCTAAAAGTATATAAATACATATACTGGAAGTTGTTCACTTGTTTCTGAAAAAGAAGATAAGAAAAGAAAATGACAAATTTGACTAGTTGGAAGGAACTTTAGTTCCAACAATATCTGAGTGGAATGAAGTGTTTTTCTATGGAAGGAACTATGAAGTTTATTACTTTCCAAAAGTAAAAAGTAAGAGATTGAGTGGAAGTTGTTTGATAAGTTTGTTCAAGAAAATGAAGAAGATTGAAGAATTATAGGACTAACTGATTTTTTATATATTGTATTTTAAGTGATAATCAAAAGGAATTGGATATGGCTGTTTATTTATAAAAAATCAATCAAAATAGATAATCTTTCAGTGAAAAAGGAAATGAATTTGTTGAGTTTTATATAATCTTATCAACATTGGATAACACCAACCACATGTTCTCCAAAGATAATGTGATTTTTTATATCTAATTTTCATTCTCCAACATAATGTGAATAACCCCAAATGATTTGATTCATTATCTTTATTAAGAAGGATTGACCCGTTTTGATACAGCTAAACTCGTTTAACTTATATAAATAAAATTCATTTAGGCAGAAAACCAAAAGAGAATGGTTTGCAAAGTGATAGCCTGTGCACTTATTTGCCAAATATATAACGAGGAATGTTACATGCACAAACTATTTTACAATATCTTTATGAATAGCTTGTTCTCATTTGAGCCTATCACAAATATAACAATTTTACTTTTTTTTTTTTTAGAAAATAACAACTTTACTTATAATACGTTAATTGTTTGTAAAAAAAAAAATTTGTGTAGCATGCTAGCTCACACTTCTTAAAAGTTGTATATTTGTCTTATTTCTATCAATTTCAATGTCAAGATTCTAAACTGCAAGTATAGGTGCACAATCCAAACTCCGTATGAGTAACAATGATTGTAGTTTGTGAACCAAATATGTTGTGAGAGATTGTAATAGAACTTGAAATTTCACTTTTAACTTTTAATTACAATTGCATTTTTGGTTTGTCCATTTTATTGGTTTTTTTATTATTATTTTAAACTATTTCTGTTAATAATATTATACTCAATCCATCTTTATTTAATCATCTTATTGTTTGAGACTTCCTATTATAGAAAGCACACAAATTTAGAAGTTGTCTCATGCTCGTGTGCTCGACACTTGCTCGACAGCTGCTCAACACCTTCTATCTGTCGAGGTTTATGAATTTCAGAATTTTGATATGATTTTCTTGGGATCCGTGATTATGTGTTTGGGCTTTCTTTTCTCCTAACCCTAAACATATAAAAGGATTGTTTTAAAGGCCGTCAAAGAGTTCACAAGTTGCACAAGTATTGAGCAAACTCTGTTCAAGCAAATTGTGACCGGAGACGAAGTTCTTGCCCTAGTTCATCTCTTTCTCTTGAAGAACTTGCTGTGTATTTGCACCGTAGGGTTTTGTGACCAAGCATCTTCTTGATCTTCATTGTGTGGATGAACTGAAGAACTTTGCAGCCAACAACTTTCTTAGTTGGTGATTGGAGTCGCGTACTGGGATCCGCGCAATTGGTTAGTCACGTACTTGGGAGCCGTGCATCAAAACGGGGATCTGTCACTATAGAACAAGTCCAATTGGGTATTGGAGTAAGGGTTCAACTGTAGGTTGGTAAGGTACTTGGGATTCCTTTACTTGTAACCGCTTGTTGTGATAATAGTGGAGTTTCGGGAGTAATGACCTAAAAATCACTCGGTGGGGTTTTTGCCGTTAAGTTTTCCCCATTCGTAAACAAATCACCGTGTTATTTATTTTTCGCTACATAATTAGTTTATTGGTGATTTGTTTGTGCTACCACGCGTTTGCATGATAAATTGATTAATTAATAACTTGGCTAATTAATTAATTAATTTATATCACAAGGGGTCATTCAGTTTGTGGCCTATCAAGTGGTATCAGAGTAGGCACACTCTGATTAGGGTTAATCTTTGCTGTGTTGATCCATTGACCCCTGTTTGTCATGGATAGAGGACAGTCATTAATTATACCTCTTTTATTTGATGGCACTAACTATGCATACTGGAAAGTACGCATGAGAGCTTTCTTGCAGTCTTTAGATGAGAAAGTGTGGCAAGCTGTTGAGATAGGTTGGACCAAGCCAAAGGAAGCGCTAGCCGATTGGGATGAAGCCAAGATCAAGGCGGCAAACTTCAACAGCAGGGCATTGAATGCGTTATTCAGTGCAGTCACCAATGAGGAGTTCAAAAAGATATCCTCTACTGAAATTGCTAAGGAAGCATGGACCATCCTCCAGACAACCTATGAGGGTACAAAGGCTATCAAGGATTCAAAACTATAGAGGCTCACTACAAACTTTGAAGAGATTAAGATGGAGGATGATGAGTCGTTCGATGAGTTCTATGCCAAGCTAAAGGACATAGTGAACTTAGCCTTCAATCTTGGGGAAACCATTCCTAAACCCAAGATTGTAAGGAAGGTGCTTAGATCTCTACCCAAGAGATTCCATGCTAAGATTACGGCGATAGAAGAATAAAAGGATATTGACAAGATTCCTCTGACTGAGCTGGTTGGAAACTTGCAGACCTACGAGCTAGGATTGATAAGGATTGGCAAGACGGGTAAGGGTAAGAGCATGGCTTTGAAGGCCAAGAGTAGTGACACAGATGAGTCTTCAGATGATGAAGATTCCAAGATGAAGTCCAACATCACCAGGCAATTCAAGAAGTTTATGAAGAATGCCAATGGAAAGGGTTTAGACAAGGACCGTAGGAAATCTAGTTCTTCTTAGTTCAAGAGTCAAGACAAGGGGAAGAAGGATGCTAGGGATGGCGGTCAGTACACTGTTTCTGCAGGACCCAAGTGCTTTGGGTGTCAAGGATTCGGTCACATGAAATATGAGTGTCCTACATATCTTAAGAGCATTGGGAAGAGCAAGGCACTTGTTGCTACCTTGAGCGACACCGAGCCTGAGGATGATTCCGACAATGAGGATGACGAAATCCTGAATACCTTCATTGCCATTGTTAATCCTACTGATGGGATTGTTGAAGATGTGGTTGAAGAAGAGGAATTGGTGGAGTCCAAGTTTAAGAAGATGGATGATTAGGATGACATCCATACAGCCTATGAGAAATTGTACAAGCTTTCTGAGAAGCATGAGAAACTCTATAGGCTGGCCACCAAGAAATTCAGTGATGTGGAACTTGACCGTGAAGAGTTGTCCACAAAGTTTGATGAGGCTAATCAAACTATTGGAGCATTGAGGTTTGAGAACAACTTCTTGGCTGAGAAGACCAAGAAGCTTGAAGCGGTGCTGTCTCAAGTTAGAGCTCAATTAGAGAGGACTTCAAGTGAGAAGCTTGATGAAATGCTCAACAGTCAGAAATCTGCTTTAGATCGAACAGGTTTAGGGTATGGTCTCTCTTCCTCTAATATTGCTTTTACTAGTACTACTGTTTTTGTTCCTCCTGCTAATAATGTTAAAATTGAGAACAATGAGATTAAAATTGAATTAGCTAGTGAGAACTTAGATAAGGGTAAATCTATCTTAGGAGCACCCCCTAAGCTTGAGAAGAAAGATGTTAAAAACCCTAGGGCTAAAAAGGCTAACTTTAAAAAGCCTAAACAGAAGAAACAACATCTCTGTCATCATTGTGGAGCCACCGGTCATACTCGACCAAATTACAATAAGTGGTTAGCCACTCAACAGAGCAACAGCATGATAGCATCTAGAAGCCAGAATCAGCTTCAATCCTTTCTTGCTCCTCTTGGAGATATTCTCAAAGCCCTCATGTTCCTTTTGAACTTGAATGGTTTCAATTCTTCCCCCTTACCGCCGGTTCAAAGGTTTAATCAAAGGAAAGGTTCCTCCAAGGTGTGGAAGGAAAAGGGCTCTAAGTGATTCTATCACTTTCCTCTCTATCTTCTTGTTTTTGTTTGCATTTCTTATGTGTTTTGCGTTACTATTTTGAGTCAGTCTAGTTTTATGCTTTGCTTTGTTTAACATGTTTTTGTTTGTTTGTTTTTCAGTTTTGTTTATTTATTTTTTTGATATAAAAATAAATTTTTTTTTGAAAAATCAGAAAAAATACAAAAACAATATGTTTTGTGTACATTGGTACTTGTGTACCATGGATGGCCATTGAAACAAAGTTTTCTAAACTTTTTATCTTTTGTAGCTTAGATGAGCATCTCTATGCATAACTAAGCAAGTTAGCTTTGTGGCTCTTGTTTGTGATGAGTAAGATTAAGTTATCTCCTGTACTTAACACTCATATCACTCTTATTGACGGGAAGAACTAAAAAATCCTAAGAGAAAGGCATAAATAACCATCTCACCACTGTTGCCTGCCAATCATGTATGACATCTGTATGTTTCGGCATAGCAAAAATGCAGTGTCAATGACATTTGTGTGCTTCAGCATGGCAAAATTGGAATGTCAAAAATCATTGGGTATTTCTTTTCTCTCTCTTATATGCCCATGCATGATATGCTCAAAAAGAAAAATATGCAAAGAAAATAAAAAGCAAAAAGATCAAAAATGCTTTTAAATATGATTGCAAGTGTGTATTCTAGGAGATGTGGGAGTTATAGGATGTACCTCGAAGGTGATAGTCCCCATCAAACAGTTATGATTGTGTGTGAGTTAAAGTGATTTTCTCATATCTCAAATCGTCATAACATGTTGACACATTTGCAATCTTGCGATGTTTTTCACACACAACACACAAAATTCTTTGCTACTCTTGATACATGTGCAGGTACAATGTGATTTGGCCATCACAAGGTTTACATGTGTTAATGTATGCTCACTAAACTGTCTTGACTTGGTTTTTGAAATATAAAATTGGTTAGACTTGTTTAGTGTGTGTGTGTGTGTTTTTGAGATCCATGTGCTTAAAAATTATTGTTGAGAGATGATTTTGAGAGCTTAATATGTTGATTGGATCATTGGTTGAGTTGCATGCTTGATTGCATTCATCTTTTTGTTTTTCTCCTCTCGAAAAAATGTTTTGAAAAGCTTGCTCAACACCTCCTCGATAGCTAGCTATTTGTCGAGCCTCCTAAGCTTTTTCTTATTGCAATCTCGCCAGCACCTCGATACTTGGTGGATCGATTGAGCAAGTTCCTGCCACCTCGATAGCTTCTCGACATTTGGTGGATCGATCGAGTTTTTGTTCTTGATTAGGTATTTTTGTTCCTTGATACCTTCTCGACACCTGCATCTGTCGACGAGCATTTTCTCGACACCTACCTTGACAGATGGCTTGACACCTTTCGACACCTTATCTGTCGAGATTTACTGAGGATCTATTTAAGCTTCCTCGTGCGATCAGATCCTCATTTCTCTCGATCTCTCTCTTGATAGCTCTCTGTTTTCTCTCCCAAACACTCTCATCTCACTCCAATCTTGTTTCTCAAGGTTTCTTCAAGCTTTTTCAAGATTTTCTTCTCTTGGTAAGCTTCTAATCTCTCATTTTTCATGCATTTCATGTTTTGAAACCTAGGTTTTGGGGTTTTTGAAAAATTTTGGGGTTTTTAAAAAGTGATGAGTTATTGTTGCAATTTTGGGTTGGGTTATGCTAATGTGATCTTAAAACTTCATGAATTGCATTACATATGCATTATAACAGTATTTTCATGCATTTAGGTGTGTGCAAACTGTTTGTGTGCTGATAGGTTTGGATTGGGCTGAGCCCATGATGCAATTTCTTTTGCATGTCACATGTTCATGCATTCTCCATGCATATGTATTTCTTTTCACATATTCTTACTATTGTGAACTATTTTGGGACTTTTCTGATTGTCTCTTTCCCTCTCCCTTTCTTTCTGTTTACGTTAGTCATGTTTATGGCACTTAAGCGTAAATCTACTCCGGATCGGAACCCTCTTTGTTCCGGAGCTTCTTCATCTTCTGATTCTGCTCCTCTCTCTCTTCGGTTCTGTGATGATGATGCTCACAAGGCATTCTAGGAGAACTTTTCTAGACAAGGTGTTCATTCGGAATGCCAAGTCATTTTGGTGGACTTCACCGACACTAACCTTCCCACTGTCATTCACAGTCGGGAATGGGAGTCACTGTGTGACGTCCCGGTCACTTGTCCTCTCGTGCTTATCTAGGAGTTTTACTCCCGGGATTGATCGTTCAGTACTTCTTTTCGTCACTCGCGTTTGAGGTACGCGCATTCCTGTCACACCGCAACTTGTTGTGGATGTGCTTCGGGTCCTTAGGATAGAGTTTCCTGACTATCCTAGTTGTGAGCGTCTGCGGAATATGTCCAAGGATGAGCTCATGGCTGCTTACACCATGTAGGCCTTTTGCTAAAGGTCCTAGATTCATGAACATGGTGATGACCTTTATTTTGCATCCACTCTCTCACAACAACTCCATCACAGAGCCTCGTGCTCGGTTTTTGTTGTCTCTTCTTGAGCATCTTACTATAGATTTCCCTTCTCATTTCATTCTGTCTATTATAGATGTTCATTTAGATTCGGCATCCCGTGATAAGCTTATCTTTCCTTCCGCTATCACGAGGATCTTACGCCACTTTTATGTTCCTTTTCCCTTGTCCGACCATTTCACTTTCATGTGTGCCATAGACGCCGCTACCGTAAAACGTAGTGAGGTGTAGTTTCGGTCAAGGCAGTCAGATTCAGCAGCTCCTCCCTCCCATTCAGCTCCATCTCGTTTAGCTCCATCCACATCCTCTCCTTCCTCTTCTATGGGCGATGTGATGCTTGGTGACATTATGGCGCAGCTACAGCACATGGATACTCGCCTTGATACACTCTCTATAGAGTTGTATCAGGTGAACGTTCGTGTTGGCCGTATTGCTAGGTGGCAGGCGACCATGGGCGGTTTTGTTCCTGAGGCTACTCCTTCACCACCTCCTCCCATGGCTTCTGATTCTGAGGACGAGGATGCTGATGATGGTGATGACGATGATGCTTTGCATGATGATGATGGAGATGCTAGCTCCGATGAGATGTCTACTTGACACTCTTACCCTTTGTCATTTGTGACAAAAATGGGGAGTAGTTTTGGATATGAGAGTAGTCATTCTTAGGGGGAAAGTTAGTATAGGACCATTTTGTTAGGGGGAGTGTTGTTAATATGAGGGATGTAGTGAGGATATTACGTATCTTTTCTTTTCTTCTTTTATAGATACATTGTTCTTGTACATTGGGTCTTGTGACCGTTTTTACACATACATTGTACTTATTTTTCTCTATATGTGGATGTATGTTTCTTTCACCTACGTCTACATGTGTTGTTTCTTTTCTCCCTTTATACACATGTTTCTTATTAATTGTATGCAATCTACTATTTCTGTTTCACACTAAGATGCCTTGATGAGTTTTGTTTAAAGTGTTTTAGAAATACAGGTTGTCAAAGTCTACTTGCCATAAACTCTCTTCTTGCAAAGTTTTTCAAGAGTTTGTGTTAGGATAGATTTTATTGTATTCAACAAGTGAGTATGAGTTGAGTGATTTATGACTTCTCTCATATGTTCATTTGTTTTTTGTAGTTTTGTCATGAATTGCCAAAGGAGGAGATTGTTAGGACATATGTGATTCACATGTTAAGAACATATGTCATTCTTTATTGTAATTGGCTAATCCTTTGACAAAATGCACTTTACTTGTAATTGAGTAGTTCTAGGTGTTTTTAATACTTCAAGAAACAAGGTTTCAAGATCAAGTGTTGAAGTCATCAAGTCTGTCCAAGAAACAAGCTGAAGAAGTGCACATTCATTAAAACTCGACAGCTAGCATGTGTTGAGGTTTAGAAGTTGTCTCATGCTCGTGTGCTCGACACTTGCTCGACAGCTGCTCGACACCTTTTATCTGTCGAGGTTTATGAATTTCAGAATTTTGATATGATTTTCTTGGGATCCGTGATTATGTGTTTGGGCTTTCTTTTCTCCTAACCCTAAACATATAAAATGATTGTTTTAAGGGCCATCAAAGAGTTCACAAGTTGCACAAGCATTGAGCAAACTCTGTTCAAGCAAATTGTGACCGGAGACGAAGTTCTTGCCCTAGTTCATCTCTTTCTCTTGAAGAACTTGCTGTGTATTTGCACCGTAGGGTTTTGTGACCAAGCATCTTCTTGATCTTCATTGTGTGGATGAACTGAAGAACTTTGTAGCCAACAACCTTCTTAGTTGGTGATTGAAGTTACGTACTGGGATCCGCGCAATTGGTTAGTCACGTACTTGGGAGCTGTGCATCAAAAAGGGAAACTATCACTACAGAACAAGTCTAATTGGGTATTGGGGTAAGGGTTCAACTGTAAGTTGGTAAGGTACTTAGGATTCCTTTACTTGTAACCGCTTGTTGTGATAATAATGGAGTTTCGGGAGTGGTGACCTGAAAATCACCCGGTGGGGTTTTTGCCGTTAGGTTTTCCCTATTCGTAAACAAATCACTGTATTATTTATTTTTCGCTGCATAATTAGTTTATTGGTGATTTGTTTGTGCTACCATGCGTTTGCATGATAAATTGATTAATTAATAACTTGGCTAATTAATAAATTAATTTCTATCACAAGGGGTCATTCAGTTTGTGGCCTATTAGGAACCTCGTTGAGGTGGAATTAGGATTTCCTTGATTATAAGAGATAGGCTTTGGAGATGAATGTGTAAGTTTATGATAAGAAGTAATGGATAGTAATAAGCTTTGATTTTGGTTTAGGTGTTACCAGTCCTCAAGTCTAAGCTCCTTCGACTGTAGGCTCTCGGTTCCTCTGCTTTCAGGTAAGGGATAAGTTATATGGGTATTTGGTAAGTCATGAGGTTATTTTAAGTATATTATGCATTAAAAGGTTTTTGATTAGAGATATGACATATAATCATTATTCTGACAAAGATATGTTCGTGAGCTTTCGAAACCTTATGTATATGATTTAAGCGTATTGATGCCATTACTAATTTCCACGAACATGATGTTTAAAGAAAAGAATGGAAATGCTATTATTATGAAATGTTATGCAAAATAAGGAATTTCAGTATGATGTATAAGTATGAAAGGTTTTCGGGTTATGTCCTCTGGTGATCTGAACTCTGTCAGTAGGGGTTAATTACTAGCTTTCCATGGAAAATGTTATATGATTGGCCATTAAGTGGGACTGGCTCTGCTGTACCTGCCCTTGTTGGTTACGGCCAACTTGTGGAGGAAGTCAACCTACCCTCATGTTTGAAAGATATGTATTATGATGTGATCCCAGGAATACCTGGCATTGTTGGGAATGTTGGATGCTTAGCACCGTGGTGCTAGAAGCCTCCCAAATAAGTACAGACTTATCAGATATGGACTAACCAATAAGTTATTTATGAACAGATATATTATGTTATTAATCATGAGAGAATGATTTTGTTTAAATGCATTATGAAAAGTTAAAAGCTCTCATGAAAAGAAGTTTATGATGAAAAGAAAAGTTGTTCTTTAAAGATAAGAGTTTCTGAAGTTTTGTTACGCTTTAAAGATAAAGCTTCTGATGAAAGTACAAGTTTATGTTAAAAGGTTATAAGATATTTATTCTTTATGAAATGTTAAGTTTTATGACTAATAAAATTATAATATTTTATGAGAAGAAGTTTAGGAAGAAAGGTTTTGTTATTCTTCAAGATGCTTCTAGTTTAAGACAAAGTTACCAATTATCTGATTTAAGTTAAAATGATTATTTTGTAATGAGAATGCATATATATTGATTGTAAACAATCAATATTACATTTGGTGACTTTGTAAGAAATGAAAGGGGTTAATTCCGAAAGGTTTTGGTAATATTAACCTGATTAGAAAAAGGAGAACAATTATTTTTCTATGAAGAGCGTATAAGTTATTATTATGAATAGTATAAAATACTATGCATGAAAAGTTGTTCTCCTATTCGAATATTCATAGAATGAAATGATCTGATTTACATGCATCCTTATTAAATTCTTATATATCTTACCTTTACTGAGCTGTGTAGCTCACCCCTTCCACTCTTTCAGTTAGCAGGTTTTATTTTGGAGCAGAGGGAGCCTTAGTCGAGTTTGGAAGGAGCTGGTTTTAGTTTTATATGTATAGATCCTAAATTAGCAATTTGATGTTTAGATTTGTAGTATTGTGTATTTTAGGATGTAATGAAAGTTGTGTACCTTAAAATATTAAGAGATGTATTATGTGAAAGTGTGGATATTGAATGATTGGTGGATTATGTTATTCTTTGAGTACGGTGTAGATGCTCTGAATATCAAGTAAAAAGTTATATCATTTAAGTAAAGAAGCAAGAATGAAAATAAGGAGGGAAGCTTTGTAGAAGTTTTGTTAAAAGTTAAGTTGGTTCTTGTTAATATCAGGTTTAAGCTTGATATTAGCATGCCGGTCATGGTCACAAATCCGGGTACTGGGTTTGGGGTGTGACATCCGCACTTAGTTTAGTAAGAGTAAAATCAACCGAGCCGTAATCTTTAATTTGGGGGTCTAAACAGCTCTTGTATTTTAACACATAATCGAGCTTTCAGTATTATTTTTTGGAATTGTTAAAGATCTTTATATTTTAGTCCTAAAGAATTGTTATATGATATACTATTAGCCATCAGATAGTGATAGGCTCAACTGTTCAAGAACATGGGACGAGTGTTGGAATGAGCAATAATATACAAACAGTTTTTAGTTGGATTAGTGGAGTTGCATGGTTCATTAAGGAAATTGCTTGAAGGCCCATTAAAATAATGTGAAATACACAACCACCCAAAAAAAAAGGAAGAAATAGAGACGTGATTGATATCTTTGTAGAGTGGTATTTAATTATTACATGCTCTTTTGGCACAACCATACGCATTAAATTTGCACTGAAATTGTGACTTGAAGTCATAATTTTAGTGCAAAATTTGGTTGTGTGTATAGTTGTGTGCAAGAGTTTGTGTATAACAACAATTACCTATCTTGATAAGAATAATACTAGACAATAGAGGGGTCTTGCAGATATGGAGCAGCCAAAGTGACGGCAACCACAACAAAATCTACAGAGTTTAGAAGGAGGACTTTGTTGTCCCCCGTCCAATTTGAAATAAAACCTTCCAAATATAAATTTAACTTTTTATTTTTTATTTTTTATTTTTCAGTTGGGTACAAGTATAGTGTAATGAAGGATATGGTCATGCATTGCAAAACAAAATTGTTTAAAATAAAAAAAGATTAGTAGCTTTGGCTAAATCCAAAGATGGTTTGAAATTCTTACAGCAAGAGATTTGAAGTTCCTTCAAAAAGAGTACTTATATTTGAGAAGAAAGACCCAAATATCTCACTTGCAACATGAATTGGATAGTTCATACTCCATTGTCGTATCTATAAAAAATTAACTGGATGCAAGATGAACACAATCTTTTTAAAATTTTCATGTTAGAGGGAATAGAGAGTTTCTTTCTCAATACATTGGATAGTTATGGGTCATTGGTCCCTATAAAAAAGCTCCAGTGGAAATTGCTTTGTTAAAATATTATTAAAATATTATTGGATAGTTACGAGGTTATTTATTTTACACTACATTTTATTAAAATATTAACTTTTCATTTTTATTCTTGATTTTTTTTAATTGTTTTTATTTCTTTACCCACAACAACCATCATCCATTCTTTTCCTTCAATATCAGGATACATAAAAAAAAGAATAAAAAATTAAATACAATATGAATAGTACCAGTGTAAATTTACACATAGCAACTATGTATTTTTTTACATAACTTCATATGGCTTGATGTGGGTGAATTTTAAGTTTTATTAGTTAACATATGATACTTTATTATTATTATTATTTTTTTATAATACGAGTCCTGAGTTCACTAAAAATTCCAAAATCTAACAAAAAGTTTTTGCAAGCCCATCGTAGTGACTGGCTTATGTGATCTAGATTGTTCATATATACTATGGGCTAGCAACTTCTGAAAGTTCAGAAATACTTGGGTTTGCTTATGTGCTTTGAAAGTTGAAATGCTTCTCATCACTTCTCTTTCGTTTCCTCAAATGGATCGGATCGAATCGGGAAAGAAAGGTTCTAGATTGAGTTGTGTGTTTTTAATATATCAGGTTGTGTGATTGTTGGTTTTTTAATGGGTTGGATTGGGTCAAGGTTGTGGATCCAACCCTTGTGTCTAACTCTAACTTGTCCTCTCTCTCGACCACAAGGCAAAAGCTTGCAATCTAGCTTCTGGCTATCAAGGTGTGTAGCCAGTCACTACCATAATTCACTCTTTTGGATCGAGGTTCCTTTGGGCTGCACTAAAACCCATTAGCCTTTCTAAAGAGACTAGACCCATACTAAAGAAAATTCTAAATAAAACTTTGAAGATCAAGCTTTTACTAATAAAGGTTTGATCTACAACATTAACACAATGAGCTATATCTTTCAGTGTTTACGTAGTATAAAGCCCAAATCAATGCAATATTTTCTTTCTACAAATCCCATATCTATATATGACTGGGAATTAATTTCAATGATTCAAGTATCTTTTATTTGGATATTACATATTCATTTGATTTAAATAGTGTAAACCTTTTAGAATAAGATAGGTGTAAGATAGTGTAGAAGTTGAAATTTCCAATTGAACCTAACAATTCTATTAGATAACACACAATAACATCTCAGTGTCGGTAATAAATCATGTGGTACCCTCTTTGTTTAGTACAACTCCACGTCCAATTCTATTTGGTGCAATGAATGCTTAGCTTTGTAAAAATCCTCAAACCTCTTCAAGTTAAGCATTAGAAATGCAATTTATCACAATTGAAACTAAAGCGATTGTAATAATATTTTTAGAATAGAACGAACTTCTTTTCCATTTTTGTTTTTCTTTATTGGGTCGTGATTACAAGCCCATTTGTATATCAATTTTTTGAATTATTATATCTTTTTATATTTTAACCTCCAAGGAATTAATACCTTGTTACACCCCAACAAATCAATATATCATCATTAAATAGTGATAGGGTGAACTGTTCTAGAACTCCGCTGAGTGTAAGAATGGGTGCTATAATATGGGCTTTTGGGCAGCTTCTAGTTAAATCAGAGGAGCCCCATGGTCATTAAAGAAACTGCTTGAAGGCCCATTAAAAGGTTAACCTCTTCTCTTTTCCAATTGGGACAAGTATAGTAGCTTTGGCTAAACCCAAAGATGGGGAAAGAATAGTTTGGAATTCTTACAAGAGATTGAAGTTCTTCAAAAAGACTACTTAACATTCTTATATTTGAGAATAAAGACCCAAATATCTCTCACTTGCAACATAAATTGGATAACTCATACAACATTGTCGTATCTATTTGTGTAAAATAAAGTACTTTGATCTCATTATGATCTCTAAAACACGTAGTATTGAAATTCAATTCACTAAGCAAATTGGCACTTCTCTATAGCTGTGACTTCAATAGTATTTTTAAATCTTGAACTTGTATTAATTTCGAAGGAAACATTAGGCATTCCTATGCTTTATTAAAAACTAAAAGAAGACTATGAAGCTAACTTACAAGACAACTACCAATCATTATAGATGAGCACAATATAGATACCATATGGAACTTAATTAGTACTAGAAAGAAGCTGAATACATGATAGGATCAAGGGATATTTTTGGAAGAAGCCATATAAAACCAGACGAGTAAATTGGATCATGTGGAGCAATTGCCTGGTATACTGTTGTTAGAAACCGCAAATGTGTTCCACATTTTTGTCTGAAACCTGTGAAAGAGTTTGCAAATATTTTAAAAATAATCATTGGTTGGATGTCAGAATCTTATACCAAGAAACATAAATTAATTGAACAAAGCTGACAACCACAAAACACCTTTTTGTTGGGGGAAAACCTATTAGTTTGGTACTGATATGGGAGAGCCTCAAGATTGACTTTGATCCTTCAAGGAACAAGACTTGAGCAATTTTGTGCTAGTAGCCAGATTTTCCATCTTTCTCTATTTCAGGCACCATGGCATCGGCATAGGACAATATAAAGTTCTTGACATACAAAAGGGAATTGGGAAGCTTCTACTAGTAAGGGCAGCAACGATATCAAGAGTGCTAAGCCTTTAGAGCCATCTGGAGTGGAAGCGAGAAACCAAAAATAGCTCTCTGTTCCTAGGAGATGACTTCACATCTTCACGTCCACCACCAATTTCAAAATGTCAAATAAAGTCTTTGCAAGCCCATCACAGTCAAATTGTTGCATCTGGTGATGAAAACTATATTTAAAACTAGGTATATGAAATATACAATTTTCCCCTCCCTATATGGTAAATGGAATGCATCAGTTTTTGCTTGTGATAAATACACCTTGGATGATGGATTTTGAAATTCAAACATTATTGTAATCAACAAGAGAGGATTAGATCCAATGGAGCATAATATCCCAGAAATGGCTAGTAAATGTTTCCACCAACAAAGGATGTACATTTACTATTCTTCTCTATTTCTGTAATAATGACAATTAGCTCAATGGTTTAAAATATATGAGCTAATGCCATTTAGTTCCAAATCCATTCAAAATGGATTTTGATCTTGGCCTTAACAATGTGTTGTACAGAAAGAATTGAAAGGATAGGTGATGGTTAGGAATATGTTTAATGAGTACCAACAAAATAGGGAACTGATGCTGATCCTTGTCTTTTTGGCATGTACCTGGCTGTAAAATGAAATTCTGTTTTTGATAAACAACTTGGTTGTGCAACAGCAATATACTCCATGCACGTAGTGGGTCTGCAAAACCAAACTAAGCATCCACAAATAAGAAGAATCCAAGAATTAAAGAAATGTGAAGCAATTGTTAAATACATGACAACAACCAAAGCATACTCTATTCGATTGTGTAGGGTTAGCTGGCCATAGCCGATTGAGTAACATTCAATTGATGTCGCCAGCCTACAATTTTGTGAATGTCAAGAGCTATTAGAGATAGGGTTAGCTGGCCATAGCTCTCAATATCGATCATGTCATTGTCTCTGATAATGTGTAAGTGGTCTTGCAACAACTTTTCAACCCCTCTTTCCAGACGACTAATGAGACTAACATATGGACTCCGGAGGTCCTGGTTGATGAGGTCCTGAATCTTATGTTTAAGGTAATAGCAATCATAAGTCCAATGTCCCCTTCCTTGCATATGGTATTCACATTGAGCATTCGGATCATACCCTGTCAATAATGAGTCCTGCAGAGATCAAATCTGGATGTTTTAAGATAATAAGAGACTGACATTAGTAACTTAGCTAGCAGAGACAATTTCTTTCATAGAAGTTTCTATTAATGTTTCGTATGCTGTGAATCAATAAATAATATATTTGTTTTTCAATATAGAGGCTAAGATTTTAAGCTATTTTGGCTAAAGTTCCCTTAAGTTACAGAGATGGGGTTCATGATTCTCATTGTTGGAAAAAAAAAAAAAAGAAAAAAAAAAGGAAAGAAGTGAGTTGGAGTAACTAACAAGAAGATCATTGTCCAAAGCCCCAATTTGTTGAGGAAACTTGCCTCAGAATCTGGCCACAGTTTTGCAGCATATCAATAATAAACACTGAGGTCAGTGGCCATAGGTGAAAATAATGAGAATACAATCGAGTAGATCTGTGAAATATTCAATAGAAAATGACAAAATATGTATATTTTGGTCATGTAGCTCCCATATAGATTTATATCTCTATTAGAGTATCAACTAATTTATTCTTCTAAATACTCTCCTTTGAATCACCATGTCAGTGGCAAAACTCAAACTATATTAAACAGATCATGGAGACAAGCCCTACATAAGCAACATTCTGAGAAGTTTCTCAATTTTCACATTATTGTGATCAATGATAATTAGCAATGACTTATGGTAATTACGAATATCATAGCCAAAAGATCCAAAGTTGTTTGAGAGAACTTTTATCAGGATCTAACAAAGATATTATAAATGCACAACCCCTTTGGTCTGTAACAACTCCCATCCTTTCCATCATAACAACCCCCCACCCCCAAATAATAATAATAATAATAATAATAATAATAATAATAATTCAAGAACTGGATCAGAGCAATCCTGCTCTAAAGTTTCAACATGTAGTCAAGAATTTGTGAAACTCCTACCTAGCCTTGACTATTTAATTAAATCTAGAAAAAATAAAATGTATGAAACTTGGAAGTGCAATGATGTAGGAATAGATGGAGTACCTGGTTAGCTTTGGAGTGCTGCCACTGTTAATACTCCTTTAACAATACTTTTTCTCCTGAATTTCCTAACCTCACTTCTCTCACTAAGCAAACAAGAAGTCGTACAAAATATAAATGGAAATCAACACCTATGTGCAATAGGAACAACAATATAATTGCAGAAAAGTCCCTTGATATTTCACACGGAAAATAATCAAGTTGTAGACATTTCAAGATCATGATTCATACTTGATTGGCTTGAAGGACATGTTCTTTTAATTACATTTCAGTGCTAAAAATGACGACCACCTGTGGTCATTCTTGCCATTGCTATTGGGAGTCTTGTCTGGAAAAAAAAGTAAACACAAGCCCTCAAGGCCAACCTGCAGCTTCAGCATATAAACACGCTTAGGAAACTTCTGTGTAGAAATATTGAAAGAAGAATGAGGTGGTGCAGCTACTTGCAGCGTAATAATAAGGAAAATTATTTTTTATATTATTAATGTAACATTAATAATATTCATTACTACATCAATTTATAAATTTTTTGTAATAAAATTAGTAGTATTTTTTGGAATAAAAATCTTTTGTTCTGTTTTTGATGTTCTATTTTGTATTTCACCAACTACAGTTGTCATGTGCTTTTTTATTTATTTTTAAAATTTGACTTGTAGAATATACTTAAAAATATATACAATTTTATTAACAAATAATAATTAAATGAATGATTATTACATAATTTTTACATATGTTAGGAGCATCTCACCAAACAACTATGCATAATCTACTATCATGTGTTAAGCATAAAGCTCAAATGGTGATGAAACACAACGGCATCGTTTATGACAAGCGTGTATGTTTTAGTTAATGAAGACACGTGTGGGAAGTTTAGTTTAAAACTCACGTGTAGTCACTAAGGGGGTGTTTGGATCATCAATTTCCATAACTCATAACTCTGTTTTCATAACTCATAACTCAAAAATGGTGGGACCCATAGCTAAAAGTCTGTTTGGTATCACCATCACTCTGTTTCCATAACTCTGTTTCCATCACTCAATTCTCTGATTTTTGAGTGATGAGTTATGGAAACTGAAAACACATTTTAGCTGTTTTTAGTTTCCATATCTCTGTTTTCAATGGCATTTTCGTAATTATACACACATTGAGGGTCCCACAGTCAGACTTTTGCTCTCTCCCACACACGTTATCTTCTTTTCTTTTTCTTTTTTTGTCTTTCACGCTGGTCTGGGACACACCTCTCTGCTATTCTCTTCTTCTTCTTCTTCTTCTTCTTTTTTTCTTCTTTTCTTTCCTTTCCTTTTCACGTTAGTTTCTGGGTTTGGTTGCAAAGGTTTTTTTTTTTTTTTTTTTTTTTTTTTCACTGGGTTTCTGGGCTTGGGCTCTCTTTTTTCTTTTTTTTTTCCTTTTCACATTAGGTTTCTGGGTTTGGTTGCAAACAATCAGCCACACTTCTCAATCATAAAAAAAAAAAAAAAAAAAAAAAAAAGGCATCACCAAACCTAGATTTCTCCACAAAAAAAAAAACCCACACTTCTCAAACAATCTCCAAAAAAAAAAAAAAAACCCAAATTTCTCTTTCTTTCCAATTTTCCTATAATTGTTTTTAACAATTATTTTTTTTAGTATTTACACTTTTCCAACATTTCTTCCTTCCTTACCTTTTCATCTCCCCACTATTTCTCCAACCTTTCTCCCTCACTTACTTTTTCATCTCTCCACTACCCTCTACATTAATATCATTCTTCCTATTTCTCTTCATCTTCCTCTATTTTTGTCTCTTCTTATTCACACCCTCTACTATAAATTTGTCACTATTTCTTCCATTTTTTGCACAGTTTTCCCTCACAAAAAAAAAAAGGTTCTCTCTCTCTCTCAATTTTTTTGGATTATTATTATTATTTTTTTTTGCATATCTGCTTTAGGTTGATAATTTTTTATATTCTTTAAAACTCTACTTTGGGTTAATGCGATTTAGTTTAGTTTTTTAAATTGTTTTGCTTAGGTTTTTTTTTCTTTTTTTTTTTTTGTTTATTTTTTTGTTTATTTTTTTGTTTTTTGTTAAATGTTATTCTATTAAAGCTGAAGCGTAGTATTTATTGTTACTACGCTCCAGTTGAGCCACATCAGCGTCCATATAATTATATTTTTTCTTTTCAATTTTTCTATAATTGTTTTTAACAATTTTTTTTTTTAATATTTATACTTTTCCAACCTTTCTTCATTCCTTACATTTTCATCTCCCCACTACTTCTCCAACCTTTCTTTCTCTCTTACCCTTTTATCTCCCCACTACCCTCTACATTAATTTCATTCTTCCTATTTCCCTTCATCTTCTTCTATCTTTGTCTCTTCTTATTCATACCCTCTACTATAAATTTGTCACTATCTCTTCCATTTTATACATAGTTTTCCCTCACAATAAAAAGGTTCTCTCTCTCTGTCTCTCACTCATTTTTTTTTTTTTGGATTTTTTTTTCTTGCATCTTTGCTTTAGATTGATAATTTTTTATATTCTGTAAAACTCTACTTTGGGTTAAGGCGATTTAGTTTAGTTTTTTAAATTGTTTTTGTTGTTTTTGTTCTTTTTTTTTTTTTTTTTTTGTTATCATATTAAAGTTGAAGCGTAGCATTTATTGTTGCTACGCTCCAGTTGAGCCACATCAGCGTCCACGTAATTATATTTTTTCTTTCCAATTTTCCTATAATTGTTTTTAACAATTATTTTTTTTAATATTTACTATTTACACTTTTCCAACCTTTTTTCCTTCCTTACATTTTCATCTCCCCACTACTTCTCCAATCTTTCTCCCTCCCTTACCTTTTCATCTTCCCTCCACCATATACATTAATTTCATTCTTCCTATTTCCTTTCATCTTTTTCTATTTTTGTCTCTTCTTATTCACACCCTCTACTATAAATTTGTCATTATCTCTGTAGAGAGGGAAAATTCCCGACCTATCACAAGCTGACACGTCACACTACCAAGTCCACAAAATACAGCCAATTACAAAGCGCCACATATTGCTGCTAGGTTTTATTATCACTACTCAAAAACCAACAGAAGTTTGCCAAGTGTCATGCAAAAACCAATCACACATCAGCGCGTGTAAGCGATGACACAAGCAGTCCAGCGCGTGTAAGCGATGACACAAGCAGTCCAGCGCATGTAAGCGATGACATAGGCGGACCAATCAGGCTGTGACATGTGTCACCAATTAGACTCCACCACATGTCGCTCACCCATCCCTAAACTCCTATAAATAGAAGCCTTCCTAAGACATTTAAAGAAGGAGACATCAAGCCATCTGAAGCACAAGCAGCATCAGAGAAGATTCAGAAGCATCAGAAATACAGAAGCTCTGCAGGAATCAAGCCTCAAAGCCTTCAAGAACTTCAAGAACTTCTACCTCAAAACCGAAGAACACTTGAAGTAGAATCATCCAAACTATCTGCCTAGATCCTAAAGTTTGCTGGAATCAAGCTTAAAAGCCTTCAGAAACATCAACAAATCACAAATCAGTGAAGCACTACGGATTCAAGCCTCTAAAGCACTGAAGAATTTCCACCACAAACTTTCAAAGACGAAGAACGCACCAAGAACACAAAGAACGCACCAAGAACACGAAGAACAAAGAGTTTCTAACAAGCTTATAGCCAGAGATTCATTGTAATTCTGTTTCAAGGGTCTTCGATCCATCCTTCAGCCAAATTGAAGAATATTTTGTGTTCGAATCAAAATCACATTACTACAAATCCAATCAACAAGTCTTTTAAGGAGATCGAATCAGAGGATAACTCTTTTAATCACAGAGAATTGTACCACACAATCATCAATACAAATTCGCATTTGTGAAACTATTTTACTTGTTTGATTTATTTCGAACTAGAAATTTAGTCTTCTACATATTCTGGCACGCCCAGTGGGACCTCTCTGCCTCTCATCTCTTTCTCCTTCAAAAGGAAAGAAATTTGACATCATTTTGCTACCAGCTTCAATGGCCTCTAGCAAGAATGTTTGAAAATCAGTGGTTGATGCTTCCAATGATGATGATTATGTCGGCCCAATCACTCGCAGTCGATCCAAAGCTCTTGATCGACTTCAACCCCAACCAACCAAAGAAAGCCAACCTCCTACTGTTATCTCTCTAGACTTCCTTGCAAATAGGAAAGCTACCGCTAAGGATTCATCTGTCTCAAAAGATTTGGAGATCAGTAATGAATCATCCCCAACAAAGACCTTTTTTATCAACTCTTCACCCGTGATGAGAAACTTAAGGAATGAAGTACCTTTGACTCATCCTGTTTCATCATTTTCTCCATCATATCTAGAAGTCATGCCAGTGATGATGACTAACACCTCTACCATGGAAGAAAAGATGGCTGAAATGGAACAAAGGATCATCCTTCTCACAAAAGCACTTGAAGAAAAGGACGTCAAAATTGCAACCCTAATGAATAAGCTGGAGGTACAAGATTTGGGTGAATCAAGTCTTGACCCTGAGCACCCACCTGGCTTTATCTTGAAAGGAGAAAACGCTAGGGTTGATAAGGGAAAAGGAGGTGAAGGCACTTCTCAACACGGACATTGCACCTCAATGGCCTCGATATCTGTTCAACAACTGCAAGACATGATAACAAATACCATTTGAGCACAATATGGAGGTTCTTCTACAAGTTCTCTCATATACTCAAAACCCTATTCAAAGCGTATCGATAACATGAGAATGCCGAATGGGTATCAACCCCCCAAGTTCTTGCAATTTGATGGCAAAGGAAACCCTAAGCAACACATTGCTCACTTTGTAGAAACTTGTGAGAATGCAGGGACTCAAGGAGGACTCTTTGTAAAGCAGTTTGTCCGTTCACTAAAGGGGAATGCCTTTGATTGGTATACAGACTTAGAACCTGAGTCAATCGATAGTTGGGAACAACTTGAAAGGGAGTTTCTCAACCGATTCTACAGCACACGGCGCATGGTAGGCATGATGGAGCTTACTAATACTAAACAGTGGAAGGATGAGCCCGTCGTTGATTATATTAATCAGTGGCGTTCTTTAAGTCTAGATTGCAAGGATAGACTTTCTGAAATATCTGCTGTAGAGATGTGCATCCAAGGCATGCATTGGGGACTTCTTTACATCCTTCAAGGGATAAAGCCCCAAACATTTGAAGAGTTAGCAACTCGTGCGCATGACATGGAATTGAGTATCTCTAGCCATGGAAACACGAAACCTCCCGTACTTGAGGAAAGGAAAGAAAGACGGGAAATAAGGAAAAATGACAGGAATACGAAAAGTAATATCAAAGACTCAATGAATGTCAACCCTGCCCCAGTCAAAATTGCAACGAGAAATGTGAAGGTTAATGAGAAGAGGCCCGAGGGAGGCCAACAGCGTGAAACGCGTCGCTCATCACTTAAGGAATGGGAACAAAAGGTGTATCCTTTCCTAGATGCCGATATGCCCGAAATGCTAGAACAACTGCTCAAGTTGAAATTAATTGAATTGCCAGAATGAAAACGACCGGAAGAGATGAGAAAAGTTGATGACCCGAACTATTGTAAGTATCATTGCATCATAAGTCATCCAATCTAAAAATGCTTTGTTCTTAAAGAACTCATCATGAAGCTAGCCAAGGAAAGGAAAATTGACTTGGATTTTAATGATGTTGCTCAGTCAAACCTTGCAACATTTGCCTGTGGGTTACCTAGTTGCATGTCTCTAACTACTAAGTAGGGGGCAAATGCCACACTCATTCAGTTTGGTTCTCTGGAACCTGTTCAAGTTCAGCTATCACAAAAAGCATCTGATTATAATTTAAATTATGATAAAAGGTCAACAGTGGATGAGGAAGAGGGCTGGACGATGGTTACTCGCAGGAGATGGAAAAAGAAACGAGCATTCCCTCTTCATTTGATCACCCAAGAGTCCAGAAGAACACAAAACCAGATTCAGCCTTGGTCAAGAAGAAGGAGTGATAAGAGGCAAGGGAGACTGGGAACAAAAATGTATGACGATTCAGCGCAAACCCAAAAACCTCGAAATCTCATCACATTGGAAGAATTCTTCCCCAAAAAATTCTTTCAAAATGACTCAGCTGAGGCCGTTCACACAGTCTCTCGTTGCGAAATTCAGGACGAAAAAGAGGATGTTGACCATGGTGGTCCCAATGAGACTTTGTCATCTTTGGAGGAACTTTAGTCTCGAGTCGATGAAGTTGAACCCTTGCAATCCTCCATCTCACCGAAAGAAGTGCTCGCCCAAGCTCTTGAAAAGCCAGAGATGTACACTCCTTCTACCAACACGCTTCAACAAACATAGGAATGTTACGCATGTTCTCCAAACTTAACTTTCACTGATGAGGATCTGTTGTTAGGCTCTAAGCCCCACAATCGCCCACTTTATGTCTCTGGTTATTCTTGTGAACAAAAGATCGATCGCATTCTCATTGACGGAGGTTCAGCTGTTAATATACTACTAAAAATGACAATGAGACGACTTGGTCTTACTATGGAGGAATTATCGCACAGTCGTTTGGTCATTCAAGGTTTTAACTAAGGAGGACAACGCGTGATCGGCATGATACACTTGGAATTAATTATTGGAGAATTGACAAGCAACGTTTTGTTCCATGTCATTGATGCCAAGACAACCTACATCATGTTGTTAGGACGTCCATGGATCCATGGGAACAGAATAGTGCCGTCAACTTTGCATCAATGTTTCAAATACCTTCAAAGTGGAATAAAGAAAGTCAATGCCGATGTGAAGTCTTTTGCTGAGACTGAAGCTCACTTTGCTGACGCAAAATTTTATGTAGAAGATCACATTTCTAGTGAAGTTCTCCCAGTTGAGATCCCGTCGATAGAAAGCAAGCAAGGTGAAAAGAAGTATGTTAAATTCATCACTGGAAAGGATATTCCTCCCCTAAAGGAAGGTCCAGAATATAGGAATGATCATTCTAGTGAATCTACAAGTAATTCAGTGAGAGCGGAAATTTCAACGCCTTCCAATAGCCCTTCATTCCTCCGGTATGTACCATTATCACGCCGTAAGAATGGACAATCACCATTCGCAGAATGCCTTCAATCTACAGAAGACATGGGAAGGCCTCCTGCAGAGCTCACGATGGAGGATGTAGCCATATTGAAAGAAAATCATGTCATGCCTTTAACTTCATCCATAAATCCTTTGTCCTCAAAGCTGCTAAATGGATTTGTGAGGTCCTTACAAAGTTTGGCAGAGCATGGTATTCTACCAAGTGAACAGACGAAAGAGTGGTTCGACCCAAAGGCATATAGGCTATTAGCCAGAGCAGGCTATGATTTCTTAAAACAAGGGGACTTAGGGAAACTAATTCTAGAAGCCACCGGAGAAAAAATGCATGGCCTTAGCAAAACACAAAGGAAAATGCGGCTTGAAAGGTATGAAATTCCTATCCCAAAGACCGGATTAGGTTATACTCTTGAACAACCAGCTCAGATATGGATCAAGAAAAGAAGCGATGCTTCAAATTCCCAATACATAACAGTGGAGGTCGGCGAAAGTTCAAATCAAAGAGAAGATCACTCTTCATCACCCGTCTCGGTGTTTGATCGCATCAAGGCCTCATCATCACGAATCACAGTGTTCGACAGGTTAAATACAACTTGCTTAATACAAAATCGGGACACTCTTGCATGTAGATCAGTCTTTGATTGATTGGGGGCAATGAAAAGGCCCGTTGATTGTTGCTCTCAAAACTCAATAAACTTGAGGTTCAAAAGTAGGAGAAAGCTGATAATGAGATCCGCAGTAGCATTCCTTCACGCATGAAACATAACTGTACCCTAGATATTAGCACTGAAGGGTCACTCAAAGTCAAAAGGCGAACGATTGTACACACAAGTCAGTCACTCGTCCACAATGAGCAAATTGAAGAAGTATCATCCTCATTTCACATTACAATAGAAGAAGGTACACTTTTAGATGCTGAAGCAACCAATGAAGAGGTCGATGAAGCTCCCCCAGCCTTGGAAGATGGAGTACAGGTTACAGTTGATGAACTTAAAGAGATTAATTTAGGAACTGCTGAGGAACCCCGGCCAACTTTCATCAGTGCGCTTCTCACCCCTGAAGAAGAAGAAGGATACCTCAAGCTCCTAGTAGAATATAAAGATGTGTTTGCTTGGACTTACAAAGAAATGCCTGGGCTCAATCCAAGTATTGCTCTACACCATTTGGCAGTAAAAAGGGGTGTACGCCCAATCAAACAAGCCCAAAGATGCTTTCGGCCGGAGCTTATCCCTCAAATAGAAACCGAGGTCAATAAGCTAATTGAGGCGGGCTTCATTCGTGAAGTACAATACCCGGAATGGATCGCTAACATCGTCCCTGTCAAAAAGAAGAATGGACAAATCCGGGTGTGTGTTGACTTCCGTGATTTGAATAATGCATGTCCCAAGGATGATTTTCCATTACCCATCACTGAGGTCATGGTTGACGCCACTATCGGTCATGAAGCTTTATCTTTCATGGATGGTTCTTCAGGTTACAACCAAATTAGAATGAATCCAAAGGATGAAGAGCTTACAGCTTTTCGTACTCCTAAGGGCATTTACTGTTACAAAGTAATGCCTTTCGGACTAAAGAACACTGGTGCTACTTATCAACGAGCCATGCAAAAGATCTTTGATAATGTACTTCATAAATACGTGGAGTGTTATGTCGATGATCTAGTGGTTAAAAAAAAAAGGAGGGAAGACCATTTGGTAGATCTGCGATCCATATTCAACCGCCTGAGAAAATATCAGCTTAAAATGAACCCCCGCAAATGCGCTTTCGACGTAACATTTGGGAAATTTCTTGGTTTCATTGTAAGGCACCGCGGTATTGAAATTGACCAATCCAAAATTGAAGCTATCCAGAAAATGCCAGAGCCCAAGAATCTGCGAGAACTTAGAGGCTTACAGGGAAAACTAGCCTACATACGAAGATTTATCTCAAACTTGGCTGGTCGATGTCAACCTTTCAATAGATTAATGAAGAAGGATGTGAACTTTGAATGGGATGAGGCTTGTAGCAATGCTTTTGCATGCATCAAAAGATACTTGCTTAATCCTCCAGTTTTGGGTGCTCCTATCCCAGGAAAGCCTTTGGTGTTGTACATCGCAGCATAAGAAAAGTCTCTAGGTGCTCTTATGGCACAAGAAAATGAAGAGGGAAAAGAAAGAGCCCTTTATTATCTAAGTCAAACTCTCAATGGGGCTGAATTAAATTATTCTCCTATCGAAAAGATGTGTCTCGCTCTTTTCTTTGCCATAGACAAACTAGAGCACTACATGCAAGCATATATGGTCCGTTTGATAGCAAAGGCAGACCCGATTAAATATGTCCTCTCTAGGCCAGTGGTTTCGGGTCGAATAGCTTGATGGGCAGTCTTGCTACAACAATATGACATTGCATACGTTCCACAAAAAGCTGTCAAAGGACAAGCATTGGCAGATTTCTTAGCTGATCACCCAGTTCCATCTGATTGGGAGTTCTCCGATGATTTCCCGGATGAAGACATGTTTTACATTGAAGTAATGCCACCATGGATGATGTTTTTTGATGGGGCTGCACGTCGAGAAGGAGCAGGGGCAGGTGTAGTATTTGTTTCCCCACAACGGCAAATACTTTTGTACTCATTCTCGTTAAGCGAACTCTGCTCTAACAACGTAGCTGAATATCAAGCGTTGATTATTGGTCTACAAATGGCCATTGAAATGGGCATATCGCAACTTGAGATCTTTGGGGATTCCAAATTAATTATCAACCAAGTCTTGGAGCAATACGACGTCAAGAAAGAAGACCTTATCCCTTATTGCAAATATGCGAAAAAGTTGCTAGCAAATTTTGAAGCCATCACATTGGAGCATATACCGAGGAAGGAGAATAGACAGGCTGATGCTTTAGCCAATTTGGCTACCGCCTTAGCATTATCCCAAGAAGAGACAACCAAAGTTGCTATTTCCCAAAGATGGGTGGTACCTCTCGTGGTTAAAGAAGAAGAAGAAGAGCAAGCCAACATCATTTCTGTATGCCTTGTTGAAAAAGAAGATTGGCGACAAGTGATCATTGAATACCTTCAACATGGAAGACTCCCGGATGATAAACGCCACAAGACTGAAGTTCGGCGAAGGGCTGCTTGATTCATTTACTATAAGGACACTCTCTTCCGCCGTTCATTTGATGGTTTGTTTCTCCGTTGCTTAGGAGAGGAGGAGGCAAAACAAGCCTTAGAAGAGGCCCATTCTGGAATATGCGGCGCACACCAATCGGGTCCCAAGTTACACTACAGGATCAAATGAATGGGTTACTATTGGCCTACAATGGTGCAAGATTCCATGGAGTGCGCTAAGAAATGCGAAGCTTGTCAATATCACGCGAACTTCATCCACCAGCCACCAGAACCTTTACACTCAACTGTAGCTTCTTGGCCTTTTGATGTATGGGGACTTGATGCAATAGGGCCATTACCAAAGTCGTCTGGTGGCCATTTGTACATCTTGGCTGCAACTGATTACTTCTCGAAATGGACAGAAGCTGTGCCCCTTAAGGAAGTGAAGAAAGAAACGGTGGTCAATTTCATTCGAACTCACTTGATCTATCGGTATGGTGTCCCTTGGTATATCATAACTGATAATGGCAAACCATTCTACAATAGGCTGATGACGGAGCTATGCGAGAAGTTTGAATTTAAACAATACAACTCCTCCATGTACAATGCCCCGGCAAATGGACTAGCTGAAGCATTTAACAAAACACTTGGCAGTTTGTTGAAAAAGGTGGTATCCAAGACAAAGCGAGACTGGCATGAAAGAATCGGAGAAGCGTTATGGGCATATCGAACAACATTTCGAACGCCTACTCAAGCAACGCCGTATTCTTTTGTCTATGGAGTAGAAGCCGTCCTTCCTTTAGAACGCCAAATCCCATCATTACGGATTGCCATTTAAGAAGGATTGATTGAAGAAGAAAATGCCAAGCTCAGATTGCAAGAATTAGAGGCACTTGATGAGAAAAGGCTCGAGGCCCAACAACGCCTTGAGTGCTATCAAGCTCGTCTTTCAAGCGCATTCAATAAAAGAGTTAAACCACGATCATTCCAAGTTGGTGACTTAGTTCTCGCCGTTCGAAGACCTATCATCACAACTCATCGTACAGGCAATAAGTTCACTTCAAAATGGGAAGGACCTTATGTTGTGCAAGAAGTCTACACCAATGGAGCTTACAAATTGATTGATAATGATGGTGTAAGGATCGGCCCCATCAATGGGAAGTTTCTCAAACGCTTCTATGCTTGAAAGTCGAGGATTGCTCCTTGGTAAGAGTTTAGACTGCCCACTGTAGCGCTACAAGAGTACATGATGTCTTCCCATTACCCTTGAAAGCGTACCAATAAGGAGAAATTAATCCCACTCTATGTCACCAATTGCGAGTGTGGCGTAGTGGTTGGATGCCCATGTCACCCTTGAGGCCAAGGTCTCGGGTTCGATCAGTGGTGATACCCACTATTACACACTGTGCCCTCCTTTTTGCAAAAAAAAAAAAAAAAAAAAAAACATAAAAAAAAAATTATTATAAAAAAAAATAATAATAAAAAAAAATCTTTTGAACTACGTGATGACTTGATCCCTCTCAAGGGTACGTAGGCAACTTAGTATCTTTTGCTGAGTTCAGTCACGCACTAAAAAAAATTATTATCAAATTATGGTAAAAAAAAAAAAGAATAAAAAAACAAAGTCTTCTTTATTGATTGACAAAAGGAAAACAGTACAGAGAAAAGCATGATGATACATATGAAGGGAATTAAAACAAAAAGATTACGACATCCATTTCAAGTCTTTCAAGCTAGAACGATTATCTTCCAAAAGGGCTCGTATCTTCTCTAAAGCCTTCATATCCTGGTCTTCAAGAACGGGAGCGGATTTGACTTCTTCAAGCTGTTCTTCTAAGGCTTGAACAACATCATCTTGTTCAACTTGATGAGTTTCAACTTGAGACAATGATTGCTCCAACTGAACAAGCTCGGTTTGTAGGTCAGCCATCCTCAATCTAATAGTATCAAGCTTGGCCTCCAAAGATGCTTTCTCATGCAATGCTTCAGAAAGGAGGAATTCAACTTCAGCCTCTCGTTGAATTAAGATAGCAGGACTTGGTCGTTTATTCAGAGATTCTTTCATCTTTAAATAGTCTGCGATACCCTTACAATATTTGTCGACATTTTCGCGCAAGTATTGAGGGTCCACTCCAAGACTTTCAACCCCACTATAAATTTCATGTACTTCAACTTGTGGGAGGATGTTGTCTACAGAAAGATTCAAAAGCCTGTTTAGAAGAACATCTCCTAGCATAGAAGCCCCTTTCCTACGCACGGAAGAAATATGCGCCTTGGCTTGAAACATCGAGACTTCCGGAGGGTTAGTCAGTTGCAAGGATAAGAGAGGTGCCCTTTCTGTCTCCATCAAAAATTTGGATGACGTACCAACATCAAAAAACTTACGCCTCTTGAAATCCGAACTCTTCGCAGATGGCTTCGAAATAGAAGACTCACTGTTTGTAGAAAGATGCGCGTGATCAGTAGAAGTCCCCGCATCAACACCCTTCATTGGACTCTTCAAAGGTTTCCAGTTGTGGTCAAAGTCGTTACGTACCTCCTCTTCAAAAATATTAATGGCATCCCTAGCTGGTACGACAGGCGAACCTTTGAGGCCTTGACTTCGAGAAACTCCAATATCTAGAGATGAGTCTTTTGAATAACGATTATCTTCAAAAAGAGATTGCGCAAACTCTGACAAGGGCTGTGGAATGTATGAGTCTTGTAGTTCCCTCTTTCCCTTCTGAGATTTGTTGGATGTTAGTAATTTAACATGGGAGGCAATGTCGGCTAGAAAGTCTGTTCCTCTAGTAAAATCATCTCTACAAACTCCTTCCCACCATTGCTTGTAGCTATGTCTGACCCGGCTTTCAAAGTCTATTGCAAAAGCCAAAATGAGTACTTGGGAATTTGTGTTGCAGCAAGTGAAAGATTGGTAGAATTGGTATAGATCTTTTAAAGAGCCTGTATGAATTTCTTCTTTCAAGTCACTTGGAATGTCTTAATGAAATCCAAACCGTCGACTGAATCTATGAGGACTATATGCTTCTACAATATGTTGATCTTCACATCGGAGTGACAAATAGCCCGAGCGAAGGCTCATAAAGTAGTTAAACTTTGGAATGGATAAATGATCGTTGTCAATGAAGGTCTGGTCGTAGCTTTTCTTGAAAGTAGTCCCGTGCCAAAGGAAGTCGGTGGCGGTCTGTATGTGCTTTCGTGCGGAGAACTCGCTGAACGGAGAGGCGTAGCCTACATCGGAGTATTTAGTCATCAAAGGATTAGATAGATCGTCATGGGTGATGCGATTGCTTCTGAAAAGATGACCTACCCAGGCGTAAACGTAATGAATGGCAAAACTAGCCCCAGACTTGCTCGGAGTAGGAGAGGAAGAAATGGTGTTAAGTCCACGATAAATGCTGGCCAATACTGGGGTAGCAAGGCCAAATGAACGACCATTGGCCATGGAACTGGCGATCTTGAAAGTGCCTGGACGGACGTTATTCTGATCTTTGATAGGAAAGACAAATATGCACAGCCAACAGGAAAGAAGTGCTGATAAGTAAGTCTCTTCCTTTAAGTCATCCTTAACTTGAAGATCTGCAAAGACCCCGTGTTCTTTATCAGACCATGGTCCATGCTTGTTTATTTTGCCTAAAGGATTCTGACTTCACTTAGGGATGGTTGTCCGTCTCGCTGATTTTCTAGGAGCCGAGTAATTGCCATTCCCTCTGTACCAAAAAGTAATCCAGTCGCGAACACTCACTTTCCCTTGTCTCTTCAGTCGGTTTTGAAGGTGATGATACGCCATGAAAAGGAAGCGACAGCTGCGTGGTAGGTAGGGTCGTCCTTGGTCGTTGGTTCCATTTAGCTCCTGTGCCTTGGGCACTACTTCATCATAAAATGCACCTGTGCAAGGAAGTCCGCCAAGAATGGAAAGATCCCACGGTGTGATGGAAATTTCCCCAACTGAGGTATGGAGGGTATTGGTTGATGGACTCCAACACTCGCAAAATGCTTTCATGAGATTCTCGTCATAATCATACGTGAACAAGGAGGCAAAGACAGCACTGTAGAGGTGGGTCACATCAAGGAGTCATTTACACCGACCAAGAACATCTTCTAACCAATCCCAATAAAGGGGGAAGTAGGAAAACCCTCCATTCGTGCTGAAAGACGAATCCCAATTGGCATGTTGTGCAATTATCTTTCGCCCTAGAGTGTTGTACGACTTTGTGCCAGCAACATTTTTGTGATGCGCAGCAAGAAGGACAGTTGTCCCCAAGTTAGAATCGCCATCAGAAGGAATGACCTGTGACCATTTCAGCAGATGGAGAGGATGAGAGTTACGACCCCGTCTCTCTGAAAATCTTCCAATTATGGGCGGACGAACAATCAAAGTCGTAGCCTTTGCATCTTTGTCATCTTTCTTCTTATAAATGAATAAGGCTGGTTCTTGACCAATCTTCGAATCCTTGAAAAAGAGCGTCATGATAGTCGTCAAAAAAAAAAAAAAAAAAAAGTTAGTGCGAACAAATCATGTAAAAAAAATAAATAAATAAATAAAAAAAGAAAAAAAAGAAGAGAGTAGAAAGGTAGATTTTCTCTACACTAAAAGGTATTAAACTACCTACTCCACTGAAAACAATACTTTGTGCAAACTTAGTGCATGCTCCGGATGGCTTTATATAGGGATCCTTGGAAGCTAATGGACAAAAGGAAAGAGGTGTGTGAATAGGAGAAACACCATATTTTCAAAGGATACTGCACCGAACCTTGAAAAAAAAAAGGGAGAGGATAGATGTTCATAAAGGATCATGTTGTCAGAAAGAAATTGCCACACTAGACCTCAGAAAAAAAAAATCCTATAAGCCTGCAGAGGGTAACATGTCCTTTAAAAGAAATTATAGCACAAGACTTTGGATGAAGTTCTAGGCCGGCAAAGGAAAGTATCTTGTTCTACTGTGTCACCAACCTCTTGAGAACAGTAGAGACACTTAGTGGTTACCCTGGAACCACTCCCTGCCTGGGTTGTCAAACGTTGTCAGAATGGCCACCGCCAAAGTAGACCAAGGTTGCAACAAGTCCAACAATACCTACAGTCTCCCATTCCGGATTTCTAAAATTTCCGATAGGAGTTCACAAAATTCAACCCACATAAATCTTCTACGACTTTCGATCCACCTAACCTGAAAAATTCAGGTCCAGATGCCAGACCACGCGCTGCCACGTGCCGCCAAAAGCTTCAGAGGATCGCAGTCTACTCCTTCATATTCGTACAAATCCAGACTTCATTTCAAAAAAATGGTATTACCACTCGATCCAGCAGCCCTCGATGTTCAAAACCCATAAAGCTCATCAACAACAAAGCCATCACGCGCCTCCACGCGAAGCCACGATCTTTTAAACGACCCGCGGCCTAGTCCTTCAAATCTGTGCAAATCTGCCCATGATTTTAGAAAACTGACTATACCATGATCTTCTACGGCCTTAGATCGACAAAGCCCAAAAAATTCGAGACCAAAGAAGCTTCCACGCGCCACCAGAAGATCCGGCGTCTACAGCTTCAGTTTCACGCGCCACCTTCACCAAGTCACGCGCCCCACGCGCCATCCTCCTTCTGCACGCGCTTACACGCGCCATGACGTCATGGATGACGTCATCATCCACTACGGTTGACCCGTTTGTCCAACCGACCCGGTTTGACCCGGACCAACTTGAAAATCTGACCCGGATCTGAACCGCCTGCTAAAAAAAAAGTGAGAAAGAAAATGCTTTGACCAAGTGGACCTTTGACTTTGAACAAAAAGTCAACATTTTCAAGAAGGGCCTGTCTCACTCAGTTTTTCGCGTACATTCCAATTTTGGAATCCGTTTCTTTGTTCGAGACTCAAAAATTGTGCAAACTGTCCAATTTTCACAAAGTTGACTTTTGCACAATTTTTGACCAAAAGTCAAAATTTTCAAGAGGGACCTGACTTGCCCTATTTTTTGCGTAGATTCTGATTTTGGGGTTTATTTCTTCATTTGAGAATCTGAAATTGCCCAAATAATGTGGTTCTACAGCTGTTCGCTTTAATGTGAACTTTGACCAAGAATTAAGATGTCCGAGCAAAACTTGTCTTATTCAGATTTTCACATAGGTTCTGATTGTGAAATCCGCTTATTTTTTTTGGACTTGGAAACCACCTATGTGACACACTTCTCCGAAGTACTTGTAGTAACCAAAACTTAAGCTCCCAAGATCAAGATTTGAGATTCATCCACTTGGTCTAGATTCCTTCAGGGTTATTCTCTAGACTTCATCAAGACTTCATCAAGACTTCCCTTTTAAAGTACAAATGAATTCTCACAAGTGTATCTTGAACTTGAAATTACATTGGGTCACTAGTTCAACCTACCATTCCTGTTCGGTGCCTACCGGTCTTCAGCCTACCATTCCTCTTTCGGTGCCAAACATTCCCACCTACCGTTCGGTGCCTACTAGTCGAGAATCTACCATTCTCACCAAAATTTCTCAACCGCCATTCTCAACTACCCACCTACCATTCTTCATCTCTTCGCTATAAATAGAAGGGTTGGATTCATTGAAAACTCATCAAGAAAAAAACACACTGAATCATGAAATGAAGATTTGCTTCTTTCAAATTTTCAAGTCCTCTTTCTCATAGCCATTTCTCACTATGGCCTCATCATTTTCAACACTTAGCAACCGATATTGCTTCATAATCAGTTTGAAATCAACCCTTTCATGGTTCAATAGAAACCCTCCTCACAACATTATTGTAGTTTTGAGATCCAAACAAATTTTGTTTCTCCACTTAACGACCACCTTTGTCCATAAAATTACTCATAACAAGGTCTGTATCGTCCTTCCATGCTTCTGTGGATTTGGTTGGCCAGGAAATCCAAGTCCAGCAGAGACACCTGTTCCTAACCTCAGGGCTCCTGTAGTCTCTCTCCAATTGCTTGGTCTTCCAGCAGAAGCAGCGGTTCGGAACAAACAGCAACTTGGCTGGTTTCTGAGACCAGAATCACAAGTTAGCTCCATCTTTCATTTTTTTTGTACTTTTCCAACAAGTGGCAGTAGGTGAAGATGGTAAAAAGTGTTGGGGTATCCTACAAATTGTCTTCCATCCAACACTTGAAACAACCTTCAAGGCACCAGCTCATCAAAATTCAGCCTTTGGTGCTGGTAAATGGTCATCAAAGCCTTATTCCATGTCCCCACCAATGTGGGACCCAAAGGTCATTGTTGCTGGTACCTCAAAACACACTTTCTGAAATTACTCCAACTTAAAATCAGCTTGAAGTATTTTAGAAAGTACTCTTCTAAAATTACTTCAACTTAACGTCCGTCGGCATGGTCCCATCACACACGCACATTCGATGACTTACCGCCGGACCTCATTCAGCATGCAGTCAGTCCCGGATCCCAAGGTGTACTTCCCAGAAACATCTACACCAGAGGGTCTCCAACGTACAGGGCCAGCCCCATGGTCGCGTATGTTTCACCCATTCACTTTGCTTCATCCCTGTCTTCTTCACCACCAACATCAGCATCCCTAGAATCCATAAGCTTCTGAAATTACCTCAACTTAACCTAAGTCATATAATAACACATACACATTCAACCATTTTCCCACATGTCCTCATCATAATCCAAAGCATATTCTTCCGAGATAACTTCACCAGAAGTTCTTAAAAACGTGAAGCTAGCCTCATGACTCTGCATGCTGTACCCAACCAACATCTTCACCTCTTCCCCATCTTCTACACCCTGTGATCACCGCCAACGATCCAAATACTCTTCTGAAATTACCTCAGCTTAATCTCTACTGAAATGATTCAATCTTGCAAGTATATCCAACTTCTTGCAAATAACTTTCAGCCTCACCAACCTATTCTAAAGTACCAAAGCACTCTTCTGAAATTACTTTAACTTAACCTCTGTTGAGAAGGCTTGGTCACGCAAGTACATTCAAATACTCGCAGACTTCTTTTCGGTCTCATCAAAACCTTTCATATGGATGGGTCTACTCCTCGGAAATTATCTCATCCTGCTGAAAGCTCCACCACCTTCAACTACTTCACTTAAAGACTCAAGTGTAAAAATCCGTTTTCAAAACTCATTCCCACACCACACTCCGAAACTGTGTGCATGAACAAGTCTTGAGGGGGCATTTGTAGAGGGAAAATTCCCGACCTATCACAAGCTGACACGTCACACTACCAAGTCCACAAAATACAGCCAATTACAAAGCGCCACATATTGCGGATAGGTTTTATTATCACTACTCAGAAACCAACAGAAGTTTGCCAAGTGTCATGCAAAAACCAATCACACATCAGTGCATGTAAGCGATGACACAAGCAGTCCAGCGCGTGTAAGCGATGACATAGGCGGACCAATCAGGCTATGACATGTGTCACCAATAAGACTCCGCCACGTGTCGCTCACCCATCCCTAAACTCCTATAAATTGAATCCTTCCTAAGACATTTAAAGAAGGAGACATCAAGCCATCTGAAGCACAAGCAGCATCAGAGAAGATTCAGAAGCATCAGAAGTACAGAAGCTCTGCAGGAATCAAGCCTCAAAGCCTTCAAGAACTTCAAGAACTTCTACCTCAAAACCGAAGAACACTCGAAGCAGAACCATCCAAACTATCTGCCTAGATCCTAAAGTTTGCTGGAATCAAGCTCAAAAGCCTTTAGAAACATCAACAAATCACAAATCAGTGAAGCTCTACGGATTCAAGCCTCTAAAGCACCAAAGAACTTCCACCACAAACTTTCAAAGACGAAGAACGCACCAAGAACACAAAGAACGCACCAAGAACACGAAGAACAAAGAATTTCTAACAAGCTCATAGCCAGAGATTCATTGTAATTTTGTTTCAAGGGTCTTCGATCCATCCTTCAGCCAAATTGAAGAATATTTTGTGTTCGAATCAAAATCACATTACTACAAATCCAATCAACAAGTCTTTTAAGGAGATCGAATCAGAGGATAACTCTTTTAATCACAGAGAATTGTACCACACAATCATCAATACAAATTTGCATTTGTGAAACTATTTTACTTGTTTGATTTATTTCGAACTAGAAATTTAGTCGTCTACAATCTCTTCCTTTTTATGCATAGTTTTCCCTCACAATAAAAAGGTTCTCTCTCTCTCTCTCTATCTCTCTCTCTCTCACAATTATTTTTTTGGATTTTTTTTATTTTTCTTGCATCTTTGCTTTAGGTTGATAATTTTTTATATTCTTTAAAACTCTACTTTGGGTTAATGTGATTTAGTTTAGTTTTTAAAATTGTTTTTGTTGTTGTTGTTGTTTTTTTTTTTGTTTTTGTTTTTGTTTTTTGTTTTCTGTTTTTTGTTTTTTGTTTTTTTGTTTTTTTATTGTTAAATGTTATCCTATTGCATTATAAAGAATTAAATATAGCATATAAAAATATAATATAATTCTATTACATAGCATGATTTGGATAATTTGGTATTTATCGTAATTTGGTATTTATTCTATTACATAGCATGATTTTTTATAGTGCTCAATTTAGATGTTAAACTATGAGACTTTACTAATTTTTGTTTATTTTTTAATCCTTTGTGGTGGACAAGGTACCCTTAATCGTTGTATTAGAAGTACTCTATAATACCATTTATTTAAAAAAAAAAAAGCAAAAGGTAGCCAAACAAAAATAATCGAATGGGTGACCAATTTTAGCTTTTGCAATTTTATTTTAATTATTATTATTATTTTATAATAAAGCATATATAGAAATTTTAATTCTTAGATTTTACTAATAATTGTTTATTTGATAATATGTTTTGGGTGGACGAAATTACAATTTCTACAAAAAAATAACTTTAATAGATTATCAACAGCAAATTGTTTTCCTAATTAGTCCAATTAATCATTGTTAAGTTTTATTAATTTTTTTAGTTACGTTTTTCGGTATTTTGGATTGTAGGCAGAAAAAATAAAGTTTGAAAGAGTTTGTTTAAAACTAAAAGAATAATTTCCAAATTTTATGTTCTTTTTAATGATTTGCAAAATGTTATAAATAACTTTTTTTATATTAAAAAATGAATATTTTTGTTAACTTGTCTTTTGAATTTCTGAGAAAATTGTATTGTTTTCATTTTGGCGTGACAAAATTTATATTTTAAATTTATGATTGTTCCTATATTACATTTATGAGTGTTCCTATAAAAATATGATTGTTTTTATTATTGCTACGCTCCAGTTGAGCCACATCATCGCCATGTCACAAAGGTTTTTTTTTTTTTTTGGGTTCCCACTTCACACATTCTCTTTAATCAATCCCATTTTCTCTCTCTCAACTCATCATCTTCCCATCAAACAAATGGCTAATGTTTATACTATTATTGACTTTCCCATTGAATCCAAATTGCTTTCATTTTAGCAATCAATCCTTCTTTCTTTCTCTCTCTCTCTCTCTCTCTCTCTCTCTCTCTCTCTCTCTCTCTCTCTCTTATCATTTCCTTATAAAAAAAAATGACTTTTCTCCCCATCAAAACATTCAATTGCCTCCCTTTGGATTTAAAACCCACCGATTTAATTTTTTATATATAGATTTTGAAAGTCTATTTGAGGTCACCAAATTACAACCAGAATTGGAAAGTCTATTTGAGGCCAATTTTTCTTTTTCTTCCCTTGAACTTCTTTGCTTTTTTGCTGCAATTTTTATGGTTTGTAGTTTGTATTGCTTTCTTTCCACCCCATAAGTCACCAAATTACAACTAGAATTGGATAGTCTATTTGAGGCCAGTTTCTCTTTTTCTTCCCTTCAACTTCTTTGCTTTTCTGTTGCAATTTTCATGGTTTGCAGTTTGTATTGGATTTTCTATTTCGGGGTTGTAAATACCATGTTTCTTTTTTTCACTTTTTCAATTTTCAATTGATAGTCTAATTTTTTGTATTCATGTTCACAATTTTTCTTTACATAATCGTGTTTTACCAAAGGTTTTCAGACCCGAACCGTTCATTGAACCGTAAAAGGGAGAGGTTCAAGGTTTTTGAGGTCGAACCGAGATCGAACTGGGGTCGAATCGTGATGACATCATAATTAATTAAAGCCTAAATATAGATATTAAATTTACAAAACTAGCAAAATTGACAATATATCTATATATGTGAGGGAAATTTAATGATTTTTAAGCATATATTTAATAATTAAATAAGAAAGTTAATAAAATAAAATAATAACCATGAAAACATTAAAATTTTTGATTAATTTTTGAAGTAAAGTTGAATATCTTTGAAGGATTTTAATTATAAATTTTTTTTTTATTCCTTGTAAGAGATGGATAATTTAATTAAGTAGAATAAAATTGTGTTAAGTTGTTTTTATTAAAAAAAATAAAAAATGCTAAGGGGTTCACGGTTCTTGCCACTGGTTCGTGCGGTCCAACCTCGGTTTTAGGGGTTCACGGAATTAACAAAAAATCCGGTTCTTTATGCTTAAAAAATCGGTTTTCATCTCGGTTTTCGGTTTTCGCAGTCTGACCTCCTAGTTCGGTCCGGGTCGAAAAACCTTGGTTTTACCCATTAAATTTTTTTGTATCTAAAGAATTGGAATGCATTTTTTTGTTTGAGTAAATGACCATTTTCCTCCCATTTGTTTAATTTATTTTCTGAATGGCCTTGTAATTTTTTAAAATTAAATACTACATAAAATCTTGCTAATTTTCTTTTAATCTCATCTAAATTTATTCTAATTTTTAACTTCTTAGGATAACTTGGAAGTGGAAACTAAATATTATGATTGATAGGTATGGACCATATGATCCTCTTTTTCTTTGTATTTGGGATTATAACTTAGCTTTATATGGTTATTTTCATTATTTTTTTTTGAAAAATTACGATGTAAAGGTTTGTACTAGATTGTCTTTTCCAGGGTTGTAAACACCATGTTTCCTTTTTTTTTTTTTTTTTTTTTTTTTTTTTTTTTTTTTTTCAATTTATAGTCTATTTCTTTGTGTTCATGTTTACAGTTTTTCTTTAAATAATTACGTTTTACCTATTAAAATTGTTTGTGTCTAAATAATTGGAATGCATTTAATTGATTTTGTACATGATCATTTGCCTCCCATTTGTTTATTTTATTTTCTAAATGGCTTTGTAATTTTTAAATTAAATACTAAATAAATTCTTGCTAATGTTCTTTTAATCTCATCTAAATCTATGCTAATTTCTAACTTCTTAGTTCTTAGGATAACTTGGAAGAGGAAACAAAATATTATGATTGATAGGTATGGACCGTATGGTGTTCCTCTTTTTCTTTGTATTTGGGATTATAATTTAGCTTTATATGGCTATTTTCATATATTTTTTGACAAATTATGATGTAAATTACATTATCATAAGTTAGACACACTAAAGTTTTTTTTTTTCTTTTTCTTTTTTATAAAAAGGATCTAATCTCTAATTCTTACCATTTATCTTCTCAAAAAAAAAAAAAAAAAAAAAACTTACAATTTAAAATTTTTAAGGAAATAACTTTTGGATGCTTACAATGTTTAACTATTGCATCCATTTTATGACTGTGGACATGCATGCAGTATTGATTTATGTTTTCCATGGTAATACTAATGTTCATTACTTTGGCATTAAAAAATTCTCTCAATTGAAGCATATACCTTGGTGTGATCTCATTCTTAAGAAATCCTGCAACTTAATTCAATCATGCTAACAAATATATATAAACAAATAGAATGATTTTGTACAGTCTAACACAAATGAAATCATATTACCTTAGTTAGCTTAATTAAACTTATCTAATTCTTAAGAGGAAAAAAAAACTTAAACTTATTTCTTATATCTTATTCTGAATTCAATTTGGCTATGATATGTTGCGCTTTAATCCATCATATTCCTTAATTATACATAAATATGATAGAAATAATATTTAGATAAATACAACAGGAAATCAACTAGGATTTTTTTTTTTGGTACTTAAGAAAAAAAAATTCTTAAATGCATACTACAAATTCCACTATTATAATATGATAGAAATAATATTTAGATAAATACAACAGGAAATCAACTAGGAAATTTTTTTTTTTGTACTTAAGAAAAAAAATTCTTAAATGCATACTACAAATTCCACTATTATAATAATTCTTAAATAATATGTACTTAAATATTCACTATTAGCTCTTTTGGATACGTAACCAATTTTTTTCCCCTAAAGTGGGTATAATTTTCCTCTTAAATTATTCCTAAGAGGCATATATATTTTTTAGTAACTAAAAAGTCCTTTTTTTAGGGGAGGGGGGATGGAAGTAACCTAAAAGGCAAGAGTTAAAACAATTAATTTCTACGTACAATTTCCCTTCTGGTATAATTGGGGGAAAAAGTCGTTCCCTACCTATATATTTCTTCTATCTAATTGAAAAAAAAAAAAAAAAACCATAAAATTCTCATTTATGAAGGAAAGTCTCAAATTTTTCATAAACTTATATGATAGCCCAAAAGTCCCTTATTTAGACTTATTATTATGTTACCATATTGGATTTGATGAGTTTTTTTATAAGAACACACACACGCGCGCGCACACACACACACACACACATATATATATATATATATATATATATCATCACATTAACTATGCAATTTACTAGTTATAAATACATTTTTCAATTACCAAAACATACAAAGTCTCTTTCTCTTCCCTGACCTTCCCCTCCCTAAACACTTATGTATTGTATATACCTTTTCCCCTTCCCCTACATAACTTTTATATTTATATATGTTCTCTTTTAATCTCTCTTAAAACCAATAAGCATAGTATTTGTAATTGAAATTTTTTTAATTATCACTACATGTTTGTTTTTGATATCCACTATCAAAGGTACCTCTCTCAACCGCTCTCTCTCTCATTTCGATTTCTCTATAATCTTGATCTTCTATTTGTTAAAATTTAGAAATTTAGAAATTGTGTTTAATTGACTTCATCTTGCTAGGTTCTTTTTCATGATCATTGGTTTATTTGCTGTGAGTTGGCCTAAAGCAAAAGACCTAGGTGATATCAAACAAGATACAATTGCTACATGAAAATTATAGAAATCAAGAGTATTAATATATACAAAAACAAATATGGACATATAAAAACAATTCTAACGTGAATACTGTACGTTTTTTGACCCTTTAAAACACAACCAGATTAACCTAGTTAATTAGCCAAGTGATTACTTAGTCAAATTATTAGATCTAGGTTAACACAAATATATCATATCATTGTAAAGTGTAGAAAATAAAGAACACAACGATATGATGACCCAGGAAAACCAAACCGGTAAAAAACCTGGGGAGGATTTAACCTAGCTATCCTCAAGGTAAAACAGATCCACTATGAAAGAATTGAAGTATACACAATAGCGACTTAGACCACTAACATCCTATTGCTATCTCGAGTAGGAAACTTACTACCACGACCACGTGACAGCTTTGAGTCCACAGACTACTTCTTTCTTAGATTCACAGCAAGCACAAGCACTCCCGCTTGTATATCTTTAAGCTCTTGAAACAGCAACTGAATTGATCATCAAGCTCTTGACATAATCTTGATTCTTGATAACCCTAAGTATGTGTGAAGGCAAACACCTCTAGATCTCACAAAAAATTCACACACATAGCATAAAGAGCAACGCCAAAACGTGGCTAGGGTTTTCCCTTTTATACTTAGGGCAAAACATAAAACCCTACACGTCATATGGGTTTGGGCTGAGTTGAAAAATTCTACAGAAAAACGATCTGCACGAGATTCGATCGATCGAGTCTAATTCTTGATCGATCAAGCCAGGCAGATTTACATAGTAAATCTTGCAGAACACTCGATTCCAACTTTACATAAAAACATATACTTTGAGCAAGCCTAAACAAGACTAAAATGTTTTGATCATGGTTTGCCAACATTACAAAATGAAGTTCTAATACATTAGTTCCTAATTCCTTAGAACCTAACAAATACGTTTGCTTTCCCCTACCCCTTTTATGTTATTTATTGATTGACTAAGGTCAACTACACATTTAGCTTCCTTAGTTTTCACGTTTTTCAAATTGAATGGAAAGGAAAAATAGAAATCAGTATATGTTTTGGGGAGAAATTTTTTTTGTAATAGCTAATTCTCATATATGAGTTTAGTGATTATGAAAATATAAATTGTTATAACTTTGTTTAATAGTTCTTATGTGATAAAGTGGAAAAAAAGTTTGAATAAATTTCTCGTTAACTTCTCAAAAAATGCAAAATAATGTTACCTTTCATATGAAACCTTCAAGATTCATTTTTATGTTCGAATAAAAATTATACATTTTCCATTTTTTAATTATGTTCTATTTTGAAGCATATCTCACTATATTATAACGTATTACAAATATTGTCATATATAATAATTGAAAGTAAAACGCAACATATTTCCTTGCCAAAAAAATATATATTTATACAAAAAATCAAGATATAGACTTCTTTACTTGCATAAAATATATTATATATATTACAATGTAATCACATTATTGTGTGATGAATTTGGGATTATTACTTATAATTCTCAACTACTATTCTCATTCTTTATTTGACAAAAAACAATATAACGTCAAATTTTCCTGCGCATTGCGTGAGTTCGCGACTAGTTAATCATTATAATAGAATCTCAATTTCACAAATGCAGAGGCAGTGGCAGAGGCACGATTGAGAAATCTCCAAGAGAGAGTTGAAGAACTTTGTCATCTTTTACATTGTGTCATCAGTCATGTATGAGGCATATAACGCTACTTTCAATGATAGTCACTGGCTGCTTGCATTATACACACAAATGATTGTTAACACTTAACAGTTCGGCAATGAAGAATGAAAAAAAAAATTGCCACTTCCCCAAATCCCAAAAATGAAACTAAAAAGGGTAATCATAAATCTACTGAAGTTAGGGCAAATAGGTAGTATATCTCTAATCTTCTTCTACAAAATAGGATAATAATAGAACATAAGATACATTGAAGAATTGAGAACAAATAGTATAAATTGATTTAACACATCTCCATACGGAAAGAAAACTTGAGGGTAGGGGCGGCTTGATGCATTTACGGGCCTAAGGCAAAAATTGAAATTGCGGTCATTTATATATTCAAATATGACTTTAAAAAAAAAAAAATTTATATATATATATATATATATCATTTAAACTCTATTATCTTGTTTTAGATGCAAAATTATTACTAATTGAAAGCTCGAAAATGTGTTAAAACACAAGAGCTGTTTAGACCCCCAAATTAAAGATTACGGCTCGGTTGATTTTACTCTTAACCTAAGTGCGGAATAGAGTAAATGCGAGTGAACAAACAATAAAACTACTCTAAGCCATATTCAACAAAATCACAGTAGTAAAATGAAAGCTAAAAGAGTAGAGAAGAAGAATGCAAAAACAAGATAACACGTCGATGTGTTATCGATGAGGAAACTGAAGTACTTGGCTTAAAAACTCTTTGCCGCCCTCCAAGCGGTAAATCGATCCACTAGACAATCAGTTGGGATACATGAATAGCAAGAGACCCTCCAATCCTAATCTACCCAATGCACCTAAGCTCTCCAAGCTCCTACTCCAACAAGGCTTATTGGAATCGTGTCTTGTCTAGCTTTCTGGATCCCACAATACGTCTGATTGCATCTGCCAAAGCTTGGCTTCTTCCAATGCTTCCCAGTAGCACCAAAACCTCACTTGACACTCAAAATGAGTGTGGTAAATGTTTGGGCTATCAACCTCTCAAGGATTTGGAAATGGAGAGGTAGGAGTTGAGGAAAACCACAATGGATGGTGTAAAGGATTGTGGGTATAACAATCTCTAACTCTCAAGAGTTGTGGCTAGGGTTTTCTCTCTAAAAAGAACTCCTCAACATATGTGGGTAATGGGGGTATATATAGTGTGGGTAGAGATAGGGTGTATAAGATATGACAAATTCACAAAACAAAATGTTTTGCGGGTATCTCGCGGGAAGGCCTTACCCGCGAGACACTCGCGAAAACCAGCTGTCACCATCCTGTCCTGACTCTTCGCATTCCAGTCATGTGCTGGGCATATGCTTTACTTCGCGGGAAGGCTTTTCACGAGCTACCCGCAAAAACTTCTTTGCTCTTCACTTTGCCTTGAGTTTTCACACTTTCTCTCATACACAATCCTTACAATGAAATCCCATATAAAATACATAGTACATAAGATTGAACAAAATTACAATCAAATTTGGCACGGAATTAAAGCCAACACAAAATAGTTGTAAATCATAACTTTACAATATATAATGGGCTTCGAACAGCTTTTGGGCCCAATCTCCCCTACAGTAAATTTGGAACAAACCTCCAACTCAGCTTTTTTAATTGACCATGCCACATCATCAATAACGGCTATAACTGAATTTTATTGTTCCTCTACTGTCAATCGCAGATTTCTTCTTGCAAGATTTGTGCCTTTCCAGATTCATACTTATTTTGAGCTACTATTAATCGGTTTTTTGGACATGTATTTTCCTAAATATACAAGTTCCCATTATATGTGTTGTAGCATTTAAATTTTCCTAAAGCTTTACAATTTCCAAACACCATAGAATTCAATTTTATGTCTCTAATTTTCAGTTTCAACTATAAGTTACATAATTCAATCTTCATCCAACGCAATTGTAAATGCTCCCACCCAAACTATAGAATTCTTAAAAAAAAAAAAAAAAAAAAAAAAAAATCATTCTTCATTTTCACAGCCATAAGACTATAAGAAAACCCCCTTTTTTTTTTCTTTTTTTGTTGTTGAAGTGATGTGGTGGTTCTTACTTCTTACCAACTTTTAAAATGAGAAAGACCTTATATAACTAGATACGTAACACCAATTGGGGTGTAAAATATTTTAATTATACAAAACACCACCTCCATCTGACAAGAAGGAATTTATCTAGTAAGTGTGCCGTTTTGTGAATTTATTTCCTTAAATAATTCTTTTTATTGCGTAAAAATATAATTATATTTAATTTTTTTAAATGTACTATACTTAAGAAATAAACAAAATAAAATAAGAAAATAAGCTCATCTAACCGAGGATTAAGATTCAGGCCAAAATGGGCATTTGCCCCTTTCTCACAAACTTTCCAACAAAATGCCCCCATTCCCAAACTATTTAGGGAAATTCCCCTGTTTTGAAACTCGATTTTCTAAAAATCGAGTTTCAATTTAAAACTAGATTTTTGGACAATCGAGTTATGCAGAATTGAAAATAAAAAATAAAAAATAAATAAAAATTCTGGAACTCGAGTTCCTTGAAAAAATTCAAATGGAACTCGAGTTCTTTGTATGGAATTCGAGTTCATGGAACTTGAGTTCCAGAAAAAAAAAAAAAAAAAAAAAAAATCTAAGTCCAACTCCGCCCTAACTCGATTGTCTAGAAATTGAGTTTTTCATTTAAAACTCGATTTTCTAAAAATCGAGTTTCAATACAGGGGAATTTTCCTAAATAGTTTGGGAATGAGGGCATTTTGCTGGAAAGTTTGTGAGAAAGGGGTAAAAGCCCATTTTTGCCTTAAGATTCATGTTATAGGTTCTCAATATTGGATGGTACTTGTAATCTCATCAAACCTTTTTTTTTTTTTTTTGGTAAAATCTAAATTTTTATTCAACAAAGTAAGTAACAAAGTATTTCCTCCAAGTATAACAAAAAAATTCGAAGACTTCATACAAAAAAGATAAGTGCATTACTACTATTAACAAAGTTAACTAACTTAGCTAATATTACTTACTACATTTTCAAAGTATTGTTCTGGGATAATGATGATCATATTGCTTGGTTAGTGTTACTCAAACTTTATTTCCTTGGGTTAGCATTGGGAAGTAAATTCAATTTAGGTCAAGTCTTTTTAGAAATAGTGCTTCCACTTAGAGCCCACTTTTAGAACAAGCTTGTCTTCCCTTCTTGTTTTTCTTATTGGGTCATGGTTACAAAGCCCATTTATATTATTTTTTGGAATTGTTATAGCTCCTTATATTTTAGCCCCAAAGAATTAATACCTTGTCACACCACCCAAAGAATTAGTAATATGATATATCATTAAATAGTGATAGTACTGTGAACTATTCAAGAACTTGGGCAGAGTATAGGAATGAGAAATATACAAAAGGCTATAGGAATGAGAAATATACAAAAGGCTTTAGTTGGATTAGTGGAGCAGCATGGTCCATTAAAGAAACTTCTTGAAGGCCCATTAAAATAATGAGAAATACGCAACTCAAAAGAAGAAGAAGAAGAAGAAGAAGAAGAAGAAGAAGAAGAAGAAGAATTAGGACGGGAAAGTTATTGATAATATAAGATCTAATGAAATTTAGAATTAGGAAATTGAGTTAGTAATATGCATATTATAGACATTTTGCAAGATAATATATATATATATATATAAAATTAATACTTAATTAATATTCGTAATAAAAATAATATACAATGGGAAGAAATATTTAACTTCTTTTCTTTTCCATGATTTAGAAGTATTGTCTAACATAGAATATTATTGGGTTGCTAGGAGAGATTTTTATAAATTGTTAATACCAAATATATGTGCTTACGTTGTTAACAACTAACTATAGGTGCGTAGTTACTGAAACCTACAAAGTAATTCACAGTTCTTAAATTAATATAGAAAAACTCCCTAAAGTTATATATACACACACTTAGAACTAATACCATTTGAACACATGCATATTGTACAACCAAGTATTAATTTTCCCATCAATAACCTTTGAAAATTTATACTGCAAAGATATAAATAAAGACTGTAGAGACACAATTTGAGTCCTAAGCCCAAATGATAAAAGGATTTAGGCCCAAAGAGCCCAATATAATGAATTTGTAGAGAGTGGATCGAAAAACTAGGTTCTAATGAGTTGGGTGGCAATTATAATAGATCCAGATGACAACAAAGTAAAAGTAGATTGGATTTATCTAAAGAAAACCATCCTCGGCACAATTCGAGGAGATCAGTTCTTGTATATATTACTTGAAGTTGGTTACAAATACAGTTCTAATTGCTACAGTGTTTCTTTCTTAATTTTCCGATCCCTTTCTCTCAGGGTCACTCTTTTATTTTATACTACCTTCCCCTTTCATCTCTACCCAGGGGTATAATAGTAATGTTATTATAAAATAATTTCTTTTCATTCCATTCATTCCAATGTCACTTCCAAACAATATTACTTACATTCCATTCAATTCCATTCCTTTATTTTAAAACATCCAAACAAGATTTTTTAATTCAAAATCATTCATTTCCCTACTAAATTCATTCTATTCCATTCCTTTAATGACTATTCCATTCCATTTCATTCCCTTATGAACTCTCAAACGGAGTGTAAGAGTCCTGAATGAAAAGATTTGGATTTATTTTTTCTATTTATCCTTTTGTGATTGTTTGAATTTATTAAAATTATTTTGTTGCTTATTTTGGTGGAGCTATGGGTCAACAAATCAATGAATGGCCAAATTTCATTTTTGATTCTGGGTTCTTTATATCAAAATGGGTAAATTACAAAGTTAGTCCCTATATTTTACACCATATCTTAATTTTGGTCCCTAACCTTTCACTTGTGTCAATTTAGTCCTTAATATTTCCAATGACGTGTCAATTTAGTCTTTTCTATTATCCCTTGGATGAAAAAAGCTGATGTGTCAAACGGAATAATAAAAAAATATTTTTCATGCCATATCAATTACCCCACATCAATTTTTTTAAAGAAAAACCCACTTCAAATGTTCACATGTGAGATTTGTAATCTTGATTCTTGACTCACGTGAGAGTTGGGGGGGGGGGGGGGAGAGAGAGAGAGAGAGAGAGAGAGAGAGAGAAGAAAGGGAGGTGAATCTGATGAGAGATTGGAAGGATTTAGAATTTTCCCTAGACTGATTTGTACATGTGAACATCTGAAATGGTTTTATTTTATTTTTGTTTTTAAAATAATTTGAGTGGATTTTTTAAGCCAGCAATATCAACTTCAACTTAAAAAATCCAAAGCCCAACACATAACACCCAGAAGCTAAAAATGATCAAAAGGTTCAAAACCACGATCTTTCTCAGCTTTTTGAAATTGATAAGATTAAGATTGGAAATAAATGGGTTTGTTTGAAAGAAAGGAAAAAAATAAAAAAGCTCAAAAGAGACAAAGATCAGAGAAAGAGATAATAATGTGAGCGAGGTTGTGGAAGATGGTGTTATATAAGAAGAGAGATACAGAGAGAGAAAGCAAAACTAGGGGCCATTTGAAAGAGTTAAGTAAGTGCTTTTGGCGGGAAAGCGTTTTGGGAAAGTGAGAGTGAGAGTAAAGGTGATGGAGGAGAGGAAGATGAACCTGATGAGAGACAGGAATTTAGGGATTTAGAAATTTCCCTAATCTGATCTCATGTGTGAACATTTGCAATAGATTTTTTTTTTAATCTGACGTGGCAGTACAGTTGGCCGTTGATGTGATATAATTAATATATTTTTATTATTCCATTTGACACATCAGTTTTTTTCATCTAAGAGATAACAACATGGACTAAATTGACACGACACTAAAAAGGTTAGGGACCAAATTGAAACAATTGAAAGGTTAAGGACCAAATTGAGATATGGTGTAAAGGATAGGGACTAATTTTGTAATTTACCCTATCAAAATTTTCTCATTAGGTTGAAAGTGTGAATTTATTTGAGGTCTAAAGTCATTTTTTTCCAAAATTCTAGGGGGGCCAATAAGTATATCACTCTTAAATTTTAAGATAATTTATGTGAGAGTTATATGTATTTTTACTGGGTTATCCCCAAGTTTTGTCTTTACTTAAACATTGGATGTAGGGGTATTTTTTAACCACCAAAATGTTCATTCCAAACAGGAGAAACCCTTTAAATAGTAGTAGTATAGTCTATGGTTATTAATATCCCTATCTGGATCTTAGGATATTAAAATACTAAGATCCTACATCCCTAAAATGTTATGGATCTCACTAGGATCTCTAATAAAGTGAAATTTGTGTGAGATTTCAATCCAGATCTTATAGAATTCCGATCCCATAGAGATACTAAAGATCTTGTGCTATAAAGGAAAATTTAATTTTTTTTGTGTGTGCTTATTTTAGGCCTCCAAATGGAGTTCAAAGACCCCAAACTAATAAAAAATGTAATAAACAGATCAGCCCAGTAGCCCTAACCAAAATTGATTGAAAAAAAAAGTAAAAAATAAAAGCCTAACGCTCACGTCAGTCGCCAGTCGTCACTTTAACCTAATAAATAAAATCACAAAAAACAAAAAAAGAAGAGAAGAGACTAGACTACTAGAGAATGGAAGGCGAGTGTGAAAAGCTAAGAAATCCGAGGGTGATGCCACTATGAGAGAGACCATTAACTACAAAGGTGATTTTTTTTTTTAATAATTTAATTCAGCTAATAATGACTAGAATGATGTTTATAATGATCAAATGCGGCCAGAGAGTTAGCTGCAGAGCATTCAATGCGGTGGTAGCAGCTTTCTTTTAGATATTTCATAGCTTTTCTTTGTCCTGTTCCTTCCTGATACTTATCCTCATCCATGGAATAGTCTGGAACGTTGCTCTTGATGGCAGACCACACCTTCTAACCTCGGCTTTGCTCATCCGAGGTAGCATTCCTCCTTGGATCGTCCTTTTGGATGATCATGATCAGACTTCACCTCTTCACTTACCAATAGGGATTCTTATGAAAGTGTTTACTCATCCTCGACTACTTAATGTTCTCGGATTGGGCCCCTGGCCCAATATATACATAGATATGTATTCTTGGGCCTATTACCCCTACAAAGACCATGACATGAGAATGTTAGGACATATGTGTTTCACTTGTTAGGAACATGTGCCAATATTTTATATAATTGGCTAATCCTTTGACAAAATGCACTTTACTTGTATTTGGGTAGATCTAGGACGTTTTTAATACTTCAAGAAATAAGGTTTCAAGATCAAGTATTGAAGTCATCAAGTCTGTCCAAGAAAACAAGCTGAAAGTGCAAATTCATTAAAGCTCGATAGCTGGTTCAACAACTGCATCTATCGAGCTTAAGAAAGCTGTTTCAGCCTAGTGTGCTCGACAGTTGCTCGACACCTCCTATCTGTCGAGGTTTAAGAAATTCAGAATTCTGATATGATTTTCTTGGAATCCGTGAATGTGTCTTTGGGCTTTCTTTTCTCCTAACCCTAGACATATAAAAGGATTGTTTTAAGGGCTGTCAATAGGTTCACAAGTTGCACAAGCATTGAGAAAACTCTGTTCAAGCAAATTGTGACCAGAGACGAAGTTCTTGCCCTAGTTCATCTCTTTCTCTTGAAGAAGTTGCTGTGTATGTGCACCGTAGGGTTTTGTGACCAAGCATCTTCTTAATCTTCATCGTGTGGATGAATTGAAGAAATTTGCAGCCAACAACCTTCTTAGTTGGTGATTGAAGTCGCGTACTGGGATCCGCACAATTGGTTAGTCACGTACTTGGGAGCCGTGCATCAAAAGGGGAACTGTCACTACAGAACAAGTCCGATTGGGTATTAGGGTAAGGGTTCAACTGTAGGTTGGTAAGGTACTTGAGATTCCTTTACTTGTAAGAGCTTGTTGTGATAATAGTGGAGTTTCTGGAGTGGTGACCTGAAAATCATCCGGTGGGGTTTTTGCCGTCAGGTTTTCTCCATTCGTAAACAAATCACTATGTCATTTATTTTCTGCTGCATACTTTAGTTGTTTGGTGATTTGTTTATGCTACCACGTGCTTTGCATGTTAATTTGGTTAACTAATAAACTTGGTTAATTAATAAATTAATTTGTCACAAGGGGTCAATTCGTTTTTGGCCTATCAGAGGAGAACACACCAAGCTTCAAATTTGAGTAGTAATATGACTTTCTCAGTCTTACTTAATTGTAGTAATAATAATATAGACAATTCAAGACATGGAACGCAATAAAAATTACAAAATTTTATTCCATTAACTTTTATGTTGAATCCACTACTGGTAAGGACTAAGGAATTCGAATATTCAACCAATATATTTTAAGTGGTTGTAACAAAGTTGGCTTCGGCCATCTGGACTCTATAACAATATGAACGTGCTGTATTTCCTCTACTTATCACCATTATTGCTCTAAAAATATTTATTATTGAAAAGAATAAAAAAATTAAGATTAATGGCTCACCCCCTAAAAATTGCTCTCTTCTATGTTGAATCCATTAATTTTTTTTTTTTTTTTAATCCTAAGCAAACAACAGTCTCTCTCTCACTCCGAAATTATTGAACTGTTCACAATAATAAATTATCCCTCCAAAGAAGATTTTGATAAAGATCTTGACACATAACCCATCCCCACCATTTGTGTTTGAGCTTTAATGTGAACTAGCAATAAAACAAACCCAGCCGAGTTCAGAGATTAATTATCAAGTTTTAGAAAATATACCAAGCACTCCTCCTCTGAGTTTGGAACAGTGAAACTGAGAAGTTGGTCTAAGTTTCCTCGATGTCAAAGGGACAGTATAACTCAATGAAATCTAATGAGTCTATGGCTGGATTGCTATTTAAACTAAAACGTTGTCTTGCAAACGGACCAGAACCTCAGCAATGACTTTGCCAACAGTCCTAGAAGAATTTCTTCAATTACCTCTGTGGGCAAATAGTTGGACACGTATTTTCCTGTTTCTCTGCATCTGATGAGAATATGAGAGATGGTGCTGATTAGGGTTAGGGAGTGATGTAAGTTTGGCAGCACTGTGATTATTTTTTAAAAGAAATTAAAAAATAAAATAAATTATAATGAGGTCTAAATTTGTGAGGTTTTCAAAGCTCATGTGTCAAAATTTTGAAAGGTTAATAAAAAGTTAAAGACTTCGGTTTTATAGTATATATAGATAACTCATTTTCCATTGTCATATCTATTCGTGTAAAATAAAGTACTTTGATCTTATTATGAGCTCTAAAACATGTAGTATTGAAATTCAATTCACTAAGCAAATTGGCTCTTCTCTATAGCTGTGCCTTCAAGCCTCTCAGTATTTCTAAAATTTGAACTTGTATTAATTTCATAGGAAACATTAGCCATTCCAATGCTTTATTAAAAACTAAAAGAAGCCCATGAAGCTAACTGACAAGACAACTGCCAATCATCATGAATGAACACAATATAGAATCCGTAGCACATGGAACTTAATTAGTACTAGAAATAAGCTGAATACATAATAGCATTAGAGAGTAGCACAAGAGAAAAAAAAAAGGATATTTTAGGGAGAAGCCATATCAAAGCAGGCCAGTAAATTGGATCATGTGGAGCAATTTCCTGGTATACTGTTGTTAGAAGCTGCAAATATGTTCCACATTTTGCATCTAAAACCTGTGAAAGAGTTTTCAAATTTTTTAAAAATAATCACTGGTTGGAAGATAGAATCTTTTACCTAAGAAACATAAATTAATTGAACAAGGCTGACAACCACAGAGGACCTTTTTGTTGTGGGACCTATTAGTCTGTTACTGACATAGGAGAGCCTCAAGATTGACTTTGATTCTTCTAGGAACAAGACTTGAGCAACTTTGTGCTAGTAGCCAGATTTCCATCTTTCTCTATTTCAGGCACCATGTCTCGACATAGAAAAATATAAAATTCTTGATGTACAAAAGGGAACTGGGAAGCTTCTATTGGTGAGGACAGCAACGTCATCAAGAGTGCTGAGTCTTTTGAGCCTACTGGAGAGGAAGTGAAAAACAAAAAATAGGACTGTGCTTAGAAGATGACTTCACATCTTCACGTCCACCACCAATTTCAAAATGTCAAATAAAGTCTTTGCAAGCCCATCACAGTCAGATTGTTGCATCTGGTGATGAAAACTGGGTTTAAAACTAGGCATATGAAATATACAAATTTCCCTCCCTATATAATAAATGGAATGCTTCAGTTTTTGCTTGTAATAAATACACCCTGGATGATGGATTTTTAAATTCAAACACTATTGTAATCAACAAGAGAGGATTAGATCCTATGGAGCATAATATCCCAGAAATGGCTAGTAAATGTTTCTACCAACAAAGGATGTACATGAACTATTCTTCTCTATTTTTAGTAATAATGACAATGAGCTCAATGGTAACAATTATATGAGCTAATGACATTTAGTTCCAAAATCCATTTAGAATGGATTTTGATCTTGGCCTTACAGAAAGAATTAAAAGGATAGGTGATGGTCAAGAATATGTTTAACGAGTACCAACAAAAAAGAGAACTAATGCTGATCCTTGTCATTTGGCATGTACCTGGCTGTAAAATGAAATTCTGTACTTGATAAACAACTTGGTTGTGCAACTTGGTAGTGGGTTTGCAAAACCAGACTAAGCATCCACAAATAAGAAGAATCCAAGAATTAAAGAAATGTGAAGCAATTGTTAAATACATGACAACAATCAAAGCATACTCTATCGGATTGTGTAGAATATATACCTAATTGTAACATTCAATTGATGTCGCCAGCCTACAGTTTTTTGAATGTTAGAAGCTATTGGAGATAGGGTTAGCTGGCCATAGCTCTCAATATCGATCGTGTCATTGTCTCTGATAATGTGTAAGTGGTCTTGTAGCAACTTTACATCCCCTCTTTCCAGATGACCGATGAGACTCACATATGGACTCCGGAGGTCCTGGTTGATGAGGTCTTGAATCTTATGTTTAAGGTAATAGCAATCATAAGTCCAATGTCCCCTTCCTTGCATATGGTATTCACATTGAGCATTCGGATCATACCATGTCAATAATAAGTCCCGCTAAGATCAAATCTAAATGTTTTAAGATAATAAGAGACTAACATTAGTAACTTAGCTAGTAGAGCCAATTTCTTCCATAGAAGTTTCTATTAATGTTTTGTGTTAGGTTCTAAAGACTTAGAATTAATGTATTTAGAATTCTAATTTGTATTGTTGGCAAACCATGATCAAAACAGGTTGTTTAGGCTTGTTTAGACTTGCTCAAAGTTATATTTTTTTTATGTAAAGTTGGATTTAAGTGGATGCAGTATTTACTGTGCATTTCGGCCTGGTTCGATTGATCGAAGCTTAGGCTCGATCAATCGAATTTCGGGTCTGATGCGTTTTCTGCAGAATTTTCAACTCAGCCCTAGCTTATTAAAACGTTATAGGGTTTTATGTTTTGCCCTAGGTATATAAGGCAAACCCTAGCCACGTTTTAGGAGTTGCTCATATTGCTGTTTTGTGTAAATCTCTTGTGAGATCTAGAGGAGCTTTCCTTTACACGAAACTTAGGGTTTTCAAGGAGAAGATGTTATCTACACCTTGATGATCAACTCAGTTGCTGCCATTGAAGCCTAAAGAAAAACAAGTGTGGGTGCTTGTATCTGGTGGTGAATCCAAGAAAGAAGGAGTCCATGGTCTCGGAGCTTGCACGTGGTCGTGTCAGTAAGTTCTACTGGTGGGTAGCAATAAGAAGTCAAACGGGGAGTTTGTAAGTCTTATTGTATGAACTTCCTCTTTTATTGTATGATGACATAAAATCGGAGCCATAAGAGAAGCCTATTTGCTAGGACTGTGTTAGTGTGTGAGTCAAACTGGCCAGGTTGAGGGGAAAATTTTTAACCAATTCGTCATTGGTGGGTTGGAAAAATTCCAAATTGCCACCAACCTGTCAAGTTAAAAAAATGGTAGATTAGTTGAAAATTTGGTAGGTTTTAACGGTTTAGTTTTAGTTATGTGTTATATATTGAAAATAAAATTTATTTTACCATTTACAGATAAATTTACGTTGTATTTTCTCTTAAACCTATAAATTATTGAAAGAAATCACATGAAGTGATCAACTTTCCCATAGATTAAAGTATACACATTTTAAGCTATGAGTATTTTCTATTTTTTTTTCTCAAAAAAAGAAAAAGAAAAGTTATGAGTACCATATTCATGTCACTATATATGCTTACAAATATGTTGGGAATGTATTATTCATTTTCATGTTAACATATGTAAATCACGGGGTTAACAAAAATAAAAATAAAAACAAAAACTTATATATATATTTATATATATATATACACACACACATATATATAGGTGGGTTGGATCAAGTCTTGGTGATTTTAAAAAAACTCAACCTATCACCTAATCTGACCCACCATTTTAGTAGTTGAACTAGCACAACTCACTTGAAAATCAATGTCACATTTGGATGGTGTGGAGCGGTAACTGGAGAGGAGTAGATAGTTTGGATGGATTAAGGGGGTTATTGCATAGGCCGGTGCGGAGCGGTAACTGGAGAGGATTAGATAGTTTGGATGGATTAAGGGGGTTATTGCATAGGCCTACTATTTAGTATTTACCATTCTTAACAATTACACTCAAGGATAGGTCCTTTAAAATTTTAAATAATATGATATTAAATGCAATTTCAAGTTTATTAAATTCATTCCAAACAATAAAATGGATCAAACTGTAACGGAAAGCCTCAAAAACCTAGTGCAGCTTGGCCTCAATTACTTCTTCTTTTTTTCCTCTTTTGTTTTGAATTTTATATATATATATATATATATATATATATATATTTATATATTTCTTTTCGCTAAAGAATGACAAACTAGGAGAGAAAAGGGCGTGAGAGAGATTCAAACAAGCCAATGATCTTGGCTTCATGTTGTTGGGTTAGTTTGAAAGGCAATATTCTTACACACTAGACTTTCACATAAGAAGTGGGCCCCATGGTAGATACCACGTGTAGGGTCTAAGCGGAGCACTGCTTTGAGATTTTACCTTAATTTTTTCCAATTTTGGATCAGCAATTACAATCTCTGTTAAACTCTGTATATAAAGTGATCTAAAGTAAGGGAAATTATTGTGTAGTTCCGGACTACAAGGTCAGCATGCTGACCTTGTACTCCCAGCCAATAAAAGCACGCCAGCACATAATAAGTTGCTTACCTCAGCGGGATTGCTAGTGCATCATAAAAAATGATGCTCTCCTAACGTCTGCTAACGCTGTAAGTCTGTGCACATTGAAATTTCAAATTTAATTTATTTAAACAAATTCAGACAACCTGTTCCTTCATCTCTTCACTTCACCCACAAGTTCAAACGCCCACAAAGTAAAGAAGCTCCATGCCTCCATCTCCTCACCCACGAGTTCCTCTATAGCCTATAATAGACTGTCTATCCCTCTCTCATGAACGGCATCTCAAGCACCATTGGTGAGTGCAATTTTTTTTTTTTTTTTAATTTGTAGAAATTTCATATATACATTACAAGAAAATCATTATTAATGATTTGAATTGCATATCTTTGTGATTGAATATACTGTTTGGGGTTTAGGTTGTAATGTGATTTGGATTTGCAATTTTTTCCCTATTGGGTCTTGCGGTTACTGTTTTGTTTTGATATGTACTTGTACATGTAATGTGAGTTGTTTCTTAGGCACAATGAGCTAGCTCTTGGTCATTTGATACCACAATTTAGATAGATCTCATTACCCGCACCCTTGTTGTACAGACCTTGTCCAACTTTCTGAGACAGACCAATAAACACATACATAGGTTGGATCGTAAAATTTTTAGTTTCTTTGAGTGAAGTATTTGCTGGTTTTCACAACTTGGGCTCATTCTTTTTGTACTCCAATTGTTTGATAAAATGCTCCAATGAAATTTTTTTGTTTTTCATTTTATAGAATTTGGGTATAGATCTTTCATAAAACTTGTTTATTTCCATGAGAAAACATGCATTTGTTTAATCATCAAGGCTCATTCTTGGATATGTTATTGTTATCATGTAATCTCTTGAGTCATAAACATGTAACTTTGATTCATAAGTCATTTTAGTTTCTAGATCTAAGGTGCAATTTTACGAGCACTGATCAAGATTAGTGCTATGATCATGCTTTTTGTTTCTCCATTAGATGATACAGCATCTTGCAACATAGTTCGAGTAGAAAGATGCGTGGTGAGGACAACATATGGTACTTAGATTGATTTTGTGTTTTTCTTTTAGGCTTATTTTGATGTTAAAGAGGTGGTAAATATATGATTGGTGGCTTGTTATTATAGTATTTCAAAGTGTTCTTTATATATTTATGGATGTGGTCTTTTCGCCCATCCACAATTATTGCCACTTGGATGTGAGGGCCATTTAGTTAACCTCTCTTATGTTGCTTGGCATTTGATTTTGCAACAGCTAGAAGCTTCAATGGATTTTAGAGCTTCAATGGATTTTAGAGCTATGATACCAAAAAAACTTGCATAACGAAGAGATATCATACCAAGAAATGGTGGGGTATGTTGTATAACATGAGCCATAAGAGCTGGAAGTACTGAATTTTTTGTCTGTCGTTGTAATCAAGCTAAGAGCCATTGGAGCTTACAAACAAAAAATTGCAGATCTTGTAGTCAAAGTGTATTTCAATAAGACTTTTGTTACTATGGCCCTATAATCAAAGTGTACATTTAAATAAATTTTGTTCATTTTCGGATCAAATTCCTTTCTTGTCTCCTTTTCTTTTAGATCAAATTTTGATTGTAATGAAAACATCAAAATTGTTCAACTTTGCAAAGGTGTAATCTTTTTTTTTTTTTTTTTTTTTTTGGAATGAATACAATAGAAGTTATTGATTGACAAATATAATCTAGTATTGATTGACAAATGTAATCAAGTATATGTTGTAAAAGGAAATATGGAGCATTCTACATCTAGATTTCTACACTATCCCTACTGTGAGGGTTACATCTTTGCTAACACATAAGCACTTGTATTGCCTTTCTTGGGTACAAGTTCAAACTCAACACTACAACATAACTTTGCCCTATCTTTGACATCCTGTAATAGATGACCAACTAGAGGTATTGAATTTGGTTGAGTAGATTTGAATACACAGGTAGCCAAGTACGTTCGATGTTAAAATCCTATAAGTCAAGTTCTTGATAGCATGAGAGCACGTCCCAAACCCTTGAATAGCTCAGTTATAGCTGGTTCACTCTATTGCTACACACCAAAAGAGTGGAAATAAGCAAAGCACAAAATAACAAACTTGAGCAAGCCAAAATACACAAGAATCAATCCTTGAGAGGACTAAGAATCAATGATGGTAGTTGCATGGGAAAAAAAAAAAAAACTATCTTAGATAAGAGAGGAAACAAGCATTGTTACCCTTAAGAAAAACAAGACAAAGAGAGAAGCACATTGATTATTAGAGTATTCAATTATTAAAAATTAATGTAATGCAACAGTCATTTGATTACTTCTTGCTATAAGGAAAAAACTAAGAAACAGGTGGAAAATCTTCTTGCTTTAAGGAAGAGGTTGAATAAAATTAAACTCATACACCTAGCAAACAACCTAATCCTATCTTCTACACTGCAGAAAGTCTAGGAAATAAGCTATTAATAATTTCTATCTCTAACTAATGAATCCATCTCATTCAAAGCCAATAATGACAGCTCCTTCATGTTCAACTTGCTGATCATCATCCTTAGCCTATTGCTCATCCTCATCTTTAGCAAGCCGAGACTTCCACAACTCCAAGCAAGTGTCTTCCAAAATGCAAACGTCTTCCAAGTTTTTTACTAGCACCATTGCAATTTCGGGTTCAAAGTAGAGAACAACTGTAATAATAAGTCTTGCTTGTCTTCAACTATAATAAAAAATACTTTATGAACTCTTTTACTTAGTTCACTGTGGCCATTTCCCATGTCTTACTTTTGTAACTTTTCTATGTGGTTGACAACCTAATTTAAAGAAAAATAAATAAATAAAATGTATAAAGTAAGTAATCCTTGAGAACAAGAAATAAATGACACTATTGATAAAACAAGTATGCCACAAGAATTTCCAAATTCACCTCTTGGCTATATGTGTAATCTGGTTGCTTCGAATTATAAATCAATGATATCATTTGGGAAGCAGATGAATTCTATAAGGAATAAAATATAAGAACGCATTATATCAAAACAAAGCCTTGTACATATAGTTTCACATAGTATCGAATGAATGAATTGTGTTAATTTACCTGACTAAGTTGGGCTACAACATCGGTACCTTGCAACATAGATGTAAATGGTACATTTACATAGCTCATGTCCTAAATAGAAAATAGCTCGTAATTAGGTATCAAGTATAGCAATCAGATTATGACCATACATTATATATATATATATATATATACTTAATACCTGAGAATGCATTGTCCAAGGCGAGTAAGATTGACCATATAAGTTAGCACTTGTAAAGTCTGTATAAGAGTAGGAATTAGGTGGTTGACAGACTGGTGTATTAGAAACAAAATACTAAGAAAATTATAATACAATAATTATATCATGTTTATAATTTTTTTTTTTTTATCGATATGCACCATATTTACAATTTTGTATGTCTTCTTAAACGCCTATGGTACACTTGATCACAAAACTCTTATGTTTAGGCACAACAATATAACAACAAAGTTTTAATACCAAAATTTTTAATATTTATTTATTGAGATTAACTATGATAACAACAACAGTAACAACAAAATTTTATTCTTAAATTTTTTTGAGTCGATCATGGATACTCATTGAAAAAAAAAAATTATAATAATAAAAATTAACAATAAATATTGGAAAGAGCAAAAAAAAAAAAAAAAAAAAAAATACAGCAATACAATTTTATATAATTTTATTTGAGAGCAAATATATCACAAGAAATAATTAAACATTATTTCAAAACATAAATTAAATTAAAACAAGACAAAACAAAATTTACCTTTTATCACTTTCCAAGTCCATTATTTCAACCATGCTTTTACTTGAAGCCAAAAAAAAACTTGTTTGTTCTTTTGTCCGCCGCTTGTCTACTGCCAAAGAACCTGGGTTTGCTGTCAATATTCTTTATGGCTTTTAAGTTGAGAACCCTATAGCCTATATTACTATTATCACTTATTTTATTGACGTGGGCCCAAACCTTTTAACTGTGCTTTATGAGGCTTGCTGAAAATTTTGAATTTGGCTTCACGGTAACAGTCTAACAGACGTTAGGAGAGCATCAATTTTTATGATGCACTGGCAGTCCCGCTGAAGGAAGCAACTTGTTATGTGCTGGCGTGCTTTTATTGGCTGGGAATACAAGGTCAGCATGCTGATCTTGTAGTCTGAGACTACACAATAATTTTCCCTAAAGTAAAATATATACCAACTTATGTAAGATATCTTGGTGTATTCTCCTAAACTTTACCCGTATTCATTTGTAATCGAATTCAAAGCCTAGATATGTATCATAGAGAAAGTGACATCCTCAATATCCTATAAACAAAGACAATAAGTTATAATAAAAAGATAATATGGAAAAGGTACCAAATCAAGTTGCAAACCATAAAACCCACTTGGTAATATTCTAAAAACTTTGATACGAATTCGGTTCACTATAAAAGCAATTCAAGGATTAGTTTCATTACCACATAGTTTTATAAGTTGTCCAACATTTGGTTTTGGTGGCTGCTTAAGTAATGGCTGACAGTTCGATTGCCAGGCTCGAGGCACAGGTGGAGATAAAGGCAGAAGTAGAAAAGTACTATGGCTTCTTTAGGAACAATATGCATCGTTTGGTTCAAATGTTCCCCAAAAACATTAAGAGCTTTCAAATACAAGAAGGAGATGAGGTCAGGGCTGGCTGTCTGACCCATTGGAAATATGACCTCGGTAAATTACAATTATTTATACCTTTCTATTAATTATTTTTAATTGAAATTTGGCTAGATATGGCAATATACAGTAGTGTCAACAATCAAGTCTAGTCTCAAATTTTTGGGGTTTTGCTATAACTTAACATATTAGTGAGAGTAAATCACACACTTTGGCGTCACAACTTTGTCATAACTTTGATATGGTAGGTTGGGGTGGTGGAGAATAAAGTGGTGGATCTATATGAAAGTGACAGGCAGCAAGTCATAGTCTACCACATATGATAGTTGTGGAAAATGATGCGGTAAAAGGTGTGATCCTAAAATTACTCGTTCTTTTTTAGCTATTCTATATTAAATCTAAAGTCATATTTTCAGTTATTTTCTTAATTTAGCTGTCATGTTTTTACTATTTTTCTACAAATTTCTACTAATGTTATTTTGGGTCTTTCATTACCTATTTTTCATTGCCTCAACTTGAATAGGCACACTCTTTCTTATTGGTGCATTAACCATTCTCCTTTGAACATAACCAAACTATCTTAAGTAGCTTTTCATTATCTTTTCATTAATAGGAGCCATTCTAATTATGATCTCATCTTTAAGCGATTTTTCTAATTTTGAATCTTATATTTTTGTGTACTTACATTTATTCATCTTAATATTTTTATTTCAATTAAACTCATTTTATAAGTATGTTGCTTCTTAATAGCCTAACATTCTGTACCATAAAGCATAACTGGTATTATGTTTTATAAAATTTCTCTTTAAGTTAATAGGTAATCTACTATCACATAATATTCTTGTTGTACTTCTCTACTTCATCTTCTTTGCTCTTATCCTATAATTTATATTTTCTTCACTCTTTCGCTCCTTATTTGTCATTAATCTAAGATATTGAAAGCAGTTAGATGGGGATTATAAATTTATACATAGTAAAAAGGGGAACGCTCCATCTGTTATGTTGCTAAGAATTTGGGACTAATACATGAAGGGAAATATTTTATTTTGATCCCTTCATAATTAATTATGGAACTTTCTAGTATAGGAAGTGAAGGGATGAGGTGAATCTGTTCAATACTTCAGGAGATTTACTTATCCCCTCACATGATTAATGCATCCTGCAAAGTTCCTATATATTCTAGACACCACAAGTCGAAAGAATCAATTTTATCTAAGTGAAAAGGAAATTACTAAAGGATTATGGAATAAATTCTCCACTTTTGATACTTTGGTTTTATCACGAGGAGTCGAGGACTATAAAATGGTAGTGTGATGGTTGTTGAAGTTCATTCCACTTCATAAAAAATTGCGTTAAAAGAAAAAGCAACATAGAAATTGTACTAGCATGTAGACACAAAAGAATTTTAGGCTCTCACCATCCTCTCTCTACTAAATGATTGTAAAATTTATTTATGAATAAGTCTTATGTGAAATGCATAGATTTTTTTTTTCATCGCTTTTCTCTGTACTGTTACTGTCTAGAATAATGAATTGAAGATAGACAAATGCTTCAAATTGGAAAGATTTCCTAAATTTGAATGATTTGACAATATTAAAAACCTTAGAACCTAATATGAAATAAGCTATAAACCCTAGACTTTTTAAGTTATTTCCCAAAGAAATAAGTATTTCCTCACCCAACTTTCTGTGTCTGTATCTGCTATTAATTAAGTCTTTTTTTTTTTTTTTTTGGTGGGGAATTTGTGTCAGGGACTCCCATGACAGCGAAAATAAAAATCGAAGACATTGACGATGGAGATATGTCAATCACTTTTAATGTCATTCAAGGGGATGTGTTGAGGATTTACAAGAGTTTTAAGGCAAAAATTCAGGTTCTCAAAGTGCACCAGGGTGCTGGCTCTGTGGAGTGGACTTTGGAATTTGAGAAGGCTAATGTTAATGCCCCTGATCCAGAAGAATATGTGGACTTTGCAGTTAAGATGTCCAAAGGACTGGATGCTTTCCTTTGCAAAAACTGATATTAGTCCTTGCATGTAATAATTTCAGCATATGCTGATCCTAGCTACTATTTACGACTTTGCATGATTAAGTACTAGCAGAAATTGCAATGTGATGAAGCATAAGTTCGTCAGTCAGAGTGGGCAGATGGAATGAATCCCCAACTTGCGTAAATGTACCTCCAAAGATGGTCACCGGTGTGGTGCCTGCCACAACGTCTCCGATGCCAAAGTCAGTATAAGGGAACCCTTTGTAAGTTCAAACAGAATTGTAGAATAACAGTAAAATTATCTGAGTATTTCCTTGTACCTTGTGTTGATGTTGTGAGGGCCTTATATATGTTTTTACAGCTCCTAGCCGTTGGGGTAGTTATGGTGGCTTTGATGTCCCTCTTGGTAACGTTTTATGCATTGAAATGTGGCTTCAATGTGCTTCAACGGTTCATACAGCTGGCTTTGTAACCGCTCCGGGTATAATTGGCCGCATTGAATGGCCTGGTTGCATTCGTCAATGACGTGGGTGTTTGTTTAGCTCCTCTGAGGATGTCTATGTCTGTACCGCTGAGATCGTCTCTGGGAGATGAATTCGTCAGTCCCGTCACAATGAATGTTGTATCTTATTATCTGATGAAGCATCTAGCTATCTATATATTGTACATCAAAATGAAAAGAGATAGCTATTGTCCATTTATGCTTAATGTATGAGTTCTTTTAGATTGCTTTTGTTTCATTATCTGTCCCTTTACGGCTATACAATTGTTGGAGTTTGGTCTTTATGGTTAATAGGCAGGACAAACACTAGACATGCATTGACATTCAAAAGACAGTATTGATAGGGAAGTGTTTATACCCATAAGGATAATAACGTGACACATATTATAAATTTTATTATATAAATCTTACAAATTGATGTGTTAACTTTTAAACATGAAACAAAAAAAAAAAAAAAATTGTATATTATATTATTGACATGGCACTAATCATATTCAATGTCACATCCCTTTGTTTTGTAATAAAATAAAATTTTTTTTTTTTGTTATTTAATGATTTTTTTTTCTTTAGTTAGTCTATTCTAAAATCTTTAGAAGTAATGGCTATTTCTTAAGAAATTTTTTTGGCAACAAATTAGTTTTGATGTTAACTACTACAACTCCATTTAATATCTTCTTATTATATGTGAATTTTGACAAATCTACCATTAGATTACATTTTCTTCTTATATTTTTCATGCTTGCAAAATTTTTGAAGATCAATAGTCATGTTATTAATCAAGTATTTGAATTTTAATTTTTTGCAAGTCTAAAATTATGCCTTAAAAATATGTTTATAGATTGAATAATAAATAACATCCGATTAGCATAAAATTTGACATGCGTGTAAAGAATATAAAGAACATGTAATCCAACTATTATATTTCAAAACACATAGTTATGTTAATTTTTTTAAGTGAGAGTTGTAGCCAACTTTGTCCATTTCTTAAACCAAGCCAGAAAGACCTACAACAAAACTTAAGACCTATGTTACAAATATTGTTTTGGTAGTTGTTCTAGTTTGTCTATGGCAACAAAATATTAAATTTTGGCATTAGTATGCATTGGTAATACAATTTCGAAATTACTATTATATATATATATATATGGATTTAAAACAAAAAAATCTAAATGGTTAAATAATGATTGTCCTAAGCACGGGCCCGTTAACCGAACCCTTAAAAAATGTGTAGAATTCTAGATTTATATTTCTAATATTCTTCAAATTATATAAAACTTTGGTTTATAACAAAAGCCTAGGGTTTGAAACTGAAAAGTCAAAAGATGGAGGAGAAAAACAAGACAGTGGAAGTTTTAGGGTTTTATTACGGTACAAGAATATTAGATTTTTTAATTAATTTTAAAAAAAATTTAATTGTTTATTTTTTAATTTTAAAAAATAATTATTTTGGGTAAAAGATGGGATTTATATTGAAATGCCGTGCAAAAAAGAAAGAATGAAAAAGGGATAAACACTTGAATAGAAGAAGACTGCCTTAATTTGTTTAATTGCTCCCCTTGGCTAATGGCTCCGCCTCTGAATAGGAGAGAATGAAAGATACAAACTCATAGGGAAAATCACAGAGAGAGACAAAAGACACCAGTATTTATACCTAGAGAATTCTTTTTAAACTTTAGTGAAAAAATCAGGTTGCACAAGTCAGTCGGTACTTTTCACAATGATTATTGTAGGGGTGGGCTTTAGCTCTTAGGTCCAAAAGATGAATGGACTAAGGCCCAAAGAGCCCAGTATAATAAATTTATAGAGAGTGGGCTAAAAAGTTAGGCTTCAACGAAGTGGACGACACCCTTAATGGGCTAAGGATGGTAAGAGAGCAAGGAAAAGCAATAAATAGACAAATGTGATGCACATAAATTCTTCCTTGGCAATGTCCGAGGAGAGTAGTTCTTGAATATATTTCTCTTAACTTTTATTGCAGTTACTTTTCTTAATACTATAGTGTTATCTCTATAGATTTTGTGTCCCCTGCCCTTTGGAGGGCCTCTCACATTATATAGCTCTCTTCAGGTGATCTTAGATCTCCATTTGTTGATTGTCCAGTCCACCACTCGAGTGCTTGTCCCATCAGACACCTTCCCAAACCCCTTGTGAGTTGCGGTGGCCAAGACAACACTATTCAGGGGTCTTCTCCACATAAATGCAGCCATAAGGTTTGGTGGGATGTATTGAATGTGGAGGCAGCCACCATCCTTCCAGTCATGTCAGGGCTACCCCCCTCCGAAGCTCTTTTTCAATAGCAGGACCTCTTCTAACAATGTGCCGCTGACGTGGCCTTACTATTTGAGCGTGTGTCCTCCTTGGCACGATAAGGGGCTCCTCGACCATGGATACGACACGTGGCACAAGTACTTTATCTGAATTCTTGTGCCCCACAATAGCCCCTCAAAACTCTGGGTTTTTTTTTTTTTTTTTTTTCTCGAGGAGCAAAATGGGTTTTTGACTTTGGCATACTAATCATGCACATTTCTTTGACTTCCACACATGAAAGCGCCACTTTGCGTGTCCCACAACTGTTCTGGCGCTTCGGAGTCCGCAACGTCTCATTAAATGCTCCAGGCGGTGCTTTGTTCCCCACATTTTGTGGTGAGATGGAGATCCTACGACAGACATTTCTCCTCAAATTTTGGGCGGGATAACTCCCACCCAGTTCTGCCCCCTATATAAGGCGCCTGGGGGAGTCATTTTCCCCACTTTGCAAATCTTCAAGCTCTCCAGACTTCCTCAACTCTCAAACCTTCAAAGCTTTCCAAACTTCTAAGTCTTCCAGATCTTTTTTAACAAAAAGTTTTTAAACCTTTAAGAAGTTCAGGAAGTCACCCTCGTGCTTATTCTTGTAAGTTCCTTCTCTTTTAGGTTCTTTTCTCCTTGGCCAGCCTCCTCGGCCTTCTGTTCTTTATTTCCTTTCCTTAAAAGTTTATTTCACTTCACCTTAGCCTGCTTAGATGGGTAGGTTCGCTCACCTCGTAGACTCTCCCGCCGGTATGGAGGGATTTAGGGCTAAGTACCACATTCCATAGGGAGTAGCACTGCGGTACTGTGCTCCAGATCAGGTGCTTACCCATAGGAATGAGGGGGAGGTGGTCATTCCCATGATCGCCTTCATAGAAGGGGGGATGACATTTCCTATGGGTAGGGTAACCAGAGATTATTTAATCGCCCATAGGCTATGCCCCCACTAGTGTGCGCCCAACCACTTCAGGATTCTGGGTAGCGTAGATACTCTTAACGAGCATATGGGGCTAAACCTCACCTGGTACGATGTTGTTTGGATGTACGAATGCCACCTGCTTGGAGATGCAGGGTATTATCTTAAGTCTAGATCCTCGATTGTCAGGCTCGTCTTGTGCCTCCCCAAATCCAATAAGGGTATAAAGGATGACTTCCTGATAACCTCGGGTGAATGGCACGACGGTCTTCACTGCTTAGTTCGGGAGGGAAAGCCAGGTGGGGTACCTTAGGTTTAGGTCTCATTTTTTTTTTTTCATTTTTTTTTAAAACACGGGCATTAGCTTTGTGATTTCACCGTTTTCTTCTTTCTTTTAGTATTCTGTTTACTTCTGATGGATGGCTTTGTTATCCTGACCGTGGTTTTGCTTCTCGGATGTTTTTGCAGATAAAAGACATGTAGCTCCCAGCCTCAACCTTGTCAACGTCGCAGGCCTTAATAAGATGCTGAGGTCTGAAGTGTTTGTGAGTGAAGACAGGCAATTGCGAGCTATCCACCTCATCCTTGACTTTGAGCCCTTGTCGGATAAATTCCAGGACGTGGGCCACGCGATAAAAGCAGGCGATTCTCGGCTAGCCCGGATAGATGTCTCAGTGCCCGATTTTCTAGCTTGAGAAGATCTCCCACCAATTGAGCTACCCTTCCATCGTTCCCCCCGTGAGGTAGCAGTTCCAAAGGAAGAGACAGCCTCCTTGCACCTGTCACTTGAGGCCAAGATAGACCAATTCCACCTCGAAGAAAAGGGAGAAAAGCCAGGAGAACTGGTGGTTTGAGTCTTGGACTCAGAAGACGAGCTCGACAGGTTTTCCAGTGTTCACACCCCTGGTCTCGTCATCGCACGCGTAGACGATAGCTCCAAGGACGCAGAGGAGATGACCTTGAACAGGAAAAAAGGCCTAAAAGAGCTCCTCGCGAAGAGGAATAAGGGCACCTTAGGGTCCCAACCTTTGCTCGCTCTCCCCCTTCCTTCTCCTTCTACTGTCGGCCTGCTCCCCATCCCCAACTTAAAGAAAAAATGGAAGGAGAAGGAGATAGTCGAGGAGGGGGAAGTGGTCCCCTAAAAGGAGTCAAAGCAGTAGAAAATGGCCAAAGACAAAGGGCGGGCCTCCTCGGTGGAAAGTAAGGAGGCCGAGCACTCGGCCGACGTGCCCCATCCAACTTGGAATCCCGGGTTGGAGTTGGATGGCGCGGTGGTACCCTGAAGCTCCTCCATCAGGGAGTTCCAGAGAGGCCACGCCCATTACATGGCCAAGGCTCTAGAGCATCCTCTTTTGCTGCCCAAGGACATGGACGCTTTGAAACGCATGAGGTAGCCGAACCTCTTCTTGTCCCTGAAGAGGGATCTAGCCCTGGTAAGTTCCTTGGCATGCTTCACTAAGAGTGTTTTCCTTTCTTCTCTTTTTATTTTTTATTTATTATTATTATTTTTTTAACGTACTCCTCCATTGTTTATGTGCAGGCTATCCAGGAGGTTTTTGTGGTCGATGAGTGGGTCAAGGATGCCCGAAATGAGGCTAGGGTTGAGGCCAACCTTCGCGCTGAGGCTAACAAGGCCTTGGGAGCCGCCAAACAAGAGAACCAAGAGCTCGCCACTAAGCTGACTGCGGAGGAGAGGGCACAGAAGAGCACTGAGGCCGGTCTGAAAAATGCCCAGGACCAGGCTGAGGATCAGCGCAAAAAGCTCTATCATACCAAGATAGAGTTGGCCATAGAGAAACAATGAGTCTTGGAGCTGAAGGCAGAGCTGCAGAAGGCTAAGGAAGCTGCTTAGATGGCCAAGGGAGCTGCAGAGGCCTTGGAGCAGACATCCTATGACCGTGGGGTGTAAGAAATTGAGATCCAACTGGCAGAGGAGCTGGCGGAGGTTTTCCGGGACTATTGCAAGGAAGTATGGACAGAGGCGCTCAACCGGGCAGGAGTCCCTGCTGCCTTCGAGTGGAGGAACGCTGAGAACATCTTCTACCCCGAGGACTTCTGCGAAGTTCTAGCTATGCTCCACCACCCAGGCCTCTCTTCCTCCTTCTGAAGTTTCCAAAGGGTCTGGTAAGGCTGGAGACCAAGGTCAGGAGGTTGAGGCGGCCAAGGGCAAGGAGGGCTGGCCAGGATGGTCCTCGACTCGAGGACAAGGGCAAGGGTAAGGAGGTCAAGCCCCTGCCAGAGGCCAAGGGTACATAGGCTGCTCTCACGGTCAAGGATGCCGTTTCTAAGGCCAAGGATACTGAGTCCAAGTCCAAGGCAGCTGATCTCAAGGATGACCCTCCCCAAGCCAAGGCGTAGTTTTAGGATCCTTTTTTTTTTTTTTTACTCCACTTTTTTTTGTACCTTTCCTTTTGTTGTGGCGGTTTGCCACTGTGTATAATGTACCCCTCTTTTGTTCAATGAAAACATATCAATTTTTGCTTTATGGATCTTTATTTTCCTTGCAATATTTATCTATGGTTGGTGTAGTTATCGTTTTGCCCTCTGATGAGACTTGAGATTAAGGATGCCTTTAAGGGTGAATACCCAGACTTTAACAAAAGCTAACAGTAATGAATTGTTGCTAATTCAAATGAATTAAATGCACACAAACAGTGAGAAAAATGGCTATGTGCTGGTACTGACAATTGTGCAATCAATAGGGGGGGGTTTAAGTTTTTTAGAGAAAAACATAACACTTAGAGAAATAATGGGGAGTGCTAATTTATCCAAGGCATGTGGTCTGGGGAGCCAAGCATAACCAAGGTTCTGTTTAACATTTAGAAATAATGTGAAGTATTAATTTACCCAAGGCATGTGGTTCGAGGAGCCAGACATAACCAATGTTCTGTTTAATACTTAGAGAAATAATGGAGAGTGTTAATTTACCCAAGACATGTGGTCTGAGGAGCCAGGCATAACCAAGGTTCTGTTTAACAATTAGAAATAATGTGAAGTATTAATTTACCTAAGACATGTGGTCCGAGGAGCCAGACATAATCAAGGTTTTGTTTAATACTTAGAGAAATAATGGAGACTGTTAATTTACCCAAGGCATGTGGTTTGAGGAGCCAGGCATAACCAAGGTTCTGTTTAACACTTAGAAATAATGTGAAATATTAATTTACTCAAGGCATGTGGTCTGAGGAGCCAGGCATAACCAAGATTCTGTTTAATACTTAGAATAATAATAGAGAGTGTTAATTTACCCAAGACATGTGGTTTGAGGAGCCAGGCATAACCAAAGTTATGTTTAACACTTAGAAGTAATGTGAAGTATTAATTTACCCAAGGCATGTGGTCTGAGGAGCCAAGCATAACCAAAGTTCTATTTAATACTTAGAGAAATAATGGAGAGTGTTAATTTACCCAGGGCATGTGGTCTGAGAAGCCAGGCATAACCAAGGTTTTGTTTAACACTTAGAAATAATGTGAAGTATTAATTTACCCAAGGCATGTGGTCCGAGGAGTCAGGCATAACCAAGGTTTTGTTTAATATTTAGAGAAATAATGAAGAGTGTTAATTTACTCAAGGCATGTGGTCAGAGGAGCCAGACATAACCAAGGTTCTGTTTTACACTTAGAAATAATGTGAAGTATTAATTTACCCAAGGCATGTGGTCTGAGGAGCCAGGCATAACCAAGGTTCTGTTTAATACTTAGAGAAATAATGGGGAGTGCTAATTTACCCAAGGCATGTGGTCTGAGGAGCCAGACATAACCAAGGTTCTGTTTAACACTTAGAAATAATGTGAAGTATTAATTTACCCAAGGCATGTGATCCGAGGAGCTAGGCATAACCAAGGTTCTGTTTAATATTCAAACAAGCAATAGACGCAACACATAATGTTAGAAATGAAAACATGGCAGAGTTGCCTTTTATTAATAATAGTACCTTTGTAGGTTATTTACATCCCAAGGCTGCGGCACAACTTTTTCGTCTAGATCTTCTAGGAAGTATGCTCATACGCCTGCTACCGAGGTGATACGGTACGGCCCTTCCCAATTGGGTCCTAACTTTCCCCATGTTGGGTTTTTTGAAGTGCCCATCACCTTCCTCAATACTAAGTCTCCTGGGTTCAACGGTCTTAACTTCACATCGGAGTCATACATTTGTTTGAGTTTTTGCTGGTAATATGCTAATTGAACCATGGCGTTTTCTCTCCGCTTCTCAACTAGGTCCAGGCTCTTTTCTAGTAGGTTGTCATTGCTGTCTAGAGTGAATAAGCTAGTTCTCAACGTTGGGAATACAGTCTCTAGAAAAATCATAGCCTCTGCCCCATAGGTCATTGAAAAGGGGGTCTCCCCCGTCGACCTACGAGGGGTAGTCCGATATGTCCAGAGGACATGTGGAAGCTCGTCCACCCATCTGCCCTTTGCATCATCCAACTGTTTCTTGAGTCCATTCACTATAATCTTATTGACAGCCTCGGCTTGCCCATTCTCCTGGGGGTAGGCTGGAGTGGAATACCTATTCGTGATATCCATATCACAGCAGTACCTTCTGAAAGCCTTACTATCAAACTGAAGTATGTTGTCTGAGATGAGGGTATGGGGGATCCCAAACCGAGTGACAATGTTCTTCCACACAAACTTTTTGGCATCCACGTCCCTGATGTTTGCCAGTGGCTCAGCTTCAACCCATTTGGTAAAGTAATCAGTGCCAACCAAAAGCCATCTCCTGTTTCCTGCTGCTTTAGGGAAGGGTCTCACAATGTCCAAGCCCTACTGAACAAAAGGCAAGGGCTAGACAGAGGGTTAAGAATGCCCCCGGGCTGATGGATGTTAGGAGCAAATCTCTGACATTGGTCACACTTCTTCATGTACTCTTGTGCCTCTCTTTGCATATTAGGCCACCAATATCCCCAAGTAAGGGCCCGGTGAGATAAGGATCTGCCTCCTATATGGCTCCCACAAATTCCTTCGTGCAACTCTTCCAGGAGTAGCTCCACAGCTTTGGGGTGAATGCACAGCAAATATGGATTTAAAAAAGAGCGCTTATACAGCTTTTGGTCTTCGGACAGCCAAAATCGAGGAGCCTTTCTCTGCACCTTGTCAGCCTCCCCCTTATCCTCGGCAAGATGTTATCCTTAAGGAATAGGACAATACGATCCATCCAACTAGGCCCCACCCTTAGTTGATGAATCTGGACCTTCTCCTTCTTTACCTCGGTAAGGCTGCATAGATCCTCGACCAAGATGACCCGAGGTAGGCTCTGCGCTGAGGATGTCGCAAGAGTGGCAAGGGAATCAGCATGTGTTTTCCTGCTTCTAAGGATTTGGTGCAAGGAAAAAGAGTCAAATCCTTACTGTAAATGCCTAGCCTGGTTTAGATACTCCTGCATTCTCACATCCCTGGCTTCCAGTTCTCCCTTTACTTGGCCTACGACCAACCTCGAATCTGAGAACATCTTCACTGTCCTTCCTCCCATTTTTTGAACCATGGCCCTCCCCACCAACAAAGTCTTGTACTCAGCTTCATTATTTGTGGCCGAGAAGCCCAGTTTTAAGGATTTCTCAATGATGATCCTTTTAGGAGATACCACAACTAGCCCCACTCCTGATCCCTTCTGGTTTTCCGCGCCATCAACATACACCTTCCAAGGTAGAGATTCCTGTAAAGAGATCATCCCAACTGATTTTCCATCCATGCTCGGCCCCTCGCCATTTTCTTCGAATGATGGCTCAGCAAACTCAGCCGTTAAATCGGTGAGGACCTGGCCCTTTATAGAGGTGCGAGGCATGTATTTAATATCGAAGACTCCTAAGATCGTTACCCATTTTGCAACCCTTCCCGTGTAGTCAGCTTTCCTAAGTAGTGATTGGAAAAGGAGTTGGGTTAGAACCACAACAGTATGAGCCTGGAAGTAATGCAGGAGCTTCCGCGTAGCATGCACTACTGCCAAGATAGCCCTCTCCAGTGGTAAGTAACGAACCTTTGCCTCATGTAATGACTTGCTCACGTAATAGACCGGTCTCTGCACCCCATTCTCATCTCGCACCAGTACCAGACTCACCGCATGTGAGGCTACAACAATGCAAGCGAACAAAACCTCATCCGCCTCAAGCTTGGACATAATAGGTGGCCGAGAAAGATATTCCTTTAGTTGTTGGAAGGCCGAGGAACACTCCTCTGTCCATTTGAATCCCTTCCACTTATGCAACAGCTGGAAGAAAGGCCTGCACTTGTCCGCTAATCGAGAAATGAATCAATTCAAAGCGGCAGTCATTCCTGTTAACTTTTGGACCTCTTTAGGATTCTGAGGGGGCTGTAGATTGTGGATTGCTCTAATTTGATCTGGGTCGACCTCAATTCCGCTGTAGGTAACCATATAACCCAGAAACTTGCCAAAGCCCACTCTAAAAGAGCACTTAGCGGCATTGAGGCGCAGTTTGGGTCTCCTCAGTATCTTGAAAATATTCTTGAGATTATTTATGTGATCGGACTCCACCTCACTCTTTACCACCATATCGTCTATGTAGACCTCAATGTTCTTTTCCAATTGTGGTTTGAACATTCTGGTCACTATTCTCTGATAAGTAGACCTCGCATTCTTCAGCCCAAAAGGCATCACTTTGTAATGATAATTCCCTGTGGGTGTAACGAAAGAAGTCTTCTCCTGATCACCTCGAGCCAAGGGTATCTGGTGGTATCCCTGGAAAGCATCTAAGAAGCTCATCTAAGGATGGCCCGCGGTTGCATCCACCAGCTAATCTATCAGAGGCAGGGGGAAAGGATCCTTTGGGTAAGCCTTATTTAAGTCCGTGAAGTCTACACACACCCGTCATTTCCCACTTTTCTTCTTCACCACCACCGTGTTAGCTAATCACTCAAGGTAAAACACTTCCTTTATGGCCCCAGCCCGCTTAAGTTCGAGCACTTCTTCCTTGACAGCATCAAAATGTTCTTTGGATGAGCGTCGAGGTGGTTGCTTTTTGGAGAGGACAAATGGATTGACATTTAAAAGGTGACAAATGAAGTTCGGATCCACCTCGGGGCCTCGTAAGCACTCCATGAAAATATGTCAATATTTTTCTGAGAAAACCTATTAGCTCTTCCTTCTCCCGAGGAGGCAGCTAAACTTCGACCTGGAAGAATTTCTCCTCCTAATAACAATTTTCTCTAGTTGCTCACACTTAGCCCCTTCTGCCGCTGCCCCCGAAGATAACTTTGGCACCCTTGATTGCTATAGGTCCCTTGCCGCGAAGGCCGAGGACTCACCCCTAGTCTTATGTCTAATTGCGGCCACCATGAATTGTCTGGCCATGGATTGGCTTCCCACTAGTTCCTCAACCCGTCCTCCAAACGGATGTTTCACCTTCAGGTGCAGGGTGGAAGGCACAGGCCCCATGGTGTGAAGCCAAGGCCTTGCCACAATGGCAGTGTAGGGGGAATAGGCTTCTACCACGATAAAGTTCACTTCCATAACCTCTGTCCCTGTCTGAACGGGTAGTCGGATTTAGCCTTTTAGGAAGACAATCTTGCCGTCAAACCCTATTAGAGGGGAATCGTAGTGTGTCAGGTCCTCGGACCTCAGCTTCAGTCCCTTAAATAGGTCAGGGTACATGATCTCCGCGTTGCTGCCTTGATCCATTAGCACCCTCTTCACATCATACCCTCCTATCTTGAGGGTAACTACTAGGGCATCATAGTGTGGCTGCAAGGTCCCCACTTTGTCTTCGTCGGAAAAGCTCAATGCTGGTTGGACCTCCACTCTACTCCTTTTCAAATCAGGGGACGAGCCATCTGCAGGTGGCCGAGCCAATGACATCACCCTGGATGGCTGAGAACCAGTCCTTCCCAAGGTAACCAAGATGACGCTGATTGTACCCAAAGGCGGCCTTGTGGAAGCGTCTATCTGAGCCCTTGACCCTGCCTAACCGTCCTGTCCGTTGGGCTGATGCAGGAATTGCTTCAACTTTCCCGCCTTAACTAATTGCTCTAAGTGGCTCCACAAAGTCATGCAATCCTCGGTAGTGTGCCTTCGTTCCTGGTGGTACTAGCAATGAAGATTTTGGTTGCGCTTCGCGGGGTTTCCCCCCATCCTGTTTGGCCATTGAAAATATGGATTGTTCTTGATTTTTTCCAAGATTTGGTGTACTGGCTCTCGGAACACAGTACTAACTACCTGAGTAGTAGTTGATCTAGAGTGTCCGACCTAAGATCTCTTCTGTCTTAAGGGACCACCTTAGCCTTCCCCTTTCCCTGTTGCTGGTCCTCCTTGACCCGCTTATACTTATCAATGTGATCCATGAGCCTACGCACACTTTTGACCGGTTTCCTGGTCAAATAATTTCTCAGAATATGCTCCGCTGGCAGGCCGACCTTGAAGGTTTTTATAGCCACGTCATCAAAGTCCTCATCTATCTCGTTGAACATCTTCCAGTACCTGTTGGAGTACGTTTTCAAGGTCTCCCCCTCCCGCATTGCCATGGACATCAAAGAGTTCAAGGCCGAGGAACCTTACTGTAAGTCACAAAACAGGCCCCAAACGCCCGACTAAGCTCTTTAAAGGAGTTGATAGAGCCTTCCTTCAAGCCGTCAAACCACCTTATCGCCACAGGCCCCAAGTTGGATGGGAACACCTTGCACATTAGGGCCTCGCTCTTGGAGTGCACAACCATTCTCTGATTAAAGTGGCTTACATGCTCCACGAGATCCGTCCTTCCATTGTATATGGTGAAAGTTGGATGAGTAAAACGCCGGTGAGTTTTCCCCTTTTGATTCTACACGTAAACGGTGATTTGGAGATTTGGTTAAGTGCCCTGCTCATAGTGTCATTGCCCAGACCTTTGTATGGTGGACTCTTACTCCTCCGCTCGTAGTGACGGTCTTTGTCGTACGAAAAAGACTCACTAAGAGGAGTTCTAGACCTAGGCCTGTAGCTACTATCCTCTTTGTCCTCAGAGGAAGGGTCAGAATATGAGGGAGTCATTCTTCATTGCTCGCGACACAGCCTCCTGTGAAGACGGTCAATCTCCAGCTGCAAGCTTCTGGTATTCTCCTCGTGGGAGATATGACTCCCCCCTCGAGACTGGCTCCTGCTAGTATGCGTGGTGTGCACACTAACCTCACAGTCCCTCCTCCACTCAAGGTTGAGGAATCGATCCTAATGTTGGGAGCCGATAGACTCCTCCCGGTCCTGCCCTGATCCTGCTATGGTTGGACGTCGAACTCACTGAAGCTTAAGCTTTCCCATAGACGGCGCCAATTGTAGGGGCGGGCTTTAGCTCTTAGGTCCAAAAGATGAATGGACTAAGGCCTAAAGAGCCAAGTACAATAAATTTGTAGAGTGTGGGCTAAAAAGCTAGGTTTCAACAAAGTGGACGATGCCCTTAATGGGCTAAGGATGGTAAGAGAGCAAGGAAAAGTAATAAATAGACAAATGTGATGCACATAAATTCTTCCTCGGCAATGTCCGAGGAGAGTAGTTCTTGAATATATTTCTCTTAGCTTTTATTACAGTTACTTTTCTTAATACTACATTGTTTTCTCTACAGATTTTGTGTTCCCTGCCCTTTGGAGGGTCTCTCACATTATATAGCTCCCTTCAGGCAATCTTAGCCCTCCATTTGTTGACCAGTCCACCACTTGAGTGCTTGTCCCATCAGATACCTTTCCAAACCCCTTGTGAGTTGCGGCGGCCAAGGTAGCACTGTTCAGGGGTCTTCTCCACATAAATGCAGCCAGGAGGTTTGGTGGGATGCATTGAATGTGGAGGCAGCCACCATCCCTCCAGTCATGTCTGGGCTAACCCCCCCTCTGAAGCTCTTTCTCAATAGCAGGACCTCCTTTGACAATGTGCCACTGACGTGGCCTTACTGTCCAAGTGTGTGTCCTCCTCGGCACGATAAGGGGCTTCTCAGCCATGGATACGACACGTGGTACAGGTACCTTATCTGAATTCTTGTGCCCCACAATTATTATTATTATTATTATTTTTTCAGTTACAAGGCTCCTCACTTTTATAGAGGAAAAGGAGGAGATGAGAAATGTACAATTAATATAGATGTTCAAATTCTGTAGGTCGTGGACACTGAATGTTTCATTATTTCAATGTACTTTGTGTGTGCATGGTTCTACGTCGTGTGGCATTATCATTTTTGGCTGTGTCTCGAATGCATGTCGTATTAGACTGATTATTGGGAGAGGATCGAACAGATAGGCTGCTTTGGATTCTCTACTATGGGAGTATATATAGTACATTCTAAAAAAATGCATTATGATAGCATGTATCTTTTATTTAAAATTGTGTTAATTTGGTATTATACTGAAACTTTTTTTGAAAAGTAATTTTGTTGAATGAATTGTGTTTGGTATAAAAAAAATTTTGTTTGTAATTTTGTTGAATGAAATTGTGTTTGCTATTATCATTTTGTTTGAATTCTTGCGGAATGCATTTTCGGGGGCAATAAGAAGGAAATTATATGGGATGGGTTTATATAAATATTTTTTAACTAAACAATTAATTATATGATAATGTTTAAGTCCAAAACCAAATTAGACGTAATAAAAAACGATTCCAACAATATTATACAATTTCCATAAGTACTTGCAATTTTTTTTTATAAATAAAAAATGTGTAGGGGGCGACTTGAATTGACGTCTTTTACCTGGGCATGAGCAAGGGATCCAAATGAGTCATATTTATGCACCCAATACCATCGATAACGCTAGTAAGCATGAGCCAAGAATATAAAATTTTTTTTCTCAAGCACTTCCCATTGCAAGATTCGAATGATGCTACTACCATAAGTATTTGCATTAGTAATATCTACTTAAATATATTATTTACAAAATTACAATAAGTAACATAATTTATACATAATGCCAAATGAAATGACAAAAGCAAAACAACATAAAATCCACCCTTTCATACCCTTATGGCTTTACAAGAGATGATTAATTTACATTATATGTGAGTGTGACCAATGTAATGATTTACGTGTTCCACAATTACTGTTTGTCATGTGATTCAAATGAAACTATTCTTGTAACTTTGTACAACAAAGCAAATATCATATGCAACAGACATCACTAAAATCATCTATATTGGTTTTGTCTAGTCCTAGCTATGCATGTCCAACATTACAGATCAAGGGTGTTCCATCCTTGACTTAGGGCGAGGAAAACCTGTGCAGAGTGGGGGTGGAAACTTTGGACGAGGAAGGTAAGATGAAGGAGAAGGGGAGTGGCAATCATGAAAGTGATTGAATATAGTTAATATATTTGTTAAAATATGAATATTCTATGGAAAATATAAAATTTTCCTTAGCTATGTCAACATGCTGTCTAACATAGTGAAACATGAATTATTCATTTACAGTATTTATTTTTAATGCAAGTTATATGTGAACTTTGAAACCGAGTAAAAATGTAAATAGAATTATAAGATTGTAAAAAATGTTTGAGCAAAGAATCACGTGATGGCTCACGAATGGTAGGTATGCACATAAAATCCCATGCATCTAACATTAAATTTTTTGCAGAGAATATAGATATAAACATCTTTCTCTTGTAGTGGATGCGCAAATATGAGGAACTGAAGGTTTGGCTTGGTTTGGGTTGATGACAAGAAATTCCACAAAAGATGATAGTGGAATGGAGGGAAAACATTGAAGAAGTAAAAATGGAGTGTGAAGTGGGAACCAGGGACGGAGTCAGGGTACAAACCTAGGGGGAGCAAAGCTTAACATAAAGCTCATAAAATTTCATCACATTCATTAACATCGTAATCTTATATTTGTAGACGCAATTTGAGATTTGCAATAAACTAATACTAATTTTGGTGATTTTTCAAAATTTTAATTTAAAGATTTTTATAAATTATGACATCAACATTAAAGGTTAGCAACAATAAATCATCAATATTAGCTTATGAATAATGCTAGGGATACATCCAACTACACACTTGAATCCACAACATGCCTCACAAAAATTAGGTTAGTCCTAAACAAAAAGCCAAATAAACAAATCTTACAAATCACAACAAACTTTTTTTAGAGATAGTTTTCAACCTATGATGTTTAATAAATTTTACCAGCACTTGAGCTACAACAAAATAAAATTACAACAATATTAATATTTATTCATTGCACAACATGAACTTTACCATTTCTCTATTGAGTAGGACTGCTAAGAGCATCATTACCCAGTCTCTCAAATGGTATATGTTGATATATTTTAGAATCAAAGCACCAAAAAGGCCCGGTCTTGCAATTCTAAAAAAATTTGCAATTGTGATATATTTTACCTTTTGTTCTCTCTCTCTCTCTCTCTCTCTCTTACAGAGCTCATATCACCAGTCACTCCTCTCTCTCTCTCTCACAGAGCTCATCTCACCAGTCACCATATGCTCTCTCTTTCTCTCCCATGCCTCTGCTGATGACCCTTTCTTTCCCCATGCCGCTCAACCTAGCACTCTAGCCACAGTCCCTCTACCCATTTTCTCATCACCCCCCCTCTCACGGTGTCACATGGTCAATTTTTCACTCAAATTTTCTGCCTGTGATGGCTCTAAGTCCCTGACTTAGTCTCAGCCAACACCACACACATACTGCAATAACACTTAGAATAGATTATCTAGGGACGTTCAAACACACAGCACACACAATATTTACAAGGAACCCACCCCTAACCTTTATTACTAAACCTCAAGTACAAAGGAAACTCTTTTACAAAATCTAGAGAATTACACAAAACGTTCTCAAGGCCAAATACACTCTGTTGCTGACACCCCCAGCAGCCTTAGGGTTAAATATACAGAATCAACTGCTATGGCAGTTACTGCCTAATAACTGCCTGGGTCTTGGACAATCTGTTACTTGTGGTCTGATTTAGGACACCTTCAACTGATGCTGTCTTGGCTTGCTCTCCACGTTTCCAGCCCCTACACAGTAGGTCTGATCATTAGGAAATTTAGGAACTTCTTTGTAACTGCTTAGTAACTGCCACTGCACATGCTGCACATGCACAACCCATGTCTCAGCAGACCATGGGGCCTCTGCCCATCCTCTAGCAGCCCACACAACATGTTCCCACACGTTTTGGAGAGGTTTGGCCTATGCTCAAGGCCTTCCAACAGCACTATAGCCCACACAGCATACCCATATGCAGCACACAACGTAACTGCCATTAGCCCACTAGCACTTGTCCATGCATTCAGCCAGCCCCAACTAGCCCAATGCCTTGCACACAACATTTTATCATTACAGCAGCCCAGCCCTACCTTGCACTCTAGCCACCAAGCCCACACACAAGGAACCAACAACCAAGCCACCAATGCCATGCACCACTACGTAGGGTTAGCACCACTTGCTGCTGCCCATCATCCCACCCATCTCTACCATGGCCTTGGGGCATCATGTGAAGCAAGGTGCCTCCACATGCTGCCCCTCATCACTGCTCATCGATCCAACTTGAGTAGGGAGACTGGGCTGGTCCCCCTCAAAGAGCCCTTAGAAGCATCACTAGTCAGGCATGAGGAGCTATGAGTGTGTTGAGAAAACATAAAGCCAAGTGATTGACTCAATGCTGCCCAAGCACCCTCATTCCTCATGCCATCATCAACAACACATAATGCTCCTAACACACGGCATGGTTGTGGGTTTGCAAATTGGATTTTCTAGGTGAGATTGACGTGGTCAAGAGAAAAAAGCTACATGACTGAATTTTAAGTGAGGAATTTAAGGAACAGCGCATCTAAGTACTATACTTAAGTTTTGTCATTTTGTGTTATACCCGACTATCGTGTTGGTTTCGGTTCTGGTCTAAGCTCGCTAGGATTCGATATCCCGCACCATCCTTACGGCCTGATGGGTCAATACAATTATATGATTAAATTTATTAGAAAATCTAAGATACATTCCTAAAGAATTTTCCTTAACGTTTACCGTTGAATGAAAGATACTTTCGAAAGGCCTCTACCTCAAAGGAAAAATACTAGTACTAGAAATTACATATGGTAAAAATAAATACATCATTGAATGCAAGATGGGAGAGCCTAAAAGTAAAATAAAAAGTCAATCATAACAAAAATCTTTAGTGGCCAACGCTACATTCCTCTTTCAAGTGGACGCGTCCAATTAGATAGATGTTGCAATTAGAATCATGTTCCCATAACATTATAAAGGTCCTGGTAGTACTTGATCTTGAAAGTTTCAAGCTTTCTATCAGCAAGGCCTTAATTAGCTCCAACTTTAGTCAAACTTCAAAGTTGTTCTTTCATCAGATTTTATGCTGTTTCTGTGAGGTAAAAACAGGGGCGGAGCCAGAACTTTGAGTTAGGGGAGATGGTTTTACTGTTTGTTATGTGCAGTGATTTCAACCTCTAATTCTATTACTTAGTTGCTGAGATTTTTATTTTTATTTTTATTTTTTTTTTTGTAGTTAAGAACAAATTTATTTTTGTTTAGAATTTTTTTAAAGGGCAGGGTTATTTATTTTGGATAAAATTAGTTCATTAAGCTTAATTTTGTTTTTAGTTTTACTGGTAATTTTTGTTGCTGAGCTAATTTTTTTTTTTTTTTTTTTATTGGCTTGAATATTTTGTTTTAGATTTTACATCTATAAATTTTTTTATGGTCACTAAAATGGGGAAAATACTAGAGCTGCAAGTTTTTTTTATAAATTACTTATGTAATAAATGGTTACTAGTAAGTAAAAAAATGACGTAAATGATGTGCCCATATGCGAACTGTAGGGATTGGGTTTGAGCACTTCTTCTATTGGAAGAGTGGACTCAGGCCCAACTAGCCCAATACAATAAATTTGTAGAGAATGAGTTTAAGAACTAGGCTTTAGTGAGGATAACAACGAATAAACATGGTTATAGGTGCACTAAATAATAAGGAAATGGGCTTTACGTATGAAATTCTATCCTAGGCACTAGTCCGAGGAGCTATTTGTTCTTATTGCTTCTTCAGTGCTTGGTTACAAAGGTTATCAGGATGATATTAGTAGCTACAGTGTTTTCTGCTCCCAACTTTCGATCCCTTTTCTGGAGGACTTCTTACATTATATACTCCCTTTTAGTTGATCTTGGCCCTCCATTTGTCGATCGTGCAGGTCACTACTTGAGTGCTTGTCCCATCAGCCGCCGTCCTCAACCTTTTGTGAGTTGCAGCAACCAAAGCAGCACTGTTCAGGGGTCACTTCCTCATTAATGCGGCCAGGACGTAGTTGTGGGCATTTAATGTGGAGGTGACAGTTTCTCCTTGAATTGCTCCTCCACCAGGCTCCTATGGCTGACCCACTGTACTTGTCCTTTTTCTTGGGATGCTCTACGAGGTTTCCCCTGATGGCGTGTGGCTCTCCCTCTCTATGATCTCGGTTCACCGAGGACAGGGTTGTCCTCGGCGATGCTTCTTGGTAATTAGGACTTTCTTCGTTCGTCCTCAGATATTTCTTCTTCTTCAGCGTGGGCCTTGGGCTTAGTATAAAGTGGGCCGGGGTGGCCAAATTCTTTGACCCCACAATAGCCCCTCAAAATCCTGCTGTCCGGCTCCTCGGATGAAGAGGAGGGTTTTGATGTCCTCGGGCCTTCACCACGGCTTGTCAAGTCTTGTCCTCCGTCAGCGCCAGAGTCTTTTCACCTGTCCAAGGCACGCTCCTAGTGCTTCGATATACGAAGCGTTCCAGCATTAAATTTTGGCGACGCCCCTGTCGCCCACGTTCAACGGTAAGATGTAAATCAAACGGTGAAGGGTTTTTTTGTTTTGCGAGCGGGAATTTTCCCGCTTATACCTTCTGCGCCACTATAAATAGCTTCTCAAGTCAATTCCTTTTTCTACTTTCAACGATTACATAGTTCTAGAACTCATACACTGAACCTGCCTCTCTCTCTTTCGTCTCCCTGTGCGTCTACAAATATTAGAAATTTGTTTGAGGACCCTCTTTCGAACCTGTAAGTCTTCTTAAACCCTTTTTGGCTTTCATTTTAAACTTATTAATTTTTCTTCAAAACCTCTTAGGAAAATGGGTAAGTTCAAATGTTTAGTTGAGTCCGAGGAGGGTATGAGAAGTTTCAGGGTTAAGTATAGGATCCCACCAATAGTGGGCATGAGGTACGCTGCTCAGGGGGAGTGGTTCGATGATAAGAAAACTGGAGAGGTGGTCATTCCCATGATTGCCTTCATAGAGGGAGGGATGACCATTCTCATGGGTACCATCACTAGGAATTACCTTAGGTTTTTTAGGTTATCTCCCACACAGTGCGCCCCAAACATGTTCAGGGTCCTGGGAAGTATAGAGGTTTTGAACGACAGAATGAACCTAAACCTGACCCACCACGATGTGAATTGGGTATACAATCTTCACCATTTGAAGGGGCAGGGATATTATCTCAAGTCGAGGCATCCCGAAGTAAGGCTGATCCAGTGCCTTCCCACTTCAAACAAAAATATAAAGGAGGATTTCCTGATCTTTTCTAGGGCATGGCATGATGGCTTACCCTGTCTAACTGAGGAGGGAGAACCAGGTGGGGGTATAGCCATAGATCTCGAATTTTGGTTTACATTTCTTTTTCGGGTCTAAATGTCCTTGTTTCTAATGAAACCCCCTTCTATTTCAATGAATTTGCAGATAAGCGTGCTACCAAACCCAAACTCAGCTTAGTTAACAAGGTGAGCTTAGATAGGATCCTGCAAGCAGAGGTGTATGTGAAGGAGATTGACGGTTAACTCCGAGCAGCTCATTTGATCCTTGGATATACTCCCCTCTCACTCACCTTCCAAGCCCCCAAGTGCGTAATCAAAGCTCGCGACCTTCAGCTCCGTCGTATCAGTGTTACCTACTAAGGGTTCGTTGTTCCAGAGGGTATCCCATTCTCCAAAGATACTTCTCGCCCCCAACCACTTTCTGTGGTCACCCCTTCGGTAGGAACATCCTCATCCCAACCCGTTCCTCAGGAAGAGGAAGAAGAAGAAGAAGAAGAAGAAGAAAAAGGTTTCGTGGACTTAACAGATTCTTTGGACGAGTTCGAAGTATTCAACCGGCCACTATCTCCCGAGAGCCTACCAGAAGAAATGGGTATCCAAAGAAAGCCCCAGAAAAGTTTGATGGAGTTGATAAAGGACCAACCAGGAAGTGGTGCACCTGGGAAGTCTGCTCAATCTAAGCTTCCTCCTCCTCCCTCAAAGTCTCCTCCCCCTGCTCCTCAACCGACGAGACCTAAACCTGCTGATCCAAAAAGGAAAAGGGAGCAAACAGGGAAGGATGTGATAGAGGCTGGAAGGCTCCGCCCGACTCGTGAAGACGAGGCCCAACGAGCTGCGAAGCAGCAAAAGGTCATCCATGCACCACAATGAGGCTTGGAGTGAGTAAACATTCAGCCTCTAGAGCCACGAGCCTGGCTCCCAGCGCCTATGCATGGCGGGGCGCCCCTAAGGGATGATGCATCACTCAGGGACTTCAACGGGGGCAATGGGTGCCATGTTGCCTTTTCCGTGGAGGAGGCCTTGCTGCTCCCAAGGGACACGATCAACCTGCGGAGTATGAGGAAGAATGAAGTCTTCCTCAATTGTAAAAGATATCTGGGCATGGTACACTATTAAACCCCCTTTTCTTTTTACTTATACTTATTTCTTATAGACATATACTATTTGTGGGCTATGATACTAATCCCTTTCTTTTAGACGGTCCAAGCCACTTTCAGGCTTGAGGAAATTACAAATAACGGTTTATCAACAATTGGAAGATGAGAGGAAAAGGCGGTTAACAGCTGTGCAAACGTTGACCATTGCTGAAAATAACAACGCCAAGTTGAAGAAAAAGTTGGCCAACGAAGAACATGCTCGCCGTAGTGCTGACTCGGCCTTGGAGGGTGTACAGAGGCAAGTCGAGGACCAGAGGAAGCGTCTACGCGAGAAAACTGACCAATTGAAGGCTTCAAAGGAAGAGATGGCAGCCCTCAGGGCGCAGTTGGAGGGGGCCCAAAGGCTTAAGGATCAGGCCGAAAAGGCGAAGGCTGAGGCGGAGAAGGCAAAGGACAAGGCCGAGAAGGAAAGGGACGAGACCGAACAACATGGCTACGACGTTGGCGTAGCCGAGATGGAAGATGCCCTACGGGCAGAGGTCCCCGCCGTATGTCGAGCCTACTGTGCTCAAACTTGGGAAGAAGCCCTCAACCGAGCTGGGGTGGAGGCTTCTTCTGAGCTGAGAAGGCCAGAAAATGTCTTCTTCTCTCCAGCCATACGAGTGCCAGACCTTTCTTCCAATCAAAAGGAAGTGACTCCTGCAGTTGCCAAGCTAGTCGAGGAAGCCCAAATTCAGAATCCTCCACCTCCTAGTCAACAGGAGCAAGCCAAAGAGCCTGAAGCTCCATAAGATACCTCCTCGGACAAGGCAGTAGAGGTGCCTAAGGGTGGGGCAGCTTCTCAAAGTTTTGAGCAAGCTTTAGCCTTAATTACCTTGCCCGCTGGAGGAGCTTCTAAAGAAAAAGACAAGGAGGCTCCCCCTGAAGCAGCTGACAAAGCCCCCAAGGTCAAGCTCTAGATAAAATTGAAGCCGTAGTTCTTTTACTTTTGCAGAATAGTTAAAGTTAATGTAATGAGGATTTTTTTTTTTTTTTTCTAAAGACAAGTTCGATCGAGATGTGTACTTTGCCTTTCTTTAAATTGATATAAGTTATTATTACTTTATCGTTCATTTGTGTGTTTCTCATCTTGACTGTTATTTGTTCATACATAACCATATGCCATAAAAGAGCAAAGTTTGCTGATATAAGGGAAGGCACAGTTTTCTACCTCTTAACTAAAAATTCAAGTAAATTATGACTGTCAACTCACAACATTATCAAGGTATACTTATAACCTATCAATTCTTAACAAGCTTTCAAGTCTAAGGCATTACTTAGGCGTTTAAATAATAGGCAAGTCCTGAGTACCTTAAAATGCTTTAAGTGATGCTCATGTAATTTATTTACTTTGACTTATAAATTGGATCATAATGCAGTTCGAAAGGTATTAATTTCCAATAAGCTTGTGGTCCGAGGAACCTGACATAACTTAGTTTCTGTTTAATACTTCAATATATTTCACAAGGTAATAATTTCCACTAAGTTTGTGGTTCGAGGACCTGACATAACTTAGTTTCTGTTTAATACTTCAATAGATTTCACAAGGTATTAACTTCCACTAAGTTTGTGGTTCGAGGACCTGACATAACTTAGTTTTTGTTTAATACTTCAATAGATTTTACAAGGTATTAATTTCTACTAAGTTTGTGGTCTGAGGACCTAACATAGCTTAGTTTCTATTTAATACTTAGACCTTCATTAAAGTAGTTAGTTTCCCCATAGGTTTGAGTCCGAGGACCATGCAAGACCTTGGTTCTGTCTAACACTTAGATCCTCTAGAAGTAGCTAGTTTCCCTATAGGTTTGAGTCTGAGGACCGTGCAAGACCTTAGTTCTGTCTAGTACTTGAAAAGTTGTCATGGAGTGTTATCATTCCCATATCATCTGGTCCGAGGACCGAGGCATGATTGAATTCAGTTTAAACACTTAGAAAGTTGCCACTGCGTGTTAATTTCCTCAAAGCAAGAGGTCCGAGGACCCGGCATAGTTAAGGTTCTGTTTAACCACTTCAAGAGATTTCAGTGCATGTTAATTTCCCCAAAGCAGGAGGTCCGAGGACTCGGCATAGCTAAGGTTCTGTTTAACCGCTTCAAGAGATTTCAGTGCGTGTTAATTTCCCCAAAGTAGGAGGTCCGAGGACCCGGCATAGCTAAGGTTCTGTTTAACCGCTTCAAGAGATTTCAGTGCTTGTTAATTTCCCTAAAGCAGGAGGTCCGAGGACCCGGCATAGCTAAGGTTTTGTTTAACCGCTTCAAGAGATTTCAGTGCGTGTTAATTTCCCCAAAGCAAGAGGTCCGAGGACCCGGCATAGCTAAGGTTCTGTTTAACCGCTTCAAGAGATTTCAGTGCATGTTAATTTCCCTAAAGCAGGAGGTTCGAGGACCCGGCATAGCTAAGGTTCTGTTTAACCGCTTCAAAAGATTCCAGTGCGTGTTAATTTTCCTAAAGCAGGAGGTCCGAGGACCCGACATAGCTAAGGTTCTGTTTAACCGCTTCAAGAGATTCCAGTGCGTGTTAATTTCCCTAAAGCAGGAGGTTCGAGGACCCGACATAGCTAAGGTTCTGTTTAACCGCTTCAAGAGATTAAAAGATATCAATATATTCCTTCCAGAACAGAAGTTTTTGCTGGGAGATTGTGCCAACCGATTTTACATCCATGCCTTGATTCTCGGCTTCTTTCTTCAATGGGAATTCAGCGAACCGGGCTACTAGACCCGCGAGAACTAGCCCCTTGACAGAGGTACGGGGCATATACTTTATGTCATAAGCCCCTAGAATTGTGCTCCATTTAGCAATCCTCCCCGCGTAATCAGTACTTCGAAGTGTAGACCTGAGCGGAAGCTGAGTTATGACAACAATTGTGTGTGTTCTTGGAAATTATGGGGAAGCTTTCGTGTAGCATACACCACCGCTAAAATGGTCTTCTCCAGGGACTCTTGCTGATGGGAGCTTGATCCTACCATGATTAACCGTTGCACTCACTAACACACAAGCTCTTCCCACAAACGACGCCAATTGTAGGGACTGGGTTTGAGCACTTCTTCTATTGGAAGAGTGGACTTAGGCCCAACTAGCCCAATACAATAAATTTGAAGAGAATGGGTTTAAGAACTAGGCTTTAGTGAAGATAACAACGAATAAACATGGTTATAGGTGCACTAAATATTAAGGAAATGGGCTTTACGTATGAAATTCTATCCTGGGCACTAGTTTGAGGAGCTATTTGTTCTTATTGCTTCTTCAGTGCTTGGTTACAAAGGTTACCAGGATGATACTAGTAGCTACAGTGTTTTCTGCTCCCAACTTCCGATCCCTTTTCTGGAGGACTTCTTACATTATATACTCCCTTTTAGTTGATCTTGGCCCTCCATTTGTCGATCGTGCAGGTCACTACTTGAGTGCTTGTCCCATCAGCCGCCGTCCTCAACCTTTTGTGAGTTGCAGCAACCAAAGCTGCAATGTTCAAGGGTCACTTCCTCATTAATGCGGCCAGGACGTAGTTGTGGGCATTTAATGTAGAGGTGACAGTTTCTCCATGAATTGCTCCTCTACCAGGCTCCTATGGCTGACCCACTGTACTTGTCCTTTTTCTTGGGATGCTCTACGAAGTTGCCCCTGATGGCGTGCGGCTCTCCCTCTCTATGATCTCGGTTTGCCGAGGACAGGGTTGTCCTCGACGATGCTTCTTGATAATTAGGACTTTTTTCGTTCGTCCTTGGATATTTCTTCTTCCTCAGTGTGGGCCTTGGGCTTAGTATAAAGTGGGCCGGGGTGGCCAAATTCTTTGACCCCACACGAACTAATAAAAATTTGCTACAAAAAAAGTTTGTAAAAATATTATAAAAGTTTGTGAGTATAGCATTACTCTTAAAAGAACTAATGATATTGTTAAAGGGAAATAAAATGTAATTTTATAGAATAAAATTGCTAAAATTAATACACACATATATATATTTATAATATATTTTTTTTTAAATTTAGGGGGGGCCATTGCCCCCTCGGTCCAAGGGTAGTTCTTCCTTTGTAAAAACCATCTGTTTTAGGATAAAAATTGTTATGACCATTCTGTTATACACATTTTTTGAATTAGAATCATGATTTGAATTTTGAAACGTGTCTTCAACTAATGATTTCAATTCAAAAAATAGATGTGTAACAATGTGTGTAATATACTAATAGGGTATGAGTGTGAGTAACAAATACTACTCCTCGTTTTATAGTATCTAGAAGGTCAGTCAAGGTAGTTTCATTCTTTTTTTTGGCAAGTAGTCAAGTTACTAAGAAGTAAAATAAATGACAATGTTTATTATATATACACTGCCCTATTACACACAAATTACACACATTTAAGCTTTTGAACTGTCCATCCAAAAAAATCTTTTGAACTAAAATTTGTGACTTCAAGTCAAGATTTTAGTTCAAAAAATAATTTATATATACTGTGTGCAACAAGGTGTGGGTAAGAAACATTTCCTGAAAATAAAATAGCATATTAGAGCATTCACAGCAGTGGTGCTAAAAAGCCATATTGGTATTTTTAGCTCCTCAAACACCTAAAAACCATGCTCTAGCAGTGGAGCTAATTTATTTGTTTTAGCTCCATTGCTACAGTGCACATCTATAGATAGATGTGCACTGTAGCTGAGAGCTAAACAAAAAAAATAATATTTTACTCCTGGCCAGATTAAAATAATAAAAAGTGGTTCTCTCTCTCTCAGTCACTTCGTGCCTCTCTCTCTCTTAGTCACTCTCACCTCTTTGTCTCAAAGTCTCCAACCCACGCCTCCGCCGGCCTCAACGTCACCGGCCCAAGCCGACCCAAGCCCCAAGTCGCCAATCCACGCCTCTACCCAGTCCTCCATCTCAACACTCACCCAACGCCGACAATCCTGTGTTTCTCTGGATTTCGTGGGTTTCATCGTCGATCCAAGCTCTGGGTTTCCCTGGGTTTCATCGTCAAAGCCGTCGCTGCCTTCCTCAGCCCATTGCTTTGGTTTTCCGCCGATCAGACCCATCCGCCTCAGACCCACTTCTCTTCCGTCGATCAGACCCATGCCGACACTGTTCTCCTCACTGAAGCCTAGCTCTGTGATTGGTGATTTTTTATTTTGTTTGGTCTGGGTTGAGGAAAAAGATTAGAGATTTCGATTGATGGTTTTTTTTTTTTTTTTTTTTTTTTCCTACTGTGGATTGGTGGTGGTGGTGGTGGTGGTGGTTGTGGGTGTGGCTGATGGTAGAGGTGGTTGTGGTTGGTGCTGTGGATGTTTTTTGGGTAGTGGGATATATAATTTTATTGTAGGGGATATATTATTTTATTGCGATATTTATATTATTTTATTGTGTTGAAAGCTAAAATAGATATACTACTGCAGCATGTGTGTAGGTAAAATAGATAAAGTAACTTTTGGTGGAGTTAAATAGCTAAATTTTTAGCTTCATTGCTGTGGATGCTCTTAGATTTGAAAAAAAAAGAAAAAAGAAAAAGAAAAAAAGAGGAACAAAAAAGGCATAAGAGAAAGAGAGAGGAGCTCATACACAATACTGTTGGGGAAAAATCCTAATCCCCTCAATGTCTATGTGTGAATTAAAATATATAACTACCAAGCAATAGCAATATTATGGAAACAAAAATTTCAACAAGCACCACATAAACACAACCACACAATAACACCAAATCTTATGTGAAAAACCTCTAGTGTAGAGGGAAAAACCATGGGGCAGCTCCGAAAAATATCCATTATGAAATAGAGATTACAACTATCAAGTTTATGCTAAACTTGTGTCCACAATAAATTGGATATATAACAAATAAATCTCAAGGAGTAAATACAATCTCACCACAAAGCTAGTAGCAAAATCTTCCTCTGAATACTCCAACTCTCCATGGTTGTAGCACTCAAAAACTCCATGAGAACCCCACCAATTTATCTTCCTTGTGTGTAACTTGAGCAAAGAAAAAAGTCTCATTTTTCTTTTTCACTCTCTCACACTCTCACTGTGTTTCTCTCTATCTTTTCGGACTGCACCTCCTAAAGCTCTCACATGTGTTTTTCTCATAATGGCTCTCTTGCTTCAGCTCTTCATTCTAGGCCGAATGACCCTTTGCTTTTTTCTTTTCTTTTTCTTCAGCGTGTCCAACACGCTTTGGATCACTTCTCATTAAGAGAAGTCAAACCTCCCAAGTTTTGGTCATTTCTTAATAAATGGAAAAGCTAGCTATGAAGACTTTTTGGAACAAGCTCATAAATGAGCTTTGACAAATATGTGTTGTTAATGACATATTTTATGTAATTGGCTTATCCTTTGACAAAACACACTTTACTTGTATTTGGGTAGATCTAGGATGTTTTTGATGCTTCAAGAAACCTTGTTTCAAGTTCAAGTGTTAAAGACATGCAAGTCTGTCCAAGAATCAAGTGAGAAAGTGCTGAATTTTAAAGCTTGATAGCTGCTCGACACCTCCTCGACACCTGGCTATCTGTCGAGCTCTTAAGGTGTTTCTTATCGCAATCTCAACACCTTCTCGATAGCTGGTCGATCGATCGAGAAATCTTCTGTCTCCTCGATAGCTCCTCGACACTTGGTGGATCGATCGAGATGTTCCTCGACACCTTCTCGACACCTCTTCGATCGATCGAGAATTACTGAGCCTTACGAAATTCAGATTTCCAGATCTGATTTTTTGCCTATGATGACATATATGTGTAGGGTTTCTTTTCTCACAACCATAGACCTATATAAGGCTTATTTTAGAGGTCGTCACATAAGAGAATACAAGGAGAACATATGCAAAAGGTGACCGATGCCTTATTCTTTCTAAAAGAAGCTACTGCGTCTTTGCGCCTTAGGGTTTTGTAACCAAGTGCTTCTTGATCTTCATTGTTGATGAAGTGAAGAACTTTGCAGCCAACAATCTTCTTCTAGTTGGTGATTAAAGTCGCGTACTGGGATCCGCGCAATTGGTTAGTCACGTACTAGGATTCGTGCATCAAAGGGTGGCGTTCATATATTGAAGAGTTCATAAGTTCTGAAACGGTAGAAGGTTTTTGCTGTGAATTTATTTACGGGGATTGTAGAGTCTAAGGACAAAGGTTTTGTACTAGATTTGAAACTTCTTTGCATTATAGTGGATCACTTTTCGGGAAGGTTTTCCCCCAGGTTTTTTACTATGAAACTAGTTTGTTTCATTGGTTTTCCTGAGTCATCATATCTTGTCTTATTTACTTTTCCGCTGCATTCATTATTGACATGATATTGATATTTGTTTATTTTAACAAGGTTTATTCATAATTAATCTAATTAACAACTTGGGTTTAAAACTTGTTAATTCTATCAACCGGGGTCTAAATTTCGTAACAAGTGGTATCAGAGCGGGTACACTCTGATTGGATTAATTTCCTGAGTGTGATCCTTGACCCCTATTGTCATGGATCGTGGACAATCTCTTTTGATTCTTCCTTTATTTGATGGAACTAATTATGCGTACTGGAAAGTTCGTATGAAAGTTTTTTTGTAGGCTCTAGGTGAACAGGTATGGCAAGCTGTTGAAGTTGGCTGGATTAAGCCAAAGGAAGCGCCGGTGGATTGGGATGATGCAACAATCATAGCGGCAAATTTCAACAGTAGGGCCTTGAATGCTTTGTTTTGTGGGGTGACCAATGAGGAATTCAAGAAAATATCATCCACGGAAGTTGCTAAGGAAGCATGGACCATTCTTGAAACCACCTATGAAGGTACCCAGGCAGTAAAGACTGTGAAGCTTCAAAGATTCACTAGTAGTTTTGAAGAAATAAGGATGGAGGAGGATGAGACCTTTGATGAGTTTTATGCTAAACTCATGGATATTGTGAATTCTGCCTTCAATCTTGGAGAATCTATTGCAGAATCCAAAATTGTTAGGAAAATCCTTAGGTCCTTACCTAAAAGATTCCATGCTAAGATCACTGCCATTGAAGAAGTAAAGGACATTGATCAAATTCCTTTGACTGAGCTTGTATGGAACCTTCAAACCTATGAGATAAGATTAGGTTTAATGGGAAAATGTGGAAAGAGTAGAAACTTGGCTCTTAAGGGTATAGAGGAAGAGATTGAGGGCTCTGAAGATGAAGATGAAAGCGAAGATAAAGATGAAGATGATGATAAGGATGAGGATCTAACCTTCATAACTGATGAGATTATCAAACTTCTTCAATTCAGGAAAAAAGATAAGGGCAAACCTCCTAGGAAATCTAAATCCTTAAGGAAGGGCAAGAATGAGAAACCCCTCATCCAATGCCATGAGTGCAAAGATTTTGGTCATATGAGGATAGAGTGCCCAAACTACCTCATGAAGGAAAAGATCAAGGAGTCAAAAGATAAAGGGTTGGTTGCCACCTGGAGTGATACTGAGGATGACTCTTCCGATGAGTATGTGGATGAATGTCGTCACATTATGGCCTTTGCTGCCTCAACCGATAAGGTGATTGTGGAGAGTGCTAGTGACAGTGAGGATTCTTCTGATGATGAAGTACCTAAGAAGATGACCCTTCAGGAAGCCTATGATAAGCTATGCATTGAATTCATAAAATATGAAAAGACTTCTCATCTTTGTAGAAAAGAGCTTAATGAGGTAAAAACTGAAAATGCTGATCTGTTAGTCAAACTAGATGAGACTACAAGATTAGTTGAGACTCTTGTTGGGGAGAGAACACCTCATTAAAAGAGAAGGTCAAGAATTTTGAGGTTGAGCTTAGTCAAGCTAGAACTTAAATAGAGAGGATGTCTATTGCAAAGCTTGATGAGGTATTGAATGCTCAAAAGCCTAGTTCTGATAAGACTGGCTTAGGATATGCTGTCTCCTCCGGTCCCTCCTCTTCCACGGCTTCTGGATCAAGGACTGTCTGTGTGCCCTAATCTGAGAAAGGTGATAAAGGTATGAAATCCAAAACTATTTTGGCTAATTCTAAATCCTTTGTTAGACCTCATGTTTGTCACCATTGTGGTGCTTCTGGACACATTCGTCCTAATTGTTTTAAGTTGTATCCTCATAAGCAATTGTCCAAACGGTCACAGGTTTCCTCTCAAGGACCTACACTTTTGTTTGGAGAGTTATTAAAAGTCTTGAGCTTTTTAACTCAATTTCAGGAGAATTTTAATTCTTCTATGTCCTTTAGTAGACATACTAGGACACGTGTCTTTTCATCTTTATGGCCAAAGACTCGTGCTGTGTGGGTGAGAAAGGAGCCTAAGACTTAATTGTCTTTTGTGTTTGTCCTCTGCTTTAATTCTTTCTATCTAAAGTAGGACTCTCTTTGCTTGATTTCTTATCTGTTTTGGAATTATGCTTTCATGCATCTGCATCTTTCTATCATGCCTTCATGCATATGCATCTTTCTTTCATGCTATCATGTTGTTTGTCTGTTTTTGTCTGGTTGTTTAGTTTTTTTTTTTTTTTTTTTTTTTTTTTCAAAATAAATAAAAAAAGGAAAAATTAGAAAAATACAAAAATAGTGTGTTTTGTGTACATTGGTACTTGTGTACCTTGGATGGCCAATGAAACAAAGTTTTCTAAACCTTGTATCTCTTGTAACTTAGATGAGCATCTCTATGCACAACTAAGCAAGTGAGCTTTGTGGCTCTTGTTTGTGATGAGTAAGATTAAGTTATCTCTTATACTTAACACTCGTATCACTCTTTTTGACGGGAATGATTAGAAAATCTTAAGAGAAAGAAATAAATAACCATCTCACCACTGTTGCCCGCCAATCATAATATGACACCTGTATGCTTCGGCATAGCAAAAGTGTAGTGTCAATGACATTTGTGTGCTTCGGCATAAAAAAATTGGAATGTCAAATGCTTACCATCATTGGGTATTTTCTTTTCTCTCTCTTATATGCCTATGCATGATTTACTTAAATAAAATATGTAAAGAAAAATGAAAAGCAAAAGGATCAAAAATGCTTTAAATATGATTGCAAGCGTGTATTCTAGGAGATGTGGGAGTTATAGGATGTACCTCGAAGGTGATAGTCTCCATCAAGCAGTTATGATTGTTTGTGAGTTAAAGTGATTTTCTCATATCTCAAATCATCATAACATGTATACACTTATGCAATCTTGCAATGTTTTTCACACACAACACGCAATATTCTTTACTACTCTTGATACATGTGCAGGTACAATGTGATTTGGCCATCACAAAGGTTTACATATGTTAATGTATGCTCACTAAACTGTCTTGACTTGTTTTTGAAAATATAAAATTGGTTAGACTTGTTTAGTGTGTGTGTGTGTGTGTTTTAGGATCTATGTGCTTCACATTTTTCTTGTTGAGAGATTTGTTTTTCACATGTTTTGCATCCTTCTATTATCTTGTCATCCATAGCATCTTGTTTCGTTACATTCATGCATTTATATGGATTTCTTGTGTCTCCTTGATCATCTTTATGGTTCTCGGGTGAAGTTTTCTAACTTCTTGTACCCTTTGTCAATCATGATAAAAAGGGGGAGAAATTGTGGAGACTTTGTGGTTTCTTTTTAGATTCTACATGTTAGGGGGAGAAATACATTCCTTTGTAAGGGGGAGATATGTTTCATCTTGTTAGGGGGAGTGCTTACTTCCTTCTTTTTGTACACCGGTCTTATGACCATGTTTACATACATTGTGCATATCTTTGATATATATATGATGATGTATGTTCTTCTTCACCTATCTCTACATGTGTTGTTTCTTTTCTATCTTTATACACATGTTTCTTATTTCTTGTATGCAATCTATTATTTCTGTTTCACACTAAGATGCCGTGATGAGTTTTGTTTAAAATGTTTCAGAAATACAGGTTGTCAAAGTCTTCTTGCCATAAACTCTCTTCTTGCAAAGTTTTTCAAGAGTTTGTGTTAGGATAGATTTTATTGTATTCAACAAGTGAATATGAGTTGAGTGATTTATGACTTCTTTCATGTGTTCATTTGTTTGTTGTGGTTTTGTCACAGATTGCCAAAGGGGGAAATTGTTAAGGACATATTTTATGTAATTGGCTTATCCTTTGACAAAAAGTACTTTACTTGTATTTAGGTAGATCTAGGATGTGTTTGATGCTTCAAGAAACTTTGTTTCAAGTTCAAGTGTTAAAGACATGCAAGTCTGTCCAAGAATCAAGTGAGAAAGTGCTGAATTTTAAAACTTGATAGCTGCTTGATAGTTGCTCGACACCTCCTCGACACCTGGCTATCTGTCGAGCTCTTAAGGTGTTTCTTATCACAATCTCGACACATTCTCGATAACTGATCGATCGATAGAGAAATCTTCTGTCTCCTCGATAGCTCCTCGACACCTGGTGGATCGATCGAGATGTTTCTCGACACCTTCTCGACACCTCCTCGATCGATCGAGAATTACTGAGCCTTACGAAATTCAGATTTCTAGATTTGATTTTTTGCCCATAATGACATGTATGTGTAGGGTTTCTTTTCTCATAACCTTAGACCTATATAAGGCTTATTTTAGAGGCCGTCACATAAGAGAATACAAGGAGAACATATACAAAAGGTGACCGATGCTTTATTCTCTCTAAAAGAAGCTACTGCGTCTTTGCACCTTAGAGTTTTGTAACCAAGTGCTTCTTGATCTTCATTGTTGATGAAGTGAAGAACTTTGCAGCCAACAATCTTCTTCTAGTTGGTGATTGAATTCGCGTACTGGGATCTGCACAATTGGTTAGTCACTTACTGGGATTCGTGCATCAAAGGGTGGCGTTCATATATTGAAGAGTTCAAAGCTTCTGAAGCGGTAAAAGGTTTCTGCTATGAGTTTATCTACGGGGATTATAGAGTCTAGGGACAAAGGTTTTGTACTAGATCTGAAACTTCTTTTCATTATAGTGGATTGCTTTTCAGGAAGGTTTCTCCCCAGGTTTTTTACTATGAAACTAGTTTGTTTTATTGGTTTTCCTAGGTCATCATATCTTGTCTTATTTACTTTTCTGCTGCATTCATTATTGACATGATATTGATGTTTGTTTGTTTTAACAAGGTTTATTCATAATTAATCTAATTAACAACTTGGGTTTAAAACTTGTTAATTCTATCAACCGGGGTCTAAATTTTCCAACATGTGTGATGGAATCTGAGGGTGTCACGTGCACCCAACAAATACATGAGCAACAGGCCAACAGAGATGTGTGCAGAGATAAGACATACATCATGACCAACGCTCGAAGACGAGCAAGCTCGACTTTATTGCATACTTCGATATACATGAATGGTACATGTTAAGGTATTACTATAAATTAAGTTCTTTTACACATTTCAATTTTCATCTTTAACTACATAATTTTCTTTATCTTTTTATTTTCCACTTTCAACAGCCAATCGAATGGTTTAAGATGTGGATTGTGATCCAGAATTACATTGATGCATGTTAGATTTCTACAATAAATTCGGTGTTACAAATTACTGGTCATTGGAAAATTACATTTTTTTCTGACCGGTTATCAAAAAAGAAAGAAAAGAAAACTACATTTTTAGAGAAAAGGATATGCTGACTACTGAGATTTAAACATTCCTCGAGGAATATTGAGATATTCTGAAAATGTGGAAATAAATTAACAAGATTTATGCCATTAATAAAACCCTCACCTTTTCGTGAATTAATATGCTTTTTCTTTCCTTAATTATAAGCTGAATGATATGTCATTTTTATTTTTAATTCTTGATAGCAATGATATGCCAAATTTGGCCAAGCCTGTCTGGCATATCTTATCTCTTTTTGCTATGTGTCCTTCGAAGGAACTTAAGGTCAGCTCAGTCAGGATTCACTACAAGTAGCCTGGTCAAGAAGCCATGTGACAAGTACCATATTCGATCAGCAGGTGCATAGTTTTCTTATAGTGGAAATTCTTTCTTCACGGTTGAGCTACATGAAAATAATACATTGATTTGGGTCTCCTCAACTGGGGGGAATATATTCTGTTATGGGCAGCCAAATACTGCACTTGATTAGAGGAAAAGATTATGCAAAGATAAAAGAAACCTTCTACATGGGGCAAATTGGTGAGGAACTTGCTAATTGAAGCGATTGGAATCTAGTCTTCTATTCTTTCATTGCCTATAAATTGAAACTCCAGGACTTGTCATTGGAGCAAGAATATTTGAGAGGAAGTTGTAAGGAATTAACCCAAAATTCCCAACCTGTGAGAAACAAAAAATAGAGAAAACACACGTCAAAGAAAACAATCACATACACAAGACAATATTTACGTGATTCAGCAATTTGCCTATGTCCACGGAGTTGCAGGGATTTTACTATTATCTGGAAAAATACAAAGTGCGGCTACAGTTTTTCACACTCTCTCAAGACGACAACAACACAATAAAACCCTAATCACCAAAAACGGTTTTTACATCCTAGCACAGGATTCACAATGGGCTACAAAACGAGCCAAAAAATTTTCGCTCTGGCTTGGGCCAAATGGACTAAGCCTCAGAAAATCTCCCATTAAAAAACCATGCAACATTATTTGGGTCGTCAACTAGATCAAACACAACTAGGCTCTACAAAGCCTAACAGAAGTGAGGTCTAACATGAAGATAAGAGTCTTGTTTGATAGCCAAGGATGACTTGCCTGCTACTTTCAAGAGGTTCAAGCTAGCTTTCAGCATTGCCTAGCTAGCTATAATCTCGTTTGGTTCCAACGCAAGTCACCATGGCTAAACTGAAAGTCTCTTCTCTCTCATGCTAGGCTTTTTCTTCTTCCCCAGTTAAGCTTAATTTTGATAGTATTATATGCCCCGTACATTGAAGATTGCTTCGAGCTTAAGAGGAAGGGAGATCTTACATGAAGATAAGAGTCTTGTTTGGTAGCCAAGGATGACTTGCCTAATTCCTTGGAGAGATTTCTAGTGTTTGACATAGTCTAGAATCCTTCTTTGGTTCCCAGGCAAGTCAACCTTGGCTTAACTGACAGACTCTTTTTTCTCATGTTAGGCTTCCTCTTCTTCCGTACTTACAACCTCTTGATATTTGACATAAACATTGGACTACTGCGAATCAAGAATACACAATGGCTTGCGCATGTATGCAAGGTATGTATTAGGTGAATGGGGGGTCATGCATTCAAGCCAAGGGAATTAGTTGAAATATATATATAAATGAGAAAATCACATCACTAGAATCTTATAGTTCATGTATTAATATTACCCCTAGCATGTAATTATTACATTCAAACTATTATATACAGTTTTACCTACTTCATTTTTTAACCGAAACAGTGATTTAAATTAAGTCACGATTTTGAACTTGGAAATTGTGACTTCAAATCATGGTTTTAGTTAAAAAATGAGGTGTATGTAAAATTGTATGTAATAGCTTAGAGAAGTGTTACATCCACAACATTTTTACAACACTTTCACAACAAATCATAAGTGGTTAATTATTATTGGTTCTATTTAAACCTACCATGGAAATTTTTTTTACCTTACCAGTAATAACCAATAACAACTTGACACTTATAATTTGTTGTAAAATTATTGTGAACATAGCATTTCTCATTCTCAATAGCTTATGTGCAACAAATATTAGTACTACCCTTAGCTTATTATTCTGGAACAATGTTGTGATTTTGTGATTTTTTTTTTTTTTTTGGGGTACAAAAGAGAGAAACTTGCACAAGCCAGGACCGAAATAAATTTTTATATAGGACTTGGAGGCCATTGTTGCCTGATTCGATATATAATTCTTAGAATTTTCTTTGCACTTGACAGAACAACAACCTTAGCCCCGATCCATGGATGTAAGAATGTCCTACATAAAATTGATAACCCAAGCCTTGGAATTTTCTTCTTTCTGCTGCAAATTTGTTGCAATTCCTTTCTGTTCAATATAAAAATTATTTTGTATTAACCATGCATAATACCCTTAAGAGTTAAGAGGAGCCTCTCTGAAGCAAAATATTACAAAATTATTGGAAAATTCTCCAATCATGAATTACAATAAATGATGAGCTTAATTTGTTAGGGATACCAAAAACTTATACAAAATATTCCACACCACTCTCACAATTTATTTCACTTAAGTCCACAACAATAAAAAATAAATAAAAAAAGTTGTGAGAAAATGTGAAAATTTCTGTGTGAAAATCGGTGGTTCTAGACATTTCGATAGATGATAAGCATATCAATGATGAAAAACTTCACTCTTACTTGGGAAATCATTCTCTCTTTTTTCCTTGGCTGGTCAAGATATCATCCAAACTATAGAAATCAATATTGACCCGATATATGCATTTAGTCATGCAGGGAATTACTTCTAATTCTCAATCAATGTAATAAAACGATAAAAAAAAAAAGGTAATTCATAAGGAAGTGGAAATATCCATAGATAACGTCTTTAAAAGAAAAACTACTATGGAGTAACATGCCCCAAAGCAATTGACTCAAGAAGAATGAGTTTACACCTACTCATAACACTTTTTTTTAAGATGAAAACCACATACTTGCAACACTTTTGACTAGACTCTAAGATACCCACTACAAAAAATTGATCTATATTGGTGTTTCGAAACCGCCGCAATAGGTATAATCTACACTTTTTAGTATTGGTCAAGAAGTGACACAATAGACCCGGATGGGCTATATATATACTGGTGCTTTTCAAACCGCCCGTACAGGTTTCGATAGTTTTGGGAACCTATACCATCAATTTTGACAAACTGTTGAAATAGCCCAAGCAAGCTATCTCAGCAGTTTGAAACTGCCGCTATAGGTATTTTTTTGTTAGTGGATTCAGGTTTACCTTGAGGATAGCTAGGTTAAATCCTCCCCAGGTTTTTACCGGTTTGGTTTCTTGGGTGATCATATCATTGTCTTATTTATCTTTCCGCTGCTTTGCATGATATGATTGTTTGATTGTGATAACCTAGATTTGGAATTTGGACTAAGTAACAACTTGGCTAATTAACTAGGTTAATCCAATTGTGTTTTAAGGGGTCTAAAAACCAACATTTTGTATGCTATGTCTAAATAAAAAAATATATTTGTTTTTCAATATAGAGGCTAAGATTTTAAGCTATTTTGGCTAAAGTTCCCTTAAGTTACAGAGATGGGGTTCATGATTCTCATTGTTGGGAAAAAAAAGTTGGAGTAACTAACAATAAGATCATTGTCCAAAGCCCCAATTTGTTGAGGAAACTTGCATCAAACTCTGGCCATAGTTCTGCAGCATATCAACAATAAACGAAGAGGTCAGTGGCCATAGGTGAAAATAATGAGAATACAATTGAGTAGATCTATGAAATATTCAATACAAAATGACAAAATATGTATGTTTTGGTCATGTAGCTCCCAGATAGATTTATATCTCTATTAGAGTATCAGCTAATTTATTCTTCCAACTACTCCCCTTTGAATCACCATGTCAGTGGCAAAACTCAAACTATATTAATTAAACAGATCATGGCGACAAGCCCAACATAAGCAATATTCTGAGAAGTTACTCAATTTTCACATTATTGTGATCAATGATAATTAGCAATGAATTATGGTAATTATGAAGATTATAGTCAAAAGCCCCAAAGTTATTGAGAGAACTTTGATTAGGATCTACCAAAGATATTATAAATGCACAACCCCTCTGGTTCATAACAACTCCCACCCTTTTCATCATAACACCCCCCCCACCCCCCCAAAAAAAAAAAATCTATAATATATATAATAGCAGAAGCTGAGAGAAAGTGGATTCCTATAATTAAGGAGGTGGTGACAAATAGGATAAATGCCTATCTAAAATTCAGACACGTTTCACTTTAAAAAGCTATACATTATATTGTTTTACAGGCGTAACACCGATCAATAGTTTTTTTTTTTTTTTGGTAATCCGTTCGAGAAAGAGAACGATAGAGAGAGATTCACTTTGTCATTGATGGTGGAGAGAGAAAAATCTGGAAAGACAGTCAGGCCTTTGACAACATCAGACCACCGTACCCTCCATCGGTATGGTCTCTATTTTTTTGTACCGAAGGTCAGCATACTCCTTTCCTTTTCAAATACTGTTTTTGTTGTTTGAAAGACTGAAACTTCAATTGATTTATATCCACAGTTTGCAGTAAAAAAAACAAACGTTCTATCAAGTGTCTTTTTTCTTCTAAAAAACCTTTCGTTCCAGGAAAAAAGAAAAATGCTAAGGAAGGAAGATGAGTCCCTCTGCCTATTAAAAATGCCTTTGACGGGCTTCCTATCCATTCTGTGACTTTTTTTCCTTTCTAATTTGTGGTATGTTTCAAACTTTTTTACAATTATATTTGGGTTTGGTTCTAGAAATTAGCAATGTTATTAATTCCGTTTCGGACCCCGTTTCGGTTTGTCCAGTGGAACGAAATATTTCGGTATCGGCCTATTCCGGCGTACCGTTTCAAGGTTTTTCGGGATTTCTAAAAAAAAAAAAATATATATATATATATATAACTAGATATTATTACTATTATATAAAGTAATGAATTTTATTTTATTTTTTTAAAAAATCTTAAATAAAGTGGGATTAAAAAAATATTTATTTATAATTTTTCTACAAATAATACAATAAATATAGTGTATAAACTTTCACCTTAAAAAAAATTCAGTGAAGTGGATAAAAAAATTATGTAAATATTTTTTAACTTTTTACTTGTGGCATTGTTGTAAATAACTAAGTATCTATGAATAGTTTTTTAAGTAGGAAATTTCCTAGAAGTTTCCTTACCATTTCCATTAGCCCACACATATTTTTCCACTTACCATTTCCTCTTCATCTGATCTCCTCCTTTCTTTTACTTCACAAACTTCTCCGCTTTTTATCTTTTTTTTTTTTTTTAATGCATCCTTAAGTCTTAACTCTTCCTCACACAAACAAAGGCTGAAGCTCAACACGCCCAACAGGTAAGTGTTCTCCAGAAAAGGAAATGTCAACAACAGAGAAGTATGGTGGCTCAAAGCAACAAGGATGAAGCTGAAGGAGAAACAGTGGCTTTAAGATTAGAAACATTCCAAAGCTTTTTTATTCAAAGCCTCATAAAAGTCTCACACTTCCTCTTTTTCTCTCTGGAAGTGGCAGAGACACAAGCTTGAAGAAGTGAGTTTTAATGGCAGCACTTGAGCTTTGTCCATGACTTGAATTTTTTTTTTCTTCTTCTTTGATCTGATGTGAATCTTATCTTTTTTTTTTTTTTTTTCTTCGATCTCTGTGAACTGTGAAGTGTAAAGGAAATCCAAAACACATACCGGCCAAATCTTTAGTTTCGGCCGGTATTTGCCGAAACACACCGGAATGACCGAAATGCCCCGGAACTGGCCGAATTTTGACCCGAGGTGGAACAAAGGGTATTCCGGTTCCGGATTATATACTGGTATGAGAAATTCCATCCGTTCCGACCGGAACGGAACGGAATTCATAACAATGGAAATTAGGGTTAAGGAAATTGAAATTCTGATATGTCATTATCCTTATTAAATATTTTCGGTAATGGGTTTGTTTGAATTTTTCTCTTTCAGATTTAAATCATTCATTTTCTTTCTCTGTAGAGATGAAGTGGAATCTTTGTTCAATCTAGAGTATCTAAATTCATCAAAGCAAAGGTACCAATTTCTTTTCCTAATATTCTCTTCCCTTTGCCTCTCTATTTGTTTAATTTAGGGAAAACCTCCACAAAATGAAATCCTTCTTGTTAGAAATACTGAATAAGTGTATTGTATTTCTCACCAAAGGAATATACATGAGTGCCTTTATATAGGAGGCATATGAGTGCAGTACAAGTATACAAGAATGTGTGCTATACAAGTAATCTAGTTGGGCCTAAAGCCCACAACACTATACATGTTAACAACCCCCCTCAAACTCAAGGTGGATGTGAGACCAACTTGAGATTGTCAACCAAAGTACGAAGACGTCCCTTAGGATATGACTTGGTGAAGATATCTGCAAGTTGATCTTTAGAGGAGACTGAGATCAGCTTGAGAGCACCATGGACAAGATGATAACGGATAAAATGACAATCGATCTCGATGTGTTTAGTCCGTTCATGGAAGACATCATTGTGAGCAATATGAAGGGCACTCTGGTTGTCACAATAAAGAGGAGTGGCAGAGGATGTGGACACACCTAAGTCCTTGAGAAGCCATCGTAGCCAAAGGAGCTCAGATGTGGTATCGGCAAGGGTACGATATTCTGCTTCAGTACTGGAGCGGGCCACATGAGTTTGTTTCTTGCTTCGCCAAGAAATCAAAGAAGAACCAAGAAGAAAGTAATAACCAGTGGTGGACCTGTGATCAGTGGGATCTCCTGCCCAATCAGTATCAGAAAATGCACGGAGAACAAGAGGAGACTGAGCAGAGTAGAAAAGGCCATGGAAGAGAGTGCCCTTTAGGTATCGAAGAATGCGTAGAACAGTAGCATAGTGAGTCGATCGTGGAGCAGACAGATACTGGCTCACCTGGTGAACAGCATAGGAAATGTCTGGATGAGTGACAGTGAGATAAACTAAGCTGCCAACCAAGCGTCTGTAAAGAGAGGGATTAGACAATGGTTTCCCTCCTGTGGGAGTCAGATGCGCATTAATCTCAATTGGAGTGTCAACAGTCTTGCTATCAGTGAGTCCAGCTCGAGACAAGAGTTCAGAGGCATACTTAGCTTGAGTAATATAAAGTCAATCTGTAGAATGAGTGATTTCAAGACCCAAGAAGTAGCTGAGATGTCCAAGATCTTTCATCTCAAACTGCTGACTGAGAAAATCCTTGAGTTCTTGAATGCCACTAAGGTCATCACCAGTTATGATCATATCATCCACATACAGGAGAAGTAAAATAGTGCCTTTGTCAGTGCGACGAAGAAATAAGGCAGAATCATAACGACTGGCCATGTAACCCAAGCGAGAGATGGTGGAGCTGAATTTGGCAAACTAAGCTCGTGGAGCTTGTTTAAGGCCATAAAGTGCACGTCGAAGTTGACAAACCTTGTTTGATTCAACAGAAAGACCAGGAGGAGGTTGCATATAAACTTCTTCACTTAAATCCCCATTAAGGAATGCATTTTTGACATCCATTTGAAAAAGGTCCCATTTACTGGTAGCAGCAACAGCTAAGAGGGCACGAACAGATGAGATGCGAGCAACCGGAGCAAAAGTCTCTTCATAATCAATCCCATACTCCTGTGTAAAACCTTTTGTAACAAGACGAGCTTTGTAGCGCTCAATGGACCCATCAGAGCGAGTCTTAATCTTGTAGATCCATTTACAACCAACCACAGATTTCCCAGGGGGGAGAGTCACCAAGTCCCAAGTATGGTTTTTAGATAATGCATCAAGTTCATCTTTCATTGCAATCTGCCATAAAGGGTCAGTGGAAGCCTCACGATAGGTGTGAGGCTCGTGCAGTGTAGCAAGGGCAGTGTAACAATGATAGTCAAGTAAATGTGCAAGAATGGATCTTACTCGAGTTGAGTGACAAGGTGGAATGTCTTGTGCATGATCTTCAGGCGGAGTAGGAGCAGGGGACCCAAGCTCAGGGTTGGGTAGATCGTTTTCGACCTGTTCATCTTCCACCTGTTCATTAAAGGGTGAACTAGGAAAGGGATCAAGGATATCTGGTGGTTGGACAGAGAAGTCTACAGGAGAATCAGGAGCAACTACAGGAAGATTAGGAGCACCTACAGAAGGAATATGTGCCTCATCTGGAAAAAGATCTAAGACAGGAGGAAGATAGGGAGGCACGGAAGTGAGAGAGCTCGACAAAGGAGCGATATTCCCAAAAGACAACATTGCGGGAGACACGAAGATGATGAGAGACAGGATCATAACATCGATACCCCTTTTGAGTTTCACCATAGCCAAGAAAACAACAAAGCCTTGACCGAGGCTCAAGTTTGTTATGCTCATGTGGCTGAAGAAGAACGAAACAAGCAGAACCGAAGGAGCGAAGGTGGTGATAGTCTGGAGGTGACCTAAAAAGGCGCTCATATGGAGTTTGATTGTGGATAACAGGACTTGGAAGGCGATTAATAGCATGAACAGCATGAAGAGCAGCTTCGCCCCAAAAAGGAGCAGGAACTTTGGCAAAGAGAAGGAGAGCATGAACAGTGTCAAGAATATGACGAAGTTTTCGTTCGGCTCTACCATTTTGCTGAGAGGTACCTGGACAAGTTAGTTGATGAACAGTGCCATAGGAATGCAAAATAGCTTGGAAAGCATACTGAGTGTACTCAAGAGCATTATCAGATCGAAAAATTTTGATACGTTTGGAAAATTGAGTTTCAACCATTTTTGCAAAATTAGAATATACTTGCAATAATTCAGAACGATGTTTCATATGAAAAATCCAGCTATAGCGGGAATAATCATCAACAAAGACAACAAAGTATCGAGATCCACCAATACTAGAGACAGGGGAAGGCCCCCAAACATCAGAATGAATAAGGTCAAAGATATCAGTGGATATTGATTCACTAGAATTGAAAGGCAAAGCTGGTTGTTTTCCTAACTGACATGAGACACAATCAAAATTTTCTGTAGACACTGAACCAAACAAACCTCTAGAAGCCAATTGTTGTACCCGAGAGGAAGATGCGTGACCAAGTCGAGCATGCCAAAGTGCAAGGGAAGGAATAGAAGAAACTGCAGCAGCTGCAGCAATAGAAATAGGAGCAACAAGTGGGAGACGAAGGTTGTCCACGAGAAACATACGCCCAACTCTAGGACCGGTCCCAAGCTCCTGTCCCGTCCTTGGATCCTGCACAATACATCCAGAATAATCAAAGATAATGCGATAACCTAACTCAGCTAATTGTCCAACAGAGAATAAATTGTAAGAAAGGTCAGGAACATTAAAGACCCCAAGAACCGAGAGGTTAGAGGTCGAAACGGAACCTATATTACGACCAGACATTGTGGAACCATTTGCTGTGCGAATATTAAGAGGGTGTGGTGCAGGTTTAAGTTCAGAGAATAAGGACGAGTGAGGTGTCATGTGATTGCAACAAGCAGAATCCATAAGCCAAGAAGTAGGAGACATACCAGATAAAGCTGAGAAAGAAGAGGAATAAGATGCATTACCAACCATACGAATGACATTAGTGATGATGTTTATAAGGTCATCTCTGGAAATGGTAAAAGTGGATCCAGAAGATTGAGACTGTGCAGAGACGGGAGCCATTGGTTGGCCACTCTCAGTGTTAACAACAGTAGCAGCAGAAACAGAAACAGCTTATTTGTTGCGATGATAGCAAGTCTCAAAACTATGGCAAAAATGTTTGCAAAAATTGCAAAAACGTTTGATGGATTGTCGGCGACGATTATTGCAATAAGAAGAAGACCTACCCTTATTCTTCATTTAGAAGCAAAATATGCAAAAATGGACTGCAAAAATGAAATCTACGTGAAAAACTGGGTAAAGAGCACCTGGACTGCAAAAAGTCAACTCTGACCAAAGTCAACGGTCAAACCTAGTCAAAGTCAACGAATGACGTCAACAGGCTGACTGGCGATGATGTAAGCAGGTGATGTCAGCTAGGGCTGACGTGGCAGTTATGACGTCAGCGATGATGTCAGCAGGTAAACCAGCGGCGCGTGAGACGCGTGGATCAACTTCGCTGAAACTTAGGGCGGCGCGTGAGGGCGCGTGAACTATCCGATGTAGCCGATTCTTTTCTGAAGATGCAGATCGGAGAAAGACGATTCTGATGGTGTCGGCAGCAACAATATCGGAGCTACCCTGGTGGCGCGTAAAGCGTGTGGAATTATTTGCTGAAACTTTGAACGGCGCGTGGAGGCGCGTGGAAGGTCAAATGTGGATGTTTCTGGCGGCTATGTGTAGATTGATTGAAAATCTACACGGTGATATATCTTATGTCGTAATCGGAGGCCAGAGGTGACAGATCTGATGATGGCAGTGGTTTTGGCGGCGGAGGAGGAGCTTCTGGCGGTGGAGATTCAACCCTGAGGACCTCTGACGGCGGCGGAGCAGTCGGGAGAGGGCAGTGAAAGGGTTTACTGACCACAGAAGTTGAGGCAGCGGAAAATACCGACAAAACAAGACTGCAAGACATAAGAAAATTAGAGCAGTGGCTCTGATACCATGTTAGAAATACTGAATAAGTGTATTGTATTTCTCACCAAAGGAATATACATGAGTGCCTTTATATAGGAGGCATATGAGTGCAGTACAAGTATACAAGAATGTGTGCTATACAAGTAATCTAGTTGGGCCTAAAGCCCACAACACTATACACGTTAACACTTCTAATTCTTTAAACTAAATCATTTCACTTTAATTTTCAGGTTTTGTTTGGGATTGGAATTGTGGGATTTCGAAATCTAAAAATATAATGTTATTTTATTTATACATTGTTGATTTTAGTCGTAGTCTTTTAAAAGATATTTTTAAGTCATGATTTTATTATTTTTTATGGTGGGTTTTTCTAGGTTTTGCATGTTATAATTTGTGAAAACTGAAAGTATAATGTTCTTTGTACAAAATTGATTACTTTGTAGGTTATGGCAGAGATTTTTTTTTTTTTTTTGTTACCAAGTTTCTTCAGTCAGTTTTCTTAATCCTCTTATACTTTTAAGGTCTATTTTAACCACACACAAAAAAAAAAAAAAAATGGTAAAAAGTCTCTCATATTAACGAAAACTAACCAGTTAAAATACTTCTAAAAGGCTTGCAATACGGTGATAGGGAAAGCGACAAAGTTCGCCGGAACTTAAAAAAAAAAAAAAAAAAACAGATATTTTCTTTGGTCTTTTATTCCATTTTTTCCCTGCCCTTCGATCTGTTTTTTGTTGTTAACGCTGTTTTGTTTGTGTTAAAACCAAAAAAGAAAAAAGAAAAAAAAGACAGATTTGTTCTAAATAAATTTTCCTTTTTTCGTTTTTCCCCTGCCCTTTGATCTGATTTTTTGTTGTTCATGCTGTTTTTGTGTTTTATTAATATTGAAATGGTTTAAAACCAAACGGTAGACCCTTTGGTAAAACAGTATTTAAACCGTGTGTTTTAATTGTTTTATGGGTATTTTGGTTGGATTGTTTTTAAAGGTTTGTGGGTTATATTTTGGTTTGCATTTGGGTTGGAATTGGCTTTGTTTGCATATTTGGAATTAATGTTTTTTTATTTCCTCATCTCCATTAGAATTTAGTAGTTGCAATGGAGATTTGGTTTAAAATAAAAATTACAAGTTGTTTTGATATTTGCTTTTGGCCATAACTTGATTTTAGTGCTGAAATCATGGCCAGGCATTTGGGTTGGAATTGGTTTTGTTTAGTATTGGCACAGGAATCAAGAAAAATTGAGTTTAAATTCGCGTCTTCTTTTTGTGAATGAGTTTGTTTATCTGTTAAAGTATATTTGAAGTTTATGTTTTGTATTTCTATTGTCCCATAGGTTCAGTGTATCAGGTTTTACTTCAAAACTCTTACCTTTTAACACTATCTGATCATGATTGCAATTATATTAAATTAAAGGCTAATTTGATAGGCTCCAAGTAATTGTAAAACGGCATGTCTGTTTTATTTCAACGTAATTATTTTGTTCTGCTATACTTGGGAGAGTGCAGAAGGGTTGTAAATACATCCAAATATAGAAGATATTAACTTCCTAGCAGAAGTGCATAAATCTTAAAAATTCACTTGGTTGCTACAAAATATAAATGTTTTTAAAACTGTTATCTGTAGCATGTAGTTAATTCCTTTAATTCTAGAATCCATCATGTTATACTTTCTAGAATCAACTAATGACATTTGATCCAGTACTATAGAAATAATATAAACTGTTTGAATAATCACATTAAAGAAGTCTCCATTGCATAAGGTAATTGTTCTTTCCGAGGATTACTTTATTTGCTACAATTGACTACAGCTGTTATATTGTAAAACTTAAAATGATTTTTCTTTTGGCCGAAATTGTTAAATAACCTAAAGATTATAATGTATGCCAGATATAAATGGCCAATATAGTTTGCTTCTGCATTTGTTAATTTTTTTAATGTTTAAATGATCAAAGATTATAATGCATTACAAATTATTGAAGGAGTCATTAACTTTCACTCAAACATTTTTTAGGTCTATTACCATTCTACAACACTACCTTAATGTATGAATAAATGTAATCCTTCACCAAGCCAATTGTGGGATTTATTACTTATCCTACCATGTGCATCAAACATGCTAACCTTTGTTGTTTAGCATTTGACATCAATAATGTGCTTGAAACATATTTTTTTGGCTTTGGATTATTTAAAAGATATGTAACTTAAATCTATCTTAGTATATAGAGATAAAAGCAGAAGCCTTTTCCTGCAATTAAGGCCGTTGCGACATGTAGGAAGCATTTGGCAAGGGAAAGTGCTCACTTGGTTTTAAACAAAGCTCTCTCTCAATGCAAGGTGAGGTTTTTTTTTTTTTTTTTTTTTTTTTTTTTTGGCTTTCTTTGTTTTTTGATTTTTGTTTATATAAATTTTTAAAAGAAAAAACAAAAATCTTGCTATAACTATGATTTATGTTTGGCAGATTGGGTATTTGCTTTGTTTTGATTTAGGCATTTTGGTCAAATTTATATCTCCATCTCTCTACGCTTTACTATTAGAAATTTTCTGCATTTATCTCTTTTTTTTTTTTTTTTTTTTAAGTTTATTTACAGTTATGGGCTCTCTTTCAACGTTTTTTTATTTTTTATTTTTATTTTTATTTTTTATATAAAGAGTGGATCGGTGGCTTTTAATGTTAGGAGTGTAGATATTGAAAAATTCAGATGCTATGGAAAAGAAATTGTGGTAAATTATAGACAACAGAAATGGTATTTGGAGAAGATAAAGTATTCGAAGAGGATAATCAACATTGCTATGCTGAAACTTGGGTATATGGTGTTGTAGAGAAGAAATAGAACAGAGAACCCTTCCACCACTGACCTGCCAGAACTGCAAACAGTAAGTTTTCCTCTTTAATTTTCAATTGGTGCATTAAATATGATTTTTTTTTTTTTTTTTTTAATAATAGTTGGATTGGTTTGGATGTAGATCTTTGGGTTATATGTGGCTTTGATTAAGGTATTTGCATTATGATGGTGGTGTATAGATTAAAACACATAGGAATGGAATTAAAGTCAGTGTCTTGACTTGCACAAGAAGGTATGCTCTGCACCACTTAGTAGTGGCGCATCCCAAGTGGAAACTACATCACATCTCTTTGACTCACTGAACCCACCCTTCATCAAAGCCCCACTGACTGCAATGCTTAATAGGGAACATTTTTAGCTAAAGTCCAGTATTTCTTCTTTTCTTGGTTTGGATGGAATTGGATTTTTTTGGTTGCCTAAGTTTAAGATAACTTCATTGTTTTTTTATTTTATTTTATTTTTTATAAAAGGAATTACAGACTCTTTTAGACAAAGATACATATATTTATTGAAGTTGGCACGATCTCCAGTAATAGTTGTGACTCCTATTTTGGTAGTTAACTTGGGACTGTTTTCAATTGACAAGTAGAACATTAACAAATTTGTTGATTGTGATTTTTATGTTGCAAAAGCCATTAAGAGTAGGAAAGAATCCTTAAAATTGCTTCTAATATTGCTGCATTTGGATGATTTAAAAGTTATATAGGCATGGCTTTATGCATAAACTTATGATGTTTTATTGCTGCTTTTGCGTGTTTTGAGCTTTTGACATTTGATTTTTTTAGTGAATTGATCTATGGGATTTTTCTCCTTAGTCTATGTGTGTGTTTAATTGTAATATATGTGTTCTAATTTTGGTATTATTCAATTCTAATATATGGGTGTTGCATTCTATTAATCTTATAGGAGTACACTAATCATCTTGAATGTCATTTGATTTCTTGGTACATGTTAGTCTATTAGTTAAATATTTTTTTATTTTATGCTTCTATTGAGAGATGATTTCTTTAGGAAATGTCTTTGAAATTCCTATCCACAATCAATCTTTTACTGAGTTAGTTATTTTTTAAAGATGATACTTATTCCTAAATCAGTTTATGATTCTTGATATGCAGATTATTTACAAATAGAATGTGCTTTTAATATATATATATATATATTATTCCAAATGCTTGCTGAACATTGAATTTACGTTTTAAATTAGTTTAGTCTTCGTCCTATGAGCATGCAACATTACAGGCATTTTTTTTGCTTATACCCAAAAATTTTTACGTGCATGTGTTTGCTGCATCCATACCCAGTTAGTGACAAATATATTGAATGATTTATGATAATAATAATCCTTTGAAGTTTATAGAGTGCAACATAGTGCACCATTCTTATGTTGATGTTACTTTGTTAGGTCTTAATTGCTATTAAGAGCCGGAGAGTAGTTGAGAAACTGCCAGAGACAAATAAGAAAATGTCTATTAATGACGTTGAGAAGAGGGCAAAAATTGTCAATATCCTTATGCACCAAGAAATTTATGGAAAAGGATTGAGCTAAAAGGCATCAAGTAGATGTACATGGCTTAAGAAAGGAATCAGGTAGCTGCAGATTTCTCTGTGAGATTCCATAAATGTAACTTTGATTTAGTGCTACCATCTTTTATTTTTTATTTTTTTATTTTTTATTTTTAGGGTAGTACAGTGATTGGTATTAATAAAACTCTACAATATAACTTTTTCAAGAGTTTTGGTTTTTTTTTTTTCCCTGCCCTAAGATATATCTTTTGTCCGTTTTTTGTATTCTTGAAATTAATTGTCCGTGTAGTCTAAATTTGATAGTTATAGTAAGAATCCTGTATTCGTGACAAACATAGTTTGTATAATTGAGGTTTTTTGTATTTTCGCTATTCAGTATGTCTTCATTTGACCATATTTAAAGGAGTTTCTCATCATTTAAAATAATAATAATAAAAATAAATATAAAAGGAAAGGTTTTTTTTTTTTCTTTAAAAAAATCAGTATATATATATATTTTTTTTTGAGAAAACTGTTAAGATATTTCTTTTAATTGTCTATGGAGTTATCATAATATTTTTATGATATCATGATAATGTTTGATTGGCCAATGGAGTTAGCACAAACTTTTTGTATCTTGATTACGTTTTTAGAGTTTGATAGACAATTAGTGAAAGAACTAATGTTCTACTAATAGAATTTTATTATGATTTTACATATTTTTCTGTGAATGATAAATAAAAGTAGCCCGCACATTGCGCGGGTCATGCACTAGTAATAATAATAGTCGAAGAACTGGATCAAAGAAATCCTGCTCTAAAGTTTCAACATGTAGTTGAGAGTTTGTGAAACTCCTACCTGGCCTTGACTATTTAATTAAATCTGGAAAAAATGAAATGTATGAAACTTGGAAGTTCAGTGATGTAGGGATAGATGGAGTACCTGGTTAGCTTTGGAGTGGTACCACTGTTAATACTCCTTCAACAATTCTTTTTCTCATGAATTTCCTAACCTCACTTATCTCATCAAGCAAAAAAGAAGTCCTACAAAATATAAATGGAAATCAACACCTATGTGCAATAGGAACAACAATATAATTGCAGAAAAGTCACTTGATATTTCACACAAAAAATAATCAAGTTGTAGACATTTCAAGATCATGATTCACACTTGATTGGCTTGAAGGACATGTTCTTTTAATCAAATTTCAATGCTAAAAATGAGGACCACCTGTGGTCATTCTTGCCATTGCTTTTGGGAGTCTTGTTTGGAAAAAAGATAAACACAAGCCCTCAGGGCCAACCTGCAGCTTCAGCAAATACAAATGCTTAGGAAACTTATGTGTAGAAATATTGAAAGAAGAATGAGGTGGTGCAGCTACTTGCAGAAATATTGATGGGAAGATGAGGTTAAAATACTTACAAGAAGTATTAGGTGTGGTCCGTGTGGAGGGAGGTTGAGTAGGTTGGCTGCTGTCCCCCTGGAATTTAAAAGCAAGGTAATAATTTTCAAAATCACATACTGAAATCTCATATGGCTATTTACAGCATATTGTTGTTTGAAAAACGTGTAGAATAGTGTTGTACCCCTTGAAAATATATTAAGAAAGAAAAGTAAAGAACATAATAACAATCAAAATGGATTCGGAACTGTCTTTCATTCGAAGGCATTACTTGTTTCCATGCGCTTAATATTTGCCTAGAGTTCGCTCCAAGAAATATAGCCATCACTACGTCCTCATGCCAATCCCATGGACATTTTAAAAGTTGAATAGAAATTGCTGGTGGTGAGCTGATAAATCCATAACATTCACAAAAAAAGAAAAAAAAGAAAACAAGGATTATTGATAGTCAAGCAAATGCTTAATTCAGTAGTAGCGAAAAATCAAAGTCAGAACACACTATTAATCGTTTGAAATTCCCAGGGTGCCAAGTTAAAAAGTTCCACCTAAACTATATTTTGTGAAGGCTGTCAATCTATATGGGTGCCAAGTTAAATACTTGTCTATACTTTGTCTGCAACAATCATTGTTTCATCCCTAAATAACGGACAATCATATTCTGCAATGGACCACATTAATGCCTCTTCCTGGAACTGATCAATAAAATGTTATTTCTGCGACAGAAAAAGAGAATAAATAAAAATCGTGGTTTTATCGTTCACTAAAAAATTATATCAAATAAATAATAAACCAATAGATGCATTAAATCATTTAATCAGTGTCTAGCTATCCCATGTTACATCATTCCATAGCTTTTCTAGTGAATAGGGAAGATGAAAGCCGAACTAATTTTTTTTTGGGTTATATTGTGATGTTTGAATTTTTTATTGGAATTAAGGTTTAGTTGACTTGAATACTAAGAACAAAAGAAAAAAAATTCAATGCCAGGGAACATTCTAGTGAATCTAAAAGAAATGCAGGGCAAGAAATGAGTTGAGAAAAAATATTGGCCTGACTAAAAATGAAAGGGATAAATGAATAATTAAATAATTAAAACCATGGAAATATAAATTTTTTTTCTAAACACAATAATCTTCTTGTTATTTCATAAATGAACAGATTATTGGGGGAGAGAAATTCAATCTCAAAAGACATTTTTTACTGCTTCTTGAAGCACTTTTGAGTTGTGGTACCAAATCAATATGACAATTTGCTGGTTTATGTATAACAAGAAGTATGTACCAAACTGTAATATTATGTTGCTGCATGTGATTGAAAAAAACAGGTGATGAGGACTTGGTCTATACTTTCGGTTTCATATGATCATCACCAATTAATATGATGGGGAAGTGAGCAATCTTGCTCCATTCTTTTCCTCTCTTCTTATCGCGGTACTGTTCCTTTCAACAATGGAGACTACTCATCAATCCTTAGTGAAGAAACAGAGGTAGGCAGCCCATCTCATTGGATAACATGTACTTGAGCTCAAGGCAGAAAGTCATTGTGGCACCATTCATCAGCCAATCCTTTATTAAGTGAAAAATATTTTGAGATATATTTATAAAAAAATAACCATAAAAATAAATATACTTGTAATCTGTTAGGTTCTAAGGAATTAGGAACTAATGTATTAGAACTTCATTTTGTAATGTTGGCAAATCATGATCAAAACGTTTTAGTCTTGTTTTAGACTTGCTCAAAGTATGTTTTTATGTAAAGTTGGAATCAATTGTTCTGCAGGATTTACTGTGTAAATATGCCTGGCTCGATCAATTAAGAATTAGACTCGATCAATCGAATCTCGTGTAGATTGTTTTTCTGTAGAATTTTCCAACTCAGCCCAAGCCTGTTTAACGTGTAGGGTTTTATGTTTTGCCCTAGGTATAAAAGGGAAAACCCTAGCCACGTTTTGAGGTTGCTCTTTATGCTGTGTGTGTGAATTTCTTGTGAGATCTAGAGGTGTTTGCCTTCACATACACTTAGGGTTATTAAGGATCAAGATTATGTCAAGAGCTTGATGATCATCTCAGTTGCTGTTTCAAGAGCTTAGAGATATACAAGCAGGAGTGCTTGTGCTTACTATGAATCCAAGAAAGAAGTAGTCCGAGGAATTGGAGCTGTCACGTGGTCGTGGTAGTAAGTTTCCTACTCGAGGTAGCAATAGGATGTTAATGGTCTAAGTTGCTATTGTGTAAACTTCAATTCTTTCATAGTGGATCTATTTTACCTTGAGGATAGCTAGGTTAAATACTCCCCAGGTTTTTTACCGGTTTGGTTTTCTTGGGTTATCATATCGTTGTGTTCTTTATTTTCCGCACTTTACAATGATATGATATATTTGTGTTATCCTAGATCTGATAATTTGACTAAGTAATCACTTAGCTAATTAACTAGGTTAATCTGGTTGTGTTTTAAGGGGTCTAAAAACGTACATAATCGAACTAATGACACATTATCTGACTATAAAACAGGGGCATGGGTCACATTGTGATTTTAGCTCATGTAATGACTTCATCATCCATATGTATGCAAGGATGTAAGCAATCTTTGCACCAATAATTTTACTTCTTTATTTGGCATCATTTCGTCTATGAAGGTTGAAGGACATACAGGTGAAAAGACAACAAATTAGCTCAATAAAGATATAGTGACTGAAAACAACTTTGGCAAAAGGAGTGATTTGCTAAGCCTATGAGCTGATTGTAGTTAGGAAGAGGAAAAACAAAAGTAGCAACATGTCCTCTGGCAAGGACTTTAAATCTTCACATCCATCGTGAAAGTCCAAATAGTGTGTAGAACACTAATGAACGTTTAGACCCCCCAAATATAAAGTTACCAACACAAGCTTATAATCAAACAATACATGTGCGGAAAATGAAATATAAGCTATAACCAAATTGGTAACACACTCTAAACCATAATTAATAACCAACACAACAGTAATTAAAAGGTAAAGGGAAAGGGAAGAAAGATGCAAATACAAAGATAACACGACGATGTGTTATTGAAGAGGAAACCGAAGTACTCGGTGAAAAACCTCTCCGTCGCCTTCCCTGCGGTCAACAATCCACTAGAGAATAAAGTTGGGATACATGAATAGCAGAAGACCCTCCAAGCCTAATCTACCCAGTGCAGTTAAGCCCTCCAAGCTTCTTTCTCCAACAGGGTTACTCTGAACCTTGTCTTCTCTAACTTACCAAATCCCGCAATAGCCCATTGCATTAACCAAAATGAATTGGTCCTTTCTGAACTGCTTCCCAAATACCAAAATACCTCTTCACAGATATGGGTATGGTGAGATAAGGATTTGACTAAATGTACCTCTCAAGGATATGTCAATGGAGAGGATGAGAGTAGAGGAATTTGGAGAATCAAAGGATGAAGATTGTGGATGAGTCAATCTTGTTTTTCTCTGGGGTTTCTCTCTCAAAATTCTCTCTAGAAGCTCTCAACATTTCGTGGGTATAAGGGTATTTATAGTAGGGTGTATGAGGAATGCGAAAGGTCAGTTTTCAACAAACAGGGCATTTTGGTGACTCGACCTCACGATTGGAATGAGTCGCAAGTTTGAGTCACGAGCTAACTGCCTGGCTAGACTGGAAGTTTTGTCCTGTAGTGCTCCAGCTGTCGTGATCCTTTAGCTTCCCTTGCATGCTTCTTACGTGTGCCATTCTGGCGACTTGCCAGTCGCGAGATACAGTCACGAGACTCCTTTGAATTGCACACAGCTTGAGTTTTCTTCACACTCTCTCACACACTACCCTTACATATTTCCCACTTAAATACAGGGTATCTAATTGTTAAATTACAAGCAAATTTGGCGCGGAATAAAGCCAACACACGATTGAATAAATTCAACCTTACAATCTCCTCCTTTGTCTATTCCGTGACAAAACCCTAAAACAGACTCTGGACTTAACATGTGAGTTGGGAACAGTTGCCAAAACTCACTCACATCTTAATTCTAGAAATTGTGAAGCTTTTGAACCATGTTAGGTTGAATTTATTCAATCATGAGTTGGCTTTATTCCGTACCAAATTTGCTTGTATTTTAGCAATTACATACTGTTGTGAAATTTTAAAATACTCACAAGTGTACAAATTGTACCAAAGTATAGTTAGACAAGAACGAGGTCGAACCCACATGAACTTGTATGAACGTAGGAAAATTAATTAAACCTTAACCAAATTAATCCTAATCTAGTTTAATGAAAATTGGTTTTTCTGAGATTAAATAAACTAAGCAAATAATAAAATTAAGCAAATAGTTAAACTAAGCAAAAGATATAAAGCAATAAAAAGATGTAAACAATCAAGAGAAAGGAATTAAGGTTTTGGAATCCGCCTTGTAAGTCATATCAGCATATATTTATGATCATTAATTTTTCCCAACTCACTATATGATAATCTAGAAATCAATCTTGCTATCATGGAAAATATTCTCATTAAAATCCTTATTTTAAAAATCAAAAACATGTTATTCTTCGCTTCTTAAGTATAAAACCAAATTATCAACTGTATCTGTAGCCAAACAAATCACAAGATATATTCAATTCTAAAAATCAAATCATAAATTGTATCCATTGACAGAAAAATCACAAGCGATATCCAATTTTATAATCAAGAATTAATAAACCAAGCATTCAATTAATTAAGACAAATCCTAAATCATGAGAAAAACATGATTGAACTCATATCTAGAATCCCATCTTAGTTAATTGATATGAAGCAAGAACAATTTAAATCATTAAAGAACAACTATTGTGGGAAAAATCAAATCACATAAATATTACTGATAATCCTTAACAAGGTTTCATCCTCAACCCTAATTATAAATTTAGTTATTCATGGTAATTGAAAGAAAACATAAAAATAAAATACTAAACATTCAACTAGACAAATAAAATAGAGAAATAAATAGTCGCAGTGCTAGAGAAAAGCCATAAAAGAAACTACGTGCTGCTCCTGCGCTCCAGTCCTAGCCGCCCTTAAACAATCTAACCTAGAGGCTTATATATGAAAAAAATAGCCGCACACTATTCTCTAATCCTAATACAAGTAGAACAAGGATTTCATATTTCAAGCCACGCACTAAGACTTTAGGTACATGCTTTGGTGAAGTAATACGGAGGCCCACAACAACAATTCAATTAGTGATTGATTTCCAAAGCCCACCACGTTGACTTGTTTTCTATTGTGACACCTGTGCTTGATTGTAGTTTCTTTCCTAGTAAACTTCATCCATGTTGAATTGCATCTTGGGCTTCTTCTTGAATTCACGCCTGGGCTGGATGCTCTACTTCTTTGGGCTGAATCTTTACTTCATGGCAAGCTCTTTCTCTTGAGTTGGCCTTATAATTGGCCTAACCCACCTAGCATTCAACTTGTGACTTGTTCAGCTTCTCCATTGTGAATAGCCTTTATTTTCCACAAAACAAATATAATATATAATTAGTCACAAAATAATATAAAAATAAGGCTAACTATGCAAATCTGATGGTACTTTATTGTATATATTTCATGCACATCACATACCCTGTATTTAGGTGGGATTTATGTAAGGGTAGTGTATGAGAGAGTGTGAAGAAATCTCAAGAAGTGTGCAATTCAAGGGAGTCTCGTGGCTGGATCTCACGACTGGCTCGCGACTGGCAAGTTGCCAAAATGGCACATGTGTGAAGCATGCAGAGGGAGTTGAAGGGTCACGGCAGCTTGAGCACTACAGGACAAAAATTTCAGTCTGGCTAGGCATTTAGCTCGCGACTCAAACTTGCAACTCGTTCTAGTCGCGAGGTCGAGTTGCTAGAATGCCCTGTTTGTTGTAAAATGACTTTTTGCATTCCTCATACACCCTACTATAAATACCCTTATACCCACGAAATTTAGAGAGCTTCTAGAGAGAATTTTGAGAGAAAAACTCTAGAGAAAAACAAGATTGACTCATTCAAAATCTTCATCCTTTGATTCTCCAAATTCCTCTACTCTCACCATCTCCATTCACATATCCTTGAGAGGTACATTTAGCCAAATCCTTATCTCACCATACCCATATCTGTGAGGAGGTATTTTCGTACTTGGGAAGCAGTTCAGAAGGGACCAATTCATTTTGGTTGATGCAATGGGCTATTGCGGGATCCGAAAAGCTAGAGAAGACAAGGTTCAGCGTAACCCTGTTGGAGCAAGATGCTTGGAGGACTTAGGTGCATTGGGTAGATTAGGTTTGGAGGGTCTTCTGCTATTCATGTATCCCAACTTTATTCTCTAGTGGATTATTGACCTCTTGGAGGGCGGCCGAGAGGTTTTTTGCCGAGTACTTTGGTTTCCTCTTTGATAACACATCATTGTGTTTTCTTTGTGTTTGCATCTCTCTTCCCTTACTCTCTACCTTTTAATTACTACTATGATTGTGATTAATTTCTGTTTGGAGTGTTTTACCAATTTGAGTATAGCTTATATTTCATATTCCGCACATATATTGTTTGATTATAAGCTTGAGTTGGTAATTTTGTTTTTGGGGGTCTAAACGTTCATTGGTGTTTTACACACTAATTGAACTTTCAAACCATACGAACAAGTATTTCCTAAAAACAACAACACAAGACGATCATTGTAAGCAGAAATCTTGACATGCAGCAGAAATCTTGAAATGCATATGGAGCAAGCACAATGCGATCAAGTAGTAAAGATTAAAGCAATAAAGCATGACTTGACTAAACAGGAACAATCACTATAAATAGTGATCACAATGATCATTCACACAAGGAATGAACATCCGGACATGCAAGATAATAAGCTCAATGTAAAGTATCATTTGCATGTCCAACACTCAACCGATACAAAAACTTAAGGTAATTGCATCAAGGATATAAAATCCAACAAGGGCACAAGAGAGAAGTACTAAAGAAAATGCATAACATTAACTAAAAGTACCGAGCTACAAAGTAAAGGTACAATGATAAAGCACTAAATATGAACTAAAAGATTTAAACCAATGTACTAGAAGTTTTAAACAAACACAATATAAATAACCAAGAGTTGTAATAACTATAAACAACAAAAGCCATAAATAGCATAAACTAGGAATGCTAAAAGTTTCTCCCCCTCAAAATGATGCTCCCCCTCAAGAGCAACTCCTATTCCATATCTCCCCCTTTTTGTACGGAATGGCCAAAGGGCTACTGCTGTGTAGTGAAGCTGTCAAACTTTGCTGAAAGCAAATTCAGCTGTTCTTGGATAGTAGTTAGCTTGTCAGATTGCTCATTTTGGACATCTCGCATCCCGTCAATCCTCTCAAGGATGATCTGAAATGCATTTGGAGGTACAGCAGGAGATGATGAAGCTCGACTCCTTTTAGCACAACTTCGTGAGCTTGAGGGTTGTCCTTCTACTTCCGTCTCAGTGTCCATAGGTTCTCCTTGTGCATGATCACCCTCTTCTTCATCACCCAAAAGGCGAACTTTGATTCATGCAATTGTTAGAGCATTGATAGCTGGAGGAGTAGGCATGAGACTGATGTCTTGGAGAATTTCCACACCTTTTGCTCGAAAGAGCCTCATGAGAAGACTAGGGAGAATCAGCTTTACCCTTGAAGTTGTTCTTGTTTCATCAGCAATAATGCAAAAAGCATGAGCACTAATATCAATGTAAGTGTTCTCTCGAAGCTCCATGAGAAAAATGGCTCTTGTGTTATTAATGGTGCTCATCTTCTTCATCGGATACAGGTTGAACATCATGATTAAGGTAAGACATCTTAGATCAGGTGGAAAAGTAGTTGTGTTGAGACATTTTCCCTCTCTAACACCACCAGTATGAGATTGAACCGTCTCTATGGAGAGCATTCTGTCCTTGTAGTGAGTGAAATCATGCTCTAGATCCTCAAAGCCAAGAACATCATCAATATCCTCTAAGTCAATGTTGAATTCATGACCTCTAATCCAACAATTGATTTTATCCTCCCTTAAAATGGCATTGGCATAGAATTCACAGATCAAAGGTTCACATACCCCAGGGAGATCACAAAGGAGCTTATCCCAACCTCTGTCTTGAAAGCAACCTGGGATAAAATAATCCTTCAAATCAACCAAGTCCACAAATCTCTCTTGGATGATTGGAGCCTTCTTATATAACTGATCGTATCTCTCAAAGTGTTTAGTAGAACGGAACCGAGAATTGTCCATTTTCCTCCTTTTGTCAGCATGATGTGCAAGAGTCCTCTTCTTTGGAGTCATCTGCAAAAACATAGCAGCACAAACCACAACACAGGGCACAACATATGATAACACCAAAAATTAGTACCAGGTTAGTAGCAATAAAATGGACTTAGAATTAGGCCAAAGATTTAAACTAAAGCATAGTTCAATAGCAACTAGACATGAGAGAACACATAGCATCAAGGCACAACAAAGTTTACGCATTAATTCCTCAAACATATCAAAAAGTGTGTGTGTGTGTGTGTGCAAATAACACCATGTACAACCTAGGGCATATTGCAAAACACATAACTAGAGATGCATTTTACACATATTGTATTCCATGAACACCCTACAATCACTGTATTCCATGAAATCCTCAAAAACACAAGAAGGTGTCGATAAGGCATTTACCCATTGGTATGATATGCGTAATGTAAGGTTGAATTTTATCAACCATCTTGTTGGCTTTATTCCGTGCCAAATTTTCTTGTATTTTAGCAATTAGTAACCTTGTATTTAGGTGGGAATCATGTAAGGGTAGTGAGTGAGAGAGTGTGAAGAAATGCTCAAGATTGTGCAAGGATGCAGAGACTCGCGGGTGACTCGCGACTGGCAAGCCGCCAAAGTTGGCACACGTGTGAAGCATGCAGGGGAGCTGAAGAGTCATGCCAGCTATTACACTATAGGACAAAAGTCCTAGGCTGGCCAGGCCGTTAGCTCGCGGCTTGAACTCGCGACTCAGCCCAGTCGTGAGGCCAAGTCGTCAGACCACCCTGTTTGGGAAAAACTGACTTTTCACATTCCTTCTCACCCTATTATATATAGACCCTTATACCCACGAAATGTAGAGAGCTTCCAGAGAGAATTTTGAGAGAGAAACCCTAGAGAAAAACAAGATTGATTCATCCACAATCTTCACATAAAGACTCTTCAAATTCCTCTACTCTCTTCCTTTCCATTGTTAAATCCTTGAGAGGTACATTACCAAAACCTTTTCTCACCATACCCATTATGTGAGAAGGCTGTTTGGTGCTTTGGGAAGCAGTTAAGAAGGGACCAATTTCATATTGGTAGATGCTATGGTCAAGTAGCGGAATCCGGTAAGCTAAAGAAGAAATAGGAACCTTGTTGGAGTAGGAGCTTGGAGGGCTTAGGTACATTGGGTAGATTAGGCTTGGAGGGTTTTTTGCTGTTCATGTATCCCAACTACATTTTTTAGTGGATTATTTACCGCTTGGAGGGCGGCGGAGAGGTTTTACGCCGAGGGCTTCCGTTTCCTCTTCGATAACACATCGTTGTGTGCATCTCTCTTCCCTTAATTTTTGCCATTTAATTTCTGCTATGGATGTGATTTTACTTGGTTTAGATTGATTATCAATTCTGTATTAAGCTTATGTTCATATTCTGCACATTAATTGTTTGATATTAAGCTTGAATTGGTAATTTGTTAATTGGAGGTCTAAACGTTCATAGTGTTTTATTCATTAATTGAACTTTCACGCAACACAACACAAACAAGGTATACTACTCAAGAACGAGAAGCAAACATGAAAATATGTATAATAAGCATCATGCTATCAAAACCAACAAAACCCATTCAACAAACTCAACAAAATATACCCAAACCACATCCAACATCATATTTTCGAAACTCAACAAAAACACAAAATCCAATAAATCAAAGGTTAGAAACATGCAATACTTTGAGAAAAATAGAGAACCCATACCTTTTCTTGAAGATTGGTGAAGAGATGATGAAGAAAATGGAGTTTTTGAGAGTGAACACGGTGAGTTTGGAAGAGGGAGACAATGAACAGTCACAATATGCGAGGGAAAACTGAAAAGTTTTTTGAAAACTGCCCTGAAAATAACCCTCAATGCACAAAACACGCGTTTTTCGCGACTAGAATGAGCCGAGAACAAGTCGCCAGTGCAAGTCGCCAAAAACCCGTGTGACAAAATTTGAAAAATTTTTCTAAGTGTTTTTCGCAACTGGAAGTTTCACTCCCGAGTAAGTCACGACGGGAGTCGCCAATCATTTTGAGTAAACCTCGTGACTGGAGCTTCCACTCGCGAACCAGTCCCCAACATGAGTCGCGAAAACCCAAAAACCTAGATTTTTGAAATTTTTCTAAGTCCTTTTCGCGACTGGGGCCTTGACCCGCTAGAGTGTCGCTAGGAGATTCTGAGTAAACTCGCTATTGGGGGCACGCGACTTGCTTGACCCGCGAGGTAGAGTCGCCAAAACAGGGTTGAATAGTTTTTGAAATTTTTGAAAATTTTCAAAATAAAAACACTTTATAAAAACAACTAAAACACTCAAAAATATTTTTGATTTAATTTTTTAAGCCAATTTAATGGTTTATATTACTACACTGTAAAATTTTTAATGTTCTCCACACGGTAATCTCTATTTTATTTTTTACTTCTCCTTACAACCTCTTTGTTTTCCAATCAATGATGACTAATTGACGTTTGGTTTTTTTTTTCTTTATCTACTCTTTATTACTTTGTATTGGTTTTTTTCTATACCATCTCTCTCTCTCTCTCCATTGGCAACCTATCATTTTCCAAAATTTGATGATGATTCTATGACATTAAATATGCATTATTTGTTTTTTTTTTTTTTTTTTTTTTCTTCCTTTGATGCATTAGGTGTGAGAATGAGTGTTTCCCTAGCATTACTCCACTTAATGTGGACAATTTTATTTATATAATTTAGGCAAAATATTATATTTTAAAATTTTGAAAATAAAAAGGAGTGGAAATATAAATAATTTAATGATATATATGGGGGATGTGGCTGAATTTAAATGTTAAATAAAATGATATGAAAAAAAAATAAAAATAAAATACATAACAATAAACACTAACTTATCCAAATAATTCTATGTAATATAATAAAAGTACATTCTTATATACTATTTTTAATTATTTATAATGCAATATGATAATATTTAACAATCAAAGTCATAAAAAAATAAAATTAAAAATTAAAAAAAAAAACTTAAAACACAACTAAATACCATCAACCAAAATAGAGTTCTAAAGAATACAAAACTTTATCAAGCTAAAATAGAGATGCAAGAAAAATAAAAATAAAAATCCACCAAAAAATTAAGGGAGAAAGAGTGGGAAATGACCACTTTTTTGTGAGAGAAAATTATGTAAAGAATGGAAGAGTGAATGACAAATTTATACTAAGAGTATTAGGACATATGTGATTCACTTGTTAGGAACATATGTCACTATTTTATGTAATTGGCTAATCCTTTGACAAAACACACTTTACTTGTATTTGAGTAGATCTAGGATGTATTTAATACTTCAAGAAACTTTGTTTCAAGATCAAGTGTTGAAGCCATGCAAGTCTGTCCAAGATTCAAGATTCAAGCTGAAAAGTGCCTGTCATTAAAGCTCGACAGCTAGCCATCTATCGAGCTTAAAGAGTTGTCCAGCCCCGTGGCTCGACAGTAACTCGACATATAGGGTATCTGTCGAGGTTTATGAAAAACAGAATTTCAGTTCTGTTTTGACTCTAATCCATGATTATGTGTTTGGGCTTTCTTTTCTCACAACCCTATACATATAAAAGGATTACTTTAAGGGCCGTCAAAGAGTTCACAAGTTGCACAAGTGTTGAGCAAAGTTTGTTCAAGCAAATTATGACCAGAGACAGAATTTTCCCTAGTTCATCATTCTTGTGAAGAAGTTGTTGTGTTTGTGCACCGTAGGGTTTTGTGACCAAGCATCTTCTTGATCTTCATCGTGGATGAACTGAAGAACTTTGCAGCCAATAACCTTCTCTAGTTGGTGATTGAAGTCGCGTATTGGGATCCACGCAATTGGTTAGTCACGTACTGGGAGCCGTGCATCAAAAGGAGAAATTGTCACTACAGAACAAGTCCAATTGGGTATTAGGGTAAGGGTTCAACTGTAGGTTGGTATAAGGTACTGGGATTCCTTTACTTGTAACTGCTTGTTGTGATAATAGTGGATTCTCGGGAGTGGTGACCTTAAAATCACACGGTGGGGTTTTTGCCGTGTTGGTTTTCCCCATTTGTAAACAAATCATCGTGTCAATTTATTTTATGCTCTATACTTAGTTTATTGGTGATTTGTTTGTGCTACCATGTGTTTGCATGTTAATTTGATTAATTAATAAACTTGGCTAATTAATCAATTAATTCATCACAAGGGGTCAATTCATTTTTGGCCTATCAAAGAAGATGATAATAAAAAGAAACAAAATAAAGGAAGAAGTAAGGTTGAATTTAATCAACCATTTTGTTGGCTTTATTCCATGCCAATTTGCTTGTAACTCAGAATTTAGAAACCCTATATTTAGGCAGGAATTATGTGTGAGAAAGTGTGTGAGAAAGTGTGAAGAAAAGCTCAAGAGTGTGCAACTCAGCAGGGCCTTACGACTGGATCTCGCGACTGGCAAGTCACCAAAGGAGGCACACATGTGAAGCATGTAGAGGAGCTGAAGAGTCACGCCAACTAGAGCGCTACAGGACAAAAATTCCAGTCTGGCCATTCAGTTAGCTCACGACTCAGTCCAGTCGCGAGGTCAAGTCATCAGACCACTCTGTTTGGGAAAAACTGACCTTTCGCATTCCAAACACACACCATTATAAATACCCCTTATACCCATGTATTGTAGAGAGCTTCCAGAGAGAATTTTGAGAGAGAAACCCTAAAGAAAAATAAGATTGACTCATCCACAATCTTTATACTTTGATTCTCCAAATTCCTCTACTCTCACACTTTCCATTGTTACATCCTTGAGAAGTACATTTAGCCAAATCCTTATCTCACCATACTCATATTTGTGAGATGGGTTTTTGGTGCTTGGGAAGTAGTTAGGAAGGGACCAATTGATATTGGTTGATGCTCTGGGCTATAGCGGAATCCGGTAAGCTAGAGAAGACAAAGGTTCGCGTAACCTCGTTGGAGCAGGAGCTTGGAGGGCTTAGGTACACTGGGTAGATTAAGCTTGGAGGGTCTTCTGCTGTTCATGTATCCCAACTTCATTCTCTAGTGGATTATTGATCGCTTAGAGGGCGGCGGAGAGGTTTTACCGCGAGGACTTCGGTTTCCTCTTCGATAACGCATCATTGTATTGTCTTTGTGTTTGCATCTCTCTCCCCTTTATCTTTGCCATTTAATTACTGCTGTGGTTGTGATTATTTATGGTTTAGATTGTTTTATCAATTCTGTTTTAGCTTATGTTCATATTCCGCACATACATTGTTTGATAATAAGCTTGAATTGGTAATTTGTAATTTGGGGGTCTAAACGTTCATAGGTGTTTTACACACTTATTGAACATTCAATTGGTATCAGAGCGGGTGCACTTGCTGTGGTTTAATTACCTTAGTGCGATCCTTGACCTCGTTTGAGATGGACTGGTCTCAATCTTTAAATGCTCCATATTTTGATGGTAGCAATTATGCCTTTTGGAAAGTCCGGATGAGGGCATTCTTGTATTCAATTGATGAAAGTGTATGGCATGCGGTTGATGTTGGATAGACTAAGCCGGAGGCTACCAAATCCACATGGGATAAGGTAGCTCTCGCGGCGGCTAATGCAAATAGCAAAGCACTAAATGCTATTTTTTGTGGTGTATCTCCAGATGAGTTCCACAGGATATCTCACATCACTATTGCCAAGGAGGCATGGCAAATATTGGAGACCACGTATGAAGGAACAAAGAAGGTGAAAGAAACTAAGTTGTAGATGCTAACCACTCGGTTTGAAGAGCTGAAAATGAGTGAAGACGAGTCATTCGACTCATTCTATAGCAAGCTGAATGAGGTGGTTATTGGTAAGTTCAACTTGGGTAAGAAGATGGAGGACGCAAAGATAGTGAGGAAAATCCTTCGATCATTGCCAAAGAGCTTCCATGCAAAGGTTACAGCAATTGAAGAGAGTAAGGACCTTGATGATATTAAAGTTCAAGAACTGATTGGCTCACTTCAAACATATGAGCTGTCATTGCCATCACAAAGGAAGAGCAAATCCCTTACTCTTAAGATGATTAATGAAAGGGTAGAAGCTCATGACTCATCGGATGTGGATGTTGTCGAGAAAGATGTTGCATATCTTGTGAAGAATTTTTGAAAATTCTTGAAGTTCAAGAACAATGGAAAATTTGCTAAGAAGGGGAAATTCCCAAGTTCTGCAAAGGAGAAAAAGGACTTCAAAAGGAAAGATGGGAAGGAGTCCCAATCCACTTAAGGAGTCACTTGTTTCGAATGCAATGGACATGGACATTTCAAGAAAGAGTGTCCTAATTATTTAAGAATGAAGGGCAAGGTGTATGCCACCACTCTTAGTGACTCGGGTTCTTCCAATTCAGATTCGAAGGAAAGTTGTGATGGAGAAGGGAACTACTCGGCCTTTATAAAAATCGCTCCCGTTGAATTGTCGGATGATTTGAGTTTGCTTGTAAAAGAGCTTGAGGAGAACACTAATGAGGAATCAATGGGAGTTGTAGAAGAATCAGTGGGTTTGCAAGAGAACTACAATTCCCTCCTTGAGAAGTTAGGAGAATATGCAAGAGTGGCCAAGGCAGCCGTTAAAAAGATGAAGAAGGCAGAGGAGGATTATAGAAGTCTTCTAGTGCGATAGAAGGAGGCTAAATGTGAAATAGAGATGCTGAATGGAGAGTTAACTGAGGCTTACACAAAGGTCAAATTCCTTGAGCTTGAAGTGATTCAAACGAATGCTAAAGTAGAGCGAGTCTCGTCCAAGAAGCTTGATGAAGTCCTTTCTCATCAAAAACCTTTCTCCAACAGAATCGGATTGGGATATACTAAAGAGAGTAGTTCGGCTGTCAATATCTCCAAGGAAGTAAAGTTTGTGAAAGCCAAAGAATCGATAGTAGTTGACACTAGTGTTGAGAAAGTAAAGGTGGAGAAGAATAGAAATGTGGCTGACCAACGGGTGTTGAATAAGTCTCGTAACCAATCAGTGATCAGGTCTGAAGCCAAAAGGAAATCACTTCCAAAATCACAAAGAGGTCCAAGAACAAAACAATTCTGCCATCATTGTGGACTTTAAGGACACACCAGACCAAATTGTCATAAGCTTAGAGCATTGAAGAATGCAAGTGATCAAAGGTCAAGAGGACCAAGAAATGATAAAAGGAATTGGACTGTTGAACAATCAAGAGGTCGAGATGGCGATACCGGAGTGATGGATGTGAGGAAGATGATTGATGCATTCACCACCTGTTTGGCAAGCTTCAACAGAAGGTTTGAAAGCAATAACACTCGTACCCAATCCTATATGGATATCACCCCAAACGCACGTGACGTGTGGGTGAAGAAGGGTACTCATGCATAAGCATTACAACATGTCCATGCATTAATACTTCCTATGTTTTGTGACTTTGCTTGGTTGTTTTAAATGTTTTTACATTGTTGTTTTTTATCAATTTTTTCTTGCTTTTGTGTCAAAAATCCAAAAACACATAAAAAGACTGTCCTCTATCCATGACAAACAGGGGTCAATGGATCAATACAGCAAAGATTAACCCTAATCAGAGTGTGCCTGATCTGATACCACTCTGATAGGCCAAAAACGTATTGACCCTTTATGATAAATTAATTGATTAATTAGCCAAGTTATTTAATTAATAAAATTAACATGCAAAGCACGAGGAAGCATAAACAAATCACCAATTAAACTAAGTATGTAGCGGAAATTAAATTGACACTGTGATTTGTTTTCGAACGGGGAAAACTTACATGGCAAAAACCCTACCGGGTGATTTTAAGGTCACCACTCCCGAAATTCCACTATTATCAAAACAAGCAGTTACAAGTAAAGGAATCCTAGTACCTTTTACCAACCTACAGTTGAACCTTACCATAATACCCAATTGGACTTGTTATGTAGTGACAATTTCTCCTTGTAATGCACGGCTTCCAGTACGTGACTAACCAATTATGCGGATCCCAGTACACGACTTTAATCACCAACTAGAGAAGGTTGTTGACTGCAAAGTTCTTCAGTTCATCCACACGATGAAGATCAAGAAGATGCTTGGTTACAAAACCCTACGGTGCACAAACACAGCAACTTCTTCACAAGAGAGATGAACTAGGGCAAAACTTTGTCTCCGGTCACAATTTGCTTGAACAAACTTTGCTCAATGCTTGTGCAACTTGTGTACACTTTGACGGCCCTTAAAATAATCTTTTTATATGTCTAGGGTTGTGAGAAAAGAAGGCCCAAAGATACATTCACAGATTCCAAGAAAATCAGATCAGAATTCTGAAATTCTTAAACCTCGACAGATAGCATCTGTCGAGATGCTGTCAAGCCACGGGGCTGGAACAGCTTCTTAAGCTCGATAGATGCTAGCTATCAAGCTTTAATGATAGGAACTTCCTTGGCTTGTTTCTTGGACAGACTTGCATGACTTTAACACTTGATCTTGAAACCTTATTTCTTAAAGTATTAAAAACATCCTAGATCTACCCATTTACAAGTAAAGTGCGTTTTGTCAAAGGATTAGCCAATTATAGAAAAAAAAAATGACATATGTTCTTAACAAGTGAAACACATATGTCCTAACAATCTCCCGCTTTGGCAATCTGTGACAAAACCACAACAAACAAATGAACATATGAGAGAAGTCATAAATCACTCAACTCATATTCATTTGTTGAATACAATAAAATCTATCTTAACACAAACTCTTGAAAAACTTTGCAAGAAGAGAGTTTATGGCAAGTAGACTTTGACAACCTGTATTTTTGAAACACTTTAAACAAAAATCATCAAGGCATCTTTGTGTGAAACAGAAATAATAGATTGCATACACGTAATAAGAAGCATGTGCATAAAGAGAGAAAAGAAACAACACAAGTAAGGGTAGGTGAAAGAAAAACATACATCAACATATAAAGAAGATAAGTACAATGTACGTCAAAAATGGTCACAATACCTGTGTACAAGATATGAATGTATCTAAAGTAGAGAAAAGAAAAAGATACATATAATCCTCACTACATCCCTCAGATATCAACACTCTCTCTAACAAAATGGTCCTATACTAACTCTCCCCCTAAGTATGACTACTTTCATAGACAAAACTACTCCCCCTTTTTGTCACGAGTGACAAAGGGTAAGAGTGTTAAGTAGACATCTCATCGGTAGAGCTAGCATCTTCATCATCATCACCATCAGAAGCATCATTGTCATCACCATCATCATCATCCTCAGCCTCAGAATTAGAAGCCACTAGAGGAGGTGGAGGAGAAGCCTCAAGAGCAAAGCCACCCATGATCGCCTGCCGCCATGCAATATGGCCGACACAAACGTTCAGCTGATACAGCTCAGTAGAGAGTGTATCAAGGCGAGCATCCATGTGCTGAATCTGCGCCATGATGTCTCTAAGAGTCACATTGCCCATAGAAGAGGAGGGAGTGGATGTGGATGGAGCTGATCGGAATGGAGCCGAATGAGAGGGAGGAGCTGCTGACCCAGACTACCTCGACCTAAATTGTGCCTCGCTATGTTTAACGGTAGCGGCATCTATGACACACATGAAGAAAAAAGGGTAGGATGCTGGAAAGGGAACAGAGAAGTGGCGTATGACCCTCGTGATAGCCGAAGGAAAGATGAGCTTATCACGGGATGCCGAATCCTGATGAACATCTATAATAGAAAGAATAAAATGAGAAGGGAAATCTATAGTGAGATGCTTAAGGAGGGACAAAAAAAGTCAAGCGCGAGGCTCTGTGATAGAGTTATAGTGAAAGAGAGGATGGAGAACAAAAGTCATCACCATGTTCAAAAACTGAGAAAATGGAGAACAAAAGTCACCCCAAACAGAAAGGCGCTCACTGGAAGAAGACTTGAGCTCATCCTTGGACACAGTCCTCAAACACTCACAACCAGGATAGTCAGGAAACTCTACCTTAGGAACATGAAACACATCCACAACAAGCTGTGGTGTGATAGGAATGCGCGTACCTCGAACGCGAGTGAGGAAATGAGGTACTGAACGATCAATTCCATGCATGTTGGAGTAAAACTCCTGGATCAGCATGGAAGGACATGTGACTGGGATGTCACACAGTGACTCCCATTCCGGACTATGAATGACATCGGGAAGGTCAGTGTCGGCGAAGTCCGCCAGGACGACTTGGCGTTTAGAATGAATGCCTCATCGGGAAAAGTTCTCCGAGAAAGCTTGTCGGGCATCCTCATCATGGAACCGCATATGAGAAGGAGTAGGATCAGAAGACGAAGATGTCCCAGAACGAAGAAGGTTCTGGGACAGAGTAGACTTACGTTTCGGTGTCATAGACACAACTAATGTAAACAGAAGAGAGAGGGAGAGACAATCAGAAAAGTCCTAAAATATTTCAAATATAACAAGTATATTGAAAAACGAGTACGTATGCATGGGAATGCATGAACATGTGATATGCAAAAGAAATAGCATCATGGGCTTAGCCCAATCCAATCCTACCAGCACACAATCAATTGCACACATCTAAAATGCATGATAATACTGTTATAATGCTTATCTGATGCAATGCATGAGATTTTAAACTCATTTAAGCAAAAACCCATCCCAAAATTTCAACAATAACTCATCAATTTTGAAAAACCCCAAAAATTTTCAAAAACCTGAAAACCTAGGTTTTAAAACATGAAATGCATGTAAATGAGAGAAAAGAAACTTACCAAGTGTAGAGAAAAACTTTGAAAAACACTTGGGAATGAGGTTTGGAGTGAGAGAGTGTGTTTTGGGAGGTGAGAAGACAAGTCTATCAAGAGAGAGATCGAGAAAAATGAGAAGGAAATCGCGATTTGCGCTTAAATAGAAGCCTAGTAAATCTTGATAGATAAATGTGTCGAGAGGTGTCAAGACAGGTGTCGAGCTAGGTGTCGAGAAAAAAAGGTATCGACAGATGTAGCTGTCGAGAATCTATCGAGGGATAGTTCAATAAAAGGCTAAAAAAAAGCTCGCTCGATCCACCAGCTGTCGAGAAGCTATCGAGAGGTCAGGAGATTGCTCGATCGATCCACCTAGCTGTTGAAAAGCTATCGAGAGGTTAAGAACTTTCTCGATCGATCCACCAGTTGTCGAGAAGGTGTCGAGATTGAAATAAGAAACAGCTTAAGAGCTCGACAAATAGCCAGGTCTTGAGGAGGTGTCGAGGAACTGTCGAGATTGCTTTTAAAAATAGTTTTTCAAGAAGGGAAAAACACAGATATGAATGCAATCAAGCATGCAACTCAACCAATGATCCAATCAATATTTTAGACTCTCAAAATCATCTCTCAACAATAATTTTAAGCACATGGATCCCAAACACACACACACACACACACACACACACATACACACACACACTAAACAAGTCTAACCAATTTTATATTTCAAAAACAAGTCAGAACAGTTTAGTGAGCATACATTAACACATGTAAACCTTGTGATGGCCAAATCACATTGTACCTGCACATGTATCAAGAGTAGTAAAGAATATTGCGTGTTGTGTGCAAAAAACATCGCAAGATTGCAAATGTGTCAACATGTTATGACAATTTAAGATATGAGAAAATCACTTTAACTCACACACAATCATAACTGTTTGATGGGGACTATCACCTTCGAGATACATCTTATAACTCTCATATCTCCTAGAATACACGCTTGCAATCATATATAAAGCATTTTGATCTTTTTGCTTTTTATTTTTCTTTGCATAGTTTTCTTTCAACCAAACCATGCATGAGCATATAAGAGATAGGAAAGAAATACCCAATTATGTTAAGCATTTGACATTCCAATTTTGTTATGCTGAACCACACAAATGTCATTCATGATTGGCGGGCAACAGTGGTGAGATGGTTATTTATGCCTTTCTCTTAGGATTTTTTAGTCCTTCCTGTCAAAAAGAGTGATACGAGTGTTAAGTATAAGAGATAACTTAATCTTACTCATCACAAACAAAAGCCACAAAGCTCACTTGCTTAGTTGTATATAGAGATGCTTATCTAAGCTACAAAAGATACAAAGTTTAGAAAACTTTCTTTCAATGGCCATCCAAGGTACACAAGTACCAATGTACACAAAACACAAACTGCTTTTGTATTTTTTTGATTTTCAATTTTTTTATTTTTATTTTTATGAAAAAAAAATAAACAAAATTGAAAATAAACAAACAAAAACATGTTAAGCAAAGCAAAGCAACAAAACTAGAATGACTCAAAATAAAAGCAAAACACACAAGTTATGCAAAACAAAAACAAGAAGAGAGAGAAGAAAGTGATAGAATCACTTGGAACCCTTTTCCTTCCACACCTTAGAAGAACCTTCGTTTGATTAAACCCTTGAACCGGCGGTGAGGGGGAAGAGTTGAAATCGTTCAAGTTCGAAAGGAATATGAAGGTTTTGAGAAGATCTCCAAGAGGTGCAAGAGAGGATTGAAGCTGATTCTGGCTTCTAGATGCTATCATGACGTTGCTCTGTTGAGTGGCTAACCACTTATAGCAATTTGGTCAAGTATGACCGGCAACTCCACAATGATGACAGAGATGCTGCTTCTTTTATTTAGGCTTTTGAGAGTTAGCCCTCTTAGCCCTAGGGTTTTTAATTTCTTTCTTTTCAAGCTTAGGGGGTGCTCCTAAGATAGATTTACCTTTATCTAAGTTCTCACTAGCTAATTCAGTTTTAATCTCATTATTCTCAATTTTAACATTATTAGCAAGAGGAACAAAAACAGTAGTACTAGCAGAAGCAATACTGGAAGAAGAGAAGTCATACCCCAAACCAGTTCGATCAGAAGCATATTTCTGAATGCTAAGCATCTCGTTAAGCTTCGCACTTGAAGTCCTCTCCAATTGAGCTCTAACTTGAAACAATTCTACTTCAAGCTTCTTGGTCTTCTCAGCCAAGAAATTGTTCTCAAACTTCAGTGCTCTAATAGTCTGATTAGCTTCATCAAACTTTGTGGAAAGCTCTTCACGATCAAGTTCCTCATCACTGAGCTTCTTGGTGGCCAGCCTATAAAGTTTCTCGTGTTTCTCAAAAAGCTTGTATAGTTTCTCATAGGCTATATGGATATCATCTTGATCATCCATCTTCTCAAACTTAGAATCCACCAATTCCTTTTCTTTATCCACATCTTCAACAATCCCCTCAGTAGGATAAACAGTGGCAGTGAAGGCATTCAAGATTCCGTCATCCTCATTGTCGGAATCATCCTCAGGCTTAGTGTCGCTTAAAGTAGCAGTAAGTGCTTTGCTCTTCCCAATGCTCTTGAGATATGTAGGACACTCCTGTTTAATGTGACCAAAGCCTTGACACCCAAAGCACTTAGGTCCTGAGGGAACAGTGTATTGACTGCCATCCCTAGCATCTTTCTTCCCTTTATCTTGGCTCTTAAACTAAGAAGAACTGGATTGCCTACGGTCCTTGTCGAAGCCCTTCCCATTGGCATTCTTCATGAATTTCTTGAATTGCCTGGTGATGTAGGACTTCATATTGGAATCTACATCGTCTAAACACTCATCCGTGTCACTGCTCTTGGCCTTCAGTGCCATGCTTTTGCCTTTACCCGATTTGCCAATTCTCATTAACCCTAGCTCGTAGGTCTGCAGATTGCCAACCAGCTTTGTCAAAGGAATCTTGTCAATATCCTTTGATTCCTCGATCGTCGTGATCTTTGCATGGAATCTCTCAAGTAGAGATTTGAGCACTTTCCTCACAATTTTGGGTTCAGGAATGGTTTCCCCAAAATTGAAGGCTGAGTTCACTATGTCCTTGAGTTTGGCATAGAACTCATCGAACGACTCATCCTCCTCCATCTTGATTTCTTCAAAGCTTGTAGTGAGCCTCTGAAGCTTTGAATCTTTGACAGCCTTGGTTCACTCATAGGTTGTCTGGAGAATGGTCCATGCCTCCTTAGCAGTTTCAGTAGAGGATATCTTCTTGAACTTCTCATTAGTGACCGCACTGAATAAAGCATTCAATGCCCTACTGTTGAAGTTTGCCACCTTGATCTTGGCGTCATCCCAATCGGCCGGCGCTTCCTTCAGCTTGGTCTAGCCTATCTCAATAGCTTGCCACACTTTCTCATCTAAAGACTGTAAGAAAGCTCTCATGCATACTTTCCAGTATGCATAGATAGTGCCATCAAATAAAGGAGTTATAATTAAAAACTGTCCTCTATCCATGACAAACAGGGGTCAATGGATCAACACAGCAAAGATTAACCCTAATCAGAGTGTGCCTACTCTGATACCACTTGATAGGCTAAAAATGTATTGACCCCTTATGATAAATTAATTGATTAATTAGCCAAGTTATTTAATTAATCAAATTAACATGCAAAGCGCATGGAAGCACAAACAAATCACAAATTAAACTAAGTATGTAGCGGAAATTAAATTGACACGGTGATTTCTTTTCGAATGGGCAAAAACCCCACCGGGTGATTTTAAGGTCACCACTCCCGAAATTCCACTATTATCAAAACAAGTAGTTACAAGTAAAGGAATCCTAGTACCTTCTACCAACCTATAGTTGAACCCTTACCATAATACCCAATTGGACTTGTTATATAGTGACAATTTCTCCTTGTAATGCACGGCTCCCAATACGTGACTAACCAATTGCGCGGATCCCAGTACACGACTTCAATCGCTAACTAGAGAAGGTTATTGGCTGCAAAGTTCTTCAGTTCATCCACACGATGAAGATCAAGAAGATGCTTGGTTACAAAACCCTACGGTGCACAAACACAGCAACTTCTTCACAAGAGAGATGAACTAGGGCAAAACTTTGTCTCCTGTCACAATTTGCTTGAACAGACTTTGCTTAATGCTTGTGCAACTTGTGTCCACTTTGACGGCCCTTAAATTAATCCTTTTATATGTCTAGAGTTGTGAGAAAAGAAGGCCCAAAGACACATTCACAGATTCCAAGAAAATCATATCAAAATTTTGAAATTCTTAAACCTTGATAGATAGCATCTATCGAGATGCTGTCGAGCCACGGGGCTGGAACAACTTCTTAAGCTCGATAGATGCTAGCTGTCGAGCTAGCTGTCAAGCTTTAATGACAGGCACTTCCTTGGCTTGTTTCTTGGACAGACTTGCATGGCTTTAACACTTGATCTTGAAACCTTTTTTCGTGAAGTATTAAAAACATCCTAGATCTACCCAATTACAAGTTAAGTGTGTTTTTTCAAAGGATTAGCCAATTACATAAAAGAATGACATATGTTCTTAACAAGTGAAACACATATGTCCTAACACACTTTGTTTGGGAAAAACTGACTTTTCGCATTCCAAACACACACCAGTATAAATACCCCTTATACCCACGTATTGTAGAGAGCTTCTAGAGAGAATTTTGAGAGAGAAACCCTAAAGAAAAATAAGATTAACTCATTCACAATCTTTATACTTTGATTCTCCAAATTCCTCTACTCTCACCCTCTCCATTGTTAGATCCTTGAGAGGTACATTTAGCCAAATTCTTATCTCACCATACCCATATCTGTGAGAAGTTTATTTGGTGCTTGGGAAGAAGTTAGGAAGAGACCAATTGATATTGGTTGATGCTATGGGCTATAGCGGAATCAGGTAAGCTAGAGAAGACAAAAGTTCGGCATAACCTTGTTGGAGTTGGAGCTTGGAGGGCTTAGGTACACTAGGTAGATTAGGCTTGGAGGGTTTTTTGCTATTCATGTATTCCAACTTGATTCTCTAGTGGATTATTGACCGCTTGGAGGGCAGCAGAGAGGTTTTACGCTGAGGACTTCTGTTTTCTCTTCGATAACACATCACTGTGTTGTCTTTGTGTTTGCATCTCTCTTCCCTTTATCTTTACCATTTAATTACTGCTGTGGTTCTGATTATTTATGGTTTTGATTGTTTTATCAATTCTGTTTTAACTTATGTTCATATTCCGCACATACATTGTTTGATAATAAACTTGAATTGGTAATTTGTAATTTGGGGGTCTAAACGTTTATAGGTGTTTTACACGCTTATTGAACATTCAGAAGATAAAAGGAAAGAGGAAGAGTGATATCAAGGTAGAATGTTTGGGGAGATGTTGAATGTTCAAATAGTGTGTAAAACACCTATGAACGTTTAGACTCCCAATTTACAAATTACCAATTTAAACTTATTATCAAACAATGTATGTGCGGAATATGAACATAAGCTAAACTAGAATTGATAAAACAATCTAAAGCATATAAAATCACATCCACAGCAGAAATTAAATGGCAAAGATTAAGGGAAGAGAGATGCAAACCCAAAGACAACACAGCGATGTGTTATCGAAGAGGAAACCGAAGTCCTCGGCGTAAAACCTCTCCACCACCCTCCAAGCGGTCAATAATCTACTAGAGAATCAAGTTGGGATACATGAACAGCAAAAGACCCTCCAAGTCTAATCTACCTAGTATACCTAAGCCCTCCAAGCTCCTACTCCAACGAGGTTATGCCGAACCTTTGTCTTCTCTAACTTACCGGATTCTGCTATAACCCATAGCATCAACCAATATCAATTGGTCCCTTCCTAACTGCTTTCCAAGCACCAAATAACCCTCTCATAGATATGGGTATAATGAGATAAGGATTTGGCTAAATGTACCTCTCAAGGATGTAACAATGGAGAGGGTGAGAGAAAAGGAATTTGGAGAATCAAAGTATAAAGATTGTGGATGAGTCAATCTTGTTTTTCTCTAGGGTTTCTCTCTCAAAATTCTCTCTGGAAGCTCTCTACAATACGTGGATATAGGGGGTATTTATACTGGTGTGTGTTTGGAATGCGAAAGGTCAGTTTTTCCCAAATAGAGTGGTCTGGTGACTTGGCCTCGCTACTTGACTGAGTTACGAGTCTAAGCCGCGAGCTAACTGAATGGCCAGACTAGAATTTTTGTCATATAGTGCTCCAGCTGGCATGACTCTTCAGCTCCTCTGCATGCTTCACACGTGTGCCTCCATTGGCAACTTGCAAGCCGCAAGCCAGTCACGAGATCCAGTCGCGAGGCCCTGCTGAGTTGCACACTCTTAAGCTTTTCTTCACACTCTCTCACACACTACCCTTACATGATTCCCACCTAAATACAGGGTTTCTAAATGCTGAATTACAAGCAAATTGGCACGGAATAAAGCCAATAAAATGATTGATTAAATTCAACCTTATAGATGTAATGGTAAAGAGAAGGAGAAATGTTGGAGAAAGTGTAAATGTTAAAAAAAAAAAAAAAGAGTACAATTTGATGAGCACAATTTTCTTTTATTTGAATTTAAGTAAAATATTACATTTTTTATTTTTTAAAACAAAAAGAGAGAGAAAATATAAATAATTTAATGATAAGGAGGATGTGGTTGAATTTCAATATTGAGTAAAATAGAAGAGAAGAAAAAAAATAAGAAAAATTAAAAGATATAGCAATAAACACTAAATTATCCAAATTATGCTATGTAATGGAATACTATTTTATTTTTAACTTCTATCTTTAATTTTTTATAATGTAATCAAATAAAATTTAACAATCAAAGAGCAAAATAATGATAATAATAACTTAAAACGCAAAACTAAATCATATCAACCTAAATTAGAGTTCTTAAAAATACAAAAATTTATCAACCTCAAGCGGAGATGCAATAAAAAATAAAAATCCACCAAAACATTGAGAGAGAGAGAGAGAGAGAGAGAGAGAGAGAGAGAGAGAGAGAACATACAGAATTTTGTAAGTTAATGAAATAGGTATGTATGTGAGTGTTAGACACTCTGTCATTCTCTCTAGAACATACACATAAATGATTGAGAGATCACATATCTTGGGCATCAAGTGGAATTAGAGTGAAGATTAAAAGTATTCCCAAGTATTCTGATCTTTGGTTTTGAATTTCATCCCATCAAGGTACACTCTCTTGTTCTTAATTCTGAAACTTACACAGCACATGTTATCTATTGCGAATGAAGTAGATCCGTTAATTTTCCGCTGCGCACATGCATATTTCTATCAAATGGTATCTGAGCGGTCTTCATTTTGAATCTGTATAAAATGTTTTGTGTGTTTTGGAATTAGAGATAATAGTTTTATGATGTTAGAAGATTTTATAGGTATTTAATTTTCTGCATGGTTATTGAAACTATGATTTGATGAAAACTGATATTGATGTTATGATGTTGTTTAAATTTGAATTTAAGAATGTTAAATTGAACTTTAAGGCTATAGCATCAATGGAATTCAGTTTTGATATCAAATTCTATCAATCATGTTTATATGATGTTTATATATTCATGAAAACCGTTGAAAAATTGTTCAGAGATTCCCTTGAAAAACTGAAAAAATAGGTTTTTCGCGGGTTAGCTTCCCGCGAATTTACTCGTGAAAAATGCCTCTGAAACACAAAACCTTTCACGGGTAAGCCTTACTCATGAAACAGTCACGAGACAGTAGTGAAAGTTTCTGTCTGAATTTTGTATTTTCACAAAACTTTTCGCGGATAAGCTTTACTAGCGAAACAGTAACGAGATAGTAGCGAAAGTTTCTGTCTAATTTTGTGTTTTCACTATTTCATTTTTGCAGGAAGAGCTTAGTCGCGAGATACTCGCGAAAATGCCACTGAAGGGAATTTTGAATTTTTTCTATGTGTTTTCAAATGTTTAAAGTGCAAGGCTGTGTGTAATTAGATTATGCATGTTTTAAAACTAAAAACCTTTATTCTAAAATATCTAGTGGGAGAGAGATACAAGGGTTGGATCTCACGGCCTCCATTGTTGGTTCATAGTAGTGTGAGATATATACTTTGTCTTTGCCTCGAGCTTAGCATTCCAAGCAGAGAGTATTTATTTCATGGTCCTACAAGATTGAATTACTTGGTTTATAGTGGTTTGATCAAACACCTTGTCTTAGCTTCGAGCTTTGCATTCCATGCGGAGGGTGTTTTGTATCATGGTACTACAAAATAAGCCTGTTAAGGGGATGAAATGTGGCTACACATGATTCTAGACAATGGTATACACTAGACTAAATATTATAGTATCCTCTATGCTGAGTTCTTACTATCATTATTTAGAGGCCAAATATATGACGGCATATTATTAGTGTTTGATAAGAGTTATCATGATAGCACTAATAATGAGAATAGTTCTCAATCAATCATAGTATTTAATGTTCACTCTATGCTGAGGGATATTGAGTATGAGATTGGGTTGTCATTGCATATATTATATTATGGTTTTATTAAGGTTCCATACTATATGTTTATATGCTAAATTGATAATGTCCAGTTCACTTATTATATTCATGTTTATTATTTTTTAGATTTGAACATGGCATCATTTAGCCCACTTGTAACCATTCTTAATCAAAACAAACTGACTGGATCCAACTATGTTGACTGGAAAAGAAATTTGGACATTGTTCTTACTGCTGAAGAGCACAGATATGTGCTTACTAAACCATGTCCTAACTTTCCTTCATTAAATGCTCCTCTTGAGGAAAAACAACGATATGATCGTTGGCAGAAATCTAATGAGATAGCCAAGTGCTACATTCTAGCATCTATCTTAAATGTTCTACAGCATCAAATGTAGGAAGTAGAACTAGCTTCAGACATTATGCTAAGTCTGAAGGAGATGTTTGGTGAGCAAGGCCGTTCTGCAAGGCAAGAAACCATGAAGCAAATTTATAATACCAAAATGGCTGAAGGTAGTTCAGTAAGGGAGCATTGTCTTACAATGATCTCTAATCTGAATACATTGGAAGTTTTAGGTGCCGGTATTGATGGAGAATCCCAAGTGGATATGATACTCTAGTCACTACCAGAATCATTCAAGGAATTCAAACTTAACTATAATATGAACAAAAAGATTTATACATTGTCTGAATTAATTAATGAGTTGGTAGCGGCAAAAGGCATCCATGGTACTTCTAATGTTGAAGCCAATATTGGTGAAGTTTCTACTTCTCAACCTAAGTCGAAAGGCAAGGGTAAGAAAAAGAAGAAGAAGGACTTCACCAAGCAAGAGGGTAAACAAATTGCCTTAGGGGTTGCTGACAAAGGAAAGTAGCTCAAAGGAAAATGTTTCCATTGTGGTGAGAAAGGACATTGGAAGAGGAATTGTCCAAAATTTAGGGCTGCCAATAATAAGGGTATGAAATATACATTCCTTCTAGAAATGTGTTTGGTGCAGAATCCCACGAATTCTTGGTGTGTGGATTCAGGTTGTACTAATCATATCTGCAATTCTTTGCAGGGGTTCTAAGAGACCAGAAAACTTAAAGAAGGGGAATTGTTTCTTACTTTGGCTAATGGGACCAAGATTCCAGTTGTAGCTGTTGGTGTTTATAGTTTATGTTTTAAGTCTAGAGTTTTAACATTGCAAGACTGTCTGTATGTACCTAATGTTCGTAGGAATCTTATTTCTGCAACTTATTTAGGTAAACATGGATATTGTGTTATCTTTAAAGACAATATTGTAATAAAGAAGGGTAAAATATTTATCTGTTCTGGCAATATTGTGGATGGTCTTTATATTTTAACTCCTGATAAGCATGAATTATATAATTCTGAATTAGATAATGACTCTCATGTAAAATCATTAAAGAGAAAGTTTCCTTCTACTAGTGATGCATATCTTTGGCATTTACGTTTGGGTCATATTAATTCAAATAGGATTCAAAGACTGATCAAAGATGGTCTCTTAGAGCCCATGGACTTTGATGAATTTCCAGTTTGTGAATCTTGTTTGGAAGGTAAAATGACCAAACGACCTTTTAATGCAAAAGGTAGAAGAGCCCAAGATTTGCTAGAATTAGTGCACTCAGATGTATGTGGTCCTATGTCAATCTAGCCAAGAGGCGGCTATGAGTATTTCATTACTTTCACTGATGATTACTCTAGATTTGGTTATGTGTACCTAATGAAACGGAAGTCTGAAGCCTTTGAAAAATTCAAAGAGTTTAGGGCTGAAGTTGAGAATCAATTGTGTAAACGCATAAAGGCCATTCAATCTGATTGTGGTGGCGAATACCTTCTTGGGGATTTTAAGGATTACTTAACTGAGAATGGGATTGTATCCCAATTGACTGCACCTGGAACTCCACAACAAAATGGTATAGCGGAAAGAAGGAATAGGACTCTTTTAGATATGGTTAGGTCCATGATGAGTTATTCGACTCTACCTATTTCTTTTTGGGGATATGCCTTAAACACTGCAATGTATCTTTTGAATTTAGTACCTTCGAAGTCTGTTCCTAACACACCTGTGGAATTGTGGAATGGGCGTAAACCTAGTATGAGACATCTCCATATTTGGGGTTGTCGAGAACATGTGTTAAAAGGAAAGTCTGACAAGTTACAGTCTAAAACAGAAGTTGTTTTCTTTGTTGGGTATCCAAAAGGAACTGTTGGAAGTTTATTATATAGTCATAAAGATAATAAAGTATTTGTTAGCACAAATGCCAAATTCTTGGAAAATGACTATATGAATGATTATACTCCTAGAAGTAGAGTTGTGTTGGCTGAAATGAATGAATCTGTAAATGAACAACCAATGGATGAAACTAGGGATGATGTGGCTATATTAGATACACCACAAGATACTACTCATGAGATGTCTAGTACACAGGTGCCTCGTCGTAGTGGGAGAATTGTCTGGCCTCCTATAAGATTCATAGGTTTGAGAGAAACTTATAAAGCTATCTCAGAAGAGGCTGAATCAGATCCCTACACTTATGATGAGGCAATGAATGATTTAGGTCAAAGCTATGAAATCTGAATTAGATTCCATGTATTCCAATCAAGTTTGGGATCATGTAAAGGCACCTAACGGCATTAAACCTGTTGGTTGCAAATGTGTTTACAAGAGGAAGAGAGGGATAGATGGAAAGGTTGAAACCTTTAAAGCAAGGCTAGTGGCGAAAGGGTATACTAAAAAAGAAGGTGTTGATTATGAGGAAACCTTTTCACCAGTAGCAATGCTTAAATCTATCAGAATTCTCTTATCTATTGCTGCTCATTATGATTATGAGATTTGGCAAATGGATGTCAAGACTGCATTTCTCAATGGCAATCTTGAAGAGGATATCTATATGATACAACCGGAAGGTTTCATAGCAAAGAACCAAGAGCATATGGTATGCAAGTTGAAAAGGTCCATTTATGGACTTAAGCAAGCATCTAGGTCATGGAACATCAGATTTGATCAAGCAAACAAATCATTTGGTTTTGAACAAAATCTTGATGAACCATGTGTGTACAAAAGACATCAAGATAAAGTAGTCATGTTCCTAGTGCTTTTTTTTGATGACATTCTACTCGTTGGGAATGATATAGGGGTAATGTCATCAATAAAGGTTTGGTTGTCAAGCCAATTTGATATGAAGGACTTGGGTGAGGCTAACTTTATTCTAGGGATCAAACTTTGGCGAGATTGCAAGAATAAGAAGTTAGGCTTATCACAAGCTGGATATATAGATAAGGTTCTAGAACGGTTTAGCATGCAAAACTCCAAGAAATGATTACTTCCTTTAAGACATGGAGTTCCTCTGTCTAATGACCAAAGGCCTAAGACTCAAGAGGAAATAGACATGATGAGACAAGTTCCTTATGCTTCTACAGTGGGAAGTCTCATGTATGTCATGCTTTGTACTAGACCAGATATCTGTTATTTAGTTGGCATGGTCAGCCGATACCAATCAAATCCAGGACCACAACATTGGCAAGCTGTAAAGCATATTCTCAAGTATCTACGGAGAACGAGAGATTATATGCTTGTTTACTGTTGTGAGGATTTGATTCCCATTGGCTATACAGATTCAGACTTTCAATCGGATCCAAATTTCAGAAAGTCCACATCAGGATGTGGATTCACCTTGGGAGGTGGAGCCATAACATGGAGGAGTGTCAAGCAATCTTGTATTGCAGACTCCACCATGGAAGTTGAGTACGTTGCTGCTTGTGAGGTAGCAAAGGAAGCTGTATGGCTCGAGAAATTCATTTCTGACCTTGGTGTAATGAGAATGGAGCAAGTTCCAATTACATTGTTTTGTGACAATAGTGGAGCAATTGCACAATCTAAAGATCCAAGGAATCATAAGAAAGGAAAGCACATTGAGAGGAAGTACCATATCATTCGAGATATCGTTGCTCGTGGAGATGTGGTGGTAGCAAAGATTGAAAGTGCAACTAATCTAGCAGATCCATTTACCAAAGCTTCGCCTCAAAGGACGTTCGAGTCACATTTGGAGGGAATGAAAGTTATATTAGTGCACAATAGCCTTTAGGGCAAGTGGGAGATTGTTAGGATCAGTGCCCTTAAATCCTATTGTATGATGCTATGACATTATGTATGACTTAATATTGTATTTAATAAAGTTATTTTATTATTATCTAAAATAATGGTAACATGGATATTTGGACACTATATCATATAGTCCATGAGATGCATAGTATGTGATTTATGTGAAAAGTCACAGAAGATCTAAATCACAAGTTCTTTGTAAACTCAGAATTGTAGTTCGTAGTCGGTGATAAGATTAGGTGTTTCATCTGCGAAGACTATAACATATTAACTAAGATGATTTGTCTTGATCATGGAAGTGGAGACTTCTAGTTGATATGTTGATATGTTTTAAGAGTTAAGACATATTGAACTGGACCACTATGAGATTTATTATTCTCCTAACGACTGTCAATTGAATAATAAATGTCACGACTTCTATTCACATGAACTCTTAATCCTGAGAGAATAATGGATCTGATCATGAAATGTAGGTTGCTGTAATATATCAGGAGTGAGATCTAAAGTAATGGTCAAAACCTCAGTATGTTGGGCAACCACATTTAGTGTTGATGGAACATATATTCTCAAGATGGAATTCATAGTCTCTTAACGGAGATACAAAATATTCCCTTGAGATAAGTTTAATGGGTTTGTTATTCAGAGAGTTAGGCCTAACCACTTTAGTAAGGCTAAAGTATATATTTATAAAATTGGATTTCATAAATATATGGTGAATAACTTAAAAAGATTAAAACGGGTACTCAAGGATTAAGATGTAGTAATCTACAAAGTGGCAGTCTACCTTAATGACTTTGTATTACTACGAATATTTTATGAAGGGGTTGCAAGTACAATAAAGTCTTGGGATATAATTTATTAATAAGGCCTAGAGTGCAATTATATTTATATAGTAGTATTAAATATAATTAATGGTAACTTTGGACTTGTCAAGAGTTGACAGAAAAGCCCAAGACCCATTGGAGCTAGAGTCTTATTTGTTGGGGTTTATGCCCTAAAATCCAATTTATTGGCATGTCATAAATAATTAAATTGTTTAATTATATGAGACTATCCATTTATGAACTAATTGGACATTATCTTAATCCATGAGATGCATAGTATGTGATTTATGTGAAAAGTCACAGAAGATATAAATCACAAGTTCTTTGTAAACTCAGAATTTTAGTTCGTAGTCGGTGATGAAATTGGGCATTTCATCTGCGAAGACTGTAACATATCAACTAAGATGATTTGTCTTGATCATGGAAGTGGAGACTTCTAGTTGGTATGTTGATATGTTTTAAGAGTTAAGACATATTGAACTGGACCACTGTGAGATTTATTATTCTCCTAACGACTGTTAAATTAATAATAAATCTCACGACTTCTATTTACATCAACTCTAAATCTTGAGAGAATAATGGACCTGATCATAAGATGTAGGTTGCTTTGATATATCAGGAGTGAGATCTGTAAGTTACGGTCAAAACCTCAGTATGTTGAGCAACCATATTTAGTGTTGATGGAACATATATTCTTAAGATGGAATTCATAGTCTCTTAATGGAGATATAAAATATTCCCTTGAGATAAGTTTAATGGGTTCAGTTATTCAGAGAGTTAGGCCTAACCACTTTAGTAAGTAGTTACTAAAATATATATTTATGAAATTGGATTTCATAAATATATAATAAATAACATAAAGGATTAAACCGGGTACTCAAGGATAAAGATGTAGTAATCTTCAAAGTGGCAGTCTACATCCATGACTTTGTATTACTACGAATATTTTAATGAAAGGGTTGTATGTATAATAAAGTCTTTGAAGGGGTTGGTCTCACTCCAAGCCACATATTAAAGCCCAATTGGAATGACTCAAAAGGCTAGCCCAATTAGATAATCAATTTTATATAAAGAGAGAAACATACAAAAACATAATGAAGTGGTTTTTCATTTAGATCACATAAGGAATGCAATGATGTATGTGAGTGTTGGACACTCTTTTATTCTCTCTTTGGAAACTAATTAAGAGACCACACTTCTTGGGCATTAAGTGAAATTGGAGTGAAGATTAAAAGTTTTCCCAAGTAATTCTCAAGTCTTGGTTTTGAATTTCACTGCATCAAGGTACGCTCCCTATTCTTTGTTCTAGAATTCAAGGTTACATGTTATCTCTCATGAATGAAGTAGATCCGTGATTGATGCTTTCGCTGTGTGTTTTTTATGAGATGCAAAACCAGATTTTCCAACTAATAGTATCAGAGCGGTCTTCAATATCATGTTTGTATAACATGTGATTGAGTTTTAGAATTAAAGAAAAATCATTTTCTTGGTGTTCTAGTTTTCTGCAGTAAAAGTTTCTGCATACTTGTTGCACATATGGCCTGATATAGATATGTGTTGGGTTTTATTAATTTATTGTTAGATTAATAATTGAACATGTTTCTATATGTTTTGATAAGAGATAGCAAGAAGGGAACTGTATGAAATCATTTTTGCTTTCTGCACTAGTCTCCCATGTTCATTCTTGATTAAAGAATGAGGAAAGCCAAAATGTTTGTCTTTGTTTCGGTGTCCGAATCAAAGAGTTAACTGTTTTTTGGTTTTTGGTAGTGTGTGGGAAACTTGCTATTTATCATGATCTACGATGTGGATTCATAGTTGTGAAAATTTTGCAGCCATTTTTCTGCATATTATAGTTTTTGAAACTATTGTTTGATTAAAACTGATTTTGATTTTGTTTAAGTTTGATTTTAACCATGTAAAATTGAATTTTAACACTTTAACATCAATGAAATTCAAGTTTTAATCTTAATCTCATCGTTTTTGATCATTAAGAATGTGTTTTGTTCATTGGAAACGTAAAAAACGGTTAATAGAAAAAACAGCTATTTCTGGGCGTTTTCGCGACTGGCGAGTCGCGAGATGAGTCGCGAATGAGTCGCCAGAGCTTCTGGATGAACTCACGACTGGGGTCTCGCGACTGGTCGAGTCGCCAAAACAAGTCGCCAAAACTCGCGATTGGAGTTTCACGATTGGGCGAGTCGCCAAAACAAGTCGCCAAAACTCGCAACTGGAGTCTCGCGACTGGGCGAGTTGCCAAAACGAGTAGCCAAAAATTCTGATACCTGTTTATTACATGTAGTTAAATAGAACTCTTAGTCCTAAATTGTTTTATGATTAAAAGTCCTTAATTTATATTAATTAGAGGTTTTTAATGAGATTAAAATTCTAATTAAAGTTATATAGTTTCTAACAAGATTAGAATACTTTATCTAATAAATTAAGGATAGAGTTCTATATAACTAAATTTTGATTCATTAGTGTTTAAGGAATCCTAAATAGTTTAGGACTTCCATTTTAGTTAGTGATTCTAATGAGATTAGAGTCTTTATTAAGTGCAAGGTTATTAGTTGTGATGGGATCACAATTATTTAAAGAAAAACCCAAATAATGAGTGGGAGTGCTGAAATAACCCTTTTGTTAAGTTTATTGTAAAGTGAATAGATACCTTTTCTTGACTTCGAGTCTTGCATTCCGTGTGGAGGGTATTTACTTCACAGATTACAAGGTTAAACTTCTTTGTGATTGCGTGAATGTTTGTTACGCTATTGTGACGTGACTTAGTTACATCACATTATTTAAACAATTAAACACATTTAATGTGTAGGGTTAAAATTGTGATTAGATCACAATGATTTCATGACAATCCACTTGTTTTAAAATTTCTAGTGGGAGAGAGATTCAAGGGTTGATTCTCACGGCCTCCATTGCCAGTTTATAGTAGTGTGATTAGGCACCTCGCCTTGACGTATATGCCTTGCTCCCTTCGGAGGGTGTTTAATTCATGGTACTATAGGTTAAACTTCTTAATGATAGATGAAGTGTGTTTTTACATTGAGAACGACCACGGTTCCGTGGAGTTACTTGGTGACTCACATTGATTTTAGGCAATGGTGTACACTAGACTAAGTGTAATGTTAATATCCCTTCGGAGCTATGTCATTATTACTTAGAGGCCAAAGGAAAAGCGGAAAATTATTTTTGTTTGGTAAGAGTTACCATGATAGCATTAATAATGAGAATAATTCTCACCTGATCATAGTGATTGGTATGACCTCGCTTCCAAGGAATATTAATTGCGGGATTAGGTTGTCGTTGCACCTAATATAGTATGTTTTTTCGGGTTCCATATTATATGGTTATGGATGTAAAATGATAATGTTCTTGTAATTATGTTCATAGTCTCAAAATAAATTTGTCATAATTTTGTTCTCTAGCTACTATTTTAAGTGAGTCACATTAACTAAGAAATAATTATGGACATGGTGCTTAAAGGAGCTGAAATACATAAATATGTTTTGATTCAGCATTGTCATAATTTCCTGTGCATGGTGCATTGATGGACGATAGCTTATGATATAATCATAGTCTCCATTGAAATGCTATAATGTTTCATTGGCTTCTATCTCAGTTGTACTACAGCATGAGATGCAAGAGTTAGTACTAGACTTAGACTTAATGTTAAGTCTAAATGAGATGTTTGGTATGAATCATATTGAGTGCTAAGAAAGGCTTAAGGAGTTAAAATTCTATGTCATTTTATGAAAATATTTTATTTTTAAAATGAATTGAAATTCTTGGATGTTGAGATTAAATGTTAATCTCATATGGATATGATCCACAAGTCCTTGTTAGAATCATTTGATCAATTCAGATTGTTTTGAAAATAAATTCTTTTTATGTTATCTGAATTGATGAGTGAGTTCTACACAACAGAAGACATCCTAAAAGTTAAGGCTAGGATTAATATGATTTAATTCAAATTCTTACCCTAAACTGAAAGGTAAGGGTGGTAAGAAGAGGAATTATAATACCAAACAGTTGGACAAATTAGTTGCCCTAGTAGTTGCCAAAAGGAAATTAGACTTAAAAGAATGACCAAAAGGAAAGTATTTCTATTTTGGTAAAGCTAAGCATTGTCCATTATTGTCTTCTAGATGGAAATTTACATGTTTTACTTTTTAAAGAAAAAGTTTCCATCCTTTTGTATTGTATGTTTTGGCACTTATGTCTAGATCTTATTAATCTAAGTGTTATTCAAGATTGGTGAGAGATGGGTTTTTAGAACCATTATTTTGTTATATTCCTAGTCTATGAATTCTATTTAGAGGATAATATGATCTAGGGCTCCTTTATTGTAAAGGAATATAGTGTCATTGGATTCTTTAAGTCAGTGCATACATGAAGGAGGAATAAGACTCTTTTAGAAATAGTAAAGTACATGATAAGTATTTCTATTTGCTTATTTCTTTTGGAGATATACTCTAATAATTACTATACATTTTCTAAAGTTGATTTCAAAAGTTTGTTCCTAGGACATTTGTCAAATCGTGGATTGGGTGAAAACCTAGTATATGATACTTCCATTTTTGGAGATGTCTAGCACTTGTGCTAGAAATGAAGTCTAACAAGTTGAAATCAAAAATTAGAAAAATGTATGTGTATGTTGGGTATCCAAAAGGAATTGCAAAAGATTGCTTTGATAGTCATAAAGAAGACAAGATGTTTGTAAAGTTCTTGATGATGACTATGTGAATAATCTTGAAGCAAATAGTAGATTGTTCTAGAAAGAAAATGCCGGAATTTGTTATAAAACAACTATAAAATACATTTAGAAAAGAGATGGTTGTATTAGATACACCATAAGACATTATTCTGTAGATAACTATTACACCGGTACAATATCGTAGTGGGAGGATTACCAAATAAATTCATATTTTTGTAATAAACTTTTGTAGTTATTCCACAAGGATATGAATTTGATCCTCGGTCCTACGTAAAGGCAATAGATGATATGAATATGGATTACTGGATCAAGGTTATGTGAATAGAATTAAATTCTATTTAAAGTCTAGAACTTGTAGAGGCGCTTAATTGCATTAAGCCTGTTGTTTTTAAATAGATCTACAAGTAAATGAGATTGATAGATTTGAAGGTTCAAACCTTCAAAGTCAAGACTAGTGGCGAAAAGATTTATTCAGAAAGAAATTGTTCGACTATGAAAAGATTTTTTCACCAATAGTTAAGTTTGACTCTATCTAGATTCTTTTATCCATTATATTTCATTTGGATGAAATATGGTAATGGATATCAAGAAAGCTTCTTTTAGTAGCAATCTTGAGGAAGACATCTATATGATGTAACTAGACTTGTTCATAGCAAAGAACCAGTAGTGATTAGTATGCAAGTTGTTTAAAGTCCATTTATGGACTAAAGCAAGCATTTAAATCATAAAATATCATTTTTGATCAAGCAATCAAATTATTTGATTTTGATCAAGTATTAAAAGGCCTTATGTGTGTAAAAGCTATATAGAATAATAAATTTCTTAATGTATGTTGATGACATTCTAATCATTTAGAATGATGTAGAGTTATTGTCATCAATGAAATTTTTTGTTGTCTAGTCTAGTATGATATAAAGTACTTGGGAAAGACTAGTTACATCCTATGAATTAAACTTTGTTAAGATTCAAAAATTAGGATGTTGGGTCTATCTCAAACTGCTTAAATAGATTAGATTTTAGCCAAGTATAGCATGTATTACTTCAAGAAAGGATTCTTTCCTTTTAAGTTTAAAGTTCCTTTATATAGGACTATAATCCTAAGACATATAAAAGGAATAGCGTATTAAGACGGTTCCTTATACCATATCAATAGGAAGTCTTTATGCTATGCTATATACTAAGCTAAATATCTATTTTGCAGTGGGCATAGTAAGCAAATATCAATTGAATCAAAGATCACTTAATTTAGTAGGAGTAAAGCATATAATCAAATATCTTAGGAGAATGAGGGATTATATGTTTGTCCACAAAAGTGAGGTTTTGATAGGTATTGGATGTACAAATATTGATTTGTTGTTTGATTGTGATTCATGAAGTTGGACTTCAAGATATGTGTTCATCCTGGGTGGTGAAGATACACATTAAGCATAAGTATTTTCTCATTAGAGAGATATAAGTACGTGAAAAGTAGTAGTAGAAAAGATAATTTATGCAATAAATCTGGCTGAAACTTGTTTCCAAACCTTGCCTTAGAGTGACTATGAATTACTCTAAAGGGAGATAAGTGTCGAATATATGGTAAATTATCTTTGAGAGCAAGTGGGAGATTGTTGGGGTTTATGCCCTAAAATCCAATTTATTGGCATGTCATAAATAATTAATTTGTTTAATTATATGAGACTATCTATTTATAAACTAATGGGACATTATCTTAGTCCATAAGATGCATATAATGTGATTTATGTAAAAAGTCACAGAAGATATAAATCACAAGTTATTTGTAAACTCAGAATTTTAGTTCGTAGTCGGTGATGAAATTAGGCATTTCATCTGCGAAGATTGTAACATATCAACTAAGATGATTTGTCTTGATCATGGAAGTAGAGACTTCTAGTTGGTATGTTGATATGTTTTAAGAGTTAAGACATATTGAATTGGACCGCTGTGAGATTTATTATTCTCCTAACGACTGTTAAATTAATAGTAAATCTCACGACTTCTATTTACATCAACTCTAAATCCTAAGAGAATAATGGACATGATCATAAGATATAGGTTGCTTTAATATATCAAGAGTGAGATCTATAAGTTACGATTAAAACCTCAGTATGTTGGGCAACTATATTTAGTGTTGATGGAACATATATTCTCAAGATGGAATTCATAGTCTCTTAACGGAGATATAAAATATTCCCTTGAGATAAGTTTAATGGGTTCAGTTATTCAGAGAGTTAGGCCTAACCACTTTAGTAAGTAGTTAGTAAAGTATATATTTATGAAATTGAATTTCATAAATATATAATGAATAACATAAAGGATTAAACCGGGTACTCAAGGATAAAGATGTAGTAATCTTCAAAGTGGCAGTCTACATCCATAACTTTGTATTACTACGAATATTTTAATGAAAGGGTTGTATGTATAATAAAGTTTTGGGATATAATTTATTAATAAGGCCTAGAGTGCAATTATATTCATATAGTGGTATTGAATATAATTAATGGTAACTTTGGACTTGTCAAGACTTGACTAAAAAGCCCAAGGCCCATTAGAGCTAGAGTCTTATTTGTTCCCTTTTAGTCCCACTCCAAGCCACATATTAGAGTCCAATTAGAATGGCCCAAAAGGCTAGCCCAATTAGATAATCAATTATATATAAGGAGAGAAACATACATAAATATAATGAAGTGGTTTTTCATTTTGATCACATAAGGAATGCAATGATGTATGTGAGTCTTGGACACTCTTTTATTCTCTCATTGGAAACTGATTAAGAGACCACACTTCTTGAGCATTAAGTGGAATTGGAGTGAAGATTAAAAGTTTTCCCAAGTAATTCTCAAGTCTTGGTTTTGAATTTCACTGCATCAAGGTACGCTTCCTATTCTTTGTTCTAGAATTCAAGGTTACATGTTATCTCTCATAAATGAAGTAGATCTGTGATTGATGCTTCCGCTGTGTGTTTTGTATGAGATGCAAAACTAGATTTTCCAACATTACTTGTTCCCTTTTGGTCTCACTTCAAGCCACATTCTAAAGCCCAGTTGGAAAAGCCCAAAAGGCTAGCCTAATTAGATAATCAGTTATAAGGAGAGAAACATACAGAATTTTGTAAGTTAATGAAATAGGTATGTATGTGAGTGTTAGACACTCTTTCATTCTCTCTAGAACATACACATAACTGATTGAGAGACCACACATCTTGAGCATCAAGTGGAATTGGAGTGAAGATTAAAAGTATTCCCAAGTATTCTGATCTTCAGTTTTGAATTTCACCGCATCAAGGTATACTCTCTTGTTCTTAATTTTGAAACTTACATAGCACATGTTATCTATTGTGAATGAAGTAGATCCGTTAATTTTCCGCTGCGCACATGCATATTTCTATCAAAGGTATAAAACCAAGGAGAGGAAGATTGGGTGTAAGAACACTACCTTGATTATTGTGGAGAAAATATGAGAATCTAAGGTGTTTGAGGGTGTTTGGATGTGTTTGGGTGAGAAATTATAGAAAGAGAATCTGCCTAGAAACTGCCCAAAAGTCATTTTTTTGGGTAAAATGAGGGGTCTAGGGGTATTTATTTTGAAAAATGCTCCTTCGGCTTCCAGCGCACCTTGAAGGGTCACCAACTACCCTGCTGACGTCAGCAGTTTTGGCTTTTTCCCTGTTCAAATTTGGACATGTATTTAAAGGCCTTACGAAACTCAAATTGAGCTGATCTTAGTGTCCATAGAAAGCTCTAGATGTCCAGTTTCTAGAACACTAAAGAAATCGAAAATCCTATGGTCAGATGAAAAGTTATGGCCTCGGGAAGTGTGCTGACGTGCTTTTCACGGTTTTCTAGATATCTCAACTGTTTTAACTCCGATTTCGACCCATGAATAGTCGTTGGAAAGGGAATTTGATAATCTTTGTAATGGAGCTAGTCCAAACCCATTCTAATGGACAGATCAAAATTAGGAATTCTGGTGCCCTTAGAGTCAACCTAAGGTCAAACTTGGTCAAAGTTGACAAAAATCACTGAATAGCTCGGATTTGATGTAGAAACATGAAAAATGATGTTTTGGGATGATTTTGACCGACTTTAACTTCCGATCAACCCAAGGTTGACTAGGGGCATTTTGGTCAATTTAAACTAAAATGGCACTTCGAGTGCTCCGATGCTCGAACGGGTTGCGTCACGTTAATCTAGACATTTCCACGGCCCCATGGACAAAAGATAATATTTTTGGAATTTTCGAGGTCTAGCACATAAATCGAGGGCAGAAAAAATATCGTGTCTACAGCTGCCACTTCTTTATCTGACATCTCGAGTGCAATAAGAGGTGTCAGATAAAGAACGTGATTTCGCATTTTTTGCCCCAAAATTGCGTGCGGAAACTGCGCTGTTCATGGATCGAGATAGGTTTTACCTGCCAAGGTTGAGCTGCTGCAGTTGATCCGGAAAAATTTCTCTGACTTGGTCCTCGAAATTGCGCAAGAAACTCTTCATCTTTTTTTTTTGGTCAAAGGTCAACTGGTCAACTTTGACCGGGTCAACGTTGACCGACGGCCATTGTAGGTGTGCCGGGCAAACCCAGCAGCCCTTCAAGGTGCGCTAGGCAACCCAGGCCGTACAAGGCCTATAAATGGGCCCCAAAGCTTCATTTTGATCATTCTTACTTCATTTCTCTGAATTCTCACTTCTAAAAAGTTCTCTAGAGCAAGTCGCGGTCTAGCAAGGCTAGCTTTCAGCTTCAGTCTCCAGTTCTGTCAACGAGCACCGCATTAGCAGACAGCAGGAACATCTTCAACTTTTGTAGTGATTCATCATTGAGTTTCCTTTCCATGAAATAGTTGACCACGACAGAAGAAGCTATTCTTTTAAATACCGTGTGAAAGATTGCAGAGAGAGTTGCTTCTACCACCACAGTCTCAGCCATGCTTTATTCCTAGCGAAAGGCGTGAGTGGTGAAAAGCCAAGGCAAGAGAATGCAAAAAAGAGAACCACAAGAGAGAGAGAATGTTTTCTGTGAAAGTGTTTTGCAACTCTCAAAATACTTGCACCCTTTCAAAATACTTTTTTTTTTTGTTAAACTTTCAAAATACTTATTCACGTTTAAGGAATTTTCCCCTTTTGTGTGTTTAAAACGTTTAGAAAAATTCATAGATTTATCTATTTTAACATAAAAATATATATTTTTATTTTTATTTTACATACTCATTTTTCAAAACACCTCATATTAGACTATTTATTTTACACTACATTTTATTATTTTTTTTTTTATTTTTAAAATTATTTTTTTTTCTTTACACACAATAATCATCATCCACTTTCTTCCTTCATTCTTGAGATATGTAAAGAAAGAATAAAAAGCTAATTTCAAAATGAATAAATATACACAATATAACAATCATGTATTTTTACACAATTTTGTATGACTTGATGTGGGTGAATTTTGGACTTAATTAGTTAAAATATGGTACATTTTCTATTATATAAGCATTAATAAACTTATATTATACAGACACAAAATGTTTACAACACACCGTGGACTATTAAAAAAGTCCTTAGCATCTTTCTCACGTCTCTCTCACGGTGTGTTGTGATAGAGATGATACCATTAAAAGTCAATCTGTCACTGGAAAATTTTCCATGATATTTTCTAGTGAAGGACAATTGTAACTGTGATGCCCCAATTTGATTGATTGTGTGATGTGTGTGGGTATGTGATGAGTCCCACATCGGGTATTTACTGGGTAGATCTGGGCTTTATTAACAACTACAAGGAGTGTCAATTGTGACTAGTCCTTTTGAGGTATAGCGCAAATGTGGCTAGCGCTTTTTCTTGGGTCGTTTCACAAACCATAAAAGTAAAGCACAAGAGTAAGGAAAGAGAGATGCAAACACAAGATAACACGGCGATGTGTTATCGAAGAGGAAACCGAAAAACTCGGCGAAAAACCTTTTCGTCGCCCTCCAAGCGGTAAATCGATCCACTAGACAATAAGTTGGATACATGAATAGCAAGAGACCCTCCAAGCCTAATCTACCCAATATACCTAAGCCCTCCAAGCTCCTACTCCAACAAGGCTTCTCGGAACCGTGTCTTGTTTAGCTTTTTAGATCTCGCAATACGTCCGATTGCATCCGCCAAGCCTCACCGGCCTCTTTTGGCAAATCCCCAAAACTTCCCAAGCTCCAAAACACTCTCTACTCTCTGAATAGGTGTGGGTTGTGTTTGGGTACAAATCTCCTCTTAAGGTATGACAATGGGAGAGGGAAGGAGAAGAGGCTAGAATGATTTCTCACTAAGGATGAGTAGCTCTCTCTCTAAAAGATGGGTGTGTGTGTTGTAGAAAACCTATCTAGGGTTTTTTCTCTTTGAATGGCCTCCTTTACTTTTGTGAGTAATGAGGGTATATATAGTATGGGTGAAGGGTAAGAAAGTCACACTTAAAAATTCTCTAGGCAGAGAGTCTCGCAGGTATCTCGCAGGAAGGCTTTACCCGCGAAATACTCGCGAATTTGACAGTCTGGCATGACTCTTCAGCTTCCAGTCATGTGCTTCTCACATGCCCTTTTCACGGGAACCCTTCTTGCGAACTTCTCACGAGATAGTCGCGAAATGCACTGATCTTCATTTCATGCTCGATTCTTCACCAACTTAATACTAAACCCAATACAATAAAATCCCACAAAATACAAGGAACAAAATTAAAGCAATTACAACACTTTTTCTCATGGAATAAAGCCAACATAAAACATAATTGTAAATCACAACTTTACAATCTCAACCAAACATACCATAAAAGAATAATAAAGCATTTCCTCTTATTTTCCTCTCATTTCCTCATCTTTGTCGCTCATCTCTCAAACCATAATATTTTTACAACTCTTATTTGGTAGGCATTGTTATCAACTTGTAATAGTTTGCTACATAAAATTTGCAATGAATTTATCATGAAAATGTTATGGATGTGACATTTCTCATTTCTAAATTCGTAGACTTACGGGTTATTGTAATGAGAAGTGCTACTACCGTACTATGTTCATAATATTTTTACAAATATCATAGTTGGTAAGTTGATACTAGTTTGAATTCACCATAATTACTTTTTTGTTTACTAGTAACAGTCAATATTAACTTGTTATTTAGGAGTTGTCTTGAAAGTGTTATAAACATATGACCATAGCATTTTTTATTCAAATGTCACAACATTTATCACATAATTTTTCAAAACTATCCTATATGACATATTATGACTAATTGGTTATCACTTTTACACGTACCTATCAGTAGACTTTGCAAGCTTTAGTCATCATCTAGGCAGTGATAGTCGGAAGACTTTCTTTGTTTCACACACCAAATGAGCACAACGCTGACCTTAAACAGTCCATTCTCTTACCGACAGTTTCTGTCACGCCCCGAACCCAACTATAAAGATAGGCACGTGACAACTGCCGCATGCTTATAAAGTAAGCCCCTTACAAGTGTGCAAGGCCGTCTTAGCAACTAAAATTTATCCTCAAAATTAAATCAATTAAATCCAAAATACCTAAACAATTTCCTTATGAATAGATCTCTAATAATTTAATAGCAACAAAAATCCAAACCTTATGTACATAATGCCAATTGGCCAATAAATATAAAACTATTCGAAGACCATTCAATCCCAAAATCACTAAGCTTCTTTTCCAGTTCACAACACAACATCAGAACTCCTAAAACTTGTTATTCTTCATAATATGAAATTGGAGGGGAAAAAGGGGTGAGTTGACAACTCAATAAGTAACCAAAATCCTAATAAGTTCTATCAAGCAATTGATTTGCAAAGTAATAAGATGTAATATGAGCCTTCAGAAGTTATAATATGCTATGGGTTTTCAAAAATTACTAAAGAAGTTTCATAGTCTCAAAATAATAAGTTGCAAATAGATTACATACTTTAATCTTACAAATATATCATAGATGATTTAGAAAGTAGTCAGTTTTTCATATATCAAAAGCTATAACTTACAATAGGTTCTAAAAATACATAATTAGTTTTAATGACTCAAAATAGTTCAAATACTCAAACATTTTCAAAATTACCTATGTAGTTTTAAGGACTCAAAATAGTTCAATGTTCAAACGTGATTCATATTCTTAACAATCTTATCACTATGGTCATGCTATATCCCCATGACTAGGCATTAGAGTACCAATGAATAACCCCCACTGGTTTGGGTATCAGAGTACCAATGAATAACCCCCATTGGTTTGGGTATCAAAGTATCAATGAATAACCCCCATTAGCTGGATATCAGAGTAAATTCATAGTCAGATTTTCCATAATCATATATAAGAATTCATAGTTTCTACCTAAAATATATCTTATTTAAATACATATATATATATATGATCATATATTTAATATTCAAATCTATTTGTGATATTTCTATATTCTTTACTTTAAATCAATATAGCTAAAAAAAAACAATTAAATAAAATAATTCTTATATTCAATGCTCATATGTATCTGTGAAAATTCCTTGTTCTTTATTCTGAATCAGTATAGCTAAAAACAATTAAATAAGATACATCATATATTCAGTAATCAGATATATTTGTGATAATTCTTTACTTGAAATCAGTAATACAATAGAAATAAAATTGTAACATCTATAAATAATTTTCAGTAGTTAAAATACGCATAATAAAACCAATTAGGATAAGATTACTTACCTCCAAAAGCTATTCCAAAATAAACTTTTCCCCAACACTTCCTCTAAATCCTTAGATATCACGTAGATAATTTTCAAGCACTATACTCAATAATTAAATAATTCAAGAAAATTTTTAACAGTATCCAGCCAAAAGAGAGACTATTTAAAATAACCAATAATTGCCCACTATCCACTCACACCAAAATCCCACGTAATTTACAATATTTTTGCTCTCTTTATTTTCTGCCACTAATAGTTCCTAGGAATCAAGTGTATAGTTACACCATACCTATAGGCATAAGGGGCCAAAAGTACATCACCCATTATTATATTCGTGAGTTGATATATATATATATATATTTAATCACTTATGCCAGACCTACTGACTTCCCCTTTACGCCGAAACCAACTAAATAAACAAATATAATAATAATAATAACAACAATAGAGAAAAGGAGCTGGCGTTGCTTTCTCAAGGTGGTAATTCCATTGATCATATACACATATATAAATGTATACATATATTTTTTCTTCCCTGCCAGTGCCGCCAACCCTAGTTCTCTTTTGGCATGAGGACAAAACTAAGAAAAGCACTATATCAAACCAGAATCAAGCTCCTCACATGCTTTTACAAAAAAAAATACCATTTGACACATATATTTTACCTCTGTAATTTATCACACTACCAGCTTACACCATAATTTTTTTTTTGCTATTCACCAAAACTCAATTCGGTAAACCTGTGCAGCACTTACAGTTAACGCAACACCAGCACAGGGAAATAGATCTAATTCCATCTTCGTTTCCATCATCATACTCATTGGATTTTTTAAATAGTCTCACCATTGGCCAAATTACTCATATAAAAAAAATATTTTAATTCTAAATAAAATTTAGATTTGACAAAAATAGATTCTTAGGCTCTTACCTCAATTGTGCAGTCAAACATTTTCTGCTTGAGTAATTTGGGTAGTCACCTCTCCCAAAACTTAATAAGCTTATATATAGCTAGGGTTTCAACCTTATTTTCTAAAAACTCCCTTATAAGTATAAATTATAAAATTGGCCCCACAAAAAGAAAATTACTTAAATAGCCCTCCTTTTAAATCTTTTTTTTTTCCTAGGTATTACAGTTTGTTTTTCATGTTTATGCACTAGAGTACTATTGGTTTATTGCGCTTCATTTACTCTTGTTTTCACACTTAGATAAGTTAGAGTAAAAGCAATCGAGCCATAATATTTTAATTAGGGGTCTAAACAAGCTCTTGTGTTTTCACACAATTTCGGGCTTTCAGAGATGATTTTGGGGAGGAGAGAGAGAGAAAATGGTTAGAAGGGGTATTTAGTTGGGAGGGGAGGGAGGAGAGAAAACTGGTGGGAGCCAAGTGTTTTCTCCTTGGGCCCTCCAAAACCCAATCTCCCCAAATTAGAGAGATTATAGGAGAGAAAACAAGGTGGCTTTGCTCCTTGTTGCTTTGGACAAATATACCCCAACATAAACGTTCGGGATGTTTTGGACCTTTTGGATGCTTTTTTTATGGGTCTTTTTTTGGACGTTTCCTTCTTCTTCTTCTTTTCCCTTTTTTTTTTTTTTTTTTTTTTGGTGGGTGCTCATATGTTTCTTTTCTCATCATTTTTTTGTTGGTTTTTATTTTTTTTAGAAAACAATTTTTGGTTAAATTCTTATACTATTTTTTTTCATTTTATTGAAGTGCCCATCTATACACAATTTTTTTAAAGTATATAATGTGTTACTTTTTGTTTTATATAATAGGGACATGATTGTAAATTTATACAAACTCTATTTCAATCCTTTCATTTTTAATCTCAACCAAACAAAAAAGTCTTCCATCCCTCCACTTTTCCACCCTCACAACCAAACACAAACGAGAGAAACTAAAATCTTTTTTATCTTCCCACTTTTCCATCCTCCCAATCAAACGGACCTTTAGTGCAAAATTTGATATGAAAGAAATTATTAGGTCCACTGGAGGACTATTGACGTGGTCCTCCTTAGTCCTCCCAACCAATAAAACGCTACCACTTATGCAAATGTGACATCACCTAGTGATTTTTTATATTTTTTATTTCTTGTGCTGATTACAAAGTTGATTTACATATTTGCATAGATGACATTGTTTTGTAGGTTAGGAGGATCAATTCAGTAGTCCTCTTAGTTCTCTAAGAAATGAAAACTCAAAAATGTTGTTCTCATTTTCTTAACTCATTCTCACTTTTTGGACGATGAATGATGAAAACTGAGTTAAAAAACCTAAACCAAACAGTATTTGAGATGGTGGGGCCTACATAAAACAAGAAATGGATTATGAAAACTGAATGAAATGGAGTGAACCAAACAGGCTCTTAGACACTACACATTAGCTTTTTGAATTTTATCCAAAATAATAGATCAGGTTGAAGTTCACGATTGTGAAGAAAGTTGTACCTAGAAAAGATGAAAAAATCTGGGATAAGAAAAACAAGAAAAAAACTTTTCTCCCTATTTTGAGTAAAAATGATAGTTTTTATTAGGACAAAATTTGACTCCAACACCCACTAAAAAAATTTACATGATTACATATTTTGAAATCTAACCATTGGATTGCATATTATTTATGTTCTTAACACGCATGTCAAATTTCATGCCAATTGGATGTTTTCGATCTATAAATTTATTTTTTATGCATAATCTTAAATTACAAAATAACTTGAAATTTGAACTTTTTTTGATAATATAGCTATTGATTTTTGTTTTCTTAAAATTTTGTAAGAATGAATTATATGAGAAGAAAATGTAATCTAATGGTGAATTTGTCAAAATTCACATCTAATAAAAAATTATTGAGTGGAGTTGGAGCCAAATTTTGTCCATTTAATTATTCTAGGAACTTATAAAATGATGTAGAATAGACAGCAATGGCCTTGTTGGAATAGCAAGGGTGCCTAAAATCATAGCCTCAAAGCAAATGACACTAGTACAAATCATTGGGCCTAGAGCCGAAAATGCATGAAATTTGGAGCCCCTCAATCTTGGCGAATTCCTTCGTTAACACCTCAAAAAGTCAAAATAAGGTTCTGCTTTGTTTTGTTTTATGGCTTTCCTTTTAACTTAATTTTGTCATTTTTTGTAAAACTCGATATTTTGCCACCTAATTTCGTGATTAGCACAAATTAGGGTTTTGGATGGTTTCCTAATTGTCCTAAGGTTTTGTCTTTTCAGTATTTATTTCTTTTGTAATCTCCAAAGATAAATTCATATTATTATTAATAAAAATTCAGACTTTGTCTATTGTTTTCTTTAGTGGATTCCAGATCTATCACTTTGTGAATTCAAGAGATCCCTCGTGAATTTGAGGTTTGCTACCTGAAACGTGTGTGTTTTCTTCAAGCTTCCATGACATCATAAATCTTGTACATTAGTTTCAACTTTCAAGTTAAGACTTCCACCCCCCCCCCCCCCCCCCCCCTTTTTTGAGAAAGAAGACCTTCCCCCTTTGATTGTTTACTTTTGACAAAAGTGAATTTGATTTATCATTCAACTTTGTCCGCCTTTGTTATTATTTTGCTAACTGGCTACAGTAATGCTATGCTAAGCACCACAATCATTCATACAATTTTCTTATAACTTACGACATGCTAAATTATTATTAGATTATTATTAGATTTACGTTATTTTTTACATGGATTGCATATTGATATTATTATTAGTATTACTAGTCTACTGGATGTGTTTCAGGGGGAAAAAAAAAAAAAAAACAATGTTGTATTATTTATTAATTTTTTTGTGGGAAGGAATAAGAGACATAATGTTGCATCTCTAGTTTAGTTTGTGTTGTATAATGTATATATAGGTATATACACGATAGGTTGCAATATATATACCAAAAGGTGCCTATTTGTAAGGTTAAAATAGATTGACCTCAGTTAATTAATTCAATTACCCAAGTGGATTAATTAGGTCAAATTACATGCAAATCGTGGAGGCACCAATAAGTCACCAAATAAACTAAATGCAGTGGAAATTAAATTGACATGGTGATTTGTTGATGATAGCCCAAAAACGTATTGACCCTTTGTGATAAATTAACTAATTAATTTAGCCAAGTGAATTAATTAAGTTAATTAACTTGCAAATGCGTGGTAGCACAAACAAATCACCAATAACTAATTATGCAGCGAAAAATAAATAATACGGTGATTTGTTTACGAAGGGGGAAAACATAACGGCAAAAAAACCCCACCGGGTGATTTTTAGGTCATCACTCTCGAAACTCCACTATTATCACAACAAGCGGTTACAAGTAAAGGAATCCCAGTACCTTATACCAACCTACAGTTGAAACCTTACCCCAATACCCAATTGGACTTGTTCTGTAGTGACAGTTCCTCCTTTTGATGCACGGCTCCCAAGTACGTGACTAACCAATTGCGCGGATCCCAGTACGCGACTTCAATCACCAACTAGAGAAGGTTGTTGGCTACAAAGTTCTTCAGTTCATCCCAATGATGAAGATCAAGAAGATGCTTGGTCACAAAACCCAATGGTGCACATACACAGCAACTTCTTCACAAGAATGATGAACTAGGGCAAAACTTTGTCTCCGGTCACAATTTGCTTGAACAAACTTTGCTCGTTGCTTGTGCAACTTGTGAACTCTTTGATAGCCCTTAAAAAAAATCCTTTTATATGTCTAGGGTTAGGAGAAAAGAAGGCCCAAAGACACATTCACGGATTCGAAGAAAACAAAACAAAATTTATGTTTTTTTAAACCTCGACAGATAGAAGTTGTCAAGCAACTGTCGAGCAGGTGTCGAGCACATGAGGCTGAAACAGCTTTCTTAAGCTCGATAGATGCAACTGTCGAGCTTTAATGAATTTGCACTTCTCAGCTTGTTTCTTGGACAGACTTGATGACTTCAACACTTGATCTTGAAACCTTATTTCTCGAAGTATTAAAAACATCCTAGATCTACCCAATTACAAGTAAAGTGCGTTTTGTCAAAGTATTAGCCAATTATATAAAATATTAACATATGTTCCTAACAAGTGAATCACATATATCCTAACAATCTCCCCGTTTGGCAATCCATGACAAAACCACAACAAATAAATGAACATATGAGAGAAGTCATAAAACACTCAACTCATATTCACTTGTTGAATACAATAAAATCTATCCTAACACAAACTCTTGAAAAGCTTTGCAAGAAAAGAGTTTATGGTAAGTAGACTTTGACAACCTGTATTTCTGAAACACTTTAAACAAAACTCATTAAGGCATCTTTGTGTGAAATAGAAATAATAGATTGCATATAAGTATAAGAAGCATGTGTATAAAGAGAGAAAAGAAACAACACTTGTAAGGGGTAGGTGAAAGAAAAATATACATCCACATATAAAGAAGATAAGTACAATGTATGTAAATAAAAATGGTCACAAGACCTAAAGTACAAGAACAATGTATCTATAAAAGAAAGAAAAGAAAAGATACATAAAATCCTCACTACATCTCTCATATCAACACTTCCCTAGCAAAATGTCCTATACTAACTCTCCCCCTAAGTATGACTACTCTCATTTACCAAAACTACTCCCCCTTTTTGTCATAAGTGATAAAGGGTAGACTGTCAAGTAGACATCTCATCGGTAAAGCTAGCATTTCCATCATCATCATCCTTAGAAGCATCATCGTCATTACCATCATCATCATCAGAAGCAGAATCTACAAAAGGTGGTGAAGGGGTAGCCTCGGGAGCAAATCCGCCCACGGTTGCCTGCCGTTAAGCAATACAGCCAACACAGACGTTCACTTGATACAACTCTGTAGCGAGTGTATCTAGGCGAGCATCCATGCGCTGAAACTGCGCCATGATGTCTCCGAGTGACACATTGCTCTTAGAAGAGGAGGGAGCGGATGTGGATCGAGTAGAACGAGATGGAGCCAGATGGGTGGGAGGTGCTGAATCCGTCTGTTGTGACCTAAACTGAGCCTCGCTACATTTAACGGTAGCGTAATCTATGGCACACATGAAAGTGAAAAGGTCGGACGCTGGAAAAGGGACAGAAAAATGGCGTAAGATCCTCGCGATAGCAGAAGGAAAGATGAGGTTATCACGGGACGTTGAGTCTAGATGAACATATATAATGGGAAGAATAAAATGAGAAGGGAAATCATCATGTTCAAAAACCGCGGGCCTTTTACAAAGGTTGAACAGTAAGTGAACTGACGCTCACCCCACTCAGAAGGACGCTCACAAAAAGCGGATTTGAGCTCATACTTGGACACAGTCCGCAGATGCTCACAACTAGGATAGTCAGGAAACTCTACCCTAGGAACCCTAATCATATCCGCAACAAGCTGCGGTGTGACAGGAATGCGCGTACCTCGAATGCGAGTAAGAAGAAAGGTATTGAACGATCAATTCCGTGTATGTTGGAGTAAAACTACTGGATAGGCACGAGAGGACAAGTGACCGGGACGTCACACAGTGACTTCCATCCTCAACTGTGAAAAACAGTGGGAAGGTTGGTGTTGGCGAAGTCCGCCAGAATGACTTAGCGTTCAGAATGAATGCCGCATCTAGAAAAGTTCTCCGAGAATTCCTTGTGGGCATCATCATCACGGAACTGAAGAGAGAGAGGAGCAGAATCAGAAGACGAAGAGGCACCGGAACGAAGAGGGTTCCGGGCCGGAGTGGATTTACGCTTAGGTGCCATAGACACAACTAACGTAAACAGAATAGAGAGGGGGAAGCAAGAGACGATCAGAAAAGCTCCAAAACAGTTCAAATATAACAAGTATATTGAAAAGTAGAGAACGTATGCATGGGAAATGCATGAACATGTGACATGCAAAAGAAATTGCATCATGGGCTCAGCCCAATCCAATCCTATCAGCACACAATCAATTTGCACACATCTAAATGCATGATAATACTATTATAATGCTTATGTGATGCAATGCATGAGGTTTTAAACTCATTTAAGTGAAACCTATCCCAAAATTTCCACAATAACTCATCAATTTTGAAAAATCCCAAAATTTTTCAAAAACCCCAAAACCTAGGTTTCAAAACATGAAAATGCATGTGAATGAGATATTAGAAACATACCAAGTGAAAGAAAACCTTGAAAAAGCTTGAAGAACACTTGGAATTGAGGTTAGGAGTGAGAGAGAGTGATTTGGGAGGTGATAAGACAGAGCTATCGAGAGAGAGATCGAGAGAAATGAAGGTCGGATCGCACAGAACCTTTAAATAGAGGTTCATTAAATCTCAACAGATAGAGGTGTCGAGAGGTGTCAAGACATCTGTCGAGCTAGGTGTCGAGAAAAACAATGTCGACAGATGCAGCTGTCGAGCATGTGTCGAGGAACAAACCACCATATCAAGAACAGAAGCTCGATCGATCGACCTAGCTGTCGAGAAGCTATCGAGGAGATAGGAACTTTCTCGATCGATCCACCAGGTGTCGAGGAGGTGTTGAGATTGCGATAAGAAAAAGCTTGGAAGCTCGACAGATAGCCAAGTGTCGAGGAAGTGTCAAGCAAGCTTTTAAAAACAGTTTTTCTAGAAGAGAAAAACACAGACATGAATGCAATCAAACATGCAACACAACCAATGATCCAAACACCATATAAACCTCTCAAAATCATCTCTCAACTGCAATTTTAAGCACATGGATCCCAAAAACACACACACACACTAAACAAGTCTAACCAACTTTTATATTTAAAAAAAAGGCAAGACAGTTTAGTGAGCATATATTAACACATGTAAAACCTTGTGATGGCCAAATCACATTGTACCTGCACATGTATCAAGAGTAGCAAAGAATATTGCGTGTTGTGTGTGAAAAACATCGTAAGATTGCATAAATGTATACAAGTTATGACGATTTAAGATATGAGAAAATCATTTTAACTCACACACAATCATAACTGTTTGATGGGGACTATCACCTTCGAGGTACATCCTATAACTCCCACATCTCCTAGAAAACATGCTTGCAATCATTTTTAAAGCATTTTTTAATCTTTTTGCTTTTCATTTTCTTTGCATATTTTTATTTAAGTAAATCATGCATGGGCATATAAGAGTGAAAAAATAAAATATCCAATGATGGTAAGCATTTGACATTCCAATTTTGCTATGCCGAAGCACACAAATGTCATTGATACTGCACTTTTGCTATGCCGAAACATACAGGTGTCATATTATGATTGGTGGGCAATAGTGGTGAGATGGCTATTTATGCATTTCTCTTAGGATTTTCTAGTCCTTCACGTCAAAAAGAGTGATACGAGTGTTAAGTACAAGAGATAACTTAATCTTACTCATCACAAACAAGAGCCACAAAGCTCACTTGCTTAGTTGTGCATAGAGATGCTCATCTAAGCTACAAGAGGTACAAAGTTTAGAAAACTTTGTTTCAATGGCCATCCAAGGTACACAAGTACCAATGTACACAAAACACACATTGTTTTTGTATTTTTCTAATGTTTCAAAAAAAAAAAATTTTATGAAAAACAAAACAAAGCAAAACTGAAAAAATAACCACACAAAAACATGTTAAACAAAACAAAGCCTAGAAACTAGATTGACTTAAAACTTGAAAGCAAAACACAAAAGTAATGCACACACAAAAACAAGAAGAGAGAAAGAGAAAAGAGATAGAATCACTTAGAGCCCTTTTCTTTCCACACCCTGGAAGAACCTTTCCTTTGATTAAACCCTTGAACCGACGATGAGGGGGAAGAATTGAAACCGTTCAAGTTCGAAAGGAACATGAGGGATTTGATAAGATCTCCAAGGAGAGAAAGAGAGGATTGGTGCTGATTCTGGCTTCCAGATGCTATCATGCTGTTGCTCTGTTGAGTGGCTAGCCACTTATAGCATTTTGATCGAGTATGACTGGCAACTCCACAATGATGACAGATATGCTGCTTCTTCTGTTTAGGCTTTTGAGAGTTAGCCTTTTTAGCCCTAGGGTTCTTAGCTTCCTTCTTATCTTGCTTAGGGGGTGCTCCTAAGATAGATTACCTTTGTCTAAGTTCTCACTAGCTAAATCAGTTTTAACATTATTTTTTTCAATTTCAACATTATTAGCAAAAGGAACAAAAACAGTAGTACTAGTTGAAGCAATATTAGAGGAAGAGAGACCATATCCTAAACCTGTTCGATCAGAAGCAGATTTCTGAAGATTGAGCATCTCATCAAGCTTTGCGCTTGAAGTCTTCTCCAATTGAGCTCTGACTTGAAACAACTCCGCTTCAAGCTTCTTAGTCTTCTCAGCCAAGAAATTGTTCTCGAATCTTAGTGCTCCAATAGTCTGATTAGCTTCATCAACCTTTGTGGAAAGCTCTTCATGATCAAGTTCCACATCACTGAGCTTCTTGGTGGTCAGCCTATAAAGTTTCTCATGTTTCTCAGAAAGCTTATATAATTTCTCATAGGCCGTATGGATATCATCTTGATCACCCATCTTCTCAAACTTGGACTCCACCAATTCCTCTTCTTCAACCACATCTTCAACAATCCCATCAGTAGGATTGACAGTGGCAGTGATGGCATTCAAGATTCCGTCATCCTTATTGTTGGAATCATCCTCAGGCTCGGTATCGCTCAAAGTAGCAGCAAGTGCCTTGCTCTTCCCAATGCTCTTGAGATATGTAGGACACTCCTGTTTCATGTGACCGAAGCCTTCACACCCAAAGCACTTAGGTCTTGCAGGAACAGTGGATTGACTGCCATCCCTTGCATTCTTCTTCCCTTTGTCTTGGCTCTTAAACTGAGAAGAATTGGATTGCCTACGGTCCTTGTCAAAGCCCTTCCCATTGGCATTCTTCATGAATTTCTTGAATTGTCTGGTGATGTAGGACTTCATCTTAGAATCTTCATCGTCTGAAGATTCATCTGTGTCACTACTCTTGGCCTTCAAAGCCATGCTCTTGCTCTTGCCCTTGTCAGACTTACCAATCCTTGTTAGCCTTAGCTCATAAGTCTGCAGATTACCAACCAGCTCTGTCAAAGGAATCTTGTCAATGTCCTTTGATTCCTCGATTGCCATAATCTTGGCATGGAATCTCTCAACTAGAGATCTGAGCACCTTTCTCACAATCTTGAGTTCAGGAATGGTTTCCCCAAGATTGAAAGTTAAGTTCACTATGTCCTTGAGCTTGGCATAGAACTTATCGAACGACACATCCTCCTCCATCTTAATTTCTTCAAAGCTTGTAGTGAGCCTCTGAAGCTTTGAATCCTTGACAGCCTTTATTCCCTCATAGGTTGTCTGGAGAATGGTCTAAGCCTCTTTAGCAGTTTCAGTTGAGGATATCTTCTTAAACTCCTCATTGGTGACCGCACTGAATAAGGCATTCAACGCTTTACTGTTGAAGTTTGCCGCCTTGATCTTGACATCATCCTAATCGACCGGCGCTTCTGTAGGCTTAGTCCAGCCTATCTCCACAGCTTGCCACTCTTTCTCATCTAAAGACTATAAGAAAGCTCTCATGCGTACTTTCCAATATGCATAGTTAGTGCCATCAAATAAAGGAGGTGTAATTAACGACTGTCCTCTATCCATGACAAATAGGGGTCAATGGATCAACACAGCAAAGATTAAACCCTAATTAGAGTGTGCCTGCTCTGATACCACTTGATAGGCCAAAAACGTGTTGACCCATTGTGATAAATTAACCAATTAATTTAGCCAAGTGAATTAATTAAGTTAATTAACATGCAAACGTGTGGTAGCATAAACAAATCACCAATAACTAATTATACAGTGGAAAATAAATAACGCGGTGATTTGTTTATGAATGGGGAAAACCTAACGGCAAAAACCCCACCAGGTGATTTTCAGGTCACCACTCCCGAAACTCCACTATTATCACAACAAGCGGTTACAAGTAAAGGAATCTCAGTACCTTATACTAATCTACAGTTGAACCCTTACCCCAATACCCAATTGGACTTGTTCTGTAGTGACAGTTCCTCCTTTTGATGCACGGATTCCAACACTTGATCTTGAAACCTTGTTTCTTGAAGTATTAAGAACATCCTAGATCTACCCAATTACAAGTAAAGTGCGTTTTGTCAAAGGATTAGCCAATTACATAAAATATTGACATATGTTCCTAACAAGTGAATCACATATGTCCTAACAGTTGACAAATGGGGAAAATCTCTTGTCGCAAGGCAAAAACCCCACCGAGTAAATTTAAGGTCACCACTCCGAATAAGAATCCACTAATTAATAATCAAGCGGTTAGAAGTATAAGGAATCTTACCACTACCCTGGCCTATCCTAAAATACCAACTTACAGTTGAATCTTTGCTCCAATACCCAATTGGACTTGATCTTGTAGTAGTCTTCTTTCCTTTGTTGCACAAATCTCCAATCTGTGACTAACTCCTTTGCACGGATCCTAGTATGTGACTAAGAACCCAAAAGCATACAAGAAACACAACAAGAACTCTTTCTTCTGTAGGAGGAGGCTAGGGTTTCAAAAAGGAAACCTTATGAAGTTTTCTAGGGCTAGGGTTTTCTTTCTCCACCTCCTTATTTAAATAAGAGCTTAATGGGCCTTTCAAATGCAATGTGTATTATGCAAACCCATAAACAAATAGCCTTTAGGAATCAAACCGTTGTAGGCTATATTAGATATCCCATAAGCTCGATAGATCGACAAGTATCGAGACAGGTATCGAGACAGGTATCGAGCTTTAATAATGATAGGCCAAAAATGAATTGACCCCTTGTAACAAATTGATTGATTAATTAACTAAGTTTATTAATTAATCAAATTAACATGCAAAGCACGTGGTAGCACAAACAAATCACCAAACAACTAAAGTATGGAGCGGAAAATAAATGACATGGTGATTTGTTTATGAATGGGAAAAACCTGACGGCAAAAACCCCACCGGGTGATTTTCAGGTCACCACTCTCGAAACTCCACTATTATCATAAAAAGCGGTTACAAGTAAAGGAATCCCAAGTACCTTACCAACCTAAAGTTGAACCTTTACCCCAATACCCAATTGAACTTGTTCTATAGAGACAGTTCCCCTTTTGATGCACGGCTCCCAAGTACGTGACTAACCAATTGCGTAGATCCCAGTACGCGACTTCAATCACCAACTAAGAAGGTTGTTGGCTGCAAAGTTCTTCATTTCATCCACACGATGAAGATCAAGAAGATGCTTGGTCACAAAACCCTATGGTGCACATACACATCAACTTCTTCAAGAGAAAGAGATGAACTAGGGCAAGAACTTCGTTTTCGATCACAATTTGTTTGAACAGAGTTTGCCCAATGCTTGTGCAACTTGCGAACCTTTTGACGGCCCTTAAAACAATCCTTTTATATGTCTAGGGTTAAGAGAAAAGAAAGCCCAAAGACATATTCACGGATTCCAAGAAAATCATATAAGAATTCTGAATTTCTTAAACCTCGACAGATAGGAGGTGTCGAGCAGTTGTCGAGCACACTAGGCTGAAACAGCATTCTTAAGCTCGATAGATGCAGCTGTTGAGCTAGCTGTCAAGATTTAATGAATTTGCACTTTCAGCTTGGTTTCTTGGACAGACTTGATGACTTCAATACTTGATCTTGAAACCTTATTTCTTGAAGTATTAAAAACATCCTAGATCTATCCAAATACAAGTAAAGTGCGTTTTGTCAAAGGATTAGCCAATTACATAAAATATTGACATATGTTCCTAACAAGTGAAACACATATGTCCTAACAATCTCCCCTTTTGGCAATCCGTGACAAAACCACAACAAACAAATGAACATATGAGAGAAGTCATAAAACACTCAACTCATACTCACTTGTTTAATACAGCAAAATCTATCCTAACACAAACTCTTGAAAACCTTTGCAAGAAGAGAGTTTATGGCGTATTTCTGAAACACTTTAAACAAAACTCATCAAGGCATCTTTGTATGAAACGGAAATAATAGATTGCATACAAGTAATAAGAAACATGTCTATAAAGGGAGAAAAGAAACAACACATGAAAGGGGTAGGTGAAAGAAATATACATCAACATATATAAAGAAGATAAGTACAATGTATGTGTGAAAATGGTCACAAGACCTAAAGTACACGAATAATGTATCAAAACAAGAAAGAAAAGAAAAGATACCTAATATCCTCACTACATCCCTCAAAAAAAAAAATCTCAAAATCTTAACACTCCCCCGAACAAAGAGGTCCTATACTAACTCTCCCCCTAAGGATGACTACTCTCATGACCAACCAAAACTACTCCCCCTTTTGTCACGAGTGACAAAGGGTAAGAGTGTCAAGTAAACATCTCATTGGTAGAGCTAGCATCTCCATCAGCATCATCCGAAGCATCATCGTCATCACCATCATCATCATCCTCATCCTTAGAATCAGAAGCCACGGGAGGAGGTGGTGAAGGTGTAGCCTCAGGAGCAAATCCCCCCATGGTCGCCTACCGTCTAGTAATGTGACCAACACAGACGTTCACCTGATACAACTCTGTAGAGAGTGTATCTAGGCGAGCATCCATGCACTGAAGCTGTGCTATGACGTCTCCCAGAGTCACATTGCCCGAAGAAGAGGAGGGAGCAGATCGGGATGGAGCTGAACGGGAGGGAGGAGCTGCTGAATCCAACTGCCTCGCCTGAAGCTGCGCCTTGCTACGTTTAACGGTAGCGTAGTCTATGGCACACATAACAGGGAAATGGTCGAAAGAGGGGAAAGGAACAGAAAAATGGCGTAAGATCCTCGTGATAGCGGAAGGAAAGATGAGCTTATCACGGGACGCCGCATCTAGATGAATATCTATAATAGAAAGAATGAAATGAGAAGGGAAGTCTATAGTAAGATGCTCAAGTAGAGACAACAAAAACCGAGCACGAGGCTCTGTGATGGAGTTGTAATGAGAGAGTGGATGGAGTACAAAAGGCATCACCATGTTTATGAATCTAGGACCTTTAGCAAAAGGCCTACATGGTGTAAACTAACTGTAATACCCGAAAAAAAAAATAAAAGGAGGTGTATTTAAGTAAATTTATTTTGTGGGGCCGATTTTATAATTTCTAATTATAAGGGAGTTTTTAAAAAAATAAGGTTGAAACCCTAGCTATATATGTAAGCTTATTAAGTCAATGCATATGGAGAGATATTTTGAGAGAGGAGATTACCCAAAGGACTGAAGTAGAGAAAGATTGACTGCACCCTTGAGGTAAGAGCTTAAGAAATTTTGTTCTTCTGTCAAATTTAGACTTTAAGTGGTATTAGAATATTTTCTTATGTGGGTATTTTGGCCAATAGTGAAACTATTTAATTATTCAAGAGTTTTAATGATGCAAACGAAGAAAAGTTTGGATTTATTTCGGTAAACTAGACGCTGCTACTGTAGAAAATTTATGCTGTTAAGCCACAAATTTTCTTTTAAAGGGTTAGGTGTTTTGCATAGGTATTCTTTAAATAACAGTGCCAAAGTAGGGGATTTGAAAAAAAGAAAAGAAAAAAAGAGGAAGCTGTAATGTAAGTGCAGCACTTGAAGGATGGCCCACATCCTTGTCTTTAGTGTGACATATTACTAGGTGCTATAGCCTTATCTTTTAAGGCATTAATAGTGGCAGAATAATTATATATATATATATATATAATATTATGATTAGGTGAAATTTTGGTATGAGATGAGCAGACAACTATGGGATATTTTTAATAGTCTTTCTTCTGGTGAATTATTTGATTATTGAGTAAAAATATTTGAAAATTGTTCTAGGTGATATCTAAGGATTTTAGAGGAAGTGTTAGGGAAAAGTTTCTTTTGGAGGTAAGTAACCTTATCCTAATTGGTTTTATCTTTGCATATTTTAACTACTAAAAATTGTTTACAGTTGTTACAATTTATTTCTATTGTATTACTGATTTCAAGTAAAGAATTATCACAAATATATTTGATTACTGAATATATGATGTATTTTATTTAATTGCTTTAGCTATACTGATTCAAAGTAAAGAATAAAGAATTTCCACCAATAAATATGAGCATTGAATATAAGATTTATTTTATTTAATTGTTTTTTTTTTTAGCTATATTGATTTAAAGTAAAGAATTATAGAAATATCACAAATAGATTTGAATATTGAATATATGATTATATATATATATATATATATATATTTGAATAAGATACATTTTGTTAGAAACTATGATTTCATATATGTGATTATGAACAATTTGACTATGAATTCATTTTGATACCCAGCCAATGAGGGTTATTCATTAGTATTCTAAAACCCAAACCAATGGGGGTTATTCATTGGTACTCTGATACCCAGCCAATGAGGGTTATTCATTGGTACTCTGATACCCAAACCAATGGGAGTTATTCATTGGTACTCTGATACCCAACCAATGGAGGTTATTCATTGGTATTCTGATACCCAAACCAATGGAGGTTATTCATTGGTAGTCTGATACCCAGCCAATGAGGGTTATTCATTGGTACTCTGATGCCCAGTCACGGGGATATAGCGTGACCATAGTCATAAGATTGTTAAGAATATGAATTACGTTTGAATATTTGAACTGTTTTGAGTCCTTAAAACTACATATGTGATTTTGGAAATGTTTGAGTATTTGAACTATTTTGAGTCACTAAAACTGCTTATGTGTTTTTGGAACCTATTGTAAGTTATAGCTTTTGATATATGAAAAACTGACTACTTTCTAAACCATCTATGATATATTTGTAAGATTAAAGTATGTGATCTATTTGCAACTTATTATTTTAAGACTATGAAACTTCTTTAGTTATTTTTGAAAACCCATAGCATATTATAACTTTTGAAGGCTCATATTACATCTTATTACTTTATAGATCTATTGCTTGATAGAACTTACTAGGATTTTGGTTACTTATTAAGTTGTCAACTCACCCTCTTTTTCCTATCCAGTTTCAGATTGTGAAGAATAGCAAGTTTTGAGAGTTTTGCTGTTATGTTGTGAGCATGAAAGAAGCTTAGTAAGTTTGGGATTATATGGTCTTGTAATGGTCTTATATCTTTTGGTCAATTGACATTATGTACATGAGGTTTGGAATTGTTCCTTTAAATTATTGGAGATTTATTCATAAAGAATGTTTGAGGTATTTTGAATTTATTGACGAAATTTTTGAGGATAAATTTTAGTTGCTAAGAAGGCCTTGCACGCTTGTAAGGTGCTTACTTTATAAGCGTGCGGCGATTGTCACGTGCCTATCTTTATAGTTGGGTTCGGGGCGTGACACTAACGATCACCCCAATCAGAAGGGAGCTCGCAGAAAGCAGCCATGAGCTCATCTTTGGACACAGTTTGCAGACGCTCACAACTAGGATAATTAGGAAACTCTATCCTAGGAACCCGAAGCACATCCGCAACAAGCTGCGGTGTGACAGGAATGCGCGTACCTCGAACGCAAGTAAAGAAGAGAGGTACTAAACGATCAATCTCGTGCATGTTAGAGTAAAACTCCTGAATGAGCACGAGAGGACAAGTGACCGGGACGTCACATAGTGACTCCCATTCCCGACTATGAATGACAGTGGGAAGGTCAGTGTCGGCATAGTTCGCCAGTATGACTTGGCGTTCTGAATGATCACCTCCTCTAGAAAAGTTCTCTGAGAATGCCTTGTGGGCATCATCATCACGGAACCGAAGAGAGAGAGAGGGGCAGAATCAGAAGACGAAGAGGCACTGGAATGAAGAGGGTTTTGGGTCGGAGTGGATTTACGCTTAGGTGCCATAGACACGACTATCGTAAATAGAAAGAGAGGGAGAGAAAGAAAGACAATCAGAAAAGTCTCAAGTAATTCAAATAAAACAAGTATATTGAAAAGAGAGTACGTATGCATGGGAAATGCGTGAACATGTGACATGCAAAACAAATTGCATCATGGGCTCAACCCAATCCAAACCTATCAGCACACAAACAGATTGCACACATCTAAATGCATGAGAATACTATTATAATGCTAATGTGATACAGTGCATGAGATTTTAAACTCATTTAAGTGAAAACCCATCCAAAATTTCAACAATAACTCATCAATTTTGAAAAACCCCAAAATTTTTCAAAAACCCTAAAACCTAGGTTTCAAAACATGAAATGCATGAATAATGAGAGATAAGAAGCTTACCAAGTGAGGAAAATCTTGAAGAAACCTTAAGGATCAAGATTAGGGTGAGATGAGAGTGTTTGGGAGAGAAAAAGAGAGAGCTATCGAGAAAGAGATCGAAGGAAATGAGCTGCGGATCGCACGAGGAGATTATATAGGCCCTCAGTAAATCTCGACAGATGCAGGTGTCGAGAGGTATCGAGACAGCTGTTGAGGAAGGTATCGAGGAAATGGTCGTCGATAGATACAGGTATCGAAGAGGTGTCGAGGAACAATCCATCAGATGCAAGAACAGAAGCTCGATCTATCCACCAGCTGTCGAGAAGCTATCGAGGAGGCAGGAGCTTTCTCGATCTATCCACCAAGTATCGAGAAGCTGTCGAGATTGCAATAAGAAAAAGCTTAGGAAGCTCGACAGATAGCTAGCTATCGAGGAGGTGTCGAGCCAGATTTTTAAAACAGTTTTTCGAGAGGAGAAAAACACAGACATGAATGCAATCAAGTATGCAACTTAACCAATGATCCAAATAACATATTAAGCTCTCAAAAACATCTCTCAAAAGCAATTTTAAGCACATGGATCCCAAAAACACACACACACACTAAACAAGTCTAATCGATTTTATTTTTCAAAAACAAGTCAAGACAGTTTAGTGAGCATACACTAACACATGTAAAACCTTGTGATGGCCAAATCACATTGTACCTGCACATGTATCAAGAGTAGCAAAGAATATTGCGTGTTGTGTGTGGAAAACATCGCAAGATTGTATAAGTGTATACATGTCATGACGATTTGAGATATGAGCAAATCAGTTTAACTCACACACAATCATAACTACTTGATGGAGACTATCACCTTCGAGGTACATCCTATAACTCCCACATCTCCTAGAAAACATGCTTGCAATCATATTTAAAGAAATTTTTTTTTTTTTTATCTTTTTGCTTTTTATTTTCTTTGCATTTTTTTTTAAGCAAAACATGCATGGGCATATAAGAGATAGAAAAGAAATACTCATTTATGTTAAGCTTTTGACATTGCACTTTTGCTATGCCAAAGCATACAGATGTCATTGACATTGCACTTTCGCTATGCTGAAGCATACATGTGTCATATTATGATTGGCAGGCAATAGTGGTGAGATGGTTATTTATGCCTTTCTCTTAGGATTTTTTAGTCCTTCCCGTCAAAAAGAGTGATATGAGTGTTAAGTACAAGAGATAACTTAATCTTACTCATCACAAATAAGAGCCACAAAGCTCACTTGCTTAGTTGTGCATAGAGATACTCATCTAAACTGCAAGAGATACTAAGTTTAGAAAACTTTGTTTCAATGGTCATCCAAGGTACACAAGTACCAATGTACACATAACACACACTGTTTTTGTATTTTTTTGATTTTTCAATTTTTTTTTTAATTTGTATATGAAAAACAAAATAAACAACACTGAAGAAAACAGTAAAAACATGTTAAGCAAAACAACAAAACTAGACTGAATCTAAAGAAAAACAAAACACTCAAGTTATGCAAAACAAAAACAAGAAAAGAGAGAAGAAGTGATAGAATCACTTGGAGCCCTTTTCCTTCCACACCTTGGAAGAACCTTTCCTTTGAGCAAACCCTTGAACCTGTGGTGAGGGGAAAGAATTGAAACCGTTCAAGTTCGAAAGGAACATGAGGGCTTTAAGAAGATCTCCAAAAGGTGCAAGAGAGGATTGAAGCTGATTTTGGCTTCCAGATGCTATCATGCCGTTGTTCTGTTGAGTGTTTAGCCACTTATAGCAATTTGGTTGAGTATGATCGGCAATACCACAATGATGATAGAGATGCTACTTCTTTTGTTTAGGCTTTTGAGAGGTAGCCTTCTTAGCCTTATGGTTTTTAGCATTTTTCTTCTCAAGTTTAGGAGGTACTCCTAATATAGATTTACCATTGTCTAAGTTTTCACTAGCTAAATCAGTTTTAACATTATTGTTCTCAATTTCAACATTATTGCTAGGAGAAATAAAAACAGTAGCACTAGTAGAAGCAAAATTAGAGGAAGAGAAATCATACCCTCACCCTGTGCGATCAGAAGCAGATTTATGAATGCTTAGCATCTCATCAAGCTTCGGACTTGAAGCCCTCTCCAGTTGAGCTCTGACTTGAAATAGCTCCACTTCAAGCTTCTTAGTTTTCTCAGCCAAGAAATTGTTCTCGAACCTCACTCCAATGGTTTGATTTGCCTCATCAAACTTTGTGGAAAGTTCCTCACGGTCAAGTTCCACATCACTAAGCTTCTTGGTGGCCAGCCTATACAGTTTCTCATGCTTCTCTGAAAGCTTGTACTGTTTCTCATAGGCCATGTGGATATCATCTTGATCATCCATCTTCTCAAACTTTGACTCCACCAAATCTTCTTCTTCATCCACATCTTCTACAATCCCTTCAGTAGGATCTACAGAGGCAGTGAAGGCATTCAAGATTCTGTCATCCTCATTGTTGGAATCATCCTCAGGCTCGATGTCGCTCAAGGTAGCAGCAAGTTCCTTGCTCTTTCTAATGCTCTTGAGATATGTAGGACACTCATGTTTCATGTGACCGAAACCTTGACACCCAAAACACTTAGGTCCTACGGGAACAGTGTACTGACCACCTTCCTTAACATCCTTCGTCCCTTTGTCTTGGCCTTTAAACTGAGAAGAACTGGATTGCCTGCGGTCCTTGTCAAAGCCTTTTCCATTTACATTCTTCATAAACTTCTTGAACTGCCTGGAGTTGTAGGACTTCATCTTGGAATCTTCATCATCTGAAGACTCATCTATCTCACTACTCTTGGCCTTCAGTGCCATGCTCTTGCCTTTACCCGTCTTGCCAATCCTTGTCAACCCTAGCTCGTAGGTCTGCAGATTACCAACTAGCTCAGTCAACGGAATCTGATCAATGTCCTTTGATTCCTCTATAACGGTGATCTTGGCGTGAAATCTCTTGGGTAGAGATCTGAGAACTTTCCTCACAATCTTGGGTTCAGGAATGGTCTCCCCAAGATTAAACACCGAGTTCACTATGTCCTTAAGCTTAGCATAGAACTCGTCAAACGACTCATCCTCCTCAATCTTAATCTCTTCAAAGCTTGTAGTTAGCCTCTGAAACTTTGAGTCTTTGACAGCTTTAGTTCCCTCATAGGTTGTCTGAAAGATGGTCCAAGCCTCCTTGGCAGTTTCAGATGAGGATATCTTCTTGAACTCCTCATTGGTGACTACACTGAACAATGCATTCAATGTTCTGCTATTGAAGTTCGCCGCCTTGATCTTGGCATCATCCCAGTCTGCTGGCGCTTCCTTTGGCTTGGTCTAGCCTATCTCAATAGCCTGCCACACTTTCTCATCTAGAGACAGCAAGAAAGCTCTCATGCGTACTTTCCAGTATGCATAGTTAGTGTTATCAAATAAAGGAGGTATAATTAATGTCTATCCTCTATCCATGACAAACAGGGGTCAATGGATCAAACATAGCAAAGATTAAAACTTAATCAGAGTGTGCCTACTCTGATACCACTTGATAGGCCAAAAATGAATTGACCCCTTGTGACAAATTGATTGATTAATTAACTAAGTTTATTAATTAATCAAATTAACATGCAAAGCACGTGGTAGTACAAACAAATCACCAAACAACTAAAGTATGCAGCGGAAAATAAATGACATGGTGATTTGTTTACGAATGGGGAAAACCTGACGGCAAAAACCCTACCGGGTGATTTTCAGGTCATTACTCCCGAAACTCCACTATTATCATAACAAGCGGTTATAAGTAAAGGAATCTCAAGTACCTTACCAACCTACAGTTGAACCTTTACCCCAATACCCAATTGGACTTGTTCTGTAGTGACAGTTCCCCTTTTGATGCACGGCTCCCAAGTACGTGACTAACCAATTGCGTGGATCCCAGTATGCTACTTCAATCACCAATTAAGAACGTTGTTGGCTGCAAAGTTCTTCAGTTCATCCACACGATGAAGATCAAGAAGATGCTTGGTCACAAAACCCTACGGTGCACATACACAACAGCTTCTTCAAGAGAAAGAGACGAACTAGGGCAAGAACTTCGTCTCCGGTCACAATTTGTTTGAACAAAGTTTGCTCAATGCTTGTGCAAGTTACGAACCTTTTGACGGCCCTTAAAACAATCCTTTTATATGTCTAGGGTTAGGAGAAAAGAAAGCCCAAAGACACATTCATGGATTCCAAGAAAATCATATCAGAATTCTGAATTTTTTAAACCTCGATAGATAGGAGGTGTCGAGTAGCTGTCGAGCAGGTGTCAAGCACACTAGGCTAAAACAGCTTTCTTAAGCTCGATAGATGCAGTTGTCGAGCCAGCTATCGAGATTTAATGAATTTGCACTTTCAGCTTATTTTCTTGGATAGACTTGATGACTTCAATACTTGATCTTGAAACCTTGTTTCTTGAAGTATTAAAAACATCCTAGATCTACCCAAATACAAGTAAAGTGCGTTTTGTCAAAGGATTAGCCAATTACATAAAATATTGACATATGTTCCTAACAAGTGAAACACATATGTCCTAACAAATAAATCTCAATAGATTGAAAGGTATCGGGACCTGCTAATTTAGTTTTTCTTGAGCAGTTCTTGGGTACTCCTCATGTCTTCAATGTAACCACTTGTAATGATCATCTTGAACCTACTTATATTTACCCAAATACAAGTAAAGTGTGTTTTGTCATAGAATATGTTAATTACATAAAAATATGAACCTAACACTATTGAAATGTCATAACCATTTAAATTGGATATACCAAAACTTGCCTATTGAAAGCTCATAACCCTTTATATTTGATATATATTAAAGGTGCTTATTGAACGAAAATATGTCTATTGACCAAAAAGGTTCATATTAAATGCAAAGGTGCCTATTGACCAAAAATGTGCATATTGAATTAAAAGGAGTCTGTTGAAGGGTCATGAATAATTCTTTAGGTATAAATTGATAGGCCAAAAATGAATTGACCCCTTGTGACAAATTACATGCAATTTTTTTTCTTTTTTTTACCTATAACTCGACTTCATGAAGATCGAGTAACAAAACGCCACTATAGGTCCTTAAAACGTCACTATAGGCTCCTTAAAAATGCCACTATAGGGCTTAACTCGATTTTGAAAAAATTGAGTTTCAAAAAAGGGGCATTTCCCTAATTAGTTTGGGAAAGAGGGCAAAATGCTGGATTGTTTTTTTGAAAAGGGCAAAGGCCAATTTTTTCCCAAGCTTTTGACATGAATCTTGATCTTGATAACCCTAAGTGTGTATGAAGGTAAACACCTCTAGATCTCACAAAAGATTCAACACACAGCACATCAAAGACATTTAAAACATAGCTAGGGTTTTTCCTTTTATACTTGGAGTAAAACATAAAACCCTACATGTCAAACGAGCTTGGGCTGAATTGGAAATTCTGTAGAAAAATTAATCTGCACGTGATTCGTTCGATCAAGTCTAATTTTTGATCGATCAAGCCTTGCAGATTAAGTCCAATAATTTTTGCAATCACTCGATTCCAATTTTACAAATAAACACACTTTGAGTAAGCCTAAACCTAGACTCTATTTTTTGATCATGGTTTGCCAACAAAATACAAATTGAAGTTCTAATACATTAGTTCCTAAAGTCTTAGAATCTAACAAACTTTAATATGATTTCATGGATTCCAATTGGTTACGTGTCCTAGTAATTTGACACACTTTAGATTTTAAAATTGTGACTATCAACTTTTATTTATAAGATAAAAAAAAAAAAAAAAAAAAAAAAAAAAAAAAAAAAAAACTTCTTTTATAAAAAATTTTTGAATCAAAAGAACAATAAACTTACTGACGAAAAAAAAATTCACAATATTTCTACACTTTTCCCCAACGAGAGTTCCCATTAGACAATGCAACTGTAGCCAAAAAAAAAAAAACTTAAAAGTTAAAACACCTTTGCAATGGTTTGTGCATCACTATAGCTAATAAAAAAGATGCTAGAATAACATCTATCTAACAATAGATGTTACGATAGCATCATGGAAATATTAAAATCTCTCTCTCTCTCTCCTTAGTGACTGGTATTATTTTAATGTGTTGGGAATATATTATTTAATATCTTAGGAATGCAAAATAAAGAATGAGATGTATGATGTGTTGGGTTCTGAAGAAGTTGATGAGAATTCTTTAATAAAATCCAATTAGCCCATTTTAAAATAAATAAATGTTACGATTTTAAGATATGCTTTCATGTATTTTCAGAAAATAAGTAAAGGAAAAAAAAAATGAAAAATCTGTAAGGAGTGAGCTAACATGTCCCCACCCACCCACCCACCAAATTATTCTTAGTCTAACCCATAATTATGCTAAGTCTTACTTTCTCCCACTGCCATAGGTTGAAATTCTCTATAAAAAAAAAAATAATAAAATAAAATAAAATAAAATAAAATAAAAATCTTCACAGGTTTATCATACAAAATTTCAGTTATACATTTTTAAAAATTGTACTTAACAAATTAACTTACTAGCTTAGATGTTTGTATGTTAGTGTAAGGTTGAATTTAATCAACCATTTTGTTGGCTTTATTCCATGCCAATTTGCTTGTAATTCAACATTTAGAAACCCTGTATTTAGGTGGGAATCATGTAAGGGTAGTGTGTGAGAGAGTGTGAAGAAAAGCTCAAAAGTGTGCAACTCAGCAGGGCCTCGCGACTGGATCTCGCGACTGGCTCGCAGCTGGCAAGTCGCGAAAGCTGGCACACGTGTGAAGCATGCAGAGGAGCTGAAGATTCATGCTAGCTGTTGCACTACAGGACAAAAGTCCCAGGCTGGCCTAGCAGTTAGCTCGCGACTTGAACTCGCGACTCAGTCCAATCGCGAGACCAAGTCGCCAGACCACTCTGTTTGGGAAAAACTGACATTTCGCATTCCAAACATACACCAACATAAATACCCCTTATACCCACGTATTGTAGAGAGCTTCTAGAGAGAATTTTGAGAGAGAAACCCTAGAGAAAAACAAGATTGACTCATCCACAATCTTCATCATTTGATTCTCCAAATTCCTCTACTCTTACCCTCTCCATTGATACATCCTTGAGAGGTACATTAGCCAAAACCTTTCTCACCATATCTATATCTGTGAGAAGGCTATTTGGTGTTTGGGAAGCAGTTAGGAAGGAACCAATTGATATTGGTTGATGCTATGGGTTATAGCAGAATCCGGTAAGCTAAAGAAGATAAAGGTTCAGCGTAACCTCGTTGGAGCAAGAAGCTTGGAGGGCTTAGGTACACTGGATAGATTAGGCTTGGAGGGTCTTCTACTGTTCATGTATCCCAATTTCATTCTTTAGTGGATTATTGACCGCTTGGAGGGCGGCGGAGAGGTTTTACGTTGAGGACTTCGGTTTCCTCTTTGATAACACATCGCTGTGTTGTCTTTGTGTTTGCATCTCTCTTCCCTTAATCTTTGCCATTTAATTTCTGCTGTGGTTGTGATTTTATTTAGTTTAGATTGTTTTATCAATTCTGTTTTAGCTTATATTCATATTCCGCACATACATTGTTTGATAATAAGCTTGAATTAGTAATTTGTAATTTGAGGGTCTAAACGTTCAAGGTGTTTTACACACTATTTGAACATTCAATTGGTATCAGAGCGGGTGCACTAGCTGTGGTTTAATTACCTTAGTGCGATCCTTGACCCCGTTTGAGATGGACTCATCTCAATCTTTAAATGCTCCACCATATTTTGATGGTAGCAACTATGCATTTTGGAAAGTTCAAATGAGGACTTTCTTGTGTTCAATTGATGAAACTGTTTGGGATGCAATAGATGTAGGATGGACTAGGCTGGAGGCCGCTAAATCCACTTGGGATAAGGCGACTCTTGCGGTAGCATATGCAAATAGCAAAGCACTAAACGCTATTTTTTGTGGCATATCTCCAGATGAGTTTCACAAGATATTTCACATCACAATTGCCAAGGAGTGTGGCAAATATTGGAGACCACGTATGAAAGAACAAAGAAAGTGAAGGACACTAAATTGCAAACGCTAACCACTCGATTTGAAGAGTTGAAAATGAGTGAGGACAAGTCATTTTACTCATTCTATGGCAAGCTGAATGAGGTGGTCATTGGCAAGTTCAATTTGGGTGAGAAAACGGAGGACTCAAAGATAGTTGAGGAATCTGAAGATGAGGAAGAAGACGGAACAGTGGGACTGCAAGAGACGTACAATTCCCTCCTTGAGAAGACCAGTGAATATGCAAAAGTGGCTAAGGCAGCCATTAAAAAGATGAAGAGAGCAGAGGAAGACTATAGAAGTCTTCTAATGAGATACAAGGAGACCAAATGTGAAATGGTGACGCTGAATGGAGAGTTGACTGAAGCCTACTCAAAGATAAAATTCCTTGAGCTTGAGGTGGTTCAAGCCAATGCTAAAGTCGAGCGAGTTTCCTCCAAGAAGCTTGATGAAGTCCTTGCTTATCAAAAGTCTTTCTCCAACAAAAGCGGATTGGGATACACCGGAGAGAGCAGTTCGACTGTAAATATCTCCAAGGAAGTAAAGTTTGTGAAAGCTAAAGAACCGATGGTAGCTACCACAAATACTGAGAAAGTGAAGCCGGAGAAAAAGAAGAATGTGACTGACCAAAGGTTTATGACTAAGCTTCCTAAAAAATCAGTGGTTAAACCTAAGGGTAATGGGAAATCACTCCCAAAGACACAAAGAGGTCTGAGAACTTAACACTTCTGCCATCATTGTGGAATTCAAGGTCGCACCAGACCCAATTGTCATAAAATGCATGCATTGAAGAATTCAGATGCTCAAAGGTCGAGAGGTCCAAGACATGACAAAGGGAATTGGAATGCTGAACAATCAAAAGGTCAAGAAGTTGATCCCGGAATGAGGGATGTGATGAGGATGATAGATGCATTCACCACCTATTTGGCAAGCTTTAATAAAAGGTTTGTGTAAGGTTGAATTTAATCAACCATTTTTTTTGGCTTTATTCCGTGCCAATTTACTTGTAATTCAGCACTTAGATACCATGTATTTAGGTGGGAATCATGTAAGGGTAGTGTGTGAGAGAGAGTGTGAAGAAATGCTCAAGACTGTGCACTGAAGCAAGGATTCGCAACTAGATCTCGCGGGTGGCTCGCGACTGGCAAGCCGCCAAAGGATGCACACGAGTGAAGCATGCAGAGAAGCTGAACCGTCATGCCAGCTGTAGCATTACAGGACAAAAAGTCCAGACTGGCTATTCAGTTAGCTCGCAGCTTGAACTCGCAACTCAATCAAGTCGCGAGGCCAAGCCGCTAGCCAGCTCTATTTTGAAAAACTGACTCTTCACATTCCATTCTCACACTAGTATAAATACCCTTTATACCCATGAAATGTAGAGAGCTTCCAGAGAGAATTTTGAGAGAGAAACCCTAAAGAAAAACAAGATTGACTCATCCATAATCTTGACATAGAGACTCTTTATATTCCTCTACTCTCACCGTCTCCATTGTTACATCCTTGAGAGATTCATTAGCCAAAAATTTTCTCACCATACCCATATCTGTGAGAAGGCTTTTTGGTGCTTTGGGAAGCAGTTAGGAAGGGACCAATTCACATTGGTTGATGCTATGGGCTATAGTGGAATCTGGTAAGCTAAATAAGAAATAGGTTCGGCGTAACCTTATTGGAGTAAGAGCTTGGAGGGCTTAGGTACACTGGGTAGATTAGGCTTGGAGAATCTTCTGCTATTCATGTATCCCAACTTGATTCTTTAGTGGATTATTGACAGCTTGGAAGGCGGCGGAGAGGTTTTACGCCGAGGGCTTCGGTTTCCTCTTCGATAACACATCGCTGTGTTGTCCTTGTGTTTGCATCTCTCTTCCCTTAATCTTTTCCATTTAATTTCTGTTGTGAATGTAATTTTATTTGGTTTAGATTGTTTATCAATTCTATATTAAGCTTATGTTCATATTCTGCACATTAATTGTTTGATATTAAGCTTGAATTGGTAATTTGTTAATTGGGGGTCTAAACGTTCATAGTGTTTTATACGCTATTTGAACATTTAGTTTGGAAGCCACAACACTTGTACCCAATCCTAGGATATCACCCCAAACGCACGTGACGTGTGGGTGAAGAGGGGTACTCATGAATAAGCATTACAGCATGTCCATGCATTAATACTTCCTATGTTTTGTAACTTTGCTTGGTTGTGTGCTTTTTTGTTATGTTCCTAGCTTGACTTGGAAATTTGTGTTTATTTGTTTGTTTTTGCTTTAAATATTTTTACATTGGTGTTTTTGATCTATCTTTTCTTGCTTTTGTGTCAAAAATCCAAAAACACATAAAAAGTAGAAAATCCAAAAAGTTTGATCGACATTGTTGTGTTTTGTCACAAGCATATTTTGCCTTGTACCTTTGTACTAATGGCTTTGTGCATTTATGAGCGTAGCTTGTACTTAATGCACTCATATCATTGTGGGAGAAATCTTGACATCTATGTGATTGTTGTAAATAGATATTCAAACTTGTCATGAATGATTAGTCAATGGTTTTGTTGATCTTGAGACATGCATAGACTTATGCCTATATATCTTCCCACTCCTTTATCTTATTGTTTTTGCTTAAAGAGCTCAACAAATGTAAATCTCCAAATGAAAAGAGATAATGAGTTGCAAAAGCCTATTGCACATACTAGTATTTGACTAGGAAAAAGGGAAAGCGACTTAAAATATCAAAAAAGCCACACACATCACAAAGATGTCCAAAACGATTCAAAAATTGAAATATCAAAAAGCCAAAGGCTTGCTCATCAATTGAAATATCAAAAATTTCAAGCATTGATCTCAAAATGAGATGTAATGATTCAAAAAGATCAAATGATATGATGTATATGGAGCCAAATGAAAAGCTTCTAAGTTATGTTATCAAGTTATGTGGGAGGTCATAAATGCATATTTCTATAATTGAGATGGGTCACTTTACCTAGTGCTAATTGTGTATGTCTTGGTTGAATTGATCATTGAAGCTTCACATTAGACTAAAGACTATCTCATTGTTGATATCCACACACATCACACATGTCTATGTTCAATGAATGCCATATTCATTTGTGTGATTGTACTTGATTAAATGTGTTTCACATGCTCAATTTTTGTTGATCAAACACAAAAAGATTTTTGAGTGTTTTAGTTGTTTTTGGAAAGTATTTTGTTTTTGCAAAAATGTCAAAAATTTAAAAAACTGTGTTGCCCTATTTTGGCGACTTGGTTGTGGGTAAACCCAGTCGCATGCCCCAAGTCGCGAGCTTACTCAGTAGGTTTACGCGACTCACTGGCGGGTCAATGTCCCAGTCTCGAAAAAGACTAAGAAAATTTTTCAAAAATTTCGGGTTTTAGATTTCTCGCTACTCTGTTTGGCGACTTGTTCGCGAGTGGAAGCTTCAGTCGCGAGCTTACTCAGAAGTTTTCGCGGCTACCTTCGCTACTTACTCATGGGTGGAACTTCCAGTCGTGAAAAACACTTAGACAAATTTTTCAAATTTTTGTCACAAGGTGTTTGGCAACTTGTCTTAGCGACTTGGTTTAGTCGCGAAAAATGCGTGTTTTGCGCTTTAAGGACAGTTTTTAAAATTTTTCAGTTTTCCCTCGAACATTTTTTACTGTTCATTGTCTTGTTCGTTCATATCACTCTCAAACTCACCGTGTTTTTCACATAAACCACCATTGTTATTCATCATTTCTACTTCAATCTTCAAGAAAAAGGTATGGGCATTCTTATTCTCACTAAATATTTCATGTTTATAGCCTTGTTTTCTTGGATTTGTGTGTTGTTATTGAGTTTTGGATTATTTTTGTTGTGTATGTTGAATGGGTTTTGTTGTTTATGATACTATGATGCTTGATATACATGTTTTCATGGTTGATTGTTATTTTTGTGTTGTGTATCATGTCTGTGTTGTCCTGTGCATTTCATGCTCATAGTAGAATGTCACATTGACAGTTACTTGTGACTCTGTGGTGTTCATTGATTACATTGCGCTTAGTTGTGCCTGCACATTCATCATATTTGCACACCACATGCACAAGTGTTGCACGTGTTAATTTACTGTTAACTTGGTTCATGTACTATGGTTGTGTGATATCTCTTTCTAAATATCAATGTGCACTTATTTCATTGACTAACTTGGATCTAATCAAGTTAATGTTTGTGTCTTGTGGTTCTGCACTTGGTTCTTTGCTGTGTGTATGTTCTTTTGCAGATGTCTCAACGTTCCTCTTGAGGAAAAGAATCTGTGACTGATGTTCCATCATCCCTTGTTTCAAAACGGACTCGCCGTTCGTCTCAAGACTTAAATAGTGAGAGATTCAAGACTCCTCTCGATTCATAAACACACTCCAGCATTTTTGAGAAAGCTCCTACTGTGGTGGAACGAGTGGTCAAATTTGATACCTTGGGAACTACATTTATCCCTAGGATATTTGAAGCAAAAGATTGGGCTGATCTATTCGGGAACTTCGAGGACCCGATTGATGAATTGGTAAAGGAATTCTATTCAAATGCTAGATATACCGGAGTTGAGTTGAAGTGTTGGGTACGAGGAAAAGAGTTCACCATCAATCTAGACTACATTGCAAAGGTTCTTCGCATCACTAGACCGGAAAATGTAGACCTCACTCCGTATGATGATAGACAGCTTCAGGTACAAGACATTCTTCAAGTTCTTGGGCCTGATCATGAGGTCTCAAGCAAAGGCACATCTATAGGCACTGCAAAGTTTGCACCTGAACTAACGACTCTCAAATTGATCGTGTTCTTCAACCTTTATCCACTCTCGAACACTGCATTCATCAACCTTGGAAGAGTGAAATTCCTATGTGATCTCCTCACCGAAGTTCCGATTGACATATGTGCCCACATCTTTCAGACCATTGGGAAAACAGTGGCTCGATCAGCAGCCCGAACATGTATTCCTTTTTGTAGTCTTGTCATGAAGATCATGGTTCTTGAAGGGGTAAGTCCACCAACAAATTGGAAGAAAATGGTTCGTCTTCGTCCACTATCCATGATTTCCCTTCAAGCCAGCAAAAGTCACTTTTCCAAAGCACCTAAGAGTGAACCTTTCCTTCATGCCACTTCATCTGGTCATGGTTCAGCTACACCTGTGCATACCGAGACTGTTTCTCCCATTACTTCTGAGATACAGACAACTAGCACTCCATCTATACAACCTAGCTCTCAAGCTGATAGGTTAAGCACTTTGATTGAGAGTATGTCTCAGCGGATTTCCGGACTAGAATGGATTCTCTACTCTACCAACAACCAAGTTCAAATGCGTCTCACAGCCATTGAGACACAATTAGATGCTATTCAACAAAAGCTTGAGGACAGCCTTTAGCTATTCGTGCCAAAAAGGGGGAGATAGCCTACAGTAAAGGGGAGAGCAACACAAGAATGGGAAGTGTGCATATTGAAAGGGGGAGTTGTGTGAGCTCAGAAGAAGGTTACTGATACATACACATTTACTTTACTTTTGACTTGTCTTGGTTTACTTTTGGATTTACTGTTTAAAGCTTTTGGTAAATTGGTTTATATATATAAGTTTATATTCAGTTTAAGTTTACTGTGCTTTGTACCCATGCTTTGTAGCTTAGTACTTGTTGTTAAATGTTATGCATTTTCTTTAAGTACATCACACTTGTGCCTTTGTTGGATTTTATATCCTTGATGCAATTAATTTGAGTTTTTGTATCGGTTAAGTGTTGGACATGCAAATGATACCTTGCATTGAGCTTATTAACTTGCATGTCCGGATGTTCATTCCTTGTGTGAATGAGCATTGTGGTCACTATTTATAGTGATTGTTCGTTTTTGGTCAAGTCATCTTTTATTGCTTAATTCCATGTTGCTTGATCGCATTGTGCTTGCTCCATATGCATTTCAAGTGTTTCTGCATACAATGATCATATTGTGTTGTTTTTTAGGAGATACTTGTTCTTATGGTTCAAGAGCTACACTGATTCTAGAGTTAGGTGTGAGTAAGTTTTGTTCAACTGTTCCCAACTCACATGTTAAGTCTAGAGTTTGTTTTAGAGTTTTGTCACGGAATAGCCAAAGGGGGAGATTGTAAGGTTGAATTTAATCAACCATTTTGTTGGCTTTATTCCGTGCCAATTTGCTTGTAATTCAACATTTAGAAACCCTGTATTTAGGTGGGAATTATGTAAGGGTAGTGTGTGAGAGAGTGTGAAGAAAAGCTCAAAAGTGTGCAACTCAACAAGGTCTCGTGACTAGATCTCACGACTGGCTCGCGGCTAGCAAGTCACCAAAGCTAGCACACGTGTGAAGCATGCAGAGAAGCTGAATAATCACGCCAATTGTTGCACTACAAGAAAAAAGTCCCAGGTTGGCCAGGCAGTTAGCTCGCAACTTGAACTCGCGACTCAGTCCAGTCTTCAAGCCAAGTCGCTAGACCACTCTGTTTGGGAAAAACTGACCTTTCGCATTCCAAACACACACTAGTATAAATACCCCTTATACCCACATATTGTAGAGAGCTTCCAGAGAGAATTTTAAGAGAGAAATCCTAAAGAAAAACAAGATTGACTCATCTACAATCTTCATCCTTTGATTCTCCAAATTCCTCTATTCTCACCCTCTCCATTGATACATCCTTGAGAGGTACATTAGCCAAAACCTTTTCTCACCATACTCATATTTGTGAGAAGGCTATTTGGTGCTTGGAAAGCAATTAGGAAGGAACCAATTGATATTGGTTGATGCTATGGGCAATAGCTGAATTCAGTAAGCTAAAGAAGACAAAAGTTCAGCGTAACCTCGTTGGAGCAAGAAGCTTGGAGGGCTTAGGTATACTGGGTAGATTAGGCTTGGAGGGTCTTCTATTGTTCATGTATCCCAACTTCATTCTTTAGTGGATTATTGACCGCTTGGAGGGCGGCGGAGAGGTTTTACGTCGAGGACTTCGGTTTCCTCTTCGATAACACATAGTTGTGTTGTCTTTGTGTTTGCATCTATCTTCCCTTAATCTTTGCCAATTAATTTCTGCTGTGGTTGTGATTTTATTTGGTTTAGATTGTTTTATCAATTCTATTTTAGCTTATGTTCATATTCTGCACATACATTGTTTGATAATAAGCTTGAATTGATAATTTGTAATTTGGGGGTCTAAATGTTCAAGGTGTTTTACATACTATTTGAACATTCAGTTAGAATGGTTGGTCTTACTCAAACCATTCTATTCTTGTAATGTTTTTAACTTTATGTGAAGTTTCTACCCAAAAAAAAAAAAAAACTTTATGTGAAGTTAACTCAAATGGGATTAAGTTTTTTAGTGAAGGAAATTTACTACAAAAATAAAAATAAAAATAAAATTGAGCACAGCTAGCAAATGCGAATTACCTGCAAAAGAAGAAAAAAAGAGGGATAAGAAAAAACGGACACTAGTGTTTACATTTGAGAAAGTGAATTTGATTTATGATTCAACTTTTTCCGCTAACTACTTATTTTGGTGACTAGCAACAACAATAAAAGAAAAGAGATAAAGAAAAGACAAAGACTTTACCTTTGTTAGGTGAGAGGCATTTTCCTTTTGATAAAGGATTATTAGAGCATCAGCATCCTGAAATTCCAATTCTACTCTATTTTACCATCTCAAAAAGCCACTTTATCATTATACCATACCATTTTACAATACCTCCAGCATCCCAACTTTTATTTTTCTATTCTACTCATTAAAATAATATATCTACACAATAAAATATATTTTTCCTTTTCTATTTTTTTTCCAATTTTCTCCTCCACCTTCCCTCAACCTCTATCACCACGCCTCCACTGCCCAATCACCACCACCGCGCCTCCACCATGCCCACCACGCCACCACTGCCCACTGCCCACCAAAATCCCACAAAAAAAAAAAAAAAAAAAAAAAAACCCACGCCGTGACCCACGTAGACCAAAACGCAAAACCCAGACCTCGTCGACCAAGCACGACCAAGACCTTGCCAACCAAGCACGACCAAGACCTCGTTGACCAAGCACAACCCAGACCTCGCCGACCAAGCACTACACAGCAACCCACGGTCAAACACAGCAACCCACCCTCTCCAATTCAAACCTTTGTCAAACCCATCAGAGCCATCTCCAGCAAACCCAGCCCGTCGATCCACGCCAATCCAAACCCACCAACAACCGATCCCAACCCACCACCATGCCCAGATCAAACCATAAACCCAACCCAGCTCCAGTGCAAGCCTTGAATGAGAAAGAGAGATGTGAGATGAGAGAAAGAGTGAGGACCGAGAGAAAAAGGGACTTTGCAGGGAGTGGGAGATGGAGAGACAAAGTGGGAGTGAGGACTGAAGGAGAGAGAGAACTGATGGAATAAAAAACTAATATTTAGCTTTAGAATTGTGCTATAGTGCAATTCTAAAGGTAGAATTGCACTGTAGCAGTATTGTAAAAAAATTTGCAATACTTGGGTTTGGCATTCCCTGATGCTGAGCACTTTGGGGCTTGAAATGCCAAATTCTCCTTACATTTGGCATTTGCATTCCCCAGTGTTGATGCTCTAGCAACGCTAATGCTAAGCCACAACTATTTTTACAATTTTCACATAACTCAGGGCATGCTAAATTATGATTAGGGTAAATATTTTTACATGAATTGATTATTGATATAACATCACAACATCATACATCAAGGTTTGTGAGAAAAATTAAGAAAATTATATTGTCTTAGACTAGCAAAAGCAAAATAATTTTGAAAAGCTGTGTCAAGAGCTGCACTATACTTTAACACTAACATTAATTAATACTTTCGTAACTCAATAGTGCAAATTTTGAACTCTAGTTTAATCTAACCATTTGATTGAGGATTAATGTGAATATGATAATTTAGTCCAAGTAATATCTTTCTCCATGCACATGAGATAATTTTCACTTAATAGGAGGGAATGCTGACCCACATAGTCACATTGTCTACACTACTTGTTGTTGTCTTTTAATCAAATGCTCCAGAAATATAATAGGTGTTTCTTTTAGCCAAGTGAAATTGATTATGATTCATCTTTGTCAACTAGTGGAAGTACATTTCAACATATTAGAATATGGTTAAATAATTAAATTCTACATTTCCTAATGGTATAAATGTTTGGGATAATCAGCTTATCTGCTCTAGATTGTTCTTATTCTGGGCCTTGTATTGTTGAGAGTTCTTCAAATACTTGGGATGGCTACTGTGATTGAAACTCTACTCTTCTCTTTTTTCTATCTTTCTTTCTCAAATAGGTCTAGTCAAGCAAGGAAGGTTTTGAAAATTGGGGCTTTTTATTATTATTATTTTTTTTTAACATGGATCAGGCTAGATGAAACCGTGAAAGTTTGTTTTCCAACCTCCTTGTGAGTTGCAACAGAAACCTTCGGCCTTTCTAAAGAGACCAAGCCCATACTAGAAAAGGGCCTCTTACCTGACTTGGACCAAATTGAAATTTTTATTTAAAAAAAAAAAAACAAATGTCTGAGAAAAAATTTTAAAACCCAAAATTCACTAATAAAGGCCCGACCCACAACATTAACACAGTGGGCTATAAAACCCACATGTTTTGCCCAAATCAATAAAAAAATCTCCTCCTCTATCTCGAGAAATTATCATTTACACTGGGAGGATTGCTTAACCAATGAGATGATATCATTTATGCAAATATATGTGTGAACTTTCTAATTAGCACAAGGAATAAAAAATAAAAATTACTAGATGATGTCACATTTGCATAAATAACAGCATTTTATTAATTGGGAGGTTATACATGATATGACTTGGACCAAATGTCAAGGATTTAATTATCTTATTATATATTTGGATATAATACACATTCGTTTGATTTATTTTATAATAAGAAAGGTCTAGATAGTGAAGAAGTTTAAAAGCTCCAAAGCTCCAATTGAACCTTTACAATTCTATTAGATAGCATGCAAATAAAAAACATCTTGTGTCAGTACAAATTCACGTCCAAATTTGTTTGGTACAGTGAATGCTTAGCATTAGCTTCGTAAAAGTTCTCAAACCTCTTCAAGGTTTCATATTGTTATCTTAAATAAGTAAAATGGCAAGTTTTATTTATAATTTTGTTTGTGTTGTCCTCCTCCAACCTAAAACAAAAACTTACAAATATAAATTTGTTACATATGAAAGAGGTTAGTATCTTCAGATAAATCCCAAACTTTGGGAAAAAGCTTTCAAATACTTACTATTTAACAAATCATTAAATAGTACTAAATAAGGTAGCTGAAGCTGCTTGAAGGTCTATTAAATTTGATCTATGAAGGATTGAAAATTAGTAAGCAATTGGCTAGTATCTTCAGATAAATCCCACTGCTAAATTATACTGTGGTTTCAAACTATTATTGTGGGATAATGATGATTAATATTGCTTGGTTGGACTTGGTGTTACTCAACCAGTGTTTCCTTGGGTTAGCATTGGGAAGTAAATTTAATCTGGGTTAAGTTTTTGTAGAAACATTGCTTGCATATCTCACACTTGAGCTTCAGGTTCACTCAGATCCTTTTTAGAACGAACTTCTCTTCCCTTTTTTGTTTTTCTTATTAGGTCATGACTATGAGTCCATTTGTATTATTTTTTGGAATTGTTAAAGATCTTTATATTTTAGTCCCAAAGAATTGTTATATGATATACTATTAGTCATTAAATAGTGATAGGCTCAACTGTTCAAGAACATGAGACGAGTGTCGGAAAGAGTAATAATATACAAACAGTTTTTAGTTGGATTAGTGGAATTGCATGGTTCATTAAGGCAATTGCTTGAAGGCCCATTAAAATAATGTGAAATACATAACCACCAAAAAAGAAGAAGGAAGAAATAGAGATGTGATTGATATCTTTGTAGAATGGTATTTGTAAGGTTGAATTTAATCAACCATTCTGTTGGCTTTATTTTGTGCCAAATTTTCTTGTAATTCAGCATTTAGAAACCATGTAATTAGGTGGGAATCATGTAAGGGTAGTGTGTGAGAAAGTGTGAAGAAAAGCTCAAGAGTTTGCACTCAAGCAAAGCCTCGCGACTGGCTCGCGGCTGGCAAGTCGCCAAAGGAGGCACACGTGTGAAGCATGCAGAGGAGCAGAAGAGTCACGCCAGCTGGAGAACTACAGGACAAAACTTCCACTCTGGCTAGGTAGTTAGCTCGACACTTAGACTCGCAACTCAATCCAATCGGGAGGTCAAGTCACCAGACCACTCTATTTGGGAAAAGCCTGACCTTTCGTATTCTAAACACACACCAGTTTAAATATCCTTATATCCACGTATTGTAGAGGGCTTCCAGAGAGAATTTTGAGAGAGAAACCCTAGAGAAAAACAAGATTGACTCATTCACAATCTTTATCCTTAGATTCTCCAAATTCCTCTACTCTCATCCTCTCCATTGTTACATCCTTGAGAGGTACATTTAGCCAAATCCTTATCTCACCATACCCATATTTGTGAGAATGTTATTTGGTGCTTGGGAAGCAGTTAGGAAGGAACCAATTGATATTGGTTGATGCTATGGGCTATAGCGGAATCTGGTAAGCTAGAGAAGACAAAGGTTCAGCGTAACCTCGTTGGAGCAAGAAGCTTGGAGGGCTTAGGTACACTGGATAGATTAGGCTTGAAAGGTCTTTTGCTATTCATGTATCACAACTTCATTCTTTAGTGGATTATTGACTGCTTGGAGGGTGGTGGAGAGGTTTTACGCCAAGGACTTCGGTTTCCTCTTTGATAACACATCGCTATGTTGTCTTTGTGTTTGCATCTCTCTTCCCTTTATCTTTGCCATTTAATTACTATTGTGGTTGTGATTATTTATGGTTTAGATTGTTTTATTAATTCTGTTTTAGCTTATGTTCATGTTCCGCACATACATTGTTTGATAATAAGCTTGAATTGGTAATTTGTAATTTGAGGGTCTAAACGTTCATAGGTGTTTTATGCACTATTTGAACTTTCAATTGGTATCAGAGTGGGTGCACTTGCTGTGGTGTAATTACCTAAGTGCGATCCTAGACCCCTTAGCTGTGGATGAAGCTATGGAAAAGGCTATGCTGAATTGTGGTTTAAATGTTTGTGATAATGACTCTATGAGTATGTTTGAAGGGTGTCCTAACAATGAACTCCTAGAGTTATTGAAAACAAAGAAACATGCTAGGATGTTTGTTCACATGCTGAAATATTTTGAAAATGAGAATCACATCTTACACAATAGCTTATGTGAGTCTAATTCTTTGATTAAGAAGTATAAAAGAAGAAATAGAATATTGTGTGATAAGGTTGATAATCTCAAAAAGAAAATTCAATCTAACAAGCGCATGGAAAATGAAGATAAGTTTCTGTTTGAAGATCAAGAGTGCTTGTCCCATGCTTGCTTGTTTGTGCACACTTCTTTGAAGGTTTTTAATTCATGCCTATGGTATCTTGATAGTGGCTGTTCTCGTCATATGACAGGAGATAAATCACTGTTTAAGTCACTCAAAGAGAAGGTTGGTGACTATGTGACATTTGGGGATGGAAGTCATGCTCAAGTTCTCGGCAAAGGGATTGTTGAGATACCGAGAATACCTCTACTGAAGGATGTCTTATACATCAAAGGGCTGTATTAGGACATATTTGTTTCACATGTTAGGAACATATGTCACTATTTTATGTAATTGACTAATCTTTTGACAAAACGCACTTTACTTGTAATTGGGTAGATCTAGGATGTATTTAATACTTCAAAGAACAAGAGTTCAAGTGTAGTATTGAAGCCATGCAAATCTATTCAAGATACAAGTAAAGAAGTGCTGATTTTTTAAAGCTCAATAGCTGCTCGACACCTCTCGATAGCTTGGCTATCTATCGAGCTCTTCAGCTTCTTTTTATCACAATCTCGATACCTCTCGATAGCTAGGTCGATCGATCAAGCAACTTTCTATCCCCTCGATAGCTCTCAGTAGCTCGCAACAGATAGGCTCGATAGCTTCTCGACACCTCTCGATCGATCGAGCAATAGGTCTCGACAGATAGCTATCTATCGAGGTATCTTTCGTGAATTACGAAATTCAGATTTTCAGATCTGATTTTCGGCCCATGCTTATGTATTTGTGTAGGGTTTCTTTTCTCACAACCTTAGACATATATAAGGCTTATTTTAGAGGCTATCACATAAGAGAATACAAGGAGAACACATGCAAAAGGTGATCGATGTCTTATTCTCTCTAAAAGAAGATACTGCGTCTTTGCGCCTTAGGATTTTGTAACCAAGTGCTTCTTGATCTTCATTATTGATGAAGTGAAGAACTTTGCAGCCAACATCATCTTCAAGTTGGTGTGTTAGTCACATACTGGGAGCCGTGCATCATTGGTTAATCACGTACTGGAATCCGTGCAAAAAGGGTGGCGTTCATATATTGAAGAGTTCAGAGGTTCTGAAGTTGTAGAAGGTTTCTGCTGTAAGTTCATTTACAAGGATTGTAGAGTCTAGGGACAAAAGTTTTGTACTAGATCTGAAACTTCTCTTTACTATAGTAAATTTCTTTTTGGGAAGGTTTCCCCCAGGTTTTTTTACTGTGAAATTAGTTTGTTTCATTGGTTTTTCTGGGTCATCATATCTTGTCTTATTTATTTTTTCTGTTGCATGATTTTGACATGATATTGATGTTTGTTTGTTTGAACAAGTTTTATTCATAATAAATCTAATTAACAACTTGGGTTTAAAACTTGTTAATTCTATCAACCAGGGTCTAATTTTCCTAACAAGTGGTATCAGAGCGGGTACACTCTGATTGGATTAATTTCCTGAGTGTGATCCTTAACCCCTATTGTCATGGATCGTGCACAATCTCTTTTGATTCCTCCTTTATTTGATGGCACTAATTATGCGTATTCGAAAGTTCGTATGAAAGTTTAGGTGAACAGGTATGGCAAGCTGTTGAAGTTGGCTGGATTAAGCAAAAGGAAGCGCCAGTGGATTGGGATGATGCAACAATCAATGCGGCAAATTTCAACAGTAGGGCCTTGAATGCTTTGTTTTGTGGGGTGACCAATGAGGAATTCAAGAAGATATCGTCCATAGAAGTTGCCAAGGAAGCATGGACCATTCTTAAGACCGCCTATGAAGGTACCAAGGCAGTAAAGACTCTGAAACTTCAAAAACTCACCAGTAGCTTTGAAGAAATAAGGATGGAGAAGGATGAGACCTTTGATGAGTTCTATGCTAAACTCAAGGATATTGTGAATTCTGCCTTCAATCTTGGAGAATCTATAGCAGAATCCAAGATTGTTAGGAAAATCCTTAGGTCCTTACCTGAAAGATTCCATGCCAAGATCACTGCCATTGAAGAAGTGAAAGACATTGATCAACTTCCTTTGACTTAACTTGTAGGGAACCTTCAAACCTATGAGATGGGATTAGGCTCAATGGGAAAAGGTGGAAAGAGTAAAAACTTGGCTTTTAAGGGTATAGAGGAAGAGATTGAGGACTTTGAAGATGAAGATGAAAGTGAAGATAAAGATGAAGATAATGATGAGGATGAGGATCTAACCTTCATAACTGATGAGATTATCAAGCTTCTTCAATTTAGGAAAAATGATAAGGGCAAATCTCCTATGAAATCTAAATCCTCTAGGAAGGGTAAGAGTGAGAAACCCTTTATCCAGTGCCATGAGTGAAAAGGTTTTGGTTATATGAGGATAGAGTGCCCAAACTATCTTATGAAGGAAGAGACCAAGGAGTTAAAAGATAAAGGGTTGGTTGCTACTTGGAGTGATACTGAGAATGACTCTTCTAATGAGTATGTGGATGAATATAGTCACGTTATGGCTTTTGCTGCATCAACTGATAAGGTGATTGTGGAGAGTGCTAGTGATAGTGAGGATTCTTCTAATGATGAAGTACCCAAGAATTTGACCCTTCAAGAAGCCTATGATAAGCTATGCACTGAATTTATAAAATCTGAAAAGACTTCTCATCTTTGTAGAAAAGAGTTTAATAAGGCAAAAACTGAAAAAGCTGATCTGTTAGTCAAACTAGATGAGACTATAAGGTTAGTTGAGACTCTTGTTGTGGAGAACACCTCATTAGAAGAGAAAGTCAAGAATCTTGAGGTTGAGCTTAGTCAAGCTAGAACTCAAATAGAGAGGATGTCTAGTGCAAAGCTTGATGAGGTCTTGAGTGCTCAAAAGCCTAGTTCTGATAAGACTGGCTTAGGATATGATGTTTCCTCCGACCCCTCCTCTTCCACGACTTCTGGATCGAGGACTATCTTTGTGCCCCAATCCGAGAAAGGTGAAAAAAAGGTATGAAATCCAAAACTGATTTGGCTAATTCTAAATCCTTTGTTATACCTCATGTTTATCACCATTGTGGTGTTCCTGGACACATTTGTCCTAATTGCTTTTAGTTGTATCCTCAAAAGCAAGTGTCCAAACCGTCACAGGTTTCCTCTCAATGACCTACACCTTTATTTGGAGAGTTATTAAAAGTTTTGAGATTTTTAACTCAATTTCAGGTGAATTGTAATTCTTCTATGTCCTTAAGTAGACATACTAGGACACGTGCCTTTTCATCTTCATGGCCAAAGACTTGTGCTGTGTGGGTGAGAAAGGAGCCTAAAACTTAATTGTCTTTTCTGTTTGTCCTCTACTTTATTTCTTTCTATCTAAAGTCAGACTCTCTTTGCTTGATTTCTTATCTGCTTTGGAATCATGTTTTCATGCATATGCATCTTTCTTTCATGATTTCATGTTGTTTGTCTATTTTTGTTTGATTGTTTAGTTTTTCTTTTTTTAAATAAAAATTGAAAAATCAGAAAAATACAAAAACAGTGTGTGTTTGTACATTGAATAGCCATTAAAAAAAAAGTTTTCTAAACTTTGTATCTTTTGTAACTTAGATGAGCATCTCTATGCACAACTAAGCAAGTGAGTTTTGTGGCTCGTGTTTGTGATGAGTAAGATTAAGTAAACTTTTATACTTAACACTCGTATCACTCTTTTTGATGGGAAGGACTAAAAAATCCTAAAAGAAAGGCATAAATAACCATCTCACCACTGTTGCCCGCCAATCATGAATGACATTTGTGTGCTTCGGCATAGCAAAATTAGAATGTCAAATGCTTAACATAATTGGGTATTTCTTTTCTATCTCTTATATGTCCATGCATGGTTTGCTTAAAAGAAAAATATGCAAAGAAAAATAAAAAGCAAAAAGATCAAAATGCATTATATTTGATTACAAGCGTGTATTCTAGGAGATGTGGGAGTTATAGGATGTACCTCGAAGGTGATAGTCCCTATCAAATAGTTATGATTGTGTCTGAGTTAAAGTGATTTTCTCATATCTCAATTCGTCATACCATGTATACACTTATGCAATCTTGCGATGTTTTTCACACACAACACGCAATATTCTTTGCTACTCTTAATACATGTGCAGGTATAATGTGATTTGTCAATCACAAGGTTTACATGCGTTAATGTATGATCACTAAACTGTCTTGACTTGTTTTTGAAATATAAAATTGGTTAGACTTGCTTAGTGTCTGTGTGTGTGTTTTGAATCTATGAGCATGACATTTTTTTTCTTGTTAAGAGATTTGTTTTTCACATGTTTTGCATTTTTCTATTATCTTGTCATCTGTAACATCTTGTTTCATTACATTCATGCATTTATACGGATTTCTTATGCCCCCTTAATCATCCTTGATCATCTTTATGTCTTTTGGGTGAAACTTTCTAGCTTCTTGAACTCTTTGTCAATCATGACAAAAAGGGGGAGAAATTGTGAAGACTTTGTGGTTTTTTTTTTTTTTTTAAGATTCTACATGTTAGGGGGAGAAATACATGCCTCTGTAAGGGGGAGATGTGTTTCATCTTGTTAAGGGGAGTGCTTACCTCCTTCTTCTTGTACACCGATCTTGTGTCCATTTTTACATACATTGTGCTTATCTTTGAGATATATATATATATATATATGATGTATGTCTTTTTCACCTAACTCTACATGTGTTGTTTCTTTTCTATCTCTTTATACACGTGTTTCTTATTTCTTATATGCAATCTATTAATTCTGTTTCACACTAAGATGCTGTGATGAGTTTTGTTTAAAGTGTTTCGTTTAAAGTGTTTCAGAAATACAGGTTGCCAAAGTCTACTTGCCATAAACTTTCTTCTTGCAAAGTTTTTCAAAAGTTCATGTTAGGATAGATTTTATTGTATTCAACAAGTGAGTATAAGTTGAGTGATTTATGACTTCTCTCATATGTTCATTTGTTTGTTGTGGTTTTGTCACAGATTGCCAAAGAGGGAGATTGTTAGGACATATGTGTTTCACATGTTAGGAACATATGTCACTATTTTACATAATTGGTTAATCCTTTGACAAAACGCACTTTACTTGTAATTGGGTAGATCTAGGATGTATTTAATACTTCAAGGAACAAGATGGGGTGGTTGAGAGAAAAAATCGGGTGATTCAAGAGATGGCAAGGGTCATGCTACTCAACAAGCAAATTCCTCAAAAGTTTTAGGGAGAAGTTGTGAACACTTCATGTCACATTGGAAATAGAATATACTTTCGAGCGGGAACAAAGAAGATCACATATGAAATTTGGAATGAAAAGAAGCCAAAAGTGAAGTACTTTCGAGTATTCAGAAGCAAGTGTTACATTCTCAATGATCGGGAGAACCTTGGGAAGTTTGATGCGAAAAGTGATGAAGGTATCTTCCTTTGGTATTCTACTAGTAGTTGGGCATACAGAGTCTTCAACAAGAGAACAAAGACAGTAATGGAGTCCATCAATGTAAAAATTGATGATGCAATAACAAAAGTAGAGATGGTTGATGATGGAGAAGGGCCAAGCACCAAAGAACCCACAATTGAGGTCGAAGCCCTTGATATTGAAGTTGAAGGATCTATACTAGGAAAGGAATCAACTCCCGTAAACTCAAGAATGGAGACTAGATCAAGTTCTAGAACATCAAGTCCTCTCACTCCTCCGGAAGTTCATCCTCCTATCTCTCAGAATGATGAAGTGTCCACTTCAAAGAAGCCATCATCACGAGTAATTAAAAACCATTCGGAAAGTAACATTATTGGGTCTCTAGATGAAGGTCTTCGTCTTAGAAAGGGAAACAAACTTCTGGCCAATCATGTGACATATCATTGCTATCTTGCCCAATTTGAGCCGAAAAAGGTAGAAGAAGCCTTTCAAGATGAAAATTGGGTTGAGTCAATGCATGAATAGCTGAATCAATTTGTGAGAAATGATGTATGGGAACTTGCTCCAAGGCTTGAAAATGTTTATGTCATCGGCACCAAATGGATCTTCAAAAACAAGACCAATGAAGATGGAGAAATTATCCAGAATAAATCTCGGTTAGTGGCTCAAGGATACCCTCAAGTAGAAGGAGTAGATTTTGATGAATCCTTCGCTCCCGTGGGAAGACTTGAGTCTATCTGGATTCTTATGTCAATTTCATGCTCTATGAATTTCAAACTCTACCAAATGGATGTGAAATGTGCATTTCTAAATGGCTACTTGAATGAAGAAGTGTTTGTTGTACAACCTAAAGGCTTCGAATATCCTCACTTTCTGGACCATGTGCTGAGATTGAAGAAAACACTCTATGGCTTGAAACAAGCTCCTAGAGCTTGGTATGATCGGCTTACTCATTACCTCCTAGATAGAGGATTCAAAAGAGGGTATGCTGACCGGACTTTATTTGTCAAGAATGATGAGGATTACCCTTTCGTAGCTCAAGTATATGTTGATGACATAGTATTTGGAGCTACCATTGATGCTCGAGCTATAGAATTCTTTGAAGAGATGAAGAAAGAGTTTGAAATGAGTATGGTGGGGGAGCTTACGTTTTTCTTGGGCCTTTAAGTTAAACAAAGGAAGGAAGGCATATTCATTTCACAAGAAAAATATGCTAGAAATATTGTCAAGAAGTTTGGATTAGATTCCAAAAAGCATGCCTTTACTCCTATGAGTTCCTCTACAAAACTGAATGTTGATTCTTCCGGGGTAGAAGTGAGTCCAACCTTGTATAGAAGTATCATTGGGAGTTTACTCTATCTTACAGCTAGTAGACCGGACATTGCTTTTAGTGTGGGTGTTTGTGCTCGATATCAAGCTGCTCCGAAGGAATCACACTTGACTGTAGTGAAGCGAATCATAAGATATGTCAATGGAACTCCGGATTATGGCTTGTGGTACTCAAAGGACTCTAATTCTTGTCTTGCAGGTTATTCAGATGTTGATTGGGCCGGAAGTGTGGATGATCGAAAGAGTACTTTAGGTGTCTGCTTCTATCTTGGAAACAATCTTGTCTCTTGGATGAGCAAGGAACAAAATTCTGTGTCTCTCTCTACAGCTGAAGCTGAGTATATAGCTGCTGGAAGTTGCTGCACACAACTCCTTTGGATGAAAAAGCTACTTCATGACTACGGGATTCCACAAGATACAATGTGTGTTTTCTGTGATAACACCAATGCTATAAATCTCTCTAAGAATCCGATTTAGCATTCCAAGTCAAAACAAATAGAGATACGTTACCACTTCATCCGGGATTTGGTGGAAGATAAAGTCGTGCGTCTTGAATTCATTCATACGGACAACCAAAAGGCGGACATCTTCACCAAGCCTCTCGATAGTCCACGGTTTGAATCACTTCGTAAGACCATCGGCATTGGTACAATTTCTTGAATCTCATGTGTGATGTGTGCTTTATGTCTCTATCTTGATTTGATTTCTCTTTTGTAGGGCACACACTACTTTGTTGGCTTCTTGTATAGCATGTTTTATTGGTTTGTATTTACTTTAAATGTTTTTACATTGTTGTTTTTGATCAATCTTTTCTTGCTTTTGTGTCAAAAATCCAAAAACACATAAAAAGTAGAAAATCCAAAAACTTTGATCAGCATTGTTGTGTTTTGTCACAAGCATATTTTGCCTTGTACTGTCGTACAAATGGCCTTGTGCATTTACAAGCGTAGCTTGTCCCCTATGCACTCATACAATTGTGGAAGAAATCTTAACATCTATGTGATTGTTGTAAATAGATCTTCAAACTTGTCATGAATGATTATTCAATGGTTTTGTTGATCTTAAGACATGCATAGACTTGTGCCTATATATCTTCCCACTCTTTTATTTTATTGTTTTTGCTTAAAGAGCTCAACAAATGTGAATCTTCAAATGAAAAGAGATAATGAGCTGCAAAAGCCGTCGCACATACTAGTATTTGACTACGAAAAAGGGAAAGCGACTTAAAATAAAATGTATGATGCCCAAAAAGCCAAAGGCTTGCTCATCAATTGAAATATTAAAAATTTCAAGCATCGATCTCAAAATGAGATGTAATGATTCAAAAAGATCAAATGATATGATGTATATGGAGCCAAATGAAAAGCTTCAAAGTTATGTCATATAGTTTTGTGGGAGGTCATATATGCATATTTCTATAATTGAGATGGGTCACTTTATCTAGTGCTAATTGTGTATGACTTGGTTGAATTGATCATTGAAGCTTCACATTAGACTATGGACTATCTCATTTTTGATACTCACACACATCACACATGTCTATGTTCAATGAATGCCATATTCATTTGTGTAATTGTACTTGATTAAATGTGTTTCACATACTCAATTTTTGTTGATCAAACACAAAAAGATTTTTGAGTGTTTTAATTGTTTTTGGAAAGTCTTTTGCTTTTGCTAAAATGTCAAAATTTTTAAAAACAGTGTTGCCCTGTTTTGGCGACTTGGTCGCTAGTCAACCCAGTCGCATGCCCCCAGTCGCAAACTTACATAGAAGGTTTTCGCGACTCACTAGCAGGTCAATGTCCCAGTCGCAAAAAAGAGTTAGAAAATTTTCCAAAAATCTGGGTTTCTAAAGTTCTCGCGACTCGATTTGGCGACTTGTTCGCGAGTGGAAGCTCTAGTCGCAAGGTTATACAGAAATTTTCGCAGCTCCCTTCGCGTCTTACTCGTGGGTGGACCTTCCAGTCGCGAAAAACACTTAGACAAATTTTCAAAAATTTTGTCACATGTGTTTGGCGACTTGTACGCGACTTGTTTCAGTCACGAAAATCGCATGTTTTATACAATAAGGGTCTTTTTCAGAACTGGTTTAAAAAAAATTTCATTTTTCCCTCGCATATCGTGGCTATTCATCTTCTTGTTTATCTTTCCCTCTTTCAAAACCACTATGTTCACACACAAAATCTTCATTTTTTCTTTATCACATCACCAATCTTCAAAGCAAGGTATGGGTTTTGTTTCTTCCTCATTATATTTCACATTTGTGGGTTTTACTGATTATGTGTTATTACACTATGATTTTGGTTGCCCATTGTGTTATTTGTGGCACACACACATTCAGTACCATGATTGAGACCTTAATCTCATGATTTTAGGGTTTTATTCAATATTACCAATTTAGGACTAACCTAGTGCTAATCGAGTTTTCTGTCTTGTGTGTTTTCTCTTGCTTTGTGATGTATCTTGATACAGTTTGAAAATGTCTCCATTCAAAAGATCAGCTGTGAAAGGAGGCAGCAGCAAAGGGTAAGAGCCCGTGATTGATGTTGATGATCTCTCACCTAGGCCAAAGAGGACGAGATCACCGACGGGAGTGTATGATCCTAACAAGTTCAGATCCTATGCTGCTTTTCAGACCTATGAGAACTACTTTCGAGACGCCTCATTGCTGGTTGAAAAGGTTGTTGATCAGCCGTCTTTCATGGACACCGACATCCCCATATGGTGTGCCACAAAAGATTGGAATTTTCTTCTCTCCAATCTTGATGATGCATACGAGAATTTGGTGAAAGAGTTCTATGCTAATGCCATTGTTGAGGGAAAGGAGCTCAAATGCTGGGTTAGAGGAAAGATTTTCTCAGTCACTCCCACTTATCTGGCAAAAATCCTTCACATCAACCGGCCGATGTTTACTAATCCACCGGTATATGATGATTTGAGTCCGGATGAGGATTTACTTCGGGATGCTCTTGGAAGACACTTGGAATTCTCAATAAATGGGAACTCGATCAGTGTTTCATCCCTATCTCCGGAACTAAAGGTGCTTACAATAATCATGTTCCACAATCTATATCCTCTATCCAGCACCGGGTTCATGAATCTCGAGAGAGCTTTGTTCCTTCATGATCTGATTACTGATGAAGAGATCGATATTTGCACTCATATCTTTCATGTTTTTCGTAAAACTGTTGTAAGGACTGACTCAAGGACCTGCATTCCTTTTTGCTGCCTCATTTCAAGAATATTAAAACTTAAAGGCATTTATCCATCGGAAGATGAGTCTCCCTACCCGAAGCCAAGTCCAATCAACATTCATACACTCAACGCTAGCATTGGTCATAGTAAAAAGGGAATCAAAGAAGAGACTCAAGCTTCTCATAGTGGGTCACACTCTAGCTCATCCTCCTTTGATGAGAAGCTAGACAACACTATGGCGTCTGTCCACGATATTAGCACTAAGATGTCCGAACTCGCCTCTCTCCTGCACCTTCACAACATCCGGTGTGATATGAAGTTCACTTCTCTCCAAACTCAATTGGACCAGATTCAAAGGAAGCTAGAAGAAAATGAGGACTAGCTATTCCATGACAAAAAAGGGGAGATGATGATGATAGGGGGAGAAAGAGCTTGATCAAAGGGGGAGATTTGAGCTAGAGCCTATGTTTAATATTTTGTTTCATATTAGCATATTTCAGGGTTTATGTTGTGTATTAAGTACTTTATTGTGATTTGTACCTATGCTTTGTAGCTTAGTACTTGTTGTTATGTTATGCATTACTTTAAGTACATCACTCTTGTGCCGTTGTTGGATTTTATATCCTTGATACAATTACTTTAAGTTTTTGTATCTGTTAGGTTCTAAATGTTTAGAACAATTGGCAAATCGTGAACATAAACTTGTCTAGATATAGATCTTAGAGTCTATAGGTTTTATTAGACAATGCTCAAGGTGATTCCAGTCAAGATTGAAGAACATACAAGCTACAAGAAGAAGACTTCATATTCTGTCTGGTTCGATCGATCGAAGAACAGGCTTGATCAATCAAAAATCGTATCTACAGAATTTTAAGTCGGCCCAAACAGCAGCTTAAGCCCATTAAGGATTAGGGTTTCATATCTACTTCTCCCACTATATAAAGGAAACCCTAAGCCACGTTTTTTTGACTGAAGAGAGAGAGATTAGAGTGCCTCTTGTGCCTCTTTTGTATTTAGGGTTTTGTACCCAAAACCTCTCTAAGGTTGCTCATATTGCTGTTTTGTGTAAATCTCTTGTGAGATCTAGATAAGCTTTCCTTTACACAAAACTTAGGATTTTCAAGGAGAAGATGTTATCTGCACCTTGATGATCAACTCAGTTGCTGCCATTGAAGCCTAAAGAAAAACAAGTGTGGGTGCTTGTATCTGGTGGTGAATCCAAGAAAGAAGGAGTCCGTGGTCTCGGAGCTTGCACGTGGTCGTGTCAGTAAGTTCTACTAGTGGGTAGCAATAAGAAGTCAAACGGGGAGTTTGTAAGTCTTATTGTATGAACTTCGATTCTTTCAAGATAGTGGATTCAGGTTTACCTTGAGCATAGCTAGGTTAAATCCTCCCCAGGTTTTTACCGGTTTGGTTTCCTGGGTGATCATATCATTGTCTTATTTATCTTTCCGCTGCTTTGCATGATATGATTGTTTGATTGTGATAACCTAGATTTGGAATTTGGACTAAGTAACAACTTGGCTAATTAACTAGGTTAATCCAATTGTGTTTTAAGGGGTCTAAAAACTAACAAGTGGTATCAGAGCGGGTAGCTCTCTAGTTGTTGATCTTTTGATCTCTAAGCTGATCCTTGACCCCTGTTGTCATGGATAATTTGAAGTGTCTTTCTGATCATGTTTCTACTCATGCTTCTATTGATTTTATTGATGCATGTGAAACTCTTCGTAAGGAATTATCTAAATCTTTGAAAATTGCTAAGAAATTCAAGGAATAGTTAAAATTGGTTAATCTTGAAAAAGAGGAATTACTTGTTAAGATTAGATGAATCTAATAAAAAGAATGAATTTTTGAGAAATCAAATTTCCTCTCAAGATGAGAAGATGAAAAGCTTGGAACAAGAGTTAGTTGAATCTAAAGCTAAGATTGAAAATTTGACTAGTACCAAGCCTGCTGTTGATAACAGAAGTGTTTCTGTTTCTCTTAAGCCTAAAACTGAGAAATTTTATATCCCTCATTTTAAGAGGAATAATAAAGAAAAGGCTTATTTTGCTAGGTTAGACAAAGGTAAAAGTTTTGATGTAGACGCTGAAGTTTCTAAACCTAAGTCTAAACCTACTATTAAAGAGCATAATAAATCTGTTTTTGTGCCTACCTGTCACCTTTGTGGTGTTGTTGGTCATATTAGACCAAATTGTTCTTTGTTGAGGCAAAAACCAAAATCTGAGATTAGACTTGTTGTTAGGAATACTAATGTTCCTAAATTTGTTCCTGTTTGCCACTTTTGTGGTGTCCGTGGTCACCTTCATCATAATTGTCATAAATTGAAATTTAAGCATTCTGTATTTCAATCTAGGATATGTGATGATATTTCTCCTGCCATAAGTCCATATAAATTGTTTCATATTATTTTGAAAAATTTAAGCTTGTTGGCTTGTGAAAGGAATTTGCAGGATTTCAGTCTTTCTCAGAAGATTGGTGTAATCTCTCAAATACACTCTGCTTCACATGGATTTTCACCTACAAAGCCAAAGACTCGTGCTAGATGGGTGAGAAAAGATTCTCTAAGGTGAGTGTTGTTTACTTGTCCTTGATTTAATTCTTTCAATTATTTGTGGACATATTTTGTTTCTGTTTTTGAGTCTTGTTTTATTTTTCTTGAGGATTACATAAGTAATAATATCTCTCTCTTGATTTAGAACATACTTGACATTGTGGAGAAACTTGAATAGTATGTGTTATATAAGTGCTAAGCTATTTCTGATTTTGTGTGAGTATGTACTAATTTGTACATGTACTCAAGGGTTAATTAAGAAATTGATATTTCTTGTTTGTGTACCCTCTATAGCTTAGTTAAGCATTGTCATGCATTGCATTTGCATTGTTCATTTAGCATAATATGTGCTTTTTTTGTTTTTGGTCATAAATATTTTTAAAACCAAAAAGATTTTTGTGTTTTGTATTTCACATCTTGGATTTATAATTAAGGATTGGCCATATTATCTTTACATAACATGTTTATGTACCTTGTTTAACTTGTATGAGCTTCTTTTATTGCACTTTACTAGTTTGAGCTTTGTAGTGCATGTTGTGTGGGAAAGATGTTTATAGTTTGATCACTTTGTCTTGATCTTGAAGTCACATGTCTTTGACTGTCGGACTTGAACCTTTTGAGAAAGGCATAAATAACCATCTCACCACTGTTCACTAGCCAATCATGAACACCTTAGTGCATATCGTAAGATTTTGTGCTCGAGAAAGTGTAGCACATGCATAAAAAGAACATAAGGTGTAGCCTCGGTTTAATTGCTTAATGCTTAAAATTGGTGTGTACATTATCCTGGCTTTTTAATAAGTTTCTGAATAAATTAAAATTGGTGTGTATATTATGAGGCAAAATTCAAGAAACTTACATGATTGCAAGCTTATGTTCTAGGAGATGTGAGAGTTATATGATGTAACTCTTTAGGTGATAGTCTCTTTTAAAATTCTATGTGATGAATTTTGTAGACTTTGTAATTGATTGATATTCACATATCACCTCACATGTATCTCAAGTTTTTGCTAGTTGCACACACTACACAAGTTACTCTTTGCTAAACTTGGTACATTATATTGTGTGTGATCTTGTTGTGGCCATCCAAGATTAAAAGTTCCTTGATTTTAATGCAAAATGTGTTTAATGTTTGCGCTTTGAGGACAAATTGATTAAAAATCTTGTTTTTGAAAGATCTGGGTTGAATTCAAGTGTTTTTGAAAAACTTTTAATCTCATACTCATGCATTTTATTCATAATACAACGTGCTTTGAGGAGTTTCTGCATTAAAATGCTCTGTTTTTCAAAAAACTGATTTTTCCAGATTTTCAATTGATCGAACCTGTTTTTCGATCAATCAAAATTGCGATTAAAATTTTTGGTTTGAGTCTGCCTGACTCGATTGATGTTCGATCGATTCTCGATCGATCGAAACAGAAAAATTTTCAGTTTTTAAGTTTTTGACCAAAATGTTTTTTCATGCATCATTTGTGTTTAGGATTCACATGCATTGGATTGTTTTGTATCCATCTTGCAGTTTTGCAGTCAATTTTCTCATTGTTTTCACACATAACATGCATACACTTTGCTACATTGGGTACTCAACTTGATCAAAAAATTAATTGATTAATTTTTGAGCTATGTACTTTCTAGTTTATGCCTTTTTTATGTGTGAACTGTAGAAAATATTTTTCTTAAGAGATATGATGGATAATCAATGTGCAAATATTTTCTCTACTCATGCAACTATTTATGGGTCACATAGTGCCATGTTTGCATTTTATTGAAAGAGAGAATATTTTTTCTTCATGTGTATCCTCAACTTAGTTTTTTTTTTAAACTTGGTTTGTGTTTTTTTTTTTTATCCCCACCCCCTTTATTTTTCCCAAAACTGTTTTTCCCAAAACTTGTTTTGTTTTTTTGTTTTTTGTTTTTTTTTTCTATTTTTATAGGGGGAGAAATTTTTTTTAACCTTTGTGGTTCTTAGGGGGAGTTGTCTCTATTTTCTCTTACTCTTTTGCGTATGTTTTCTGTCTACCTTCTGATTAGGTAGTCTTTGTCAATACATGACAAAAAGGGGGAGACATAGATGACCTGTTTGTTTTGTTTAGGGGGAGAATATAAAAACTTTTTAATGTATCTAACTTAGGGGGAGAGTTAGAATTTATTTTGATATATTTGTTTCTTGTTTCACTTCTTATTGATTTATATTTATGAGTTCTTCATTGGTATATGTCTTTATTTTGTGTTATGTGAAATCAAGAATTTATTTTTGTTTACTTGTATTTTCCACACATGTGTTTATGCGTTTTGTTTAGTGTTTCAGGAAATATACAGGTTGATTCAATTGAGCTGCTGTCTACACTTGCAACTGATGGATAGTAGTTAGGTTGAATTTGTTGTAATGGGCATTTTATTGTATTGGGTTGTTCTTGTATTTGAGCATTTCATTTTGTATGAAAATTTTGTCACGAATTGCCAAAGGGGGAGTTTGTTAAGTTCTAAATGTTTAGAACAATTGGCAAATCGTGAACACAAACTTGTCTAGATATAGATCTTAGAGTCTATAGGTTTTATTAGACAATACTCAAGGTGATTCAAGTCAAGATTCAAGAACATACAAGCTGCAGGAAGAAGACTTCATATTCTGCCTGGTTCGATCGATCGAAGAACAGGCTCGATCAATCAAAAATCGTATCTGCAGAATTTTAAGTCGGCTCAAACAGCAGCTTAAGCCCATTAAGGATTAGGGTTTCATATCTACTTCTCCCACTATATAAAGGAAACCCTAAGCCACGTTTTTTTGACTGAAGAGAGAGAGATTAGAGTGCCTCTTGTGCCTCTTTTGTATTTAGGGTTTGTACCTAAAACCTCTCTAAGGTTGCTCATATTGCTGTTTTGTGTAAATCTCTTGTGAGATCTAGAGGAGCTTTCCTTTACACAAAACTTAGGGTTTTCAAGGAGAAGATGTTATCTACACCTTGATGATCAACTCAGTTGCTGCCATTGAAGCCTAAAGAAAAACAAGTGTGGGTACCTGTATCTGGTGGTGAATCCAAGAAAGAAGGAGTCCGTGGTCTCGGAGCTTGAACGTGGTCGTGTCAGTAAGTTCTATTGGTGGGTAGCAATAAGAAGTCAAATGGGGAGTTTGTAAGTCTTATTGTATGAACTTCAATTCTTTCAAGATAGTGGATTTAGGTTTACCTTAAGGATAACTAGGTTAAATCCTCCCTAGGTTTTTACCGGTTTGGTTTCCTGGGTGATCATATCATTATCTTATTTATCTTTCCGCTGCTTTGCATGATATGATTGTTTGATTGTGATAACCTAGATTTGGAATTTGGACTAAGTAACAACTTGGCTAATTAACTAGGTTAATCCAATTGTGTTTTAAGGGGGTCTAAAAACTAACAGTATCGGTTGACTGTTGGACATGAAATGATACTTTGCATTGAGCTTATTAGCTTGCATGTCCGGATGTTCATTCCTTGTGTGAATGAGCATTGTGGTCACTATTTATAGTGATTGTTCGTTTTTGGTCAAGCCATGGTTTATTGCTTAATTCCATCTTGCTTGATCGCATTGTGTTTGCTTCATATGCATTTCAAGTTTTCTGCATACAATGATCATATTGTGTTGTTGTTTTCAGGAGTTACTTGTACGTATGATTCAAGAGCTACACAAATTCTAGAGTTAGGTGTGAGTGGGTTATGTTCAACTGTTCCTAACTCACATGTTAAGTCTAAAGTCCATTTTAGGGTTTTGTCTCAAAGCTTATATAATTATTTCATTTTGAAGCATTTTTCCATCTCCATTATTCATTTCTATTATAGTGGACAGTAGCGTAGAATTAAATAATAATAATAATAATAATAATAATAATAATAATAATAATAATAATAATAATAAAATAAATAAATAAATAAAAGGAGGAATCGATAGATAAAACTGTGTTTTACCAAGGCAACTAGTTTCAATTTTTGTCAATCACTTTTTTACTATAACCTTTTTTACTATAAGCAAAACTTTCTCTTCCTAAGCCATACTTGTAAATATTATTTGGTCCATTTCGTGGTCTCATTGGTAATTAAGGGGCTAAGAGCTAAGCTATGCTTGTAATTATTTGGTCGACCCTCTTCAGTCCAATTTGGTTCATTTGGTCTACTTTGGTTCACTTTGGTATAATTCGGTCCATTTGGTCTAATTTGGTTCACTTTAGTCCAATATGGTCTACTCAGTCCACAGCGGTTCAATTCAATCCATTCGGTCAATTTCTATCCGTTTTGGTCCAATTCGGTCTACTCAATCCAATTTAATCCATTCAGTCTACTTTGGTCCATTTGATCCACTTCGATCCACTTAAGAAGAGGAAAAGACAGGTTTGGGTTAAGACTACTATTAATTGTTTGAGTAATATCAATTGTAATTATATGATATGTTTTGATTATCATGATAATCTCCTTAAAAGAATGAGAAATTTGAATAATAAATTTGATACTTAAAAATTATCAACTTTTTCATATATATTACTAAATAATTTTTTAGGAGAACTTATTAGATTTTAAACTCCAATGAGTTTACAAAAGCTATATAATTTGATATAAGAAATGTACAATTTAATTATAATACTAATAACAACAACAACAACAAAAAAACTCCTATCAAAACTATGCTCAATGATGATGTTTCATAGAATAAAATTTATCTTTTACCACTTTATTAATGAAATGTTTAACATTTTTATTTTCAATATAAATTTTCAAATTGTCTATCAAAGTGAACACCAACTAATGGAGTATTTAAAGACATAACAGATGTAAGAGAGCAAGTTTTACAAAAATAAAAATAATAATAAATTGAGGAAAAAATTCATTGACTCTGTAACTACTAGATCAATTGACCAATTCTTTTTTTGAGAAATTTCATTTTAACAATGTAATGAATTAAAAATTATAGTTTGATAGTAACAAATTAAAATCTTAGGTTTTAAAAAGTAACAAATTAAACTCTATAGTTTTAAAAGTAAGGCTAAATTGCAAACTACACCCCTAAAGTTTGGGAGTATTTGGATTTTACACCTTGAAGTTTCAGATTTTAGATTTTACCCCCTGAATCTTAGGGTGTTTGGATTTTACATCCTCAAATTTCAAATTTTAAATTTTACCCCTTAAAGTTTGGGATGTTAGGATTTTACACCCTAAAGTTTCAGAATTTTGATTTTACCACCTAAAGTTTTATTTTGTTTGCATCAGTAGCCCCTCCGTCCATATTTTCCATTAATTTCCACATAAACTTACCGCGCATGTTTAGTTTATCTAATAAAATAATATCACATCATTTTGGTAGCCTAAAAATTTAAATAATTAAAAATGGCATAGCATAATAAAAATGACATGACATCATTTTATTGGATAAGATAAACATGCATGACAAGTTCATGTGACACTTAATGAAAAATATGGACTGAGGAACTGCTGATACAAACAGAATAGACTTCAGGGGATAAAATTCAAATTTTGAAACTTTAGGATGTAAAATCCAAACACCCCCAAAATTTAGGGATATAATTTGCAATTTAACTTAAAATTAATAAATTAAACTTGAAGATTCAAAAAATAACAAATCCAACTCCCCAAAAAGCCTCAAACATAATGGGTTGAACCATAATTTGTTACTTTTTAAAATTTAAGAGTTTAATTTTTACTTTTAAAATTATAGTCTTTAAATTGTTACTTTTAAATTTTTTTTTGAAAATATTTTATTTTTGAAATGAAAAGGTTTATTTTTGGTGCACCAAAATTATACGGTTTAACATATATTTTTAAGAGCACCATTGGCTCAAATATTTGAGGGACAACTGAAATTTTTGTTAGTTAAATCTTTCTTCTTTTTTTTAAATAATCTTGTTAGTTAAATCTTTAAAATGTTTAATAGAATTACATAACGTACTATAAAAAGATTTTAAAAATTTTTGGAGTAGTCCCCCACCCAGGTGAGTAGTATCGGCCCTGATGACGGTGGACGTGCCTTCAAAGGCTCCCACCAGTCCGTTCGCTAGAAGTAACGATGCAAAGTTAAAGTCACGGATAGAAAGTACGAAGAATCCCACCAAACCACCATGTGCAAATGAAGATGATGGGGCCTTGTAGTTAGTCTGTAGGTAGAGATTTACTCGAAATTTTCACACCCCAGCTTCGAAAGAGGTGTGAAATTTTGGTGTAAAAGTCTACTGCCTACCAACAGTCATGGATCATGGTGTGTGTGCAGGAATGGCATTGGGTCGGGTTCAGGGCGGGTTTTTCTATGCCGGAACTCGACCCGCGGTTCCGCCCTTGTGACCCGAATCCGGCCTGTTTAATAAACGAGTTATTTTTTCACCCCAAATCCACCCCGTTGGGCCCCGTGGGCCCCATCTCATCATGCCTGGCCCATAATCAGAAACACAAATTACAAACACACAAATCTTAGATTTATCATTTTCTGACCCAAAATCACAAACACAAACACAAACACAAACACAAATACAAATACAATTCACAAACACAAATTTCAGATTTATAATTTTCCCTTCCAAAATCACAAACCAAACACAAATTTCAGATTTATGATTTTCCCTTTCAAAATCACAAACACAGACACAAATCCACATAAACTGAATCACAGAGATCATAAACACAAACACAAACACAAACTCACATGATTGAGACAAACTGAACCTAAAAAAAGAAAGAAATGGAGAACGAGGTGGAGCAAGGCCATGAGGCCATGAGAGGGAAGCTGAGCGAGGCCGTGAGGGGGCCAACTGAGTGAGGCCGTAAGGGGCCGGCTGAGTGAGGCCGTGAGAGGGTGGCTGACTGGCAAGGTATCTGTGCGAGATAGGTGAGGGAGATGAGAGGGCTCAGGGCTGTGCGAGATCGATGAGGACGAAACGGAGATGAGAGAGTCAAAGAGTTGTGCTTGACTGCATGTGGTCGTGTGAGTGAGAGAGATGAGAGATGAAGAGCAGCGTGTGAGTGAGAGAGCTGAGCTGAGAGATGAAGAGGGAGAGGCGGCGTGTGAGACTCAAGGTATTATAGAGTTTAGAATATATTTATATCTAGGGTACGGGGTTTTAAATTTTTTTTTAATATTATATATGTATACGAGTCGGGTCCGGGCCGAGTTTGCATAATACCCGAACCTGACCCAAACCCATTTCGGGTTTTTTTATTAAAAGTCAAACCCGCCCCATTTGCTTCACAGATCGGGTAAAACCCGCCCCATTAGGGTCGGGTCGAACCGGGTACCTGTGGGTCGAGCCTATTTTGCCATCCCTATGTGTGTGTAAAAGTCTGCTGCCTATTAACTATAATGTGTGCCAAATCAAACCCCCCATAAAACTAATCCTTTTAAATTAAATTTGGGGACATTTGGATGATGTGTTCAATGGACTTAAAGGAAATATTGTAAACTTAAAAGTTCTAAGTTTCATCCTGAAGATAGAATTCAAGAAGTGCCTAACGGCTAATTTTCAAATATAACCAAAACGGTATCGTTTCTCATTAAAAGAAACGATGTCGTTTTGATCAGAAAATTAGCTGTATATTTTATCAAAGACGGTGTCGTTTCAACACTGCAACACTGCCTGAACTTATCTTCTTCCCGTAAATATCAGAGTCCAGCTGTGGTTGATTAGATCATTCTGGAAGCTATGTAGCTGGTGACGTGTTAATCACGTGTGTAATTAGAGGATAACCATTCCGATCTTTACGGATCTATTGTTAGGTAGTTAGATTAATCTATCTATGAAAAACTGTATATATATATATATATATATACACATGTAATGATGCATCAGTGAGTAATATAGTTGCTATTCATTTCTTTCCTTCTCTCACAACTCTCTCCATTTTCTCTCTCTCTCTCAATCTTTCCTTCCGCCATTGTTGAAACTCTGACTCTACAAGTAAGCTTTCACGTCATCACACTATCAGGTCATAAGGTTTTTAGGACATCTCATTATTAGAGAATGAAATGTTTTGGCCAAAGACTAGGACAACATTTCTTTAATTATATAAGAAAAACACCCCCCCACAACCCCTGTCTTTATATTTTTCATGCTTGCAAAATTTTTGAAGATCAATAGTCATGTTATTAATCAAGTATTTGAATTTTAATTTTTTGCAAGTCTAAAATTATGCCTTAAAAATATGTTTATAGATTGAATAATAAATAACATCCGATTAGCATAAAATTTGACATGCGTGTAAAGAATATAAAGAACATGTAATCCAACTATTATATTTCAAAACACATAGTTATGTTAATTTTTTTAAGTGAGAGTTGTAGCCAACTTTGTCCATTTCTTAAACCAAGCCAGAAAGACCTACAACAAAACTTAAGACCTATGTTACAAATATTGTTTTGGTAGTTGTTCTAGTTTGTCTATGGCAACAAAATATTAAATTTTGGCATTAGTATGCATTGGTAATACAATTTCGAAATTACTATTATATATATATATATATGGATTTAAAACAAAAAAATCTAAATGGTTAAATAATGATTGTCCTAAGCACGGGCCCGTTAACCGAACCCTTAAAAAATGTGTAGAATTCTAGATTTATATTTCTAATATTCTTCAAATTATATAAAACTTTGGTTTATAACAAAAGCCTAGGGTTTGAAACTGAAAAGTCAAAAGATGGAGGAGAAAAACAAGACAGTGGAAGTTTTAGGGTTTTATTACGGTACAAGAATATTAGATTTTTTAATTAATTTTAAAAAAAATTTAATTGTTTATTTTTTAATTTTAAAAAATAATTATTTTGGGTAAAAGATGGGATTTATATTGAAATGCCGTGCAAAAAAGAAAGAATGAAAAAGGGATAAACACTTGAATAGAAGAAGACTGCCTTAATTTGTTTAATTGCTCCCCTTGGCTAATGGCTCCGCCTCTGAATAGGAGAGAATGAAAGATACAAACTCATAGGGAAAATCACAGAGAGAGACAAAAGACACCAGTATTTATACCTAGAGAATTCTTTTTAAACTTTAGTGAAAAAATCAGGTTGCACAAGTCAGTCGGTACTTTTCACAATGATTATTGTAGGGGTGGGCTTTAGCTCTTAGGTCCAAAAGATGAATGGACTAAGGCCCAAAGAGCCCAGTATAATAAATTTATAGAGAGTGGGCTAAAAAGTTAGGCTTCAACGAAGTGGACGACACCCTTAATGGGCTAAGGATGGTAAGAGAGCAAGGAAAAGCAATAAATAGACAAATGTGATGCACATAAATTCTTCCTTGGCAATGTCCGAGGAGAGTAGTTCTTGAATATATTTCTCTTAACTTTTATTGCAGTTACTTTTCTTAATACTATAGTGTTATCTCTATAGATTTTGTGTCCCCTGCCCTTTGGAGGGCCTCTCACATTATATAGCTCTCTTCAGGTGATCTTAGATCTCCATTTGTTGATTGTCCAGTCCACCACTCGAGTGCTTGTCCCATCAGACACCTTCCCAAACCCCTTGTGAGTTGCGGTGGCCAAGACAACACTATTCAGGGGTCTTCTCCACATAAATGCAGCCATAAGGTTTGGTGGGATGTATTGAATGTGGAGGCAGCCACCATCCTTCCAGTCATGTCAGGGCTACCCCCCTCCGAAGCTCTTTTTCAATAGCAGGACCTCTTCTAACAATGTGCCGCTGACGTGGCCTTACTATTTGAGCGTGTGTCCTCCTTGGCACGATAAGGGGCTCCTCGACCATGGATACGACACGTGGCACAAGTACTTTATCTGAATTCTTGTGCCCCACAATAGCCCCTCAAAACTCTGGGTTTTTTTTTTTTTTTTTTTTCTCGAGGAGCAAAATGGGTTTTTGACTTTGGCATACTAATCATGCACATTTCTTTGACTTCCACACATGAAAGCGCCACTTTGCGTGTCCCACAACTGTTCTGGCGCTTCGGAGTCCGCAACGTCTCATTAAATGCTCCAGGCGGTGCTTTGTTCCCCACATTTTGTGGTGAGATGGAGATCCTACGACAGACATTTCTCCTCAAATTTTGGGCGGGATAACTCCCACCCAGTTCTGCCCCCTATATAAGGCGCCTGGGGGAGTCATTTTCCCCACTTTGCAAATCTTCAAGCTCTCCAGACTTCCTCAACTCTCAAACCTTCAAAGCTTTCCAAACTTCTAAGTCTTCCAGATCTTTTTTAACAAAAAGTTTTTAAACCTTTAAGAAGTTCAGGAAGTCACCCTCGTGCTTATTCTTGTAAGTTCCTTCTCTTTTAGGTTCTTTTCTCCTTGGCCAGCCTCCTCGGCCTTCTGTTCTTTATTTCCTTTCCTTAAAAGTTTATTTCACTTCACCTTAGCCTGCTTAGATGGGTAGGTTCGCTCACCTCGTAGACTCTCCCGCCGGTATGGAGGGATTTAGGGCTAAGTACCACATTCCATAGGGAGTAGCACTGCGGTACTGTGCTCCAGATCAGGTGCTTACCCATAGGAATGAGGGGGAGGTGGTCATTCCCATGATCGCCTTCATAGAAGGGGGGATGACATTTCCTATGGGTAGGGTAACCAGAGATTATTTAATCGCCCATAGGCTATGCCCCCACTAGTGTGCGCCCAACCACTTCAGGATTCTGGGTAGCGTAGATACTCTTAACGAGCATATGGGGCTAAACCTCACCTGGTACGATGTTGTTTGGATGTACGAATGCCACCTGCTTGGAGATGCAGGGTATTATCTTAAGTCTAGATCCTCGATTGTCAGGCTCGTCTTGTGCCTCCCCAAATCCAATAAGGGTATAAAGGATGACTTCCTGATAACCTCGGGTGAATGGCACGACGGTCTTCACTGCTTAGTTCGGGAGGGAAAGCCAGGTGGGGTACCTTAGGTTTAGGTCTCATTTTTTTTTTTTCATTTTTTTTTAAAACACGGGCATTAGCTTTGTGATTTCACCGTTTTCTTCTTTCTTTTAGTATTCTGTTTACTTCTGATGGATGGCTTTGTTATCCTGACCGTGGTTTTGCTTCTCGGATGTTTTTGCAGATAAAAGACATGTAGCTCCCAGCCTCAACCTTGTCAACGTCGCAGGCCTTAATAAGATGCTGAGGTCTGAAGTGTTTGTGAGTGAAGACAGGCAATTGCGAGCTATCCACCTCATCCTTGACTTTGAGCCCTTGTCGGATAAATTCCAGGACGTGGGCCACGCGATAAAAGCAGGCGATTCTCGGCTAGCCCGGATAGATGTCTCAGTGCCCGATTTTCTAGCTTGAGAAGATCTCCCACCAATTGAGCTACCCTTCCATCGTTCCCCCCGTGAGGTAGCAGTTCCAAAGGAAGAGACAGCCTCCTTGCACCTGTCACTTGAGGCCAAGATAGACCAATTCCACCTCGAAGAAAAGGGAGAAAAGCCAGGAGAACTGGTGGTTTGAGTCTTGGACTCAGAAGACGAGCTCGACAGGTTTTCCAGTGTTCACACCCCTGGTCTCGTCATCGCACGCGTAGACGATAGCTCCAAGGACGCAGAGGAGATGACCTTGAACAGGAAAAAAGGCCTAAAAGAGCTCCTCGCGAAGAGGAATAAGGGCACCTTAGGGTCCCAACCTTTGCTCGCTCTCCCCCTTCCTTCTCCTTCTACTGTCGGCCTGCTCCCCATCCCCAACTTAAAGAAAAAATGGAAGGAGAAGGAGATAGTCGAGGAGGGGGAAGTGGTCCCCTAAAAGGAGTCAAAGCAGTAGAAAATGGCCAAAGACAAAGGGCGGGCCTCCTCGGTGGAAAGTAAGGAGGCCGAGCACTCGGCCGACGTGCCCCATCCAACTTGGAATCCCGGGTTGGAGTTGGATGGCGCGGTGGTACCCTGAAGCTCCTCCATCAGGGAGTTCCAGAGAGGCCACGCCCATTACATGGCCAAGGCTCTAGAGCATCCTCTTTTGCTGCCCAAGGACATGGACGCTTTGAAACGCATGAGGTAGCCGAACCTCTTCTTGTCCCTGAAGAGGGATCTAGCCCTGGTAAGTTCCTTGGCATGCTTCACTAAGAGTGTTTTCCTTTCTTCTCTTTTTATTTTTTATTTATTATTATTATTTTTTTAACGTACTCCTCCATTGTTTATGTGCAGGCTATCCAGGAGGTTTTTGTGGTCGATGAGTGGGTCAAGGATGCCCGAAATGAGGCTAGGGTTGAGGCCAACCTTCGCGCTGAGGCTAACAAGGCCTTGGGAGCCGCCAAACAAGAGAACCAAGAGCTCGCCACTAAGCTGACTGCGGAGGAGAGGGCACAGAAGAGCACTGAGGCCGGTCTGAAAAATGCCCAGGACCAGGCTGAGGATCAGCGCAAAAAGCTCTATCATACCAAGATAGAGTTGGCCATAGAGAAACAATGAGTCTTGGAGCTGAAGGCAGAGCTGCAGAAGGCTAAGGAAGCTGCTTAGATGGCCAAGGGAGCTGCAGAGGCCTTGGAGCAGACATCCTATGACCGTGGGGTGTAAGAAATTGAGATCCAACTGGCAGAGGAGCTGGCGGAGGTTTTCCGGGACTATTGCAAGGAAGTATGGACAGAGGCGCTCAACCGGGCAGGAGTCCCTGCTGCCTTCGAGTGGAGGAACGCTGAGAACATCTTCTACCCCGAGGACTTCTGCGAAGTTCTAGCTATGCTCCACCACCCAGGCCTCTCTTCCTCCTTCTGAAGTTTCCAAAGGGTCTGGTAAGGCTGGAGACCAAGGTCAGGAGGTTGAGGCGGCCAAGGGCAAGGAGGGCTGGCCAGGATGGTCCTCGACTCGAGGACAAGGGCAAGGGTAAGGAGGTCAAGCCCCTGCCAGAGGCCAAGGGTACATAGGCTGCTCTCACGGTCAAGGATGCCGTTTCTAAGGCCAAGGATACTGAGTCCAAGTCCAAGGCAGCTGATCTCAAGGATGACCCTCCCCAAGCCAAGGCGTAGTTTTAGGATCCTTTTTTTTTTTTTTTACTCCACTTTTTTTTGTACCTTTCCTTTTGTTGTGGCGGTTTGCCACTGTGTATAATGTACCCCTCTTTTGTTCAATGAAAACATATCAATTTTTGCTTTATGGATCTTTATTTTCCTTGCAATATTTATCTATGGTTGGTGTAGTTATCGTTTTGCCCTCTGATGAGACTTGAGATTAAGGATGCCTTTAAGGGTGAATACCCAGACTTTAACAAAAGCTAACAGTAATGAATTGTTGCTAATTCAAATGAATTAAATGCACACAAACAGTGAGAAAAATGGCTATGTGCTGGTACTGACAATTGTGCAATCAATAGGGGGGGGTTTAAGTTTTTTAGAGAAAAACATAACACTTAGAGAAATAATGGGGAGTGCTAATTTATCCAAGGCATGTGGTCTGGGGAGCCAAGCATAACCAAGGTTCTGTTTAACATTTAGAAATAATGTGAAGTATTAATTTACCCAAGGCATGTGGTTCGAGGAGCCAGACATAACCAATGTTCTGTTTAATACTTAGAGAAATAATGGAGAGTGTTAATTTACCCAAGACATGTGGTCTGAGGAGCCAGGCATAACCAAGGTTCTGTTTAACAATTAGAAATAATGTGAAGTATTAATTTACCTAAGACATGTGGTCCGAGGAGCCAGACATAATCAAGGTTTTGTTTAATACTTAGAGAAATAATGGAGACTGTTAATTTACCCAAGGCATGTGGTTTGAGGAGCCAGGCATAACCAAGGTTCTGTTTAACACTTAGAAATAATGTGAAATATTAATTTACTCAAGGCATGTGGTCTGAGGAGCCAGGCATAACCAAGATTCTGTTTAATACTTAGAATAATAATAGAGAGTGTTAATTTACCCAAGACATGTGGTTTGAGGAGCCAGGCATAACCAAAGTTATGTTTAACACTTAGAAGTAATGTGAAGTATTAATTTACCCAAGGCATGTGGTCTGAGGAGCCAAGCATAACCAAAGTTCTATTTAATACTTAGAGAAATAATGGAGAGTGTTAATTTACCCAGGGCATGTGGTCTGAGAAGCCAGGCATAACCAAGGTTTTGTTTAACACTTAGAAATAATGTGAAGTATTAATTTACCCAAGGCATGTGGTCCGAGGAGTCAGGCATAACCAAGGTTTTGTTTAATATTTAGAGAAATAATGAAGAGTGTTAATTTACTCAAGGCATGTGGTCAGAGGAGCCAGACATAACCAAGGTTCTGTTTTACACTTAGAAATAATGTGAAGTATTAATTTACCCAAGGCATGTGGTCTGAGGAGCCAGGCATAACCAAGGTTCTGTTTAATACTTAGAGAAATAATGGGGAGTGCTAATTTACCCAAGGCATGTGGTCTGAGGAGCCAGACATAACCAAGGTTCTGTTTAACACTTAGAAATAATGTGAAGTATTAATTTACCCAAGGCATGTGATCCGAGGAGCTAGGCATAACCAAGGTTCTGTTTAATATTCAAACAAGCAATAGACGCAACACATAATGTTAGAAATGAAAACATGGCAGAGTTGCCTTTTATTAATAATAGTACCTTTGTAGGTTATTTACATCCCAAGGCTGCGGCACAACTTTTTCGTCTAGATCTTCTAGGAAGTATGCTCATACGCCTGCTACCGAGGTGATACGGTACGGCCCTTCCCAATTGGGTCCTAACTTTCCCCATGTTGGGTTTTTTGAAGTGCCCATCACCTTCCTCAATACTAAGTCTCCTGGGTTCAACGGTCTTAACTTCACATCGGAGTCATACATTTGTTTGAGTTTTTGCTGGTAATATGCTAATTGAACCATGGCGTTTTCTCTCCGCTTCTCAACTAGGTCCAGGCTCTTTTCTAGTAGGTTGTCATTGCTGTCTAGAGTGAATAAGCTAGTTCTCAACGTTGGGAATACAGTCTCTAGAAAAATCATAGCCTCTGCCCCATAGGTCATTGAAAAGGGGGTCTCCCCCGTCGACCTACGAGGGGTAGTCCGATATGTCCAGAGGACATGTGGAAGCTCGTCCACCCATCTGCCCTTTGCATCATCCAACTGTTTCTTGAGTCCATTCACTATAATCTTATTGACAGCCTCGGCTTGCCCATTCTCCTGGGGGTAGGCTGGAGTGGAATACCTATTCGTGATATCCATATCACAGCAGTACCTTCTGAAAGCCTTACTATCAAACTGAAGTATGTTGTCTGAGATGAGGGTATGGGGGATCCCAAACCGAGTGACAATGTTCTTCCACACAAACTTTTTGGCATCCACGTCCCTGATGTTTGCCAGTGGCTCAGCTTCAACCCATTTGGTAAAGTAATCAGTGCCAACCAAAAGCCATCTCCTGTTTCCTGCTGCTTTAGGGAAGGGTCTCACAATGTCCAAGCCCTACTGAACAAAAGGCAAGGGCTAGACAGAGGGTTAAGAATGCCCCCGGGCTGATGGATGTTAGGAGCAAATCTCTGACATTGGTCACACTTCTTCATGTACTCTTGTGCCTCTCTTTGCATATTAGGCCACCAATATCCCCAAGTAAGGGCCCGGTGAGATAAGGATCTGCCTCCTATATGGCTCCCACAAATTCCTTCGTGCAACTCTTCCAGGAGTAGCTCCACAGCTTTGGGGTGAATGCACAGCAAATATGGATTTAAAAAAGAGCGCTTATACAGCTTTTGGTCTTCGGACAGCCAAAATCGAGGAGCCTTTCTCTGCACCTTGTCAGCCTCCCCCTTATCCTCGGCAAGATGTTATCCTTAAGGAATAGGACAATACGATCCATCCAACTAGGCCCCACCCTTAGTTGATGAATCTGGACCTTCTCCTTCTTTACCTCGGTAAGGCTGCATAGATCCTCGACCAAGATGACCCGAGGTAGGCTCTGCGCTGAGGATGTCGCAAGAGTGGCAAGGGAATCAGCATGTGTTTTCCTGCTTCTAAGGATTTGGTGCAAGGAAAAAGAGTCAAATCCTTACTGTAAATGCCTAGCCTGGTTTAGATACTCCTGCATTCTCACATCCCTGGCTTCCAGTTCTCCCTTTACTTGGCCTACGACCAACCTCGAATCTGAGAACATCTTCACTGTCCTTCCTCCCATTTTTTGAACCATGGCCCTCCCCACCAACAAAGTCTTGTACTCAGCTTCATTATTTGTGGCCGAGAAGCCCAGTTTTAAGGATTTCTCAATGATGATCCTTTTAGGAGATACCACAACTAGCCCCACTCCTGATCCCTTCTGGTTTTCCGCGCCATCAACATACACCTTCCAAGGTAGAGATTCCTGTAAAGAGATCATCCCAACTGATTTTCCATCCATGCTCGGCCCCTCGCCATTTTCTTCGAATGATGGCTCAGCAAACTCAGCCGTTAAATCGGTGAGGACCTGGCCCTTTATAGAGGTGCGAGGCATGTATTTAATATCGAAGACTCCTAAGATCGTTACCCATTTTGCAACCCTTCCCGTGTAGTCAGCTTTCCTAAGTAGTGATTGGAAAAGGAGTTGGGTTAGAACCACAACAGTATGAGCCTGGAAGTAATGCAGGAGCTTCCGCGTAGCATGCACTACTGCCAAGATAGCCCTCTCCAGTGGTAAGTAACGAACCTTTGCCTCATGTAATGACTTGCTCACGTAATAGACCGGTCTCTGCACCCCATTCTCATCTCGCACCAGTACCAGACTCACCGCATGTGAGGCTACAACAATGCAAGCGAACAAAACCTCATCCGCCTCAAGCTTGGACATAATAGGTGGCCGAGAAAGATATTCCTTTAGTTGTTGGAAGGCCGAGGAACACTCCTCTGTCCATTTGAATCCCTTCCACTTATGCAACAGCTGGAAGAAAGGCCTGCACTTGTCCGCTAATCGAGAAATGAATCAATTCAAAGCGGCAGTCATTCCTGTTAACTTTTGGACCTCTTTAGGATTCTGAGGGGGCTGTAGATTGTGGATTGCTCTAATTTGATCTGGGTCGACCTCAATTCCGCTGTAGGTAACCATATAACCCAGAAACTTGCCAAAGCCCACTCTAAAAGAGCACTTAGCGGCATTGAGGCGCAGTTTGGGTCTCCTCAGTATCTTGAAAATATTCTTGAGATTATTTATGTGATCGGACTCCACCTCACTCTTTACCACCATATCGTCTATGTAGACCTCAATGTTCTTTTCCAATTGTGGTTTGAACATTCTGGTCACTATTCTCTGATAAGTAGACCTCGCATTCTTCAGCCCAAAAGGCATCACTTTGTAATGATAATTCCCTGTGGGTGTAACGAAAGAAGTCTTCTCCTGATCACCTCGAGCCAAGGGTATCTGGTGGTATCCCTGGAAAGCATCTAAGAAGCTCATCTAAGGATGGCCCGCGGTTGCATCCACCAGCTAATCTATCAGAGGCAGGGGGAAAGGATCCTTTGGGTAAGCCTTATTTAAGTCCGTGAAGTCTACACACACCCGTCATTTCCCACTTTTCTTCTTCACCACCACCGTGTTAGCTAATCACTCAAGGTAAAACACTTCCTTTATGGCCCCAGCCCGCTTAAGTTCGAGCACTTCTTCCTTGACAGCATCAAAATGTTCTTTGGATGAGCGTCGAGGTGGTTGCTTTTTGGAGAGGACAAATGGATTGACATTTAAAAGGTGACAAATGAAGCCCCCCCCCCCCCCCCCCAAAAAAAAAAAAAAAAAAAGACTGTCATAGATAAACATATACTTTTCATTTCCCCTTTTGTACCATAACAATCTATTGATAAATACACGAATACTATTTGACATAAACAACTAAAATTAACATCGAACATTTAAGGTTCTAAACAAAAATTTTGACCATTGCATCTTGGTCAGCAAAAAGTGCACGTTTAACTGTCAATACTAACAAAGCCATAATCTTTTGTCTAGGGAGGCCAAGTTAAGTATATCAAAACAAATTTAAATCCAAAGAATATAACATGCACGCACACATCACGCGCACACACATTTTTTTTAACATATATATATATATATATATATAATATGTGCCTATAAGTTTTTAACATATATTGTTTTATTATATAACCAAAATATTTACATCAAATTTAATTTATATTAGTTAAAACAATTTTTTCTTTTATCCAGTCATTCATAAACTATGAACTATCTTTAAAATATTATTGCTTAGGATTAATATTCTTTATACATTTCAGATAAAGTCTTTTATTAGTTTCTCAAAAAAAAAAAAAATCTTTTATTAAATAAATTAAAAATTAAATAGTTAGAGTATATTGATAGTTTTAAAAAACCACAAAACATATGAAAATTTAGTCAGTTTTAACTAATTCAAATAATAAACTTCACTCTACATGCCTAAACATATACAAATCAATATATGAAAAAATAGCAATATCATAATTAAACTAATGAAAACCTTTTTTTTCCAAAGATAACTGTAAGGACCAAAAAATCTAGCGGCCCAAGCCCACTTAGAACAGTAAGTTGTTCAGTTCAATCCTGGCCCAAATCAATAAAATTTGTAAGAGATGGGAACGAACAACAACAGAGAGCTCTGCCCAAGGACAAGTACAGTGTAGAAAAAGGTTTATATTAAGAAATTGATGAGCATAAAGCTCTACACAAGCTGCCCCAAGGAGGTTAAGTTTACATAAAAATGGTACTGTTCACTCTCTTCTCTCAATGCTCTTCCTAGTTTTCTTTAATTATATAAGAAAACACAGCCCCCCCCCCCCCCCAAAAAAATAAAAAGACTGTCATAGATAAACATATATGAAAGTTTAATAAGCGTGTAAAACACCTATGAACGTTTAAACCCCCAAATTACAAATTACCAATTCAAGCTTATTATCAAACAATGGATGTGCGGAATATGAAAACAAGCTAATGCAGAATTGATAAAACAATCTAAACCAAAAATAATTACAACCACAGCAGTAATTAAATGGCAAAGATTAAGGGAAGAGAGATGCAAACACAAAGACAACACAGCGATGTGGTATCGAAGAGGAAACTGAAATCCTCGACGTAAAACCTCACCGCCGCCCTCCAAGCGGTCAATAATCCACTAGAGAATAAAGTTGGGATACATGAACAGCAAAAGACCCTCCAAGCCTAATCTACCCAGTGTACCTAAGCCCTCCAAGCTTCTTGCTCCAACGAGGTTACGCTAAACATTTGTCTTCTCTAGCTTACCAGATCTCGCAATTAGCCCATTGCATCAACCAATATCAATTGGTCCCTTCCTAACTACTTCCCAAGCACCAAATAACCTTTTCGTAGATTTGAGTATGGTGAGATAAGGATTTGCCTAATGTACCTCTCAATGATGTAACAATGGATAGGGTGAGAGTAGAGGAATTTGGAGAATCAAAGGATGAAGATTATGATGAGTTAATCTTGTTTTTCTTTAGGGTTTCTCTCTCAAAATTCTCTCTGGAAGCTCTCTACAATACATGAGTATAAGGGGTATTTATACTGGTGTGTGTTTGGAATGCGAAAAGTCAGTTTTTCCTAAACAGAGTGGTCTGGCTACTTGACCTCGCAACTGGACTAAGTCGCGAGTCTAACTCGCAAGCTAACTGAATGGCCAAACTGTAATTTTTGTCCTGTAGTGCTCCAGCTGGCGTGACTCTTCAGCTCCTCTGCATGCTTCACACGTGTGTCTCCTTTGGCGACTTGCCAGTCGCGAGCCAGTTGCGAGATCCGGTCGCGAGGCCCTGCTGAGTTGCACACTCTTGAGCTTTTCTTCACACTCTCTCACACACTACCCTTACATGATTCCCACCAAAATACAAGGTTTCTAAATGCTAAATTACAAGCAAATTGGCACGGAATAAAGCCAACAAAATGGTTGATTAAATTCAACCTTACAATATACTTTTCATTTTCCCTTTTGTACCTTAACAATCTATTGATAACTACATGAATACTATTTAACATAAACAACTATGAAAGTTCAATTAGTGTACAAAACACTATGAACGTTTAGACTCCCAATTTACAAATTACCAATTCAAGCTTATTATCAAACAATTAATGTGCGGAATATGAACATAAGCATATAATTGAATTGATAAACAATCTTAGACCAAATAAAATCACATCCACAACAGAAATTAAATGGCAAAGATTAAGGGAAGAGAGATGCAAACACAAAGACAACACACGATGCATTATCGAAGAGGAAATCAAAGCCCTCGGCGTAAAACCTCTCCGCCGCCCTCCAAAGGGTAAATAATCCACTAAAGAATGTAGTTGGGATACATGAACAGCAAAAGACCCTCCAAGCCTAATCTACCCAATGTACCTAAGCCCTCCAAGCTCCTACTCCAACGAGGTTCCGCCGAACCTATTTCTTCTTTAGCTTACCAGATTCCGCTACTTAACCATAGCATCTACCAATAAGAAATTGGTCCATTCTTAACTGCTTCCCAAAGCACCAAACAGCCTTCTCACAGATATGGGTATGGTGAGAAAAGGTTTTGGTAATGTACCTCTCAAGGATTTAACAATGGAGAGGAAGAGAGTAGAGGAATTTGAAGAGTCTCTATGTGAAGATTATGGATGAATCAATCTTGTTTTTCTCTAGGGTTTCTCTCTCAAAATTCTCTCTGGAAGCTTTCTACATTTCGTGGGTATAAGGGTCTATATATAGTAGGGTGAGAAGGAATTTGAAACGTCAGTTTTTCTCAAATAGGGTGGTCTGGTGACTTGGCCTCGCGACTGGGTTGAGTCGCGAGTTCAAGCCCCTGCATGCTTCACGCGTGTGCCAACTTTGGCGGCTTGCCAATCGCGAGTCACCCGCGAGTCCAGCCGCGAGTCTCTGCATCCTTGCACAATCTTGAGCATTTCTTCACACTCTCTCACTCACTACCCTTACATGATTCCCACCTAAATACAGGGTTACTAATTGCTAAAATACAAACAAATTTGGCACGGAATAAAGCCAACAAGATGGTTGATAAAATTCAACCTTACAATCTCCCCCTTTGGCTATTTCGTGACAAAACCCTAAAACAAACTCTAGACTGAATATGTGAGTTGGGAACAGTTGAACAAAACTCACTCACACCTAACTCTAGAATCTAATAAGCTCTTGAATCATATGTACAAGAATCTCCTGAAACATAACAACACAGAATCATCATTGTATGTAGAAAAACTTGTAATTGCATATGAGACAAGCACAATGCGATCAAGTAAAATGGAATGAGAAATAAACCATGGCTTGACCAAACAGGAAATCACTATAAAATAGTGACCACAATGCTCATTCATACTTGGAATGAACATCCGGACATACAAGCCAATAAGCTCAATGCAAATCACTTGCATGCCCAACACTCATCCAATGCACAATACATAAAGTATATGCATCTAGGAACAAAATCCTACAAGGGCACAAGAGTGAGAAAACTTAAAGAAAATGCATAACATTTAGCTAGAAGTATTAGGCAACAAAACATAAAGGCTGCATAGCATGATACAAACCATAAAAGCCTACAAAATCTCATGGAAACAAACCCTAAAAGCTTACAAAAGCAACATGGGCACAAACCACAAAAGCACAATATACTGAATAACAACTTTAAATATTATCAAACCAAAGTAACATAAGTGTTTTAAAAGTAAAACAAATCCATGAGTTTTAAACCTAAACAATAACCCAAGTAACACAGCCAGACAAAACCAAGAGTTTATAAAGACAACAGAAAACTATAAGTAAATAACTGATAAACTAGGCTAGCCAAAGTTAGGCAATATGTCCAAAGGTATGTGTGAGTGTATATGACAGCTTTCTCCTCTTGAGCACACAACTCCCCTTTTTACTATGCACACTTCCCTTTGTGTTGCTCTCCCCCTTTTTGGCACGAATAGCTAAAGGCTGTCCTCTAGCTTTTGCTGAATAGCATCTAGCTAATTCTCCATGGTCATGAGGCACAATTGAACTTGATTGTTGGTGGAGAAGATACGTCTTTCAATTCCGGCAATGTGCATATGAAGATTTTCAAACAAAGGACCCAACCTACCAGCTTGAGGACCAGACTGTTCTGGCTAATTGCTAGTCGACTGTAACTCAGGGGTGATAGGAGAGATAGTCGCGGTATGCACAGGTGTATCTGACCCATGAGCAGATGTTGTAGCAGGAGATATGTGTTCACTCTTTGGTGTTTTAGAGGAGTGACTCTTGCTAGCTTGGAGAGTTACCATGGATATTGGTCGATGACGGTTCATCATTTTTCCATCTGATGGGGGATTGACACCTTCAAGTAGTATGATCTTCATGATGAGACTGCAAAACGGAATACATGCTCATGTTGCTGATCGAGCCGCGGTCTTCCCAATAGTCTAGAAGATATGGGCACAAATATCAATCGGGGCTCCTGTAATAAGATCACATAAGAATTGAGCTCTTACAAGATTGATGAAAGTAGTGTTAGACAACGGGTAGAGATTGGAGAACATGATCAGCTTCAGTGTGGTCAACTCAGGAGCAAACTTTGCAGTGTTTATAGATGTGCCTTTACTAGAGACTTCATGATCAGGCCCAAGAACTTGCAAAAGGTCTTGAACCTTAGGAGTTCGATCATTATAAGGGGTGAGGTCCAGATCCTCAGGTCTAGTGATGTGAAGGACCTTGGCTATGTAGTTCGGATTGATGGAAAACTCTTTTCCTCTTACCCAGCATTTTAACTTAACTCCAATGTATCTGGCATTTAAGAAGAATTCCCTAACCAACTCTTCCATCGGGTCTTCGAAATTCCCGAACAGATTGGCCCAATCTTTAGCTTCAAAGATTCTAGGGATAAAAGCTGTCCCCAAAGTGTCAAATCTTACCACTCGTTCCACTATGGAAGTATCATCTTCAAAAATGCTTGAGGGAGTCTGTGAATCGAGAGAAGTTTTGAACCTCTCACAGTTTGAGTCTTTAGACGACTAAGATGAGAGATGAGTTTGTTTAGCAACAGGGGATGATGAAACATCAGTTACAATCTCTTTTCCTTTGGAGGATCGACGAGACATCTGTAGAGGAACAAACACACAGCAAAGATCCAAGTGCATAGACACATGACACGAACATCAACTTGATTAGATTCACGAAAGTAAAAAAAAAAAAAAAAAAAAAAAAGACTCATGGAAATTTAGACCGAGATATCACTTAAACATAGTACATGAACCCAATCAGCAGTATGCGAGAATGAGCAACACTGAAGCAATGTATACTAAAACATGTAACAGATGTTTAGCAATGATGAATAAACAGTCACAGTTCAGCTCACTGTAAACTATGGTTAATCATGAAGTCACAAATATCTGTCATTGTGACATTCTACCATGAAAATGATATGCACAAAGCAACAGTCAAGAATACAAGTGAAGCAAGCATCAAATCACTAGAATCAACAAAACCCCTTTAGCCAACCCAATAGAGTAAACCCATTCCATACATGAATAACATATGTCACAAAACTCAAACAACAACACAGAAATCAAGAAGGCACATGCTATAAACATGAAATGCTATAAGATAATAAGAAACCCCTTACCTTTTCTTAATGAATGTGGTTGAAATAATGTAAAAATGGAGGTTCTTCGAGAGTGACACAGTGAGTTTGAGAGAGTTTCAGGTACGGAAGACAATGAACAGTCACAGAAGTTCGAGGGAAAACTGAAAACGTTTAAAAACTGACCAATTTGTGCAAAACACGCAACTTTTGCGACTGAGTCAAGTCGCGAGCAAGTCGCCAGAACACTCAAGACAAAAATTTTGAAAAGTTTATCTAAGTGTTTTTCGCGACTGGAAGTTCTACCCGAGAGAGAGTCGCGAGGTAAGCAGCAAAAATCTTTGAGTCCTCTCACGACTGGACCTTCCACCCACAAACAAGTCGCCAGACTAAGTTGCGAGAAACATTAAAAACCCAAATTTTGAAAAATATTCTAAGTATTTTTCGCGACTGGGGCATTAACCCGCCAGCGAGCTGCGAAAAATCTCTGTGTGGGCTCGCGACTAGGACATGCGATTGAACCAACCCGCGACTGAGTCGCCAAAACAGGGCAACACTATTTTTGAAAATTTTGACATTTTTGTAAAAACAAAAAAACTTTCCAAAAACACTAAAACACTCAAAAATCTTTTTGTGTTTGATCAACAAATATTGAGCATGTGAAAACACATTTAATCAAGTACAATCACACGAATGAATATGGCATTCATTGAACATAAACATGTGTGTTGTGTGTGAATATCAAAAATGAGATAGTCCTTAGTCTAATGTGAAGCTTCAATGATCAATTCAATCAAGGCATACACAACTAGCACTAGATAATGTGACCCATCTCAATTATAGAAATATGCATATATGACCTCCCATATAAACTTGAGTACAATATCTTTGAAGCTTTTCATTTGGCTCCATGTTCAACATATCATTTGATCTTTTTGAATCAACACATCTCATTGTGAGATCGATGCCTGAAATTTTTGATATTTCTCTTTGATGAGTTAGCCTTTGACTTTTTGGGCATCATACAATTTTATATTTTTGGTCGCTTTCCCTTTTTCCTAGTCAAATACTAGTATGTGCGACAGGCTTTTGCAGCTCAATATCTCTTATCAGTTGGAGATTTACATTTGGTGAGCTCTTTTTAGCAAAAACAATAAAATAAAGAGTGGGAAGATATATAGACACAAGTCTATGCATGTCTCAAGATCAACAAAACCATTCACTAATCATTCATGACAAGGTTGAAGATCTATTTACAACAGTCACATAGATTTCAAAATTTCTCCCACAACAATATAAGTGCATAGGGAACAAACTATGCTCGTAGAAGGAAAAGATTGATCTAAAACAACAATGTAAAAATATTTAATGCTTATGCATGAGTACCCTTCTTCACCCACACGTCACATGTGTTTGGGGTGATATCCCTGTAGGATTGGGTATGAGAGTTAGGACTTTCAAACCTTTTAGTGAAGCTTTCCAAGCAGTTGGTGAATGCACCAATCATCTTCATCACGTCCATCATTCCAGGATCACTATTTCGATCTCTTGATGACTCAACAGCCCAAGTCCTCTTGTCATTTCTTGGTCCTCTTGACCTTTGATCACTTGCATTCCTCAATGCTCTCGGCTTATGACAATTGGATTAGGTGTGCCCTTGAAGTCCGCAGTGATGACACAGATGGTTCATTCTAGGACCTCTTTGCAATCATGGAAGAGATTTTGCTCTGGCTGCAGACCTAACCACAGATTGATTACAGGGCTTGTTCAACACCCGTTAGTCAGCTACATTCTTCTTCTTCTCAACATTTTCCTTTTCAACAGTAGAGGCAACTACAGTCAGCTCTTTGGCCTTCACAAACTTCACTTCTTTGGAGATGTTCACAACTAAACTACTTTCTCCGGTGTATCCTAATCCGGTTTTGTCAGAGAAGGTCTTCTGAGAGGAAAGGACATCATCAAGCTTCTTTGTGGAGACTCGCTCTACCTTGGAATTTGCTTGAACCACCTCAAGCTCAAGGAATTTCACCTTGGAGTAAGCTTCGGTTAGTTCGCCATTTAGCGTCTTTATCTCACACTTGGCCTCCTTATATCTCACTAGGAGACTTCTATAGTCCTCAGCTTTCTTCATCTTTTTCACAGCTACCTTGGCCACCCTTGCATACAAGTAGAGAATTGTAGTTTTCTCTAAGACCAGTTGTATCTTCATCTTCTTCAACATTTGATTCTTCTACAATTCCCATGAATTCCTCATCACTATGCTCCCCAAGCTCTTCTACAAGCAAATTCAAGTCCTCCGAAGACTCGACATGAGCGATAGTCATGAATGCTGAGAAATTCTCTTCTTCATCATAGCTATCCTCAGAATCAGAGGTGGAGGAATCTGAGTCACTAAGAGTGGTGGCATACACCTTGCCTTTTGATCTCAAGTAATTAGGACATTCCTTTTTGAAATGGCCATGTCCATTACATTTAAAACAAGTGACTCCTTGAGTAGACTGGGACTCCTTCCCTTCTCTCTTTTTGAAGTCCTTCTTCTCCTTTCCGGAACTCATGAATTTCCCTTTATCACCAAATTTCTCACTATTCTTGAACTTTAGAAATTTGCGGAAATTCTTTACAAGGTAGGCAACATCCTTTTCGACTACATCCTCATCCGATGAACCATGAGCTTCTACCTTTTCATTTATCGTCTTAAGAGCAAGTGATTTGCTCTTTCTTTGATTTGGTAATGAAAGCTCATACGTTTGAAGAGAACCAATCAGCTCTTGGACTTTGATTTCATCAAGTTCTTTGCTCTCCTCAATTGCAGTCACCTTTGCACGGAAGCTCTCCGATAATGAACGAAGAATTTTTCTTACAACTTTCAAGTCCTCTGTTTTCTTTCCCAAGTTAAACTTGCTGATGACCACTTCATTTAGCTTACTATAGAAAGAGTCAAATGACTCATCCTCACTCATCCTGAGCTCCTCAAACTGGGTAGTCAACATCTGTAGCTTAGTGTCCTTAACTTTCTTTGTACCCTTATAAGTGGTCTTCAAAATCGGCCATGCTTCCTTGGCAACGGTGATATGAGAAATCTGATGGAACTCATCTAGGGACACACCACAAAAAATTGCATTAAGTGCTTTGCTAGTAGCATTTGACGCCGTGAGGGCTGCCTTATCCCAAGTGGATTTGGCTGCCTCAGGCTTTGTCTAACCTATTTCAACAGCATCCCAAACAGCCTCATCTATAGAACATAAAAATGCTCTCATCCTCACCTTCCAAAAGGCATAGTTGCTACCATCAAAATATGGTAGAACATTTAAAGATTGAGACCGGTCCATCTCAATTTGGGGTCAAGGATCACACTAAGGTAATGAAACCAATATAAGTGAACCCGCTCTGATACCAATTGAAAGTTCAATTAGTGTACAAAACACTATGAACGTTTAGACCCCCAATTTACAAATTACCAATTCAAGCATATTATCAAACAATTAATGTGCGGAATATAAACATAAGCATATAACTGAATTGATAAACAATCTTAGACCAAATAAAATCACATCTACAACAGAAATTAAATGGCAAAGATTAAGGGAAGAGAGATGCAAACACAAGGACAACACACGATGTGTTATCGAAGAGGAAACCGAAGCCCTCAGCGTAAAACCTCTCTGCCGCCCTCCAAGCGGTAAATAATCCACTAAAGAATGTAGTTGGGATACATGAACAACAGAAAACCCTCCAAGCCTAATCTACCCAATGTACCTAAGCCCTCCAAGCTCCTACTCCAATGAGGTTTCGCCGAACCTATTTCTTCTTTACCTTATCGGATTCCACTACTTGACCATAGCATCTACCAATAAGAAATTGGTCCCTTCTTAACTACTTCCCAAAGCACCAAACAGTCTTCTCACAGATATGGGTATGGTGAGAAAAGGTTTTGGTAATGTACCTCTCAAGGATTTAACAATGGAGAGAAAGAGAGTAAAGGAATTTAAAGAGTCTTTATGTGAAGATTGTGGATGAATCAATCTTGTTTTTCTCTAGGGTTTCTCTCTCAAAATTCTCTCTGGAAGCTCTCTACATTTCGTGGGTATAAGGGTCTATATATAGTAGGGTGAGAAGGAATGTGAAACGTCAGTTTTTCCCAAACAGGGTGATCTGGCGACTTGGCCTCGCGACTGGGCTGAGTCACGAGTTCAAGCCGCGAGCTAACGGCCTGGCCAGCTTGGGACTTTTGTCCTGTAGTGCAACAATTGGCATGACTCTTCAGCTCCCTTAAATGCTTCACGCGTGTGCCAACTTTGGCGGCTTGCCAATCGCGAGTCACCCGCGAGTCCAGCTGCGAGTCTCTGCATCCTTGCACAATCTTGAGCATTTCTTCACACTCTCTCACTCACTACCCTTACATGATTCCCACCTAAATACAGGGTTACTAATTGCTAAAATACAAGCAAATTTGGCACGGAATAAAGCCAACAAGATGGTTGATAAAATTCAACCTTACAAATTAAATTAACATCGAACATTTAAGGTTCTAAACAAAAATTTTTACCATTGCATCTTGGTCAGCAAAAGGTGCATGTTTAATTGTCAATACTAACAAAGCCATAATCTTTTGTCTAGGGAGTTCAAGTTAAGTATATCAAAACAAATTTAAATCCAAAGAATATAACATGCACGCACACATCACGCACACACACACATACGCGCGCGCGCACACACACACACACATATATATATATATATATAATATGTGCTTATAAGTTTTTAACATATATTGTTTTATTATATAACCAAAATATTTACATCAAATTTAATTTATATTAGTTAAAACAATTTTTTTTTTTTTTATCCAGTCATTCATAAACTATGAACTATCTTTCAAATATTATTGCTTAGGATTAATATTCTTTATACATTTCAGATCAAGTCTTTTATTAGTTTCTCAAAAAAAAAAAATCTTTTATTAAATAAATTAAAAATTAAACAGTTAGAGTATATTGATAGTTTTAAAAAACCACAAAACATATGAAAATTTAGTCAGTTTTAACTAATTCAAATAATAAACTTCACTTTACATGCCTAAACATATACAAATCAATATATGAAAAAATAGCAATATCATAATTAAAATAATGAAAAACCTTTTTTTTTTTCAAAGATAACAGTAAGGACCAAAAAATCTAGCGGCCCAAGCCCACTTAGAACAGTGAGTTATTCAGTTCAATTCTGGCCCAAATCAATAAAATTTGTAAGAGATGGGAATGAACAACAACAGAGAGCTCTGCCCGAGGACAAATACAGTGTAGAAAAAGGTTTATATTAAGAAATCAATGAGCATAAAGCTCAGCTCTCCCAAGGAGGTTAAGTTTACATAAAAATGGTATTGTTCACTCTCTTCTCTCAATGCTCTTCCTAGTTTCTTTCTTTTTCTCTTTTTCTTTTTTTTTGTCTCGATCCCCTTTTCAGTGCTCCTCCTTTTCCTTATATACTCCTACCTCTATCATATCTTCACTCATTCTCACCTAACCTCACTCCTTTTATGACACTTGTTGATTTTAGCATCTGAAGAAGGTGGTGGAAGGAATCTGCTTAGTTGTGACTTGCACTGTTCAGGTCACTTCCTCATCAATGCGGCTAATAAAGCTAATGTCTACCATTTAATGCAGATGCAACAGGCTGCACCAAGCCAAAAGCTTCCCCACCATCCATTGACTTCTACACTCTTTAGATTCCAGCTCCCCCTTAGGACACTTCAGGGTACCTTGATTCATCTCTTCCCTTCCTCGGGCAGCTCTCTTCCTTGGGCCTGTGGACTGTGGCATTCCTATAGTCACACCGCAACTCTTCAGATTCATCCTTGGTCCTCAGGCACCCACAATAACAAACACAATATGGATCTCTAGCTAACTTCTAACCACAAAATCTACTATTGTGTCCTTTCTACTAAAAAAATTAAATAATAATAACATAGTATTCACATCTCTAATTCTCCAGAAGAAAATTTTTATTTTTTTGAAAAAAATTTGCTTTCTGTAAAATAAAGAAGATTTCTATTAAAGAAATTTATTTATCTATTTCTAGGAATATATTTCTTGAACATTACAGTAAAGAGATATACTTATATTATAAGTGTAATAATATATAATTTTATATAATTTTATCTATTTTAGGAATATATGTATTTTTTTTATATATATACAAGATAGAATTTCTATTCTAGCCTAATCTAAGTGTATATGTGTGTGAAGCTCCCTTCTGGAGACTTGAACCCCAGCCCTTACCCCCCACACCTCACAAGTATTTATTTGAACTATTAATGATATAAAAGTAATAAAAGGAAAATAAAAATGTATGGTCATACAATTTTTTTTCCAACATTTGAGGGGTCATTAATTAAATTATATATGTGTGTGTATTTTATAAAAAATAGTGGTGGGTAGGCAGATTACAATGGGTTCCAGTTCACCCAATTGATAAAATTTCTAATGATTGAATAAAAAATTTGAGGTTTAGTGTCTTGCTTTGTTAATAAAAAGTGCAATCATAAAAAATAGACACCATTATTTCAATTTGAAACTCTATAAATTTTTTTTTTAATTATTTCATTTTCATTTTATGTCACAAACAGACGCCATTATTTCAGTTTGCAATGTGAGTCCCATCAGCACAGCTTGCATGTTGGCCTACTACTACAGACAAATTGAATTTAACTTACCTGTAATAGGTAATATGAAAATGACGTTAATTAAATCACAGCTTGCAATATACTAATTTTAAATTATATTCCCAATGCAAGAGGACTTCTCAAAATCATAACCGCATAACACTCATCCACTAATAATAAAATACCTCGAGTGATGAAAAAAATATTTCATCTACAAATGTATAACACTCATCACATCTCTAGGTATTTTATTATTAGAAAATATAGTAATCTCAAATTATAATGGATTCAAATTATTAACTTTTATCTAAAAAAATAGAAGAGCTTTTGAGCACGCGCATAAGCGCATGCTCAGAGGCTAGTTTTGAGGCTAGTTTTTTATGGGAGTTATCAGAAACTTTTGTTATAGAATTGAAAGTGGATTTTTTTTTTTTTTTTTTTTTTTTGAGAAACATTTGAATGTAGGTTTGAATGTGGTTTTCTTTTTACATGTCTAACCCTACCGTTTAAGTTTTACAAACTGGTAAATTTGAGGGTATTTTGGACATCAAAATTGAGGAATCCAAACAGAGGAAGCTCCTTAAATAGTAGTATAAATAACTATAATATTTTTTTATGGTTATAATTATAACCATACTACTTTAACTGATCAGTTAGTTTAAGATTAGTTTATGCCCACCAATGACCTCTAGATACATGGTTATATATATTTTTATGTTATTTTGATGAAGCTGTTTAGGATTTGAATTCCTCTCTCTCTTTCCCCTACATAAAATGAATCTAAAAAAAATTAGCATATATTCATTAATGTGATCATAGTAAAATATATAATTTTATAGGAGTAGTAATATATGACCGTTTATCTTTTTTGTTGTCCTAAATTGCTTATATTATTTCTCATAATATTTTTTATTCCAAAATAAAATTAGAGTTATGTTAAGTTTTTTCTCATCATAAACTTAATTAACTCATTATTATAGGAGGTTGGCTGAACCAAACTTAAGAGTGTCAGTAGTTTAGTTACTTTATAGTTAGAAGCCAAAAAAAAAAAAAAAAATTGCATACACAATTATATTTTTCAGTTTATCAAAAAATATATATATATATTTTTCAGCTTTTTTTTTTTTTTTTTTATGCCAATTGAGTAATAAGTTCTCAATAATAGATAATAAAGTGATATTAGTAATAGGCTAATGTGAAAATCAATAACAAGTTGTCATCTCAAGAGTTCTGAAAATTGTTGTGGGTTCCAGTTAGTTCAACTGGTAAAGTCTCTGATGGTTGTATAAGAGATCTGGGGTTCAATCCCTGCCTACACCAAAAACTGATTGGTGTCTTGGTCTGATGATAAAGAGCTATCATCAAGAGCGGACGTCATAGGTTAAAACTCTCTCAAAAAAAAAAAAAAAAAAGAGTTCTGAAAATTGTTGTGAACGTAACATTATAAAAGGAATTTATTGTTTCAAGGTTTTAAATTATTTTTAACTTTCATAATAGGTCTCTCTCTTTTGAAATTTGTGTGTTCTTTATGAAGGGTCTAACCTAGGTAGCCTACCAACCATATTAGGACTTCTTATTTGATTACTTTCACCCTTTAAAAAAAAAAAAAACCCCTAATTTGATTACATTTTCTTAAGAGGCAAATATAACCTTTACGGTGGACCACTTAGGTTAGCCTATGCTTAGGACCGTCCATCAATAACCCGACTTTGACGAATCTGGCCTACCAATAAAAGGATTCAAACCAACTATTTAGATAGGGACAGATCTTGGGCTTTTGCTTTGGCGATGTAATGGTGAGTTTTTGGCCCAATTCTTTAGTGAAGTGAGGTAGGCCCAAAATAATTTGTAAAGGATATCTGTGATTCTGTGTATTTTTTTCGCTGATTGAGTAGGTTTTTTTTTTTTTTTTTTTTTTTTTTTTTTTTTTTTTTGTGGGAAAAAGAGCTGACTGAGTAGGTGAAATATAGTAAGGTTAAAACATGTGGCATGTGGGAAAAATTGTCTCTCAATAATATGCAATCATTCAAAATAGTCCTTATCTATTAATATTTCTTTCCTCAATCCAAGCTTTAGCAGGTAATTAGGGATTGTGCTTGTAGGGAAAGCTTTGGTAGTCAAAGAACTTTGTACACCATGGTTCTTTAAGGCTCTGCTTGGGAGGAGGGAATGGAATGGAATGGAAAGGAATAAAAAGAATAATTTTAGAATATTCTTCCCTTCTCTTGTTTGGGAGTTTTAATGGAGGGAATGGAAAGTCCATTCCCTTGTTTGGGAGTTTAAGTGAGAGGGAATGGAATGGGTAGGAGGGAACACTCATTCCTCTCTATTCCCTTAAAACCTCAAATTTTCATTCCCTCCGAAATTGGGAGGAATGGGAGGGAATGGAATTAGATTTAATGATTTTTTTACTAAAACTCCCAAAATACCCCTATATATTCAACCCTTTATTTTAAAATAGGGGTCTAATAGTAATATTGTAATAAAATGATTCCATTCCATTCTTTCCATGTTGCTCCCAAACAGGATTACTTACATTCCATTCATTTTCATTCATTTCCATTCCTTTATTTTAAAACATCCAATCAAGGTTACTTAATTCCATTCTATTCCATTCTTTTCCATTCCTTTCCCTTACTTAAATACATTCTATTCCATTCCATTCATTTCCATTCCCTTATGACCATCTTATTCCATTCCATTCCATTCCCTTATGAACTCCCAAGCGGAGCCTAAATAAACAAAGAAGTTGATGTACTTATGTTTTGAACAACGATTCGGAAACACGAGAAAATACAATGTAAGAAAATTCGAGAATTTTTATGCAAGATATTTGGAGGTCACAATCATTGAATTGAATGATAGGAACCTTGCGGTCCCCACCTCAACCGAGTGATTGGCCAAAAAAAAAGTAGGATAAAAATGAAAGTTAGAGCACTAACAATAGTGGTGCTAAATGATTATATAGCTATTTTTAGCACCACCAATTTTAAAAAGTGGGCTATAATAGTGGAGCTGTATCCAAAAGTTTTGCTAAAATGAGAAAAAGATGTTGGAAAAGTTGGTTTTGCATCTCATACAAAACACACAGCGAAAGCAACAAACACGGATCTACTTCATTCATGAAAGACAACATGTAATCTTAAATTCTAGAACAAAGAATAGAAAGCATATCTCAATGTAGTGAAATTCAAAACAAATGATAAGAAGTACTTGAGAACACTTTTAATTTTCACTCCAATTCCACTAACGCCCAAGAAGTGTGGTCTCTCAATCAGTTTCCAAGAGAGAATAAGAGAGTGGCTTTCGCTCACACATACAAAACCATTTCATAAAGATTTCTCTCTATCATGTTACATACAAAATTCTATATGTTTCTCCCTTTATATCTAACTAATTATCTAATTGGGTTAGCATTTTGGGTCATTCCAATTGGGCTTAAGTGTATGGCTTGGAGTGGGACCAATAAGACTTTAGCTCCAATGGGTCTTGGGCTTTTCTGTCAACTCTTGACAAGTCCAAAGTTATCATTAACTATATTTAATACCACTATATAAATATAGTTGCACTCTAGACCTTATTTATAAATTATATCCCAAGACTTTATTGTACATAGAACCACTTCATAAAATATTCGTAGTAATACAAAGTCATGAATATAGATTGCTACTTTGAAAATTATTACATCTTAATTCTTGAGTATCCAATTTAATCCTTTAAGTTATTCATCATATATTTATGAAATTCAATTTCATAGATATATATATTTTAGTAACTCCTTACTAAAGTGGTTGATACCAACTCTCTGAATAACAAAAGTTATTAAACTTATCTCAAGGGAATATTTTGTATCTCTAGGGAATATTTTGTATCTCCGTTAAGAGACTATGAATTCCATCTTGAGAATATATGTTCCATCATTACTAAATGTGGCTGCCCAATATACTGAGATTTTGATCATGACTTTAGATCTCACTCTTGATATATCAAAACAACTTACACCTCATGATAAAGTCCATTATTCTCTCAGGATTAAGAGTTCATGTAAATAGAAGTCATGAGATTTATTATTCATTTGACAGTCGTTAGGAGAATAATAAATCCCACAGCGATCCAGTTCAATATGTCTTAACTCTTAAAACATATTAACATACGAACTAGGAGTCTCTACTTCCATGATCAAGAAAAATCATCTTAGTTGATATGTTATAGTTTTCGTAGATGAAATGCCCAATTTTATCACTGACTACGAACTAAAATTCTGAATTTACAAAGAACTTGTGATTTATATCTTCTGTGACTAAATCACATACTATGCATTTCATGGACTAAGATAATGACTCATTAGTTTATTTATAAATAGTCTCATATAATTAAACAATTAAATTATTTATGACATGCCATTAAATTAGATTTTAGGGCATAAACCCCAACAAAAGAAACGTAAATAAATAATCAAAAGTGTTTGGCCATTGCCCACCGCTTTTGCTTTATCCCCTTATGAAGGCTATAATAATGTGGTAGGTTTCAATTAGTTTAATTGGTAAACTCTCCGATAATTAAATAAGAGATTTGGGGTTCAATCCCCACCTACACCAAAAACCGATTGGTATCTTGATCTGATAATAAAGAGTTATCATCAAGAGCGGACGCCAGAGGTTGAAACTCTCTCTTAAAATAAAATAAAATTAAGCTATAATGATGTGGTGAGATTCGTGAGAATCCTATTGAGCCATGACCAATCTTGTATTTCTTAGCTTAGGTAGGACCATTTCTATCACCTATAATTTCTTTGTCGCACTCCTCTTGCATTATCCAAAATTTTTTTCTATTATATCACAGTGAAGTACCAAAAATAATTTTAACGATTTTTATTTTTACACAAAGAGTACACATTTAAAAATCTTCTTATACTGTTTTTTTTTTCTATATATATATATATATATATATTTTTTTTTTTTAATTTATCAAGTATTAACAAATGAAGAGGAGATTCATTTAAAAATAAAAGCGACAAATGGAAAATTAGGCTAAAGAATTTAAAAATCCATGGAGACCTAAATTTGCTAACAACTGCAAAATAATGAAGACACACATGTGTATACACACACATGTGAATATAAAAATGTTATGCAATTTGGATGCATCAAGAAACCGAGTATGGTGGGTGACAATTATAAGGATCCTTTTGCTTTTATGTAATCTCATTAAACCTACACAAAGTTCAGATTCAACAGAGAATTTGAAGCAACTTCTAACATCCATGTCGTTGGATTATAATTGTCTTTAAGAGCAGGCACCCTAGGGATACTTTACAAAAATTTGTTAGTGCATTTGGTTGTGTAAAGACAGATAATTATTCTTCATTTATTAGTGATTAATATAAGATTATATATATATATATAATCTACACTTTTTGATTACAATGCAAAACATATGTTTCTTTTACTTCTAGTATGCAACAAAGAAAATATTTACATATTATATTTATATATATGCACACACATACACTAGTATATTTTCATATGATAGACAACTTAATTAAGAATCATATGCAAGTTAAACAAAATATTTTAAGCATTGGATATATATTATAAAAATTAATGAAAAAACTTATTTTAAATATATAATCATTTAATCATATGTAAAAGAAAAAAAAAATAGTGTATGCTAATGATACATACATGTATACGTCTAAATGTTCAATTAGTGTATAAAACACTATGAACGTTTAGACCCCCAAATAATAAATTACCAATTCAAGCTTAATATCAAACAATTAATGTGCGGAACATGAACATAAACTTAACACAAAATTGATAAACAATCTAAACCAAATAAAATCACATCCACAGCAGAAATTAAATGGCAAAGATTAAGGGAAGAGAGATGCAAACACAAGGATAACACACGATGTGATATCGAAGAGGAAACTGAAGCCCTGGGCATAAAACTTCTCCGCCGCCCTCCAAGCGGTAAATAATCCACTAAAGAATGTAGTTGGAATACATGGATAGCAGAAGACCCTCCAAGCCTAATCTACCCAGTGTACCTAAGCCCTCCAAGCTCTTACTCCAACGAGGTTGTGCTGAACCTTTTTCTTCTTTAGCTTATCGGATTCCGCTATAAACCATAGTATCAACCAATATGAAATTGGTCTCTTCCTAACTGCTTCCCAAGCACCAAATGGCCTTCTCACAGATGTCGGTATGGTAAGAAAAGGTTTTGGTAATGAACCTCTCAAGGATGTAAAAATGGAGAGGATGAGAGTACAAGAATTTAAAGAGTCTCTATGTGAAGATTGTGCATGAGTCAATCTTATTTTTCTCTAAGGTTTCTCTCTCAATATTCTCTCTGGAAGCTCTCAATATTTCGTGGGTATGAGGGGTATTTATACTAGAGTGAGAATGGAATGTGAAGAGTCAGGTTTTTCAAAGCAGAGCTGGCTGGCGGCTTGGCCTCGTGACTTGATTGAGTCACGAGTTCAAGTAGCGAGCAAACAGAATTGTCAAACTGGACTTTTTGTCCTGTAGTGCTCCAGCTGGCGTGACTGTTCATCTTCTTTGCATTCTTCACTCGTGCGCATCATCTGGCGGTTTGCCAGCCATGAGTCAGCCTCGAGCCAGTCGCAAGTCCCAGTCATGAGTCCCTGCTACTTTGCACAAACTTGAGCATTTCTTCACACTCTTTCACACACTACCCTTACATGATTCCCACCCAAATACAGGGTTACTAATTGCTAAATTACAAGCAAATTTGGCACGGAATAAAGCCAACAAAATAGTTGATTAAATTTAACCTTACAATCTCCCCCTTTGGCTATTCCGTGACAAAACCCTAAAACAAACTCTAGACTCAACATGTGAGTTGAGAACAGTTGAACAAAACTCACTCACACCTCTAGAATCTGTGAAACTCTTGAATCATAAGAACAAGTATCTCCTGAAACACAACAACACAACTTGATCATTGTATGCAGAAAACTTGTAATGCAAATGAAACAAACACAATGCAATCAAGCAAAATGGAATAAAACAATAAACCATGGCTTGATCATACAAGCAATCACTATAGAATAGTGACCACAATGCTCATTCACATATGGAATGAACATCAGGACATGCAAGCTAGTAAACTTAAACGTGAAGTATCATTTGCATGTCCAACACTCAACCAATGCACACAACAAGTATGCATCTAAGAACAAGATCCTACTAGGGCACAAGAGTGAGAGTACTTGAAGTAATGCATGACAAAACAACAAGTACTATGCAACAAGGCATAGGTACAAACCATAAAAGCTTACAAATGCATAAAAACAAACCCTAAAAGCTTACAAAAGCAACATGAGTACAGATTCAAAGTACTGAATTAAATGGCTAAGTATAATCATGAATTATGAGCAAAGCAAAAACATAGTTAATATAACACAAGGCTCTTTCTCTCTTTCTCTCCTATCATGAATCATAGGAGCCGTGATGAAGTTGGAACATATATACCTATAACCTGAAACACTTGCATAAAACACATTAGACCATCAAGGTAAAGCAAATAATGAAAGGACAAGTATAATGTAACAAGTAAATTGCGATCAAGTACACATGATGTGAAACATGTGAGCAACTTGATCATACACCAAAATAGTCACATAGAGAAAAAAACAAACAAAACAGAGTTTTCTTCTTAACACAAAGTCTTCTTCCCCTTGGTATATGCATCTCCCCTATGGAATATCTCTCCCCCTACAAATGTGCACAATAAATAGAATTTCTCCCCCTAAGAGTATGCATAAGAGTCATATAGAGAACCAAAAAAAAAAAAAAACTCTTTGGTATACTCTCTAGAGTATACTCTCCCCCTTTTTGTCACGAATAGACAACGGGTCAAGGAGAAACGAGGGCAAGAGATGAAGAAACGAACAATGATAATGATGCATAAGAGGTGCAAGATGAATGACAAAATGAAGCTCAAACAAAAGACAAAACAAAATGCTATGAAGCATAAGGTAAACATGACATGCTAGGATGAAGAAACAAGATATAAACCAATGCATGACAAGGATAGCAAAGGTGTGTGCAAGAGGTGGCTATGTGCAATGTATGACCAATGCATGGAAAATGCATATGTGGGGTAAGGTGTGTTAAATATACAACCAATGAACCAAACAAGTGAGAAAATGCCTAAGAGGCATTTTATTAAATACCTAGAGTGCACAATATGAACAACAATGTGAAACAATGCATGAACATATGAAAAACTTGCCTAAATACATGTTATTTTTGTCACAATGGGCCAACATCCAAAGAAAATCATCAAAAGAAACCAATCCCATTCAAAAATTTGACAAAAATTAAGTTTTCTCAACCCCTATGATGAAAATCCCAACCAAGAGCACAAAACTCTCCAAAACATAATCTAAGGATCAAAAACAGTGAAAAAAGTTTAGAATTACCTTAGAGATGTTAATGGAATGAAAAACCATTCAAATTGATTAGGTTTTGATGTAAAAATATTGAAAGAGGGGTTTAAGAGAGGATGGGAGAGGTTTAAAACAAGTTTCCCATGAAAAAGCTCTTTAAAAAGTTGTTTCTGGGCAATTCGCGACTGGCGAGTCGCGAGTGAGTCACAAAACCATTTTGTGTAAACTCGTGACTGGGTCTCGCGGCTTGAAAGTCGCTAAAACGAGTTGCCAAAACTCGTGACTAGGTCTCACGGCTTGTAAGTCGCCAAAACGAGTAGCCAAAAATTCTGACACTTGTTTTTTCAACACAAAACATGCTTAAACAATGAAAAACAAAGTAAGCATATGACATGAACACAAAGAGTGATAAAAATCACTTCCAAATGCATATAAAATGATCAAAAATCTTTTTGGTTTAATCCATATAAAGATGAGCACACACACATCACATTTAAACAAGTACAATCGAACAAATGAATAAGACATTCATTAAACATTAGGCATGTGTGTTTTGTGTGTGTATCAAGTGTGGAATAGTCCTTAGTCTAGAATGAAACTTCAATGATCAATTCAATCAAGTCATACATAACTAGTACTAAGTCAAGTGGTCTATCTCAATTATAGAAATAAGCATATATGACCTCCCACAAGAAAATGATTACATATCTTTGAAGCTTTTCATTTGGCTTCTTTACAATTCATAACATTTGATAACTTTGAATCAATACATCCCATTTTGAGATTAATGCTTGAAATTTTTTATATTTCAATTTGATGAACAATCCTTTGGCTTTTGGGCATCATACATTTTCAATACAAGTCGCTTTCCCTTTTTCCTAGTCAAATACTAGTATGTGCGATGGCTTTTGCAGCTTATTATCTCTTTTCATTTTGAGATTTACATTTGTTGAGGTCTTTAAGATAAAACAATAAAAAGTGTGGGAAGATATATAGGCACAAGTCTATGCAAGTATCAAAACCATCAAGATTATTGACCAATCATTCATGACAAGCTTGAAGATCGATTTACAACAATCACACATAGATTTTAAGATTTTTCCCACAAAGATAGAAGTGTATAAAGAACAAGCTAAACTCATACATGCATAAAGCCATTTGTACGAAGGTACAAGGTAAAAACTCACATGTGATATGTGCTCAAACATATATGATCAAACTTTTTGAATTTTTCATTTTTTACGTAGTTTTGGATTTTTACTCACACAAAACTAAAACATAAAAGTAAGATCAAAATAAAAACAATGCATATAAGGAAATGCAAGATGCATAAAATGCATGAAGATATGACATCTAATGCATGAAGGGTCTTACAAAGATCGAAAGAATTAGATCAAGGACCAAAAGAGCAAAAACTCAACCATAGGAACCCTTCCTCATCCAAACGGAACAATTTTTTGGAATGAGTGTCTCATGAGAAGTGAGACGAGGGTTGGAAGAATGAGAACCGGAGATGCACATAGTCAAGGAGTTAAGAGCATTAAACACTTTCTTTAATAACATGCTATTTTCACTCAAATCCGGTTTACTCTTTTTAGCAAACCTTCCAAGAAGTTCAAGTTTCTCTTTTTTTTTTTTATTCTTTTAAGAACATGAAACTCAGAGCAATGAGGTCTTAAATGACCAAAGGCACCACAATGGTGACATACAATGTGTTTAGGTCCACTAGGCTTTTTGGGAATGGATCTAGCAACTTGGTTTTGTTCTCTCTTCAACTTATGACATTGAGGTCTTATATAACCAATCACACCACAATGGTGACAAGTTTGAATAAACTTAGATTTATTCAAAACCTTAGGTTGAGACCTAAACGAAGGCTTTGACTTAAGAGTCTTTCTCTTCACCTTTTGATTTCTTTTATGTGGAGGAATGTACACTGATTTGTCCTTTGAGTTAGAACACACAATAGGCACAAAATCGGGTACCACAACATGATTGCAACAAATTTTATCATCCCTTTTATCAATAAGTTCAGTAATCAAACGCTTGGCATGCATTTTTAGAGATTCGTTCTCACATTTTAGCTCATCAACAAGTTTGTTAGACAAAACAAGTTTAACATCCAAGTCAATATTCAAACATTCAAACTCCTTAAGTTTTTCAAGAGAATTTTCAGCAAGTTTCTTATATTTCTCAACCAATTTGTTGGATTCATTGAGTTTAGCAATCAAATCATCATTTTCACAAAATAACTTGCTCAAATTCTTTTGAAACTTCTTAGCATTTTTCTTGAAGAATTTGTCATTTCGAATATCAATAACATCCAAGGATTCATGTAACATAGCATCACAATTATGAGGATTATCACTCATAAAGACATTTTCACAAACATGTAGCATGTTACATTCATCAACATCCAAAACATTCATAGAAGTATACAAAGCATTATCCATGGCAAAACACACAGGGGTCAAGGATCACACTTGGGTATTTAAACCACAACAAGTGTACCCGCTCTGATACCAATTAAATGTTCAATTAGTGTATAAAACACTATAAATGTTTAGACCCCCAAATAATAAATTACCAATTCAAGCTTAATATCAAACAATTAATGTACGAAATATGAACATAAGCTTAGCACAGAATTGATAAACAATCTAAACCAAATAAAATCACATTCACAGCAGAAATTAAATGGCAAAGATTAAGGGAAGAAAGATGCAAACACAAGGACAACACACGATGTGTTATCGAAGAGGAAACTGAAGCCCTCGGCATAAAATCTCTCTGCCGCCCTCCAAGCGGAAAATAATCCACTAAAGAATGTAGTTGGGATACATGAACAGCAGAAGACCCTTCAAACCTAATCTACCCAGTGTACCTAAGCCCTCCAAGCTCCTACTCCAACGAGGTTGCGTCGAACTTATTTCTTCTTTAGCTTACCGGATTCCGCTGTAAACCATAGCATCAACCAATATGAAATTGGTCCATTCCTAACTGCTTCCCAAGCACCAAATGGCCTTTTCACAGATGTGGGTATGGTGAGAATAGGTTTTGGTAATGAACCTCTCAAAGATGTAGCAATGGAGATAATGAGAGTAGAGGAATTTGAAGAGTCTCTATGTGAAGATTGTGGATGAGTCAATCTTGTTTTTTTCTAGGGTTTCTCTCTCAATATTCTCTCTGAAAGCTCTCAATATTTCGTGGGTATGAGGGGTATTTATATTAAAGTGAGAATGGACTGCAAAGAGTCAGGTTTTTCAAAACAGAGCTGGCTGGCAGCTTGGCCTCGCGAATTGACTGAGTCGCAAGTTCAAGCCGCGAGCAAACAGAATTATCAGACTGGACTTTTTGTCCTGTAGTGCTCTAGCTGGCGTGACTGTTCATCTTCTCTGCATACTTCACTGGTGTGCATCATCTGGCGGCTTGCCAGCCACGAGCCACCTGCGAGTCCCAATCATGAGTCCCTGCTACTTTGCACAAACTTGAGCATTTCTTCACACTCTCTCACACACTACCCTTACATGATTCCCACCTAAATACAGGGTTACTAATTGCTAAATTACAAGCAAATTTGACACGAAATAAAGCCAACAAAATGGTTGATTAAATTCAACCTTACAACGTCCAACCAAATTCCCGTGGAAAATTAAAGAATATTCATAATATTACAATATTTATTTTCTACTTCCTCTCCATTTCCTAATTTGTCAACATTCTTTTCCTATAGCACTGATTAATTAAATTATTATATGTGTGTATTTAAAAAAAAAAAAAAAATAGTGGTGGGTAGGCAGATTAGGTTCCAATTCGCTCAACTGGTAAAGTCTCTGATGGTTGAATAAAATATTTGGGGTTTGATGTCTTGGTTTGACCATCTTCAAAAAAATTCCTAAAGCCGCCACTGATCTTCTTTGATTAAAAATGAAATTGATGTCTTTCTTCAAAAGAAAATTTCATTTTCTTTTTAATCAGGCTTTACACGAGGGTGAAGGTCCGCCCCATTCTTTTAAGGAAAGTTCCATGCCATCATGTTTCAATTTCTTTTTGTTATATCTCGCTATTGAATTTTGGCCGGCCTTACGCGTGACGCAAGTTGATGTTCTGCTAATGAAGAACGATTAAAAAAAAATCGTTCCCATAAAAAAAAAAAAAAAAATCGATAATTGTTATACAATTCCCATATATCAGTTGAGGATATAAGAATTGAATATTACTTTATTTTTTATGTGACAATGTCGAAGGTTGTTAGCGCATGATTCACGTAGTCCAGGTGTCCTCTCTACTGACTGAGTGATTAGCCAAAACTAAAGCGACATCATGTACAATGAAATGTAATAGAAAAATAAACTTGGATAAGCAAAACCAAAAGGGTTACAGATGAGACAAGAGATAAAAAAGCAAAACAGAGGGCATCACGTGGGCGGGCTTGGCCATTGAATAGTACTGCCTATCACTTTTGGTTTATCATCCCGCTACCGCGATGTGCTGAGAATCTGAATTCTGAACGCATTATAGACATTATTGTTTTCGTCGCCTTCCCGAAGAGGAGAGAGGATAATCCATTGTACTCTGCAAGCCTGTAAAGATAAAAAATTTACGTATTTGAAAAGAAAAAAAATTGAAGTCCAGACTACATATATATAAATATATATATATATATTTTGAGAAGAAGTTTCTTAATATTTGTATGTATCTTAAGAAACTTGGTGCAAGCACGGTGTGTATTGTTTAAGTTTTACTATTTTAAAACACAAATTAATAAAATCAAAATAATTAAACTATCCACAATATAATTAAACTATTTTAAAACACAAAGAAATAGAGTTTAATCTTAACTAAAATATCTTAATAATTATTTAATAAATGCTTCAAAAAAATTAATTGATAAGACTGTAGCTACTTGTTATAAAGAGAAGATAGTTAATTGACAGAACCATGGTACGTTTCTAAAACTCAACTATAATTATATATTATTTTTTTTATATGATATACTATAAATAAATTGTTTAATATTGCCTTAAATTGCTAATTAGTTTTGGTTTGGGTTTTCTTGATGTAGAGGGAAAAGTTTCTCTTTGGTATAGAAGACAAGGATTCTCCTTGACATAGAAAGAAAAATATACATTATTGAATAAGTAATGAATATTCCTTATCTATTAAGGAATAAGTTTTGGAACCTTATAAATAGATATTGTTGTGTTTGGTGGATTTTGCCCAAGTTTCTTCCCACATGAGGAGAGGGGAAAAACTCCTAGAATAACATGAGTTGGTTTCTTTGAAAAGTAGTTGGTAGATTATTTTAGTTGAAAGATTACCCATAGTTTTGGGTTGAAAGTTTGTTTCTTTTGTGAGTGTGAGAGAGTTATTGGGTGTATTAGGACTTTCGGGTTGGGTGTTTATGTTAGTATCGTCCATAGTGGATATTTTGGTGTGAGACAAAAAGGATGTGAGTATGTGAGGCAATAATAATTTCTCTGGAAGAATGTGAGGCAATTCAAAAAAGCACAATAATGTGAGTATGTGATGTCCAACAAGAAAGTGTGATATCCAATAATAATTTTAGAGAAAAAGCCAAAAAGGATGTGATGAATAGCAATAATGTTATGATAGTATGTGATATGCAGAAATAATGTTCTGACAATTCACCTGAGGACAATTAGCACAGTGAATCATGTGAATTCTCTACCGACGCAAGAAGACAAGTGATCTTTACAAGTACAATGGCTCCTTCAAAGTCTCTCAGACTCGATAGATAATGAAAGTTCTATAAAACCTTATCAATAATTTGAATAACTGAGATATTGGATACCACAAAAATCATTATCATTTGCGAAACACAAGTGAGATAAGCATGTGCATGTACATGTTCTTAAAATAAAATTGTAATATCATATTCCATGAATGCAAACAAAAAATGTCCAACAAATTTATCATGCTCATTCTCAAAAAAAAAAAAAAAAAAAAAAAAAAAAACCAAATTTATCATGTTCAAAATATTTTAATATATCTCTTTTGAGAATGCCAAACTCAATAACATACTCAATCTTATCCAGAAGATCAGAAAAAAAAAATTAGTTCCATTTAATTGTTCAAATTTACTTAATTGTTGATGCATAATACTAACTATGATTAACTCAACAAAAATTTTAAGAAATTAGTTTAAAATTTTAATTAAAATCCAAGTCTCTTATTCGAAGATAAAAAATTTATGATTTTATCATTTGAGTCAATTAGAACCGATGATAACAACAATCATCATAGAGCATATATCATAAATTCAAATCTTATTGTATTCGTTAAAAAAAAAAAAAAAAAAATCTAAAGGGTCCAAAAATAATTTCCGGCCAGTAATTAATAGTAGAGTTACAAACTGTTTTGGCTTGCTCCATATTATGTACTCTGAACTCGGATCCATAACAAAGTGTTGCCTGTTTTATTCGGGTTAGAGTTGACAAGTGCTTGTGAGGATCGATCTGTACAACACTGCAGGGTTAACATGTCATATCTTATTTTAAAACTTGTTTATGATTTATTTTTAGAATAAACTTGTTTATGATTTAAATAAAAATAAAAAAAATTAAAACACCCAAACTGAGAAAAAGAAAAGCCAACTCTAGGACCTTTCATCTTTTCTCTACCTTCACCACCGGAGTAAGCTTGAACACTGCCAACGAGAACCATGCCTCAACACTTAATTTAATAACTGGATTATAATTTTTAAAAACTTAAAAACCCAAGACTAAAACACCGATTTGTATTTCTTTGGAAACCCACGTGGATTTCACAAACCTGATGTATTTCTCCAGAGAACCATATGGGTTTTAGCGAGAAAACTGTATAAACTAGTATTTTACAAACCCAGTTGTATAAAATTCAAAACCAATGTGTATTTCTCCAGAGAAGACCTCCATTTGTCATGCTGCCGAGGTAGTTAGAAAAAAAAACCAGTTGTATTGGTCTTTTGTGCAAAACAAAAGAAATTCTTTTCCCCTTAAATCCACTTCTCTGGAATGTTATTATAATGAGATTGGAAAGTCATATTATCTCAGAACTGTAACTCCATCTATTGGAAATTTCTAGATTTGAGAGGAGAGCCTAGTTGCGCAAAAAAAAATTTATATGTTTATATAATATTTTTACAACAAATTCTAAGTGATAAATTATTATTAGTTGTTATTAGTAGATAAAAAAATTTAAACTAAAACTAATAACAACTTATCATCTAAAATTAAGTGTAAAAATATTGAGAATATTATCAACATAATACTTCTTTCGAAATAATTAATATCACGTAAAACATTGGCAGCTAATAACAGTAATGCAAAATTAATGTCCCGTAAAACATGCGCAGCTAATGACAGTAGTGGTGTGGGACTGTTTTTAACTACCAGAAGGTCCAGAACGGGCACGATTTTTAAACGTTGAATTGAGTAAACCATAAACTAGTCGCCTCGCCTTAGACGCCAAAAAAGTCCAAAAACACTAGTGGCCTAGTGGGCCTGAAAAACACTACAACACAAGAAGACAGTTGAACAATAATGTTTATTTTGTTCCTATATTAAAGGAACGTGAAAGTTGCCTGTGTTGTCCACTTTATTGTCCCTACTTATTTGTACTATATCTTATTTTATGTGTACTATATATTTTTAAAAAAAACTACCACCACAACCACCTTCTACTCTTCTTTTATCATATATATATTAAAAAAAGGGGGGGTTTGAGTGGTTTTGTTTTGCATTAATTTGATGATGGTTTTGTAGAGTCTTCTGATTTTGTTGCTTGGTCAATACCGACAAAAGTGTGTGATGCAATAGGTTATGAAGTCACTTTTTTACCCTTAAAAGCATTTATAAGTCACATAAACTTAAGGTTTTATAGTCTTTTCGATTCGGTACTTCCTTTGAAAAAATGGGATGGAAATACTATGTTACCTCTAGTCTAGAGCTCTTGATGGGCTAAAAATTTTTTTGAGGAACTTAATAGTATTTTTGTTCTCAGTTATATTAGTTTAAAGTGTTTAACTACTCTTCCACTAACCCCTCCTAAGTCCTAACCTCCGAGCCGCAGTTTAAATTTTGAAAGAGTGATGCATCTTGAGTTCAACGGCCAAAATGGGGCATTTGCTTCTTTCGTCAAAATTTTTCAGCAAAATGTCCATTGTCTAAAACTATTTAGGAAATGTCCTTGTTTTGAAACTTGATTTTCTAAAAATTGAATTTCAATTTAAAACACAATTTTTGGACAATCGAGTTATAGGAAAATGAAACCTAAAAAAAAAAAAAAAAATTGTGGAACTCGAGTTCCATGAACTTTGTTAGGTTTTAAAGACTTAGGAACTAATGTATTTAGAACTCTAATGTGTAATGTTGGCAAACCATGATCAAAACAAGTGTTAGTCTTGTTTAGACTCGCTCAAAGTGTGTGCGTTGTATGTAAAGTTGAAATCGAGTGGCTGCAAAAGTATTAGTGACTTTCGGCCTGGCTCGATCGATCAAAGAATAGGCTCGATCGATCGAATCTCGGGCAGAATGTTTTTTCTGCAGAATTCCAACTCAGCCCTAACTCATTAAAAACGTTTAAGGTTTTATGTTTTTGTCCTAGGTATATAATGCAAACCCTAGCCACGTTTTAGAGGTTGCTCATATTGCAGTTTGTGTAAATCTCTTGTGAGATCTGTGAGGAGCTTTCCTTTACACAAGCTTAGGATTATCAAGAGGAGATTCGTTCAAGAACTTGATGATCATTCAGTTGCTGCCATAAGAGCTTAAAGAAACACAAGCGGGTGTGCTTATACTTGTTGGAGAATCCAAGAAAGAAGGAGTCTGTGGTCTCGGAGCTTGCACGTGATCGTGTCAGTAAGTTTCTACTGGTGGGTAGCAATAGGATGTTAGTGGTCTAAGTCGCTATTGTAAAACTTCGATTTTTTCATAGTGGATTCAGGTTTACCTTGAGGATAGTTAGGTTAAATCTTTCCCAGGTTTTTACCGTGTGGTTTCCTAGGTCATCATATCATTGTGTTATTTATATTTATACTGCTTTGCATGATATGATTTATATGTGTTAACCTAGACTTGCATAATTTACCTAAGTTAATCACTTGGTTAAATAACTAGGTTAATCTGGTTGTGTTTTAAGGGGTCTAAAAACAAACAAACTCGAGTTCCATTCAAAGAACACAAGTTCATGGAACTCGAGTTCTTTGAAAATATTCAAGTGAAACTCGAGTTCCAGAAATTTTTTCTTTTCTAAGTTCAATTTTGCTATAACTCAATTGTCCAAAAATTGAGTTTCAAAACAGGGGTATATCCCTAAATAGTTTCAGACAAGGGGCATTTTGCTGGAAAGTTTGTGAGAAAGGAGTAAAACCCCATTTTGGCCTGAGTTCAACTAACCACTCCATCGGTCATCCTTAATAGCCTTGCAAATCTTTGCATCAAAAGAGTTGGCAACATCTTATATTGATCAGTGAACAAATTTAATAAATGGACATTTGTTCCTTTAAATCATCAACTAACCCAACATAGGAAATTTCAATATGACTAGATTGGCTCGCAGACCAGATAGATGGTGGAAGAACAGTAACACCTCATTAATAATCTAAATAGATGAGTTATTGAATGCCACAAATAGAGCTGTAAATGATCCAAGCTATTGATGAAAAATTTGGGCTTGGTTTGATAAAAAGCTCATTCATGTTCTTTTGTTTATAAATAAGTCAAGTTTGAGCCTTAATTTTAGACTTATTTGATAAACAAGCCGAGCCCAAGCAAGAAATATTGTTCGTGAACAAGTTCATGAACAATAGGGCTCAATACAAAACATGCCAAGCTTAGGCTCATTCATAGCTTGATATATGTTTACTAAATAAACTCATTATTATGACATTATACATATGTTTTGGAATGTTAATTTATAGCTAGTTTATTCATATATGTTTTGGAATGTTAATTTATTTAGATTTGTGAAGATTATAGTTGCACGGATGACAAATGTGGATGTAAAAATTGTATTTTGAACAATTACTCAATCCATAGACAATGAATGATGAATGGATGGATTTAATTATGTATGTTGTAATTTGAATAATTTCTAATCATGGGTGGAATTAGAAGCATGATAAAATGAGTATAATTTTTTTTTACTTGATTTTTGGTGATATAAGCATTTGATGATGCAATTTTTTTTGGATCCCAAGCTAAAAAGCTTAACCTAAGCTCGAGTTTGAGCTTGATATTAAGCTCGAGCTTGACTTAACTAATTAATCAAACTGAGCTCAAGTTTTTTGGCATTCTCACTTGCTCGAGTTCAAAAATTGTTTTTAGGCCTGTCTTAAGCTCGAGCCAAGCTTGAGCATTTGATTTTTGTTGACGAGTTAAGCTCAAACATGCACTACTTAGCAAAACTTGGCTCGTTTATAGCCTCACAAAAATCATTATTATTATATCGTATGTGAAACACAACTGAGATAGTTGAAGCTTGGAACATCCCAGATGGCCATCCTTATTGATGTAGTCACCATCTACCTTAGGCCAGCCAGCCAACCAACACCCCTTCTACTCTTAGGATTGTCAACCACCCACTCTCTTCTCTTAAGCCAAACCAACCAGCCACCATTTCTAACCTCTTAGGACAGGCAGGCAGCCCCTATTTTGGCTTCTTATATCTGCCATATATTCTCATTAATTCCAGTTTTAACTTATTTTGTGATAGTCTGCCTAGATGTAACTATTAGCTAGTTTATTTCCTAATAGTTAAAGATTATAAATAGGCTTATTATGTAAAAGTAGAATTAATTTTTTTGATGTAACTTAGTTTCAAACTTGGACAAAAGCTCTGCTTCTCCGGCTTTTCTCTGTAATTCCAGTTTTGATTCTTAATTCTAAGGCAATTCTAGTTTAAATTCTCAGTTATTTGATCTTGATTTCAATCAATTCTGATGCACGCTTCAGGTCAAATATGGTTTTAGCATAAGCATATACATGTTCTTAGAATATCATTCCATGAATGCAAGTAAAAAATTTCTAACAACTTTTATCATTTTTGAAAATATTTTCAGACGTTCTTTTCGTGACAAGTGACCACATTAACAATTCAAATGGTGGAATTGGAACGTTAAACTCAATAACATACTTTATCTTACGTGAAAAGAGTAGGTAAATGATACAATACTTCAATTAAAAAAAAAAAATTGTTCGATTTAATTTTTCAATTTTACTTAAATTGTTGGCTTAAAATCCTACTAATTATGACTAACGCATAAAAATAATTGATATAAACTCAGTGAGGAAATTTAATTAAAACACAGGCCCTTTATTTAATGACAAGAAATTTTGAGATTTTTTCAATTTAGTTAATTAAAACTTAGTGGAATCAATTAGTATCTTAACATGATTAAAAAAAAAAAAAATTATAAAGCACTTTTTTTTTTTGAGAAACAATACTACTTATTAGAACATACACGAAAATATATATGCCAGTATATATGCTTTTGTGTGTGTTTTAATAAGTATTACTGTGTTTCTCAAAAAAATAAAAAATAAAAAATTATTTATCCCACATCGGTTATATGTGTCTAGTGTTCTTTATTTATAAACTTAGTCTATTACTAAGAGAACTATGTAACGCCCCCTGCACCATGATTGATGGCAGCCCCTAGAAGTCTGCAGGAAATTGCTTTTCCGTTTTCACACCCAAGTTTCAAAATATTTCGTGAGAAAGTCCAAGAGCGGGCCAGTAAAATAGTAAAGTGATAAATAATCGTATGATTCGTATCTATCTATTATCAACTTTTCAAAAACTTACCTACATTAATGTTCATTTTGTTCCTATAATTAAAGGAACGTGCATAAAGTTATTCATTAAAAAAATAAAAACGGGAACTTCCTCCTTGTTGTCAAATTCATTCTCCTTTTGTTTTTTTTTTTTTTTTTTTTTTTTTTTAAATGGTACTTTGGTTATATAATATAAACAAGCCCCTACACCATGATTGATGTCAACTTCATTTTCTTTTTCTTTTTTGGTAGAAATTCATTTCCCTACTTATATCATATGTATTTATGTACCATTTTTGTTCATTAAAAAAAATGTACCATTTTTTTAAAAAATGGAACCATTTCCCATCTTATCAAAAGTGGTACCGTTTAAGCATGTTTCATCAAATCAAATCCCATAACTTGCCCCACCCTCTCTTAAAAGTTACCATGGTTTTTGAGTAAAATTGTGGTGTGCCTTTGTATTAGAACCGCTTTCCCTCTCCTTTGTATGTGTGTGTGTTTGTTTCTCAAAAATAAAAAATAACAAAATAAATAAATCAAATCCCATAAAACTGATGTTCAGGTGATGCATTTTATGGAATCAAAGGAAATGTCATAAATGGTAAACTTAGAAGTTTTAAACTACCACCGCACACCCTTGGTGCGATGGTCACTCCACAAGTATAAGTGTTTGTGGAGTGTGGGGGGTAAGGGCTAGGGTTCAAGTCTCCAGGAGGGAGTTTCACACATATATACACTTAGATTAGGTTAGAGTAGAAATTATATTTTGTATAAAAAAAAAAAAGAAGTTTTAAACTTTATCCATCATACTATTAATTCATAGAGTTTTTAAAATATCTCAGACTGAAAATGGACCAAAAACTAGATCCACTTCCTTATATAAGAAAACACCCCAAATTGTTCAGTGGGTCGTGTTGCTAGTGCTCTCTCTCTCTCTCTCATGATAAATCATACTCATAAGTATTTATTTTAAGGAAGAAGTTTTTCTCCAAATTGATTTAGAGAAAAATCCTTCACGCTTCCACTAAAAAAATTAAATGACTATATATTTAGAAAATTTAACTATTGGATTGCATAATTTTTATTTTCTTAATATGCATGTCAAACTTGCTCAATTGAATGTTAATTACTATTTGATTCATAAATATATTTTTTATGCATAAATTAAGGATACAAAAACTTGAAATTTAAATATTTTATTGATGACGTAGCTATTAATTTTTGATTTTGTAAGTATAAAGGGTATAATAAGAAAAATAATTTAACTTGTGAATTTGTCAAAATTTACCTTTAATATAAAGATATAAGAAAATTTTCTTTTTTCTTGTCAAACTAATTTAGAAAAAAGTTTGTTTTTATTTTAAAGAGTACAAGTGTGTAGTGGTTTCCGGCTATCGTCTTTTTCCTTTTTTTCAATCTTAGGATTAGAAAGTGGTTTCCAGCTTCTTCTTTTTCCTTTTTTTTTAATCTAAAGGTTAGAATGTGGTTTCCGTCGTACGCAATGCAAGTTGTGTTGCTACTATATTACTTTTTTTTTTTTAGAAGAACTATTTATTTTAATTAAATATGATGATAATAATTTTTTATGTTATTATATTGTTTATTTGATGACAGTGGCTTTGAATAATTAAAAAGGCGTTTTTGTAATTTTAAATAGTGCATAAAAAATACGTTTGGGAATCGAATAGTAATTAATATTTGATTTGAATGAAATTTGACATATATAATAAAAGTATAAAAATATATGCAATCTAATAATTAATTTTTTTTATATAAGATAAAAATTTTATTCTCGCCTAATTTAAATGTATATGTATGTGAAACTTCATCTTAAAGACTTGAACTCCGGCCTTTGGCCCTTACACCTCACAAGCACTTATACTTATAGAGTGATCACCATATCAAAGGTGCACCGTTATCAATAATTAAATTTTTAAATATATAGTTATGTTAATATTTTAACAGGAGTTTAAAAAATTTATCTCGAAATTAGAAATTTTGTCCCTAAAATCTGATACTCACCCTAGAAACTTTCATTTTAGTTAATCTCTATATCAATCCTATCATTGACAGGGTCGAGAACTGGGCCAATCCAATATTTAAATATGCGAGGCCCTGGATGACCATGCCATTCTTTAAATTATTTCACGCAAGACCAGAATTTTACAAAGAAAAGTAGCGCATCTCTTGCTCTAATACTTTTCCACACAAGATTTTGACATTTTACTTTTTAACCTCTTACAAAGTTTTTCATTTCACAATTACCACTCTGTTTGGTTGAGTAATGATGTTTTCTAAAAAATGAGTCATTTTTCAAAAAATATTTTCTATAAAACTATCTTATTTTCCTATGTTTTGTAGCAATTTTAAATAAGTTGAAAAACAATATCTTAACTTCCCTTATTTAGCTTATTGTGAGTTAGAGTTGTTTTCCAAAAAAAATAGTAAAAAACAATCTCTAAAAATAAGCCATACTTTTTATATTGGCTAATAATAGTTTTCATTTAACTTATTTTTTCTGATGCTACTAAACACTAGAAAATACATAAAACTATCTTTACACAAAATTTTCCACCAAAACAACATAGTGTACATGATAATTGCGCCAAATGGATCCAAATAAGTTAAATGAAAAACACTGTAGCAAAATAATTTTTAAATATGTGAATAGTACCGTGAGACTCATTTTTAATGAAAAAATTGCTGAAAAGTGAAATTTGTGGGTCCATAAACAGTAAAATTTGTGCTGAAAAGTGGAAAAAATTCAAACTTTGCGGCTACTGTTCATGAACAGTAGCCGTGTTGGTCTCTCAAACGCGTGCAAAAAAAAAAAAAAAAAAAAAGAACAGAAAAACGCAAACGCAAACGCAAACGCAAACACATCAGTCGGACCCAAACGCACACGGAGTTAATACAAGAAGACAGGAGAAAATGTGACGTAAGTCCACAGGAGAAGAGGTGACATAATATTTTGAAAATATATAATTGTAGTGTTTTTATTTATGAGTCATGTTAACAGATGCCCTTAGGGCAATTATTAATAAGTCATAATAGAAAATTTTTGACACCACTTTCATGATAAATGTAAAAAGTTGTTAACAACATTTATTGTTTTATCATTCTTCCAATAAAATATTTCTAAAAATAGTTTCTAATTAACATTTCCATTTATTTATATATATATATATATATGGGTCCGTTTGAATATAACTTATTTTGCTGAAAACAGAAAACATTGTAATAAAATCATTTTTAAATGTGTAAATAGTGCCGTGAGACTCATTTTTAATATTTTTTCTTGAATAAAGTAGTTGTGGGTCTCATGAACAGTGCGTAAACCATTTATAAACAGTGAAATTTGTCTCTGCACAGTAAATCCAAAGTAAATCCATGTGCATGAACAGTGATGTTACTGTTCATACACGCTGAAAAAAAAAAAACAAAAACAAAAACAAAAACGTGAACGCACAGACGCTGACGCGCATCCAAACGGGGCTATATATATCCTTCGAAGCTTAATTTGATAGCTGTGCTTGTGAGAACCAAACACCGGATTGTTTGTTGATAGTTTTCACTTACAGTTACAGGGCCATTCTCTCAGCTGCTACCTGGTAGTGCTACACAAACAACAACTCAGGACTGAGGTATGCTTTCATAACATTTTTTTTTTCCGGCAATCTGCTTTCATAACATTAATTTCCTCTTTATGTTCCTTAACTTTTCTATCTATCTTTTTATTTATTTTCTCCTTATTTTTCTTACCGATATCATTTCTTCTTATCCCATTTCTTCAAAGCCAGCACCAATACCATACAACAATTATTTGCTGAATTTTCTCTCATTTTTTATTTATTTATTAACGGACAATAACATGTCTTACCTCTCACAAACTTGATAATAGTTGCTCGGATAATTTTCAATTAATATTAGGCACAGCGTTTATTATTATTTTTCTCCAGTATTTGTCCTTTTTCTTTCAATTAATTCTTATCTTGGGTTTGCATTGGAATTTTGATACAAATATTATGGATGAAATCATCTTTCTCATTTTTAATATTTCATTTGAAATTTCATCGACTATAATATGTAATGTGTTTGATTTATGATGTGTAATAATCTGTGATTGGTTAAGTGTAAGTAGACACTCAAGGTAGAATGGAAAATTTTTATTCCAAATATCAATTTTTATTTTTATTTTTTGGGTTATGCATAAATCAAGAGTTAACAATTCTATTACAGAAAAACTCAGATTTATCAAAAGCCAACAAGTTTTTCACCACAGGTGGTGGTTCATTAAAAGATACAAAAGAGGTGATAAATCCCGATCCAAACTCACCAATGTAGTAGCACATTGGTTAGCTTCGTAGACTTGGTACACATGCTGAATCTGCTTGTTGGAGATAACTTTTAATAGGTTCCTTCAATTAGATAAGAGCACTAAATCCTAAGGGGTTGGCTTAGTGATTCCTAAAATCTCATAATATTTATGAGATTTTGGGGTCAAAACCTCTTGCTAGCATTTTGGAGCCACCACCATGAGATTCATCCTTATAATAACCTAGTGTGTGTGGGATGAGAGGATTACATACACCCGTAAGAATAATCAGATACTCAAAGAGGTTTAGACACCCTTGTTTGTCAAAAAAAAAAGAAAAGACAAGAGCACTAAGATCAAATGTTTTTTCCCCCCAATGTTCCCCTTCGAATGTTTAATCTCCACTGCATCTTTACTTGTTCTCTCTCTCTCTCCCCCCCCCCCCCCCCAAACTCTTTTTTCCTTCTTCTTCATCATTTTATTTACTTTCATTTGTTTTCCTCACAGCAACTTTCACCCATTTCTTTTCTTCTTTCCTTCATTTAACTGAGCTAGTTTACACAAGCACATCTAGAGTTAAGTGAGCACATGATTTATATTTTGTCAAAAATTGTAAGTCTAGATTTAAAAAATTGTCAATTTCGCTTATTTCATAGTCTAGATTTTTTTTTTTGAATCTAATATTATATAGTTTGACATATCACTTAAATTATAAATGATGTAACATATTGTATACCTTTAGATTTGTAAAATCTAATTTTGACCATAAAATGGATAAATTTTTTAATGGATTGGCGGATTGTTAAGAGTTGCATCTAATAAGGCAATTAGGTCATTTTAAATGTGGTCTTTATTAGATTGGGCACTTATTAGGGATCCTTTGAAGAATTTTCAGTTTAAGTTATAATTTTACTTGGCTTTTGGCCAAATGCCACTAATTTAGTTGTTCAGAATAAGAGAAGATCACCAATAATTTTATAGCTTAATTGACACTAATTAATATTTCCAATAGAGACATTTAGAACTTAAACCTCTCTCTCTCTCTCTCTCTCTCTCTCTCTCTCTCACAAATATTGAATAACTTTCAAAAGAAAAGAAAAAAAAAGAACTAGTATCATGGAATGGGTTTTGCTCTAAATTTCTACCATAGAAAAAAAAAGAAAAAAGATTAGGCTAAAATACAAAACTCACCCTTTAAGTTTCACAATTTTTCATTTCAGTTCTATAAGTTTTGAGTTTTGTCATTTTAGTGCTCTAAATTTCATTTTTTTCCCAATTAAGTCCTCCGTTAATGTGCCACTAGTTTATGCCGTTAACTTTTATTTTTTATTTTTTCATTACTCCTTAATTTTAGAAAAGGTGTTAATTAAAAAAAAAAAAAAAGAACGTGAAACCCAAACGCTATGGCACCTTGCCAAACGACGAGGCCTCCATCGAATGCTCGACACCGTTAAACCTCGTGCCTCCTTTGCTGCTTCTTATGTTGATGCCACCGGCACTGCGTGGCAGACTCCGTCTCTTATCTCGTCTCAACCATTGTTATGCCAACACTAACAAAGTTGCAAAACGACACAAAACAGAAAGTATACCCTCACTACGAAACTTCAAATCAAATGGGTCAAAGTTGTGAAAAAAACAAACAAGTTTCAGATAAAAAGTGAAATAAGTCATTACAAAGTTTGGATCCAACCCAAATGTTTCTTCTTCTTCTTCTTCTTCTTCTTCTTCTATTTTTGTTATTAATTTTACTATAAACCCAGAAAGAGAAACTGAGGACAATGTTTGAGGCAAAGATTCCACAACCAAATATATTATAACTTAGCCTATAAGAAACCAAAAAACAATCAAATCATTGAGATGACTAGAGTGTTAAAAAGGAGTCATACACAAATTTTTTTGTTTATGACAATGAATCTCTTTTCCAATCAAAGTTTGTAAAGCTTTATAGCCAATTAGCTCAATTAGCCTTAAATAAAAACAGAGCTGCAAACTGCACAAAATCTTGATTCAAATCGGATCAGCAAATCAGCACCAACCACAAAATCAAATTTAAGACAATGGACTATGTGGTTGCTCAGAAAATTGTAGGAAATTCCAGAAACAAAATTTGGAGAGAATGGATTGTGTAGAGAGCGTCTCGATGAGTTGAGTCATGATTACGATCTCTCTTCTCCCTCTTTCACCCTTCTCGATCTCCCTCTCTCTTTCCCCCTCTTTCTCATTCTTGGTTTCTCAGATCAGGTATTGGTGGGGTGGGTTTTTTTTTTTTTTTTTTTTTTTTTTTTTTTTTTTTGTAATTAATGCTTTTTCAAAAATTAAGAAAAAAAATAAAAATAAAAGTTAACAGTAGAAATTAACGGCACATTAATGAAAGAATTAATTGGGAAGGAATGAAACTTAAATATTGAAATGACAGAACCCAAATTTATAGAACTAAAATGAAAATTTGTGAAACTTAAAGAATGAATTTTGCATTTTAGCCAAAAGATTAATACTATATCTATATGATGCAAAATAATATTATTACATGTTAATTAATATAATTTTATTAAATTTATCAATTTAATAAAGATATTATGCTTGAAAATTTCCATTCTATTCTCTAATAATAATAATAAATTATGAAATGAGTTTGTGTAAAAAAAAAGAAAAAAAAAAAGAAAAAAGAAGAAGAGTGGATCACGCGCGTCATCCTGTAGTATTTTTAATGCTAGTGGTTGTTGTGGTGTTTTTGGCACTCAGGAAATTAAACCAAAGCAACTTGGTAGATGGCAGAACAACCAGTAGGTGCTTCAACAAGTAGTGCATTGATAGCAACTGAAGGGCAAAAGAAGTGCAGAAGCATTCCTCCTATCCACAAGGTTCCAGCTAGCATTCGCCAATGGAAAGAAAAAGCGTACACACCTAGTCGGGTTTCATTTGGCCCTTATCACTGCAACATACAACAGGAGGCTTATGAAGAACTTAGATCCAATCGCGTTAAAATATATGACCAGAAACTAGGTGTAATGGATGAGTTCGACATTCGCGATTATTATGAAGGCATTGACCCTAATTATGTTACAGATAAATTATTCGTTCGGGATGCGTATTTCATTATTGATATTTTCGTGAATCCTCTACACGATGTGGAGATTGACCTGTTATTACTCGAAAATCAGCTTCCATTCTTTTTTATTGAGGAACTATTCGGCCGTAAATATGGCAATACCTCAGACTCAGTCAGTTTGATGAAACTTATTTTTAACTTTTTTAAGGAATTCAACGTTCTAGAAATAGAACCCTCATCAGATGTGAAAATAGAACACTTCACCGATTTGCTTAGAACCTTTTACTTACCTCCATCCCGTCAACTACCAAAAAGAGGCAGGAAAAGGATTAAACTTTTGTACACTGCAACCCAGCTGCAAGAGGCAGAAGTCAAGATTGAGGCGAGTTCAAGCAGATGCATACTTGACTTTAAATTCGATTTCCAAACTGGACGGTTGCAAATCCCACGCCTAGGATTAAAACATGTTACGGAAATTCTTGTGCGAAATGTTTTGGCACTAGAGCAGACCCGATATGTGGGAGAGGGATACGTGACCGATTACTTTCTCATGATGTCTTCCCTTGTCCAATCTAAAGAAGATCTGGATTTACTTCATAAGTTGAACATTGTGAGCACGGACGAAGAGACTCAAGCACTATTATTTTTTCAAGATATTTGCAAAGGTATGAAATTGGAAGATATGAACCATGATTACATTCTTATCTTTAAGAAATTGAAAAAATTCCATAATCGTCCAAGAAACCTGAGACGCATGTGGATGAAACCACTGAAGCGGGATTATTTTGGCAATCCTTGGGTAACTGCTTCTACCATAGCTGCTATTATCTTTCTGGTCCTCACTTTCATACAAACTGTATGCTCAGTCATCCAGGTACTACCGAAGTAATTAATTGTACTAGCTAGTTTGGCTTCTTGTTTGATTGCTTCCTGATGAATTATTAGTATTACTTTTGTTGTTTATTGTCAGAACTTTCCATTGTAAAAGACACGATCCGTGTGTTTCAATGTCCCTGTGGGCTAGTTCTCCCTTGTGTGTTCGTGCTTGTTCTAATAAAACGAAAAAGAAAAGCACTTATTTTAATTTTCGTGGAAGTTCTCTACAAGCTAGCAACCAAATTTAGCATATGAACTGTACAATAGCATATCGCCAAAGTCTTTTATATATATATAAATATATATATATATATATATTTATATATATTTTTTCTTTTTAAGTAAAAAAAAAGAGTTAAATAGCAACGCATAACAATTAAGGAATCCACAAATATACACGTGTATCTATATTTTATAGCCAGCTTATTACCCTTTTTTTTAAGAATCAAACCAACCTATTACCTTTATATGCTAAAACATTAGGAGTCCTAGTTGTGAAGGAAATAGAGGCCCAGCCACCTTTTTTTACCCTTGGGCTGGAGTTTATGGTCCACTATATCTTATTTCCTTAGTCCCAAAAAGGCCCATAAAACCTTTAAACCTTACATTTAACTAAAATATAATTGACATCTCCTAAACTTTTAATTTTTGTAACTAAACCATTACTTCCAATCAACTATCCTCACTATCTCTTACATTTGTTTTGTAAGATAAAATAATGTAACCTTCCAAACGAATAAAAAAATTCATCAATTTAACTCTAAAAACTATTAAAATTATCTTCTCAAAAAAAAAAAAAAAAAAAAAAACTATTAAAATTACTTGACTGGCGACTTCTTGTGGGCAACCTGGTCTTACTAAGTTTTGGACACTGACGGACTGTCAAATACTCAAGGGATGGGAATAGGGTGCGCATATTTTCAGGCAATGACTTTAACTTGTTGTAATTTTCTATCAAAATCGATATCAAATTAGGGGCGCAGATACCTCCACTAAAAAATGATACAAAATTAAGGGACGAGTAAATACCCAAATGAGTGAGAGAACTAAGATCACAGTAAGATTCCTCTGATACGAAAAGAGATTCAAGATTTTTACTTTTTAACACACGAAGAGATTTGAGTTTTGGGTAGTGTAGAATGACTAAATTTCTAGTTTGAAATAAATCAAACAAGTAAAATAGTTTCACAAATGCGAATTTATATTGATGATTGTGTGGTACAATTCTCTGAAATTACAAAAGAGTGATCCTCTGATTCGATCTCCTTGCAAGACTTATTGATTGGAATTGTGATAATGTGATTTTGACTTGAACACAAAATATCCTTCAATTTGGTTGAGGGATGGATCGAAGATTGCTAAAACGGAATTACAATGAATCTCTGGCTATGAGCTTGTTAGAAATCCTTTATTCTTCACGTTCTTCGTGTTCTTCGTATGTTCTTCGTCTTCGAAGGTTTGTGGCGGAAGTTCTTCGGGGCTTTAGAGGCTTGAATCCGTAGAGCTTCATTCACTGATTTGTGATTTGTTGATGTTTCTGGAGGCTTTTGAGCTTGATTCCAGTGAACTTTGAGATCTAGGCAGATAGTTTGGATTATTCTGATTCGAATGTTCTTCGATTTTGGGGTTGAAGTTCTTGAAGGCTTTGAGGCATGATTCTTGTAGAGCTTTTGTACTTCTGAATCTTAGTCTCCTTAAATGCCTTAGGAAGGCTTCTATTTATAGGAGTTTGGGGGTGGGTGAGCGACACGTGACGAAGTCTGATTGGTGACACATGTCACAGCCTGATTGGTCTACTTGTGTCATCGCTTACACTTGCTGGACTGCTTGTGTCATCGCTTACACGTGCTGATGTGTGATTGGTTTTTGCATGACACTTGGCAAATTTCTGTTGGTTTCTGAGTAGTGATAGCAAAACCTAGTAGCAATACGTGGTACTTTGTAATTGGCTGTATTTTGTGGACTTGATAGTGTGACGTGTCAGCTTGTGATAGGTCGAGAATTTTCCCTCTCTACAAATGCCCCCTCGAGACTCGTACACGCACACAGTTTCGGAGTGTGGTGTGGGAATGAGTTTCGAAAACTGATTTTTACACTTGACTCTTTAAGTGAAGTAGTTGAAGGTGGTGGAGCTTTCAATAGGATGAGATAATTTTTGAAGAGTAGACCCACCCATATGAAAAGCTTTGATGAGATCGAAAAGAGGTTTGCAAGTATTTGAATGTACTTGCGTGACTGAGCCTTCTCAACAAAGGTTAAGTTGAAGTAATTTCAAAAGAGTGTTTTGGATCGTTAGCGGCGATCACAGGGTGTAGAAGATGGGGAAGAGGTGAAGATGTTGGTTGGGTACAACATGCAGAGCTATGGGGTTGGCCTCACATTTTTTAAGAACTCCTGGTGAAGTTATCTTGAGGAATATACTTCGGATTACGCATAGGACATGTGGGAATGTGGTTGAATGTGCATGTGTTATCGCATCACTCAGGTTAAGTTGAGGTAATTTCAGAAGCTTATGGATTTTGGGTATGCTGTTGGTGGTGTGAAGAAGATGGAAATGAAGCAAAGTGAATGGGTGAAACATATGCCACCATAGTGCTGGCCCTGTACATTGGGGACTCTCTGATGTAGATGTTTTTGGGAAGTACACCTTGGGATCCGAGACTGATTGCATGCTGAATGAGGTCTGACGGCAAGTCATAAAATGTGCCTGCGTGATGGGACCATACCGACGGACGTTAAGTTAAAGTAATTTCAGAAAAGTACTTTCTAAAATACTTCAAGATGAATTTAAGTTGGAGTAATTCCAGAAAGTGTGTTTTGAGGTACCAGCAACGATGACCTTTGGGTCCCACACTGGTGGGAACATGGAATGAAGCTTTGGCGACCATTTACCGACACCAAAGGCTAATTTCTGATAAGCTGGTCCCTTGGAGGTTATTGTAAGTGTTGGATGAAAGAAAATTTGTAGGATACTCCAACACTTTTTACCACCTTCACCTAATGCCACTTGTTGGAAAAGCACAGAAAAATGAAAGGTGGAGCTAACTTGTGATTTTGGTTTTAGAAACCAGCCAAGTTGCTGTTTGTTCCGAACCACTGCTTCTGCTGGAAGACCAAGCAATTGAAGAGAGACTACGAGAGCCTTGAGCTTAGGAACAGGTGTCTCTGCTAGACTTGGAATTTTCTGGCCAACCAAGTTCGAGGAAGCATGGAACGACAACGCCGGCCTTATTATGAGTAATTTTATGGACAAATGTGGTCGATAAGGGGAGAAACAAAATTTGTTTGGATCTCAAAACTACAATGATGTTGTGAAGAGGGTTTCTACTGAACCATGAAAGGGTTGATTTCAAATGGATTATGAAGCAATATTGGTTGCTAAGTGTTGAGAATGATGAGGCCATATTAAGAAATGGCTATGAGAAAGAGGACTTGAAAATTTGAAAGAAGCAAATCTTCATTTCATGATTCAATGTGTTTTTCTTGATGAGTTCTTGATGAATCTGACCCGTCTATTTATAGTGGAGAGACGATGAATGGTAGATGGGTAGTTGAGAATGGCGGTTAAGAATTTTTGGTGAGAATGGTGGCTGGGAACGGTAGATGGGAATGGTAGGTGGGAACGGTAGGCACCGAATGAGAATGGTAGGATGGAGATTGGTAGGCACCGAACGGGAATGGTAGGTTGAACTAGTGACCCAGTGTAATTTCAATTTCAAGACACACTTGTGAGAGTTCATTTGTACTTTGGAAGGGAAGCCTTGATGAAGTCTGGAGAATAACCCTGAGGGAATCCAGACCAAGTGGATGAATCTCAAATTTTGATCTTGGGAGCTTAAGTTTTGGACACTTCTAGTACTTCAAAGAAGTGTGTCACATAGGTAGTTTCCAAGTCCAAAACAAATAAGCAGATTTCACAATCAGAACCTATGTGAAAATCTGAATAGGACAAGCTTTGCTTGGGCATCTTGATTCTTGGTCAAAGTTCACATTAAAGCCAATAGCTGTAGAATCACACTATTTGAGCAATTTTAGACTCTCGAATGAAGAAATAGACCCCAAAATCGGAATCTATGTGAAAAATTGGGCAAGACAGGTCCTTCTTGAAAATTTTGACTTTTGGTCAAGATTTGTGCAAAAGTCAACTTTTTGGAAATTGGACAGTTTGCACAATTTTTGAGTCTCAAACAAAGAAATGGATTCCAAAATCGGAATGTGCGCAAAAAACTGAGTGGGACATGCCCCATTTGAAAATTTTGACTTTTTGGTCAAGGTTAAAGTCAAAGGTCCACTTAGTCAAAGCATTTTTTTCTCACTTTTTTTTTTAATAGTTTCAGGCAGTTCGAACCAAGTCAGATTTCCAGGTCAGTCAGGGTCAAATTGGGTCGACTGGACAAACGGGTCAGACCGGGGTAGTGGAGGATGACGTCATCTATGACGTCATAGCTCTAGGCGCGTGTGTCAGCGCATGGCGTGTGAACGCGCATGAGTGAAGTGCCAGTGCATGAACGATAAGGGAGGCGCGTGCAACTGAGGCTGTGAATGCCGGCGGCACTGCAGGCGCGTGGCGGCGCGTGGCTTATGTTTTGGACCTGAAATTTTTAGGTTTTGTAGATTGAAGGCCGTAGAAGACTTCTATGGTGTCAGTTTTGTAAAATTGTGAACAGATTTGCACAGTTTTGAGGGACTAAACCGTTTAGTCATTGCGAGCTTATGGCGGCACGTGGTAGCGTGTGCAGCCGTTTTTGGTCTTGAAATTTTTAGGTTTTGTAGGTCGTGGGCCGATGGATCTAGTGGTGGCACTGGTTTTGTAAAAAAATTTCTCAGATTTGAATGAGAAACCTGCGGGTCATTGGAAATTTATGGTCGCGCGTGGCAGTACGTGGCTGGGCATCTGGACCTGGAATTTTCAGGTTTGGTGGATCGAAGTCCTTAGAAGATTTCTGTGATGTCGGTTTTGTTTTTCATTCAAGTGTAATTGTCTCTTCTGACAACATGATCCATTCAAAGTTGGGTACAGTTTTCTTTGACTTTGAGTGCATTCGAGTTGCAAAGTCTGACTTTAAACATTATCTGTTTGGTGGTAGCATTTAATGGCTTGCCTACTCTCCATTTTTTTTTTTCTGTTTATCTCAGAAATTTTTCTATATAAAGCCACCCGGGGTATTTATTAAATTGTACAAGTAGCCTTCAGTGGGTAGTATGATACTTTAAGTGTAGAGAAATTATGCTCTTTTTTATTTTTTTTAATTTTTATTTTTATAGACGTGCCATGAGATTTTCTTCTGACAAATTTTGTTGTTATTGTTTGTTTTTGTTATGCAGCATGCTTTCCTTGGCAATTAAGTTGCACCAACACTTGTCTTTTCAACGTAGCCATTTCAAGAGTCTTTGCAACGTAGCCACATCAAGAGTCTTTACCATGAAGCCGTGCCAGCATTTGTCTTTGTACTGAAGCCATGCCAACATTCATCTTTGCTGTGAAGCAATATTTGCACTTGCATCTGCTATGAAGTCGCACCATCATTCCCGATTAGTAATCGGGTTTTTTTCTCGAGGCCCAGACCCACCCCACCGGGCCCCATTTAGCTGCTTGGGCCCAAATCTAGCCCAACCAAAAAAAAAAAATTAAAGCCCATTAAATTTTTTTTGCCTAAATTCAAGCCCATTCAAGCCATATAACGTGCCCCAAATGCCAAATTTGACATTTAGGCCATGTTATATGGCAGCCAAATCATAGGTTAATCATAAATCAATAAATCAATCCAAATCATAGGTTAATCATAAATCAATAAATTACCTGTTAATTATACATCTATAAATCAATAAATCATAACTAAAATCACTAGCTAAACATAAAAATAAAATAAATCCAACAAGTCCAAGAAATAAGTATCACAAGTCCAACAAGTTCAAGAAATTAAAAAGCTACAAAATAAATCCCACAAGTCTAAGAAATTAAAAAGGCTAAGAAATTACAAAATGTCTTATCCTCCACAAACCAACAAATTAAAAAGGCTAAGAAATTACAAAAGGCTAAAAAGGCTTAGAATAATTACAAACCAACAAATTAATCCAACAAGTCTAAGAAATTAAAAAAGGCTACTAAATTAATACAAAATGTCTAATCCTTCACAAATGTCTAATCCTCCACAATTGTGTCTTCCATCTCCGTTTTAGGCTCTACATTCCCAACAAACATAAAAAACAATAAAGAATTTCTTCCATTAGCACAAATTAGCAGTGATGGATTTCTTTTCAAGGCACAAAGATATCACATTATGATAATACCATTAGGGAACTCAAACTGATACCCTGTGAATTCCTCCAAATAAATTTGAAGTACATAAAGCCCAATACAGGTCAGTGGATGATTCGTTCCCATGTGGGCACCACAACTACACAGAAAGGTGGTTTTTTTTTAATTATATTGGTGGACTCTTTTTTATTTTTGGGGGACACTTTTAATAGGATCCAAAGACTGCAAATGCTAATACTGTAACATTCCTAAACATGCCTCCATTTTAATAGGATCCAAAGACTGCAAATGCCCCTTTCTGACCTTTTAGAGAGAAATCTAATACTGTTGGTTGGTTGGTTGAAGAATCTTGTTTCCTCGTCACATTCCTAAACATGCCTCCATTTATTGGCTGGATATCAAAGATAGGTTGGTTTCAAGAGAAAGGATGGCTACATGGGGTTATAGGGGTTATATGATACGTATCTTTCACAAAATTCAATTAGAAACCAGAGACCATCTATACTTTGATTGCTCAGTGACAAAAGGGATATGGAAGGAACTATTGAGAAGCTGCCTATTTAATAGGCAATTTTGTTGGATAATGAGCTGAATTGGATAATAAACAACTAAAATGAAAGAATTTAAAGCATTCAGTTTATGACAGATTGGCTACTAGGACCAAAGTTAAAAACACAATTCAGAATAAAGCTTTGTGTTGTATTTGGAAGCTTCCATACAGTGTTTTCACAAGTTGAATCTTGTAGAGTAGCTTGTCGTCTAAGGATGATGTCTGCAACAACCTGTTTGTAATGTGTTCTATTTCCAACTTTCTTTTGATTGAATAATTTCTTATTCATAAAAAAATAATATGAAATAAAATAAAATCATGAGAATGTTTAACATGTGATTTCCATATATAAAAATGGAGATTTCATATAGAAAAAGCGTAGCAATGGAATACCAACTGTAAAAGCTGGTATTCTGTATTAAGATAACAAAGAAGTCCTAGTTGGCCAAAGGGTTGACATCCATTTGCAGTCTTTGGATCCTATTAAAAGTGTCCACCAAAAATAAAAAAGAGTCCACCAATATAATAAATAAATAAACCACGTTTCTGTGTAGTTGTGGTGCAAATACCATGGCTCGAAAAAGGCTTTCCTCTTCAAAGTAATGCTTAAAAGTTCTAATTGTAAGCTAAATCTATTTCATTTAGTTCTTATAATGCAATGTGTGTATATTTATATCCATAGTTGTTCACAATTAGATTCACTCTTATAAAATTTCATAGCATTGCCCCATCACTTCCAAAATTCACAGCATAAAATTTTTTTAAAAAAATCAGATGCAGTTTGAACTTCATAAAACTATTCACATCATAAAATTAACATAAAACTAACCGAATTACTCCAAATCAGATGCAGTTTGAACTTCATAAAATTAAAAAAATCACAGCATAATACTATTCACATCAACTTGAACCAACAGAATTACTCCAAATATTTCTAAATATTTCAACTTCATCGTTCTTATGAAGTTTGAAGTGAGCGGATGCAGAGTGTAGACTGAGAAACCAATCCACTTTACTGAATGAACTCATCATACCAAACAAGGAAAAATAGAACCAATTTTTGGGACCTAGACAGCAAGCAGATAAGTGAAAAACAGCCAAAGAAGAAATTAACATACCAAACGGTGAGAGACGAAACCCACCGATCCTTACCCAAACGTGCTCTTGTGCGTGGCTGCGTGCTCTTGTGCGTGGCTGAGGCGTGAGTGACAGAGAGATTGAGGGTTAAGGTGAGGGGCTGAGGCGTAAGTAACAGAGAGATTGAAATGAGATCAGATTATGTGAGGCGGATGGGTTAGGAAATTAGGGTTTACAACTTTTTATATATATATGGGTTTTTTTTTTTGTAATTTCAGGTAACCGAGTCTTAACTGGGTCGGTTTCGGGCGGGATTTTGATAAAATCTGAACCTGACCTGGACCCGCTTTGGGTTTTTTTTTTTAATCCATACCCGACCCTATTCTTTATCGGGCCGGGTAAAATACGGCCCATTAGGGTTGGGCCGGGCCGCGTATCCGCGGGTCGGATTTAAATTGCCATCCCTATCCCTAACCCTACTAGATTCTTTCTTCCCTTGGATACCCAAAGGCTAGCCCAAACGTCCTACCATACCATGCCTAAATTTTATGCCACCTCTTGCTAAGGATACTTAAAAGGATTTGAATGTTGTTGAAACCATCTATGTTCAAAAATGTTATCATATTACACTTTACCATTCTAAACTATACCCTAAATTACACTTTGCATCTTAAATTTTTCAAATGCATATTTTGCACTCTAAACTATGACCATTGTTATACTTTGTATCCCGACTTCAAGTTTGCTGTTAACTTGGATAAAAATCCAAAGTTTAGGATGCAAAAGTGTAATCAAGACTCAAGAGTATAGTTTAGGATGGTAAAGTATAATGTCTTCTTTGTTTTTAAGGGATTGAGAAGATAGACAATTTGGTTTTTTCACGTGATGTCATACTTTTCCATCCAAGTTAACGGTAAACTTAATGTCAGGGTGCAAAATGTAAGAATGGTTATAATTTAAGGTAGAAAACATGCATTTGGAAAGTTTATGGTGCAAAATGTAATCTGCGGTATAGTTTAGGGTGGTAATGTTAGGATTAGTGCCCCTAAATCCTATTATATGATGCTATGTATGATATTATATATGACATTATGTTTGACTTAATATTGTGTTTAATAAAGTTGTTTTATTATTATCTAAAATAATGGTAATATGAATATTCGGACATTATCATATAGTCCATGAGATGCATGGTATGTGATTTATGTGAAAAGTTACAGAAGATATAAATCACAAGTTCTTTATAAACTCAGAATTGTAGTTCGTAGTCGGTGATGAAATTGGGCGTTTCATCTATGAAAACTATAACATATCAACTAAGATGATTTGTCTTGATCATGAAAGTGGAGACTTATAGTTGATATGTTGATATATTTTAAGAGTTAAGACATATTGAACTGGACTACTGTGAAATTTATTATTCTCCTAACGACTGTCAATTGAATAATAAATTTCACGACTTTTATTTACATGAACTCTTAATCCTGAGAGAATAATGAACATGATCATGAAGTGTAGGTTGCTTTGATATATCAGGAGTGAGATCTAAAGTAACGGTCAAAACCTCAGTATGTTGGGCAGCCACATTTAGTGTTGATGGAACATATATTCTCAAGATAGAATTCATAGTCTCTTAACGGAGATATAAAATATTCCATTGAGATAAGTTTAATGGGTTCGGTTATTCAGAGAGTTAGGCCTAACTACTTTAGTAAGGAATTACTAAAGTATATATTTATGAAATTGGATTTCATAAATATATGATGAATAACTTTAAACCGGGTACTCGAGGATTAAAATGTAGTAATCTACAAAGTGGCAGTCTACATTAATGACTTTGTATTACTACGAATATTTTATGAAAATGTTGCATGCACAATAAAGTCTTGGGATATAATTTATTAATAAAGCCTAGAGTACAATTATATTTATATAGTGGTATTAAATATAATTAATGGTAACTTTGGACTTCTCAAGAGTTGACAGAAAAGCCCAAGGCCCATTGGAGCTAGTCTCTTATTTGTTCCCTTTTTGTCCCACTCCAAGCCACATACTAAAGTCCAATTGGAAAAGCCCAAAAGGCTAGCCCAATTAGATAATCAATTATAAAGAGAGAAACATACAGAATTTTAAGTTACATGAAATGGTTTGTATGTGAGTGTTAGACACTCTTTCATTCTCTCTTGAACACATTCATAGAAACTAATTGAGAGACCACACTTCTTGGGCGTTAGTGGAATTGGAGTGAAGATTAAAAGTGTTCTCAAGAACTTGCAATCTTTGTTTTGAAATTCACCACACCAAGGTACACTCTCTTGTTCTTATATTCTGAAATTTATATAGCACATGTTATTTATTGCGAATGAAGTAGATCCGTTATTTTTCCGCTGCGTATGTTTTTGTATGTGACACACACATGTATTTTTCCATCAGGTAACATGTAATTTCTACTAAAATAAAATAAAGAAAATAAGAGAGAGAGAGAGAGAGAGAGAGAGAGAGAGAGAGAGAGAGGTTGGGCTTGATGACTTACATCTACAATGAAATTCCCTTTGCGGCTACATCTTTACTATATAAATATAGTGAACCCTAGGTAGGATTTACATGGGAACTAAAATTAACTTAGGAGAATCCCTTGATTGGACTAAAATCCAAGACTAATGTTCCTTGATTTTAGTTAATCAATGCTATCAACATGTACTCAAATGTGATATCCATCTTAGTACGATTGTCACTCCACAAGTATAAGTGCTTGTGGGTTGTGGGGGTGTAGGGGGCAAGAGTCGGGGTTTAAGTTTCCAGAAGGGAGCTTCACACATGAAAGCTCGAATTTGTGTATAAACACAAGAGCTGTTTAAACCCCTAAATTAAAAATTACGGCTAAATTGCTTTTACTTTAACTTATCTAAGTGCGGAAATAAGAGTAAATGAAGCGCAAACAACCAATACTACTCTAGTGCATAAACATGAATAACGAACAATAAAAGTAAAGTACAAGAGTAAGGGAAGAGAGATGCAAACACAAGATAACACGGCGATGTGTTATCGAAGAGGAAACCGAAGAACTCGGCGAAAAACCTCTCCGCCGCCCTCCAAGCGGTAAATCGATCCACTAGACAATAAGTTGGGATACACGAATAACAAGAGACCCTCCAAGCCTAATCTACCCAATGTACTTAAGCCCTCCAAGCTCCTACTCCAACAAGGCTTCTCGAAACCGTGTCTTGTCTAGCTTTCCGGATCCCACAATACGTCCGATTGCATCTGCCAAGCCTCACCGGCTTCTTTTGGCAAATCCCTAAAGCTTCCCAAGCTCCAAAACACTCTCTACACTCTGAATAGGTGTGGGTTGTGTTTGGGTACAAATCTCCTCTCAAGGTATGTCAATGGGAGAGGGAATGAGAAGAGGTTAGAATGATTTTTCACTAAGGATGAGTAACTCTCTCTCTAAAAGATGGGTGTGTGTGTGTTGTAGAAAACCTATCTAGGGTTTTTCTCTCTGAATGGACTCTCACAATTTGTGGGTAATGAGAGTATATATAGTATGGGTGAAGGGTAAGAAAAATACCCTTAAAAATCCTCCAGGCAGAATGTTTCGCGACTACCTTGCGGGAAGGCCTTACACACGAAATACTCGCGAAATTGACAACCTGGCATGACTCTTCAGCTTCCAGTCATGTGCTTCTCACATGCCCTTTTCGCGAGAACCCTTCTCGCGAACTTCTCGCGAGCTAGTCGCAAAATGCACTGATTTTCATTTCATGCTCGATTCTTCACCAACTTAATACTAAAGCCAATACAATAAAATCCCACAAAATACAAGGAACAAAATTAAAGCAATTACAACACTTTTTGTCATGGAATAAAGTCAATATAAAACATAGTTGTAAATCACAACTTTACAACACACATTTACACTTAGATTAGATTAAAGTAGAATTTCTATCTTGTATAAAAAATTTAAAAAAAAAAAAAAAAAAAAAAGGTGATATCCATGATACACTAACATCCTCAAACTCAAGGTAGAACTTAATGATGCATTGAGTTTGGACTTTGGAATGTAAACTTATGGGGTGTGGGGTGTGGGAGGCAAGGGTCAGGATTCAAGTCTCTAGGAGGGAGTTTCACACACATTTGCACTTAGATTAGGCTAGAGTATAATTTCTATCTTATATATATATTAAAAAAAAAATGTTATATCCATGATATACTAACATCCTCCCTCAAACTCAAGGTAGAAGCTTGATGATGCATTGAGTTTGAACTTTGGAATGTAAACTCGTAAGATGCATTAAAGATGACCATGAGTGACTGAATTAGAGGTAGAATGGGCAAAGAATGACGATATGAAAGCTCGAAATTGTGTTAAAACACAAAAGCTTGTTCAGACCCCCAATTAAAAATTACGGCTAGATAACTTTTACTCTAACTTATACTAAGTGCGGAACAAGAGTAAATAAGCACAAACAACCGATAACACTACCCTAAGCCATATTCATCCATTATCAACAGTAAAACGAAAGCTTAAAGAGTAGGGAAGAGAGATGCAAATACAAGATAACACCGAGACGTGTTATCAAAGAGAAAACTGAAAAACTAGGCGAAAAACTTCTCCGCGACCCTCCAAGTTGAAATTGATCCACTAGAGAATAAAGTTGGAGTACACGAATAACAAAAGACCCTACAAGCCTAGTCTACCCCATGTACTTGAGCCCTCCAAGCTCCTACTACCAATTGACTTCTTGGAGCCTTGTTTTCTCTAGCTTTTCGAATCCCACAATTCAGCCCGATTGCATCCACCAATGAATGGCTCCTTCCAATGCTTCCCAACAGCACCAAAATCTCACTTTACACTCAGAATGAGTGTGGTAAGTGTTTGGACTAGCAACCTCTCAAAGATATAAAGATAGAGCGGTAAGAGTTGAGGAAAACCACAAGGAAATGTGTAGATGATTGTGGGTATAACAATTTCTAACTCTCAAGTGTATTTTCTAGGGTTTTCTCTCTGAAAAGCACTCATAACAATTTGTGGGTAATGAGAGTATATATAGTGTGGGTAAAGACTTGGTAAAGCAAAACACAACTTTTTGCCAAACAGAAAGTTTCGCGGATATCATTGGTACCAAGTGGATCTTCAAGAACAAGACCGATGAGGATGATGAAGTTGTGTGAAACAAATCTAGATTGGTGGCTCACGGTTATACTCAAGTTGAAGGAATAGACTTTGATGAGTCATTTGCTCCTGTAGCAAGACTTGAGTCAATCCATAATCTTCTCTCCATAGCATGCATCATGAATTTCAAACTTTATCAAATGGATGTGAAGAGTGCATTTTTTAATGGGATTTTACATGGAAGAAGTATTCGTTGAGCAACCAAAGAGATTTCAAGATCCTCACTTTCCGAACCATGTACTACAATTGAAGAAAGCTTTGTATGGACTGAAGCAAGTGCCAAAGGCATGGTATGATCGTCTTACATCATATCTTCTGGATCATGGTTTCAAGAGAGGTCAAGCCGATTGAACACTTTTTGTCAAACAAGATGAGAAATATCTACTTATAGCTCAAGTGTATGTGGATGACATTGTATTTGGTTCAACAATTGATGCCCTTACTCAAGAATTCTCAGAAGAAATGAAGAAAGAATTCGAAATGAGCATGGTGGGGGAACTAAACTACTTCATTGGTCTTCAAGTGAAACAACGAAAAAATGAGATATTCATATCTCAAGAGAAGTATGTCAAAAATCTCGTGAAGAGGTTCGGTTTAGACTCAAAGAAACATGCACTTACTCTAATGAGTTCCTCGGTAAAACTGAATTCCGATCCAGTCGATGTGGAAGTAAATCCAAACCTTTACAGGAGTATTATTGGTTGTCTCGTATATCTCACTGCAAGTAGGCCGGACATAGCTTTTAGTGTTGAGGTATGTGCTCGATTTCAAGCAGCACCCAAAGAGTCCCATATGACAGCTGCTAAAAGAATCATCCAATACGTCAATAGAACATCTGATTATGGAATTTGGTACTCAAGAGACTCAAATGACTGTCTAGCCGGATACTCGAATGCTGATTGGGCTGGATGTGTTGATGATAGAAAAGGCACATCCGGAGGATGTTTCTATCTTGGAAAAAATTTGGTGTCATGGATGAGCAAAAAGGAAAACTCAGTGTCTTTGTCAACTGCTAAAGCGGAGTATATTGCAACGGGTAGCTATTGTGCTCAACTATTGTGGATGAAGAAGCTTCTTCATGATTATGGAATCTCTTAAGACACCGTGCGTCTTCTGTGACAATACTAGTGCCATCAATCTATCCAAGAATCCAATCCAACACTCAAAGTCAAAGCATATCGAAATTCGATATCATTTCATTCGAGACTTAGTGGAAGAGAAGATTGTGTGTTTAGAGTTTATCAACACCACAAATCAAAAGGCTGACATCTTCACTAAATCTCTTGATGGTCCACGATTTGAATCCCTTCGTAAGACCATCGGTGTCAGTATCATCCCTTGACTCACTTTTCTTGTGTGACCCACAGTTACTTATTAATGCTCTCATGTAGAAAGGGTCTCACATATCATCATGTGTTTCTTTTACAAGTCTTTGTTTGTTTTTCCTTGTTTTTGTTGATCTTACTTTATTGTTTTGTTTTTGAGTGTGTTGAAAAATTCAAAAACCCATAAAAAGTGAAAAATCTCAAAAAGTTTGATCGCTTGTGTTGTGTATATCACATGTGAGTTTGGCCTAGTACCTTTGTACTAATGGCGTAGTGCATTTACGAGCTTAGCTTGTTATGTATGCACATTTTTTAAGTGTGAGCGACATCTAGAAATCTACGTTTGATTGTTGTAAATAAATCTTCAAGCTTGTCATGAATGATTGGTCAATGGTCTTGCTTGACCTTGATACATTTGTAGACTTGTGCCTATATATCTTCTCACATTTTTTTTTTTCTTTTTCAAAAGAGCTCTTCAAATGTCTATCTCTAAAAATGAGAAAAGAGCTGAAAAAACATTACTTCGAAAACTAGTTAGACTAGGAAAATGTGGAGCAAATATGTATTAAAATGTATGGTGCCAAAGCCAAATGCTTATTTGTCAAATATATATAAAAAGTTCATGGCATCGTTTCTAAAAAATTTGAGTTGTATTTGATCAAAAGTATGAAACATGAAAGCCAAATGAAAAGCTTTCAATCAAATGTAAACACATTGGTGAGGGGTCATATATGTTCATTTCTATAAGTGAGATAGGTCATTTGACTTCGTACTAGTTAGGTATGACTTGATTGAATTGATCATTGAAACTTCATACTAGACTATGGACTAGTTCATACTTGATCCACACACACAACACACAAGTATAATGTTCAATGAATGCCTATTTTATTTGTATGATTGTACGTGTTCAAATATAATATGTGTATACTCAATTGCTTGATGATCAAATCTAAAAAGATTTTTGAGTATTTTATATGTTTTTTGAAAGTGTTTTTATGAATTTTTTTGTGTTAAGAGTTTTTCCAAACAGTCAATTTTGTTTTTGTTGAAAAACTCATTCAGAGGCATTTTCGCGAGTACGTCACGAGTAAGAACCTACCCGCGAAAATGAGGAAGCCAATTTCAGTTTTTCCAGAAATTTACATAGAGAGTTTCGCGACTCTCTTGCGACTCTTTCGCGAAAAGAAACTTCCTGCAAAACATGTTTTGTGCATGAAGGCCATTTCGCGAGTAGCTTACCCACGAAATGAGTGGATTTTCAATTTTTAAAGGGAAAACAGTGACAGTTTTTCAAATCAATCTTTTTGCCTCCTCCGTGCCTCTTTCAACCCAAAAACACCTTTTCACTCAAATTCTCACCCAAATCTCAAGAACTTTTATTCCTAAGGCTCATCTAAGGTATGTTTTAACACTTTTTCACTCTTGTTTCCTTAGATTAAGTCTTAGATTTTAGGATTTCTAGGGTTGGCTTATTTTTTTGAAAGGGGTTGGAAAAACCTATGTTTATGCAATTTTTTTTATTTATTTTTTCTTGATTGGGTTGTGTCCCATTGTGTTTAGTTGTGTTTGTGTTGGCCCCAAGTGGCGTTTTTAACATGTATTTAGGCAAGATTTCAACATGTTCATGCATTGTTTTACATGTTAGTGGTTTGTATGCACTCTAAGTGTTTGATAAAATGTCATGATAAAATGCCTAAATGACATTTTCTCATTGTTTTGGACTCCAATGAGTACCAAATTTTGCAGATTCCTATGTTTTTACATTCTTAACATGTTTTAAACATTGGTTGTGTTTTTCACACACTTTACTCCATGAGTGCATTGTCATGCATTGCTCATGCATCTCACATGCACACTTGATGCACACACTTGATCACTTGACATGTTTTGCATTTCATTCATGCTATGTAAGTCTTGTTAGATTTTTAGCACTTAAAACATGATCTTGTGACTTTGTTTGTTTGTCTTTATGCTTTTTAGGACTTTTTGTTCATTTTTATGGACTAACTTGTGTCTAACCAAGTTTGTTTCCTTGTTTGTATTTGTCTTTATTTCTTTGTGTTGGTGTTTGTTTTACAGATGTCTCTTATTAAGAAAAATGCCACAAAGAAGCCTTCTAAGCGTCCCCGCACCTCCTCGGAGTCATTTCGAAATGACAATGCTAACATGGCCTTTGTTGATCATTACAAACGGGCCCTAATCATCCTAGAGATGCTTGTGGACTTAGATTCCCTAAAGGGCGTCTTCATTCTGGATGTGTTCAAAGAAAGGACGTGGACGAAGTTGCTTAATTCGATGGGCGATGTGTTTGAAGATATCATTCGAGAATTCTTTGCAAATGCCATTGTGGAAGGTGATCACCTCAACTGTTGGCTAAGGGGGAGAGAGTTCTCAATCACGAGGGAATCAATTCAAGATGTTTTGGAGATTCGTCCGACGACTCCAGACACATCTCTGCAATATGATGAGAGAAAGGAGAAACTAGAGCCCTTTGTGGAAGTTCTTGGTGGACAACTCAAGAAGAAGGCCTTGCACACCATTATGTTCACCCCGAAAATGCGGGCTTTGGCCTACATCATGATCTTCAACTTCTACCCGGTGAAGAACTTGACAACTTTGTTAGGACCAAGGACCATATTCCTATTTGATCTCTTCACTCATAAGGAGATCAACATCTGTGGTCACATTTATCACATCTTCATCAAAAGCATCACAAAAAGGAATTCAAGGCTAACTCTACCATTCCCAAGCCTTGTCATGTCTCTTATTTTAAGGGCAAAGGTGAAGATTTCAAGTGGACTTCAAGTGATACAAAGGGAAGATCCTATTAGTGAGCAAACCATCATCCGAAGCAAAGCTCATATCCCTGGACTAACTGTTAATGTCTCTCAAATTCCAAGAGATGATGTTGTTGAAGAAGGAGGAGGCACTAAAGAGGAAATTGAGCATTTCACTTCAGTTCCGGAGGACACTGCACAACCTTCTTCCCAAGCGCGCGCAAGAGCACCCGATCACCTTGATCATCTAATTGAAAAGGTTAAAGAGTTGCATGTAATGCTAGCTTCACATATCAACTACTCCACATCTCAATTCACATACCTTGAAGGCCAGATCACTGCCCTCTCATCTCAAATTGATGACATGATGAGCAAATCGAAGCCGGAGTCAGATTCGGAGTCCGATGCATTCTAGTCTCTTTGGCCATTCTAGTAAAAAAGGGGGAGTAAATTGAGGGGGAGTACAGCTTGAGGGGGAGTAGCAAAGTAGCAAATTTAGTATACATTGGTTTATTTTGATGGTTTCTAGTTTACTTTAAGTTTTTATAACTTTTGGATATTTACAATGCTTTCGTTTAAAGCTTTCAAGTACTTTAGTTTAAAACTTAGTTTTCTTTAGTACTGTTTTGTATCTTGGTTTTTATAGCCGTTTTGATGCTTATTGCTTTCTAATGCTCTTAACTTTAGTTTCTTTAATGCATCATGTTTGTTGGACATGCAATTGATTTTAGCATTGCTCTTAATTGCATTACGTGTCCGGATGATCATTTACTTGATAAATGTTCATTGTAGTCATTTCCTAATGACTGTTCATGTTTGATCAAGTTATGCTTTATTGCTTACATTTCTTTTGGTATCTTGATCACATTTTACTTGTTCTTTATACATGCCTTGTGTTCTACTTGTCCCGTACTTAATGAAGTTTATTTGTTATGTGCAAGTGTTTCAGGATACAGGTGTATATGGTTCAAGTGCTTCACAACCTTTAGATTTAGGTGTGAGTGAGTTTTGCCTGTGTTCCCAAACTCACGTTTAAGTCTAGAGTCTGTTTAGGGGTTTTGTCACGGAATAGCCAAAGGGAGAGATTGTAAAGTTGTGATTTCCAACTATATTGTGTTGGCTTTAATTCCGTGCCAAATTTAATTGTAATTTTTTCAATCATTTTCCCTGTATGTATGTGGGTTTTAATTGTAAGGGATGAGAGTGAGAGATCGGTAAAAAATCAAGTTTCAAAAGTTGAACAAGTGGATTTCGTGACTGGCTCGCGACTGTCTCGTGAGAAGCAACCCGCGAAAAGGGCCACGTGTAGAGCACATGACTGGAAGATGAAGAGTCGTGCCAGGCTGAATTTTTCGCGACTGTCTCGCAGGTAAGGCCAACCCGCAAAGGACCCGCGAAACTTTCTGTTTGACACGACTCTTCATCTTCCAATCATGTGCTCTACTACATGTGGCTCTTTTCGCAAGTTGCTTCTCGCGAGACAGTTGTGAGCCAATCGCAAAATCCACTTGTTCAACTTTTGAAACTTGATTCTTCACCGATCTCTCACACTCATCCCTTACAATTAAAATCCACATATATACAGGGAAAATTATTGAAAAAATTACAATAAAATTTGGCACGAAATTAAAGCCAACACAATATAGTTGAAAATCACAATTTTACACGATAGATGAATGCCGAAAGATGGCTACAAAGGCCTAAGAATGGTTGCACCAATGACCAAAAAGTGAACACCATGGCTAGAGAGGATGGTTACACTGGTGGCCTTAGGAATATTGGAAGAAGACGATGTCATGATGAAGCAAGGGTCATAAGTGACTGGACAATAGTGGTTGGCAGTGGTCAACAGCTAGGCTGGGTGATGGTTGACATAGGCTGCTTGAAATTTAGTGAAGGTCACAATAAAGTGGTTTTGATACCATGTTATATGTAAGCTTGGTGTTATGTGCCCTTGGTTGTGTCTAGAAGAAGGTTATATTAGCCGGAATGTGCTATTGACTGTGATTAAAGGGAGGTTAAGTTGTTGGAGTAGAGCTTTGTTGTTCCAATCCATACTCAAGCTTTTGATTATAAAAAAAATTAAAAAATGAAGCAGCAAAGTTTTTACAAATTTTATTACAAAAAATTACAAATTGATATGACAATAAATGTGGTTAATACCACTTCAACAATAAAACAAATTCATGTTGAATTATTATTATTACTAGTTGCAGACCCACGCGATGCGTGAGAATATAAATATTATGTAATGAGGTGTAATAAAAAAAAAATGATTACTTCAAGTATTGTCTATTTAACAAAAAAAAAGATTTCTACAAGTAATTTTTTTATCTTTTTATCTCTACAAATATATCATTTTATTATTATTATTGTATTTTTATGTTTGATTAATATTTTTTTAAGGTGAACCATATTCTTCTAACTTCTATTGTAGTGTATTATATTTGCTCAATATACAACTAAACTTTATAAGTTTCAAATTTATTATTCAAATTTATTATTCAAATTTCTCATCTCTTAAGGAATAAGGAAATTATCATAATAATCAAAACTCATTACAAAATTACAATGTTATCTTAACCAAAATTAAAATGAAACTAAAGGAATAAATAATAAGCTTTATAATAATTTTTTACTCAAACAATTGGTAGGCATATTCAAATTCATGTTTCCCAAAAAACTAAGTATTAACTCAAACTAAAATTCTCAAAAAAAAATTCTCTTAATAAAGTATCTTTGCAGGCTTGGTCCTAATTCTCAAAAAAAAAAAAACTCAAACTAAAATTCAACCAAAGGTATAAAAGGGAAAGAGAAGACTTTCTGATAGGATATTAAAAAGAAAAGAAAAAAAAAAAAAAAACCATACCAAAACACATATTAAAAAAAAAAAACCATCAACCTTCATTAGAGTTATAAGAAAGAATAAAAATTCACCGAGAGAGAGAGAGTACTCATAGTTTTGTGTGAGAAAAATATGGATTAAATGGGAAAATGATATCAAATTTATACAAAATAAAATGGGTAAAAGAAGAGGCAAATTATAAAAAAAGAAGAAGGAAGTATAACGGTAAAGTAGTGGGGAGATAAAGAGGCAAAAAAGAAGGGAAAAAGTTGGAAGAAGTGTAATAGTAGGTGTGTGAACTAATAGGGAGAAGAAGAGTTTTTTTTTTTTTTTTGAAAATAGGGGGAAGAAAAGTTTAAATAGAGAAAAGAAAATATAAAAAAATAAATGAATGATATGGCTGCTGATGTGGCTCAACAGGAGCGTAGCAACAATAAATGTTATGCTTAAACTTTTAGTAATACTAGTCGCTAATCCGTGCGATGCAAGGGTTTATCTCTTTGAATTGCTTTTGATATGAAACATGTAAGTTCAAGTAGAACATGTTCTTAGCAACAATAAATGCCACCATAAAAAATTTCATACCCAAAGCATTTGTACGTATAATGTAGTTTTAGTTGTTATAAAGAGTTTTTAAATTTTTTTTTTAAAATTTTAGAAACCATTACAAAGTTGGCTGATAACAATTGTGCAAAATTTTTATAAATTGAAAGTATGAAATGTCTATAGATTAAAAGACAGAAGTTGATAGTACATTTTGCCTTTGTGTAGTAACTCATAAAACAAATAATTAAAAGCATAAAATCAAATTTCCAAAGTGAATCACACCTTTTGCCTAGGAGACAAATTGAAGCATTCTAACATCTTAATTCACGTGTAGTACATTACAATATGTTGAGATATTTTTCTTGATGGATTCTCCTCAAATGTTTTGGTACGTCCATTTGGAACATTCACTTTCCACTTCAATTGCTCGTCATCTTAATCAAAAACTTCAATTGATACTCTACCCAAGATGAAAATTCCTAAACCTTTTGTTTTCTCAAGCACTAAGATTCATACACATACATACATAAATACATATATAGACAAACTAAATAATAGATTAACCACAAAAATATTTAAGCTCATTTGCTTTTCTTTTTTCTTTTCTTTTTTTGAGGTAGGTAGATAATGAGGGAGGGAAGTGTGGGGTTTAATCTGATATTAGGGTCCACAAAAATGCTATTATCACTTGAACGCCTAAAAATTTTTATTTTGGTTTTAAAGATTAATGAAACTCTATTTCAGTAAAGAATCAGATTTCTTTTCTGAACTTCCAAGAACACCATCAATCTTAGCTTACGGTTAGCCTTGCTGAAATGATAATTGCCAACCTACTTAAATAGGTTTTCAAATATTAAGTAAACAACTTCTTCATATGGTCTGAGTTCTAAAAGAATGCTAGGCCTAGGAGTTGCACAATGCACTGAATAGTCTTTTTTGTTTCTTCAGATAATGCAGTAGCTGGGTATTCATACTGATATTTTCAATAGTTAGTTCTTTACTCTTTTTTTTTTTTTTTGAAAAAGTTTTGTTACTAGCATTAGGTATATGTTGTGTAATGAAATTTATTCATCTAACAAAGAAAAATAATATAGATAAGAATGATTTTAGAAACAGTCAAGAGGCAACATCTCAGTTAATACAAAAGGAAAAAAGTTGATTTTTTTAAAGGGAAAGAATTGAACTTAGTACTGTTTATTAAGTGTTTTAAGTATTTTTTGTGTAATGAAATCTATTCATCTAACAGAGAGAGAGACTCATTAAGCTTGAAGTTCACAATATGTCACCATAAAACATGTGTAAGATGCTCAAGAGAAGAGATACAGAACTGCCACTGTCAGTCAATAAGGACTATCATGGTTTGTGAGGGCTGGCCAGTTATGGTTAAAATATCAAACGTGCATGAATTTTGTGCTCTATTAGGATTTGAGCACATTTAGTAGAACCATCATTTACATATTTATGGTATCTAAACAATGTCAACCCAAACCAAGTATCATACACGATAGAAATGAGTTTTGCAAGGGACTAAGATTGACTCGTGTTTTACAACATGCCCCTGCCACACACAGGTGCACACGCATGCAGACACACACATGCATCTAATTATACTCTCATGGCAATAGGGGCGATGCTCACCATATATAGAGACTCAGTTCTCTGATAACCACACCAGTAGTTCAATTCTGTTCAGCCCAATATATCACATAGCATTCCTAACTTGCAGCCAATGCAGCACTGCTCTCATGATTGGTTCTCTATATTTTGAACTCCCTCTAAACAATAGTTTTCCATTTGGAGAACTTTGGGACTCTTTAAGTTATGGACTAAATAGATTGATATATAAAAGGGACAACAAATCACCCATTCACTCTTGCTTAGGTGGTAAATTGAATGATATCATTAGAAAGTCAGAATTGGTAGAGATTTATTGGAAATTTAGACTTTAATTTTAAAAAATCACCTGAGAAGGAACCTGAAAAAAAAAATTCAAAAATTCAGAAAATACAAAACATCATAAAGAAGTAAACATTGATAACCTCAACTTTAAAATTTCCAAACTAAATCCATGCAAATTTGTACCAGCCAAAATTCAATTAACAACTTCAATAGGGTAATCAAAATTCTATGATGGAGTGAAGCAGAAGGATCAAATTCAATGAAAAACTTCAATTGTCAAGTCAAAATTCTAAGGAGAGTGAAGCAGAAAAACTCAACCGCAAATGAAAAGAAAAACAGCCTCAACTTAAAAAATAAAATTCCTATATCAAAACCAATAAATATGCAATCAGATTCCAATTTCATATTCTTTATAGAAACATATTAACAATAAATATGCAAGAAACCATACAGATAAAGGAGAAGACTGGTAAATACCTAGCTATTCTAGTCTCGTAGTTTCTGAATTGTTCAAGTAGCAGGATTTGTGTAACGTATTAAGAGTTTTACGCAGATGCAGAGAATCCACAGTTCCAAATAACCCAGATAATAAAATGCCAAATCTCTGTAAGCAAAACAATAAAGAATCTAATTTTCAACCCACATTTAGGAAACATTAATAGAAGAGAACAGATTGAATAAACCTCAATGTAACTGCAACTGGAAAAGATCTACACGTGCAGGTATAAACTTCTTTCTGAAGAACAAAAATGCAAGCCTTATGGGAGCATTAAAATATTTTTGCAACCCCATCAAACAAAACATTATAATTATCCTTTCAAAACTAACAAATCCCAGTAAAAATAAAAACCAAGAAAAGCACAAAGGCTTAAAAGAAAAAACTGACCTCTTGACAAAAACCACAAAACTGAAAATACAAACCCACTTTTGAGAAAGCTAAGAACTGTTTGATGAACTGGAACAATTAGGACATATGTCATGAAGAAACTTTCACTTCTCAAACTATTAAATTCATTAAGCAGAAATATAAAATGCAAAGAAGCTAACACTATCATATTGTTATGAGACGGTAAATTAGTATTTGTGCACATAAACAAAAACGTCATGGCTTTCAATAAATTAAGATGCAATCTTTTTAACATCAAATGCGGAAAGGGTCTTCAATGCCCAATCTAAAATACATATCTGATTTTCTCATGTCATGAAATGAATTAAAAACTCAAAAACCTCTGTATGCAGTAAACATACCTTGTGAGCCTTATATCAAAACTAAAACCTATACTTGAAATCTACCTCAATTTTGGACCCCTAAAGTCACCAATAAAAAAATAAGAAAAAAAAAATTGTGGGGACTAAATCTACCAACTCTCACATGTTATAGAAAGCTAATCAGTTAATTGTTAACATGTACCAACTATTAGTATAACGATTAGTCCAATCATTACAAAACCAAATATCTAAAAATGGTATCAAAAGCTTATCGTAAAAATAATTAGAAAGACACATTCATTATCAATTCTTCAAGTTCCACAGCCATTTATATATGGTCATGTGATTGATAATGGATCATCAGTATGAAGGAAACTGCATTTTAAATTATAATTAGTCGTGAATGAGTCAGTTCCAGGACAACGTTAAAAATAGATTTTGTTTTTGGCAACTTATGAAGTGTAATTCATGAACTTAAGGCTCCAACCTTTATAATGAGTTAGATCAAGACTACCTCATGCATTGTCTTCAAGAAATGGACCAACACCCAAAATTGCATTATGCAGCAAAAACAGTAGGCTAGACATGTAGTTTACATGAACTAAATCAAGAATAAGAATAACCTGTCTCTTCTTTTTAGGGGCTGCTAAAAACTACTGTTACCAATGCCACATATTGCCTTGTTTGTTTATGTTGGAATCTAAGAATTTCCCAAAAGCAGAAAAATTGCTGCAAACCAACTAAGCCAAGAAATCAATTACAACTAAAACCTTACACACAAAAATTAAACAGTTGTGGTCAATTGGATTTTGTGAATCCAACAAAAGGCCAAAATTTATATCAAGATAGGGAAAAGAAAAGATTGAATCAAAGGATTATGTACCAGCTGTCAAAGAGAAATTTCCTCAAACACATGACATGCAACATTTTTCAGAGTCCTCCAATCATACCATTCTTTTTCTCATCTTTCTAACTCCCTCAAACCAATTCCAAATTTTAAACCTTAATCAAAACCAAATCTAGGCTAGATGCCTAAATCAAAACTAAGCAGTCCATATCAATTTTTTTGTGCATAAAAAAATACATTTACCGATGTGGTGACGGCAGTATTACGGTGGTGGGATGCCGACTGAAGGTGGGTGTTGGCTTGACAATGTTGGCAGCCCTCAGACTTCTCTCTCCGGCTCTCTATTTCTTCTCAAAGTGCCTTGTGAATGTTTTGCTTTGAGGCTTTGCTTGCAAATAGGGAAAAAATTGTGTTGCAAGAAATAAAGTACAGAGTGCGGGAGAGGGGGATAAAATACAGAGATTGGGAGAAGAAAGGAATATGTAATGGGCAAAATTTGTAACTGCCCAGTGTACAAAACGTTGTGTCTGTTGTTAGCATAGTCAATTGGCCTTGGGATTGTCAGTGATTTTTTGAAAGACACAGGTGCATGGTTTGCAAAATGAAACTGTTTGTGAAGGCTTTTCCGGGGAATGTGCAAAATAGACAGGGAAAAGGGTTTTATATGGTTAGTTAAGCAATGTTTGAAATAATAATGAAAAGTAGCATCTTGAGTTTTAGAAACTCGAGATCTATATTAAAACTCGAGTCCCAAAGACTCGCTTTGCGAGTGTTTGGGGACTGAAAATGCCACATAGATCTCGAGTCTTTAAGACTCGAGTTCCATGCAAAAAAAATTTCCCCTATAGTGGCATTTTTAAGCCTTACAGTGACGTTTTAAAGTCCTATAGCAGCGTTTTCCTGCAAATTTTTTTTTTATAAGTAATCACTCCATACCAGATTTAGGGAGCCCTATAGTGGCGTTTTTAAGCCCTATAGTGACATTTTAAAGCCCTATAGCGGTGTTTTTCTGCAATTTATGGAACTCGAGTATTTAAAACTCAATTTTCACGTGGATTTTTTTCCAAATCAAATCCATCCTCTTACAAATCGAGACTTAAAAACTCGAGTTTTATCTTGGAACTCGAGTTTTAGACACTCGAGATGCTAGTTTTCAGCATTGTTTTGAAACGTAACAACTAACTAAATTTTTTTATATTTATTGTTATTTGGAAAGGCTGTTCAGGCTTTTCCAGATTGGTTAAGGGCTGGTATTTATAAGCAGTAAGGGAAAAGCAACGTTAATTACCCAAAAACCAAACGTTGTACACGGTTACTTTAATGGCTTTAGGGAAAAGGCACAATTTTTCCAGTTTTTTTTTTTAAAAAAAAAAAAATGTAAATGTGGCATAAATTTATGTTTGATTTCTCAGATTCTCTCTCCCAACTCTCTGCGCCTAATCGACTCGTTCTCTCTCTCTGTTTATCAGACTTTCGGTCTCTTTCAATTTAACGATATTTTTGTTTTAAACCATTAGGGGTTTCCCTGATTTTAACAAATAGAGAGGAAAAGGGTTATGAATCCAAATTCCTAAATTGACAATAAAAAAAACAAAAGCAAATATCTACAAACATTTTGATAGAAAACCCTAAAACCCAAAACAAAAACGAATCAAATCTAAACCTACCTAACAAAAAAAAAATCAATTAAAAGTAACATTTCATACCCAAATTTGAAAAATGGAAAAAGAAAAAATTTAGCGATGCGGTTCCGTCGATTTGGGTGGTTGATACATGACCTAACAGTTTCTTTCTGTGCTTGCTGTTCGATGGTCTAAGTCTGGCCAGGGAATGGACAATGGCCAGCCTTGGATCTTTCTCTCTTTCTCTTGGGGTCCGACGAACAACTCTGTTCTCTCTCTTTCTCCGTATACGGGCAAGCCTTTTGAATGTAATTTACCCATTTAAGGGCCAAAATTAGGAATTAACACTGTTTGCCAAACAATATAATTAGTAGGCACTGTTTTCAAACTATATTTCATACTAACATCTCGAGTCTATAAGACTCAATTTAGGGCCTATAAATCAAGTCTCAAAGACTCGGTTTTCATGTTCTGATCAGATATGAGCTAGCCCTTTTCCACGTGGCGTCTACCTAGAAATCGAGTCTCTAAGACTCGATTTCTATCTCGACCCTTAAATGCTCGATTTATGTTCATACCTGCATCCCACGTGGATTCCAGCTGGATATCGAGCCTTAGAGACTCGGTTTTTAAAAAGAGTAATTGAGTCTTAGAGACTCGATTTTCAATCTTTGGTCCACAAGCTTCCACGTGGTTAGGGCAGCTACTAACCTTAGTCCTCATAATGTGGGTCTAGGGTCTCTCCATTTTTTCCTCCAAATAACCCAGCAGCTCTCTCTCCCTCTCTCACTCTCTCTCTCACTCTCATACAAAACTCACCCCCATTACAAAACTTCAAATCAAACTCACCCTCCATATTTTTACATCCTCATGTCAGGTAAGGTTTCTCACTCTCTCTAGTTGTTAGTTACATATATATGTATTGTTAGGTTTTTTTATGGGTATGTATATCATGACTATTTTTTTTTTTTTGGTTTGATATTGTTCTTTATATTTTTGATAGAATGATTTGAAGGTTTGTAATGGGGTGAGTTGTGTGTTTAGTTTTTTTTGTTGTTTGAGTATGATTAATGATTTTTTATTTTTTTATTTTAGAAACAAATGATAATGATTGAGTGTGTTTGTATGTGATAATGATTGTGTGTTTGTATGCAAATGTGGGGTTTGTATATGCATATGATGTAACAAGTTAGTGTATATATTTGCTAGGCTTTTATAAAAAGTAAAAAATATTGTAGATATATATTTGTATTGTTAGGCTTTTTATCATGACTATTTTTGTTGTTGTTTGGTTTAATATTTTTCTTTATTTTTTTGTTAGAATGAGTTGAAATTTTGTAATGGGGGTGAGTTTTGTCTTTACTTTTTTTATTTGTTTGAGTATGAAATGGTAATGATTGAGTGTGTTTGTATGTGATGTGGGGTGAGTATATGCAAATGTAGGGTGTGTTTGTATATGCATATGATGTAAGAAGTTGTAATTTTTGTACTTTGAGTATATAAAATGGTTTTGTAATTGATGTTAAATGAAAGAGATAAAATATGTCACTAACATATTACACTTGACTCTAATAGGTTCACAATCTCTGAAGAATATCGATATAAATGTATACTACGGTGGACCCCTTCTCAATCGTGATGAGATTAACGAATTCCCATTTAAAGGGCCAAGTATTGAATGCTATTACATGATGATACGTCATAAGTTGAAGACGTTATATGATTTGAAGATGAAAATAATGGAAGAATTGAATTTGAACCCTGCTTGTTATGATATAAAGATTATTTACTGTTACCCACAAGAAGTCCTTCATGAACGGATAAATTATGGGTATATGGCGATCAAAGAAGACAAACATGTAAAGATCATGTTTAATAGGATCCATAAAATGCCTCAAGTAAATGCTGCTGAGTTGTACGTAAGTTCGGAACCGCTTGCAAAAGTTGATGCCAAGGAGGTGCAACAAACAATTACATCTTTACAATTTACAACCCTAGATGATGGATGCACTACAATGGGGCAGTGGACCACGCACTGGAGGACCGTAAACACCCACTAGCGGGCCATGCTCAACTGCCGAGCACAAATAGGGGAACCTGGCCCATGCCCAATACTGGACCAACAGCAAGCACCCATCAATCTGATTGGCTTTCTTATTGCTTGCCCTGCATAACTCTCGGTACAACCATGCAAGGCAAGCACTTCCCCAACTGTACCTTTGTGGGTTGCGAAGGTCTCCAATTGCTGCACCCACATTAGATGCACCCTATCGCCGGATTTGTCCATGAAGATTATGTCCCCCAGTAGCGCTAGGATGTAGCATCGTGTGTACTTATGCAGTTGATCCTCTTTAGCATTAGGCGGCAATGGATTGACAACTTGCTCCAAAAGCCGTTTGATGAGAATCCTCTGGCCATTAAGTTGCTTTCTCTCATTATTTACAAGTCGAAAGCGAAGGAAGTCCCGGCACACATTCTCCCATTCTTTCTGCGTGCTCCCTGTTATAGCCTCGCCATTAACAGGAAGCCCAAGAAGAACCTCCACATCTTGCAATGTGATGGTGACCTCACTATGTGGCATGTGGAAGGTGTGAGTCTCGGGCCGCCGTCGCTCCACTAAGGCCGTTATCAGGACATGGTCAATCTCTCTACCCGGGATCCTGAGGAGTCCCTCCAAACCAAGTGCCTTAATGATGTCAATGACTCGGTCGTCCACCATTGGCTCTTGATTGGAGAACTCTTCACTACGGCTACGGCAGGTAAGGGACCCTGGATCTTGCACAGAACAGAACCATAGATTAATATATGACAACAAGTGCGTGTACGTTGTATGAATTAAATGCGTGTACATTGGTTAAATCTGTAGTGTTGTGTTTTACCTGCCCATTCCAAATAGCTTCAGACCGATGGTCGGCCTACTGTATCAACACCGACCCGTCAATGGGTCTAGGTTGTGCATGGTCAATCTGTCCAGCATTTGCAGCAGCCATACTGCACAAGAATGATAAGCAGTTAGCATGTAATAGACATTATTGAAAAAAAAAAAAAACAAAAACAATCTAACAAAGATTCTCAAAAAAAAAAAAAATTTAACAAAGTGGCAGTCATATGCCTAAAGAGAAAACACAGTTCCTATGAGGTCACATAGGGTGGAAGACAACCATTCAAGGAAAAATACACTTTACTCAACTTATCACCAGGAAACTAGAACAAAAGGTCATATTCTCCAGATTAATCATAAAAATATGGTAAGTAATCACCAGAAACCATGTTACTTTTCAGAAGGATTCACATTTTAATGAAATTGTAAACTTTATTGAAAAATGCCTAGAAGAGCCTTGGCAATTGCTCTAGAAACCACCCAATCACCATTGGGTTGTCAAATATAAATGTCATATATAAGATAACATATATACGGCTGTAATGATGCAACCCATTACTTAGCATTCAATTCTATGAAATATATATTACTCAAGAAATTTTATGACAAGAAAATTACATAAAATTTCTCATACATGTAGAAATGGTATCAATATCATAGAAGTGAAAGAATTAGCCTTATTAGTAAAATCAATAGTACAGCAATGAAGATCTAGCAGGAATATCAGATTCTAGCCTATATATGCAAGACATGCCCAAACTGATTATGCAAGCCATAAAAGTAATGTTTGATTTGACAGCAGCATTAATTCATGCATTAAACATATAATCATGCTTGAGAGAAAGAAGCACAAAGATGGAGACAGCAACGGAATTCAAAAATAGCTATGTATTAACTTGTGAAACAAGTATTATTTCTTTAAAGAAAGAAGAAAAGAAAAAAAAAAAGTCGAGCTTTTTTATATTTCATCATTTTATTCAAGCGTGTAAATTTATCGTTCATTAGAATTTAATATCTAGGGGAGAAGCTGTCAGTTTTTATTTTTAGCAATTATGGAGACAGGAATTTTGAGCAAAGGTCAATGATATTAATTAAAGTATACACAATAAACAAGACCCACAATGAGTATAAATATAATATAAAAGGGTATTTTAGGACATTTGATTGGAATATAACTCCATTATATCATCAAATCATGTTATACCATATTGTGAATTACAAATTCATGGTTCTATTCATGTTTACCACCAAAACAGATGCATAGGAATAGTAATTCCATTACAAATTCTTATATATAATTTTTTTCTAATTAGTAAAATACTTCATTGAAAGAAAAAAACTACTACAAAGAGGGTTACAACTTCTTATATTCCTTGCAATACTTATTTCTATTCCTAAGTAATCATTATCAATGTATTGAACATGCCCTTAGTTTTTCTGATGCAACCAGGTATCTCATGTATGGGTCATAGCATTTTAAATTTAATTCGTAAACTTAATGTACTGCACCCTAAACCTCTGCTTATCCATCTAAATAGCAAGAGACAACAACAACAAAAAAAAAAAAAAAATCAAATCAAATCATATCAAATCAAGTTCTGACCACTATTCCTTAGGCCTCTTAGTTTCCTCATGTTAAATTTTCTCAAACACGACAATCTCAACACAAAATAGAAAAAATTTCTCGCATTTTCTTGGGAACCAAACAGAGTAACACACGAAACAATCAAATCAATCATAATTTTGGAACAAAAACCACAAACCCACATGAAAAAATCACACAATAAGAAAATCATACTTGAGAGAACTGAGTGGGAGTGGAGAGGGTGCTTGAGAGTGGAGACTGAGTGAGAGTGGAGAGAGGCGTTAGAGCAAAGAGGCGTGAGAGTGAGAGAGGTGCGAGCATGAGAGGGTGTCTGTGTGAGGGTGGAGAGGCGTGAGAGTGAGAGTGAGAGAGTGAGTGACAGAGGCGTGAGAGTGGAGAGTCTGTGTGAGAGTGAGAAGGTGAGTGAGAGTGGAGAGAGGCATTAGAGCAAAGAGGCGTTTAATTTGAAAAAACCCTATATGAAATCGAGTCTTAGAAACTCGGTTTCCAGGTGTTTTCCACGTGGATCAAACACCAACAACGTCACTAACCACGTCACATATAAACCGAGCTTCTAATTGTCGAGATATAAATTGAGTCTCTAAGACTCGATTTCTAGGTGGACGCCACGTGGAAAAAACGCTAAATCAAACGTGATCAATCCATGGAAACCGAGCCTCAAAGACTCGGTTTATAAGCCCTAAATCGAGTCTTTTAGACTCGAGATGTTAGTAATATATATAGTTTGAAAACAGTGCCTACTAATTATATTGTTTGGCAAACAGTGTTAATTCTCAATTTTGGCCCCCATTTAAGCAGTTAGTGTTGTATTTATACTCAGAGACCATCAGACTGTTTTAACGCTGCGATAGGAAGCCTCTCCAAACGATGCACCGTACGATTTTTTAAAGATTAAACTGTATATGTGTCTGAATTTTAGATAGGCACTTTTCCTATATAGCAGCACCTCCTTAATTGTAGGAATTAACTTTTTCTCAGCTTCTGCTATTATATATAGTATATGATATAGATATAGATGTAGATTATTATTTTTTGTAATTAACAACATTATAAAAACTATACAGTAAATTTTGTAATATATATAAAATCTCTTTTATAAATAAGGATATGCGGAATTAAGTGGTTATTCCAGCATTTGACTAAAAACTAAAAAGTAGGGGAAAAAAAGCGAAAAAAAACGTAACCAATAACATTTGTCTCATTATCCATTTGCAATAAGGCATTGTTTTTAAACACAAGCCAATAGGGATAAGTCGACCCCACTCTCTCTCTCCAAAAAAAAAAATCTTTTTTTTTTTTTTTTAATTCATTCTGTCCATAATATCTAAAGAAGAAAATGCTATACATTATCAACAATGGAAACGCCTAATAAGACTGTCAAGGAAAAGACTTGAAGTTGAAAAGAAGCATGAGCATGGCTTGCAATTCACTTTCACTATTCTCACCCAATTATTTCATTCCCATATCCACTAAACCACCTGCTAAACATTTGTTTTCTTCCCACACGTATCTTCCATGCAATTTTAGTCAGTACTACAATAGCAAGAGAGAATTTCCACTACCATCAGTGGCTTCAATCCCATACCAACCCATCAATGTGGACTACTTGGAGGAAGAATTCAGTGGACATGGTGTCACCTTTGAAGGTATTGGTGATAACTGTGTTGCCAAGATGGGACTCGAAAACGGAAGCACAGTCAACTTGATGCTACCAAGTGGCTTAATTTCATCATACAAAGCTCCCATGTGGCATGGAGGCAAGGTGGAGTTGCTGCACACATCAGTCTCTGAGGATGAGAATGGTGGTGCTGTCATTCAAGGAGGGGTGTCTTTAGCCTTAAATTGTTCCAGTGATGGTGATGTCGAAGTTTCTTGGTCTCCATGTAATTGGGCTCTTCGTAATATAATAGGCGATGCTCAAGAATCCATTCAGGTCCGTGTATAATTTTTTAGGCCATGAAACTTTCTTGTAACCAAAGAGTAAACATTGAATTCTATGAAACCAAACTTTATATCGACCTATTTTGAAACTATTTTATAATCAAGATAAAGGCATTTTAGCCTAAAATTTATTGAAAGATGTAACCCCTCTTTGTTGAACGGAATAGAATATATCATAGATGGTTAGCGAATTTGGTTCAAATGGTTATTAAGTATTTTTAGAAGGCTTCAATAATAGTTAGTGCCTATACATTAGTTCATGAGTGATTTAATCCCTGATATTTGAAGTGATCGTTTTTAGTTTCAAACAAATTTAAAGAGATCACTTTACTTAATGTGTCTAATGGAATAATGACATGTCAGTTTTTAATCTGACCATGTCATCAAATTAAGGACTAAAGCGACCACTTAAAACATGAGGGACTTTCACTCAAAAAAAAACACGAGGGACTAAAATCGTTCATGGATTAAAACTTCAAAGACCAACAATGTATTTCAGATTTTTTAGAATTAGTTAATTATTATAGATGGTCAAATTGTCATAATGTATATCTTTGTTTGGTTCATGATTTAGTCTTGTAGATATAAGTACATGGTTAAACGTATGAACTTGTAAAATGCAGGTAGAACTGATAGATAGGGACTCGGAGAACAAAATTGAAGTAAAATACATTGTGACTCTCAAAAAAGATATGTTAAGCTCAGAGCTTGTTGTCTCAAACTCCAACTCTTCTTCATTGCTCCAACTGACGGGGTCCATTGTAAGCCATTTGGTAGTGAGCACGCCAGATGCAACTTATGCACTCGGATTAGAAGGATCTGACTTCTTCAACAGGTCACCATTATTAACAAACTTTGCTTTAGTTCCTCCGGATTTCGGCCAGAAAAATGAATTTGGCTTAGGCCAATTTTTGGGTCAAATGACACTGAAAGGCCTTTCGTCTGGTTGGGGTGCAAGAAATCAAAACACTGCTGATGATGCAGAAAGCAGCCCAAGAGAAAGTGAAGAAGAAATGGAGGGTGAAGAAGATGACAACTACAAGCATTTAAAAGAACAAATGAGTCGGATATACACCAGTGCACCTCGGTATTTCACAATAATTGACAGGGTAATTTTCTTATAATAACCAAATTCTAACATCTCCATTTAATTTGCTGCAAAAATGGTACTTACACCACGAACAATTGTATTTAACAGAGCAATTCATGTGTCTTACACCTCTAGAACCAAGTCACACACAACTTTGTTCTCTGGAGAGCTATGTTTCTGTAACTGAGTCTTTTCTAGAAGGTGGATCAAATGCTAACAAATCTTATTAGGAGTATCTCAATTTCCCTGCTCTGTGCTTGCACATAATTTATATTTTGTACACTATTGATAAGGACACCACCATAGTTGGTGAACTATGTACTCATGCCACAGGCCTAAATTCAAGTCATCCTGAGAGCCCTAACGCCAGCATTGTTTTTCCACATTTAGTTAACCAACTAGGAGATTTTGTGTCCATTAATTTTAAAGCATATGTACCACCCATTTGTGTCATGTATTTACTAAGTCATGGGACTGAATTAAAATAAGGCTCCATTTATCCATTTTTGTAAAATTAAGTACATTAATCAAACATAAATAAAAATGCTTCTCAAGTGCCACTTACCTGAACTCATGAGAGGATTCAATCCTAAAGATATTGACCATTTTCTCTTGTTTCCTTTCTGATGATCTGACCTCTATTATGGAACAGGGTAAAAGAAACTCAGTGGGAGTAGGGAGGGAAGGATTTGATGAACTATACATGTTCAGTCCTGGCTCAAGACATGAATACTACAGCACATATTCTTACGTATGTGTCGGTCAGTCAGCCTTGCTCAAACCTATCATCCTAGGTCCTGAAGAAGAATGGAGAGGTCTGCAGCATTTACATAACCCAAATCTCTAATTATATAACAGCATGCCATTGCTTTTATCTTATTTGCAGGCAATATCAAGAGTGCATCTGTACAAGTCGCTGCAAATCAAGTTGATGTAAGATGCTCCAATTGTGTGTACTATTTGGTTGACTGGAAAAAAAATCAAGATCTTGAAAAAGAAAATTAAGAATATTTTGTAGGTTACTATTTGGGAGTGGAAATAAAAAGATTCTGGTAGCCATCAACCAAGCAAAAGAATGGTTTAGTTGTCTTCTACTTTCTTTAGAAATAATTTCAAATGCCCTTTTTGGCAAAGAAGACGTTCTGAAAAAACACTAGACAAATCAATATTAGTTTTGATCACAAGAACTTACTGATTAGATTGCAGCAAACATTTCAGGCAAGCAATTAAATTCCACCAAACATTTAAAAAGATGTTAAAGCAAAATTTTAAAGCAATCAAGCAAAGGAACAAACAATCTTTCTCAAGAACTCAAAACTTTTACTTCTATAAAGCACATTGAACATCCAATACGAAGATTGTGATGAGTCTTAATACTGTTACAGATTTTGCATAACCCTGATTTACTACATTATCAAATCAACAATATACATCATTATGATTTATGAGCACATTAAGTTGGTACGAGATAGTAGCCTTCATCCTGATCCTTGATCCAAAGTAGTGTAGTAAATACTGCAAGTAAAACAAAAAAGAGGCCACAAATGAATTTCATAGCAGTCTTTTGATGAGCCTTCTGAATGCCAGGCTTGTGAGTTCGAGTTTTAAATTCAAGAACCACCTCACGGGACGCTTGCAAATCAGTATCAGTAAGAACATCATCAGTTGATGAAACTGATTCACGGCTGCCTTGGAACTGCTCACCAGTGGCATATAAACCTCCATTTTCTTTATCATTATAGTTCACAACATGCGAAAAACCATTCTGGTCATATTTGCTTGTTGGGGTCCACTCAATGTTGTTTGAGGATAGACTTTTGAACCTTCTGGCTTGTTTCTCAGAAAAGTCTGAGTTCCCATTATTTGGATCCTGAAGAGAGCAAATGAGCTTCCTTGGAGTCTTACAGATCCTGATGTTGTCAACATTAATCTGAGTGCGTGACCTCTGAAGCACAAAAAAGAGAGGAAGTGGCTACTACTTGTCAAGATCAGTACTACACAGAAAATAGAATTAAACTACTAGAATCACAGCTTTGGTGAAATGAGAGTTACAACTAGGAGCAGAATAGAGGACAGAATCACAAATTTACAAACATTGGCAGGCTCGATCAGTTGGAACTCAAGTTCATATAAAAAACAAAGTTTCAAAAAAAAAAAAAAAAATTGTGGTGGAGTTAATTTTTTTTCTTTCCTTCTTCTCCTTAGGAAAGCAGATAGGATGTCTTGAATAAGTTGCACATGATAGAACCAGAAATTTGAAAGTTTTCCATCCATACTAAAATCTTTGTCACCACAATTTGTGAGTTATTATTTAAAATTTGGCAAGAAACTATTTATCTTCTTTCTCCCATCACTTTCAGTTTAACTTATGAATTATACTTAAAAAACCAAGCATGACAGCTCCTATAACTTCAATTTCACTCAGCCAAAAAACCATAAACTACAATTTCTTATTCAAAATTGAAACAAAATCAAACAATAAATCATGATAATATGCATGAGCAACATACCAGGGGACTAGTTGTAGTGCTTCTCGACATTCCATTTCTAGGATTTCGGTTGCAGAACCCTGCAAATTCCTCTGTGTAATCTCCTCGATTACAATCATATTCATCATTCCCAGAGTGTGTATTAGACATGAAACTTCCCTGAACCTCTGAAAACAAACCATCCTTGAGAGACACATCAACCCCTCCATTCTCATAGCTCCAAAGCTTCCGGTTCACACTCCTACGATCATAATCTGAATTTTGAGAAACCTGCCTCATTGAAATGGGCGACTCAACCCATGACTCATATCCAAGAAAGGAATCAATAGTCTGTGATTCAGGTGATGGAGATGGAGATCTATCACCAGCATTCCATAAATTCCTCCTACTATGCTCTCTCCTACTAAAATTTGACCCAGTGATTGAGCCAGGAGTACTCTCAAAATTTGACCCTTTTGTGGGAGTTATTTTCCTTGCAGTTTGCAAAGCTTCATAAGCAGCACCTCTAACATAAGCCATCTTATCATCCTTGCAATTCTCCATCTCCTCAATTATCAACTCAAGCTCAGAGAATATGCTCCTGGAATCCAAATTCTTCATCAAGAAATTCACCATTTGAATGGCCAACAACCGTTTCTGAGAATTTCCCTCCGAAACCCCAGAATTCAATATCTGCAATCCAGACCGTATTAACAATCTTGCATATGCTTCAACAATTAAACCATTACGCTTTGCTAAAGCCATCACCAAACCCATATGAGAATTGGTCTGAGTAGACTTCTCTTCCAAAGCAGCAGCAACATTTTGACACACCTTATTAACCATCTCATCCGAAGCAAACCTCCAATTATCCGAGTCCACAAGAGCCTTTAAGCAAAGGGCAGCCCCAGAAGTGAGGCACTCTTGAGAACCCAATAGAGAATCTGAAAGAGGCTTACATAGAGAATGAATTATATGCCTCTTTTTGTCTTCTGGGGTAGTTGGGTCAATCCCATATCGCGCAATTGCGGGAACCACCTTTGAACAAGCCTGTTGAAGAGGAAAAGACCCTGCACTTGAAGCCAAGGTCGAGATTATGCATGTCATGATGCTGTCTATCAAAGGAACAATTTTGACACCATGAACGCGAGCAAGAACTTCATAGAGTGAAATTGTACACTCCCCAGACAAAGAACCAGTGCCCTTGGTCTCAGAAACTTGTGCAAGAAAAAGTGGAATTGACTTGGAATCCAGGTCTTTCACATAACACTTTAGTGCCTTCATTGCTGATTTACGACTATCAGCATCTTTTTGAAGATTTTCCAACTCACGCTGTAGTTTTGGGCTAAGATTCCTACCCATTGTAGACCTAAAAAGAATTTCAAGAAAGTTGTGAAAATGTCTGAAAGATGAAATCTTTAAATGGCTTCTATAAGATATGGGCTCACTATATTTTGAGTTGGGATTCTATAACTTTTTTATCCATATAATTCTTTGAGAAGAGAAAGAAAAGAGCAATTGACTACCTCAGAAACAGATCTTGAAACCAAAACAAAAAAAAAAAAAGTTACTATTATGAAACTACAATTCTGCGTATCCAAATCCAAAATTTAAAAAAAAAAAAAAAAAAAAAATGTAGAAAACGAAAAGGGCATATTCTCTATCACTAAAAATGCAGAAATTCAAAATTTTCCTCTTTTCCAAACAAGAAACATGAATTAACTAAAGCAGAAGAAGTAAGAAGTCAAGATAGCAAATGGGTATCTCACAAATCACAATTCTATTTAGAATAGCATGACATTCATGAATCAGAAAGAGCAAAAAAAAATGTAGTAGTAAGAGACTAAGAAGAATAAAAGAGAGTACCTATATGGATCTTTCTTGTCGTTCATCTTTATCTTCTTGATTATATGTAGAAACAGAATGAGAAGAAATGGTTTTACTTTTATGAATCAAAAACCAACCAATTTGGTTTCGAGAATTGTATTTGTGGGATTTGTGATACAGTGCTCTCTGTTTTGGGCTGTCTTATTTAGGTTTCCTTTTTTTGAAGAGTAGACACAGACACAGACAGTAGAGATTGTATTCAAAATGTAATGTAATATGTTTTTGTAGTTTGTAAATACCCTTCAATTTCAAAATCTTTCTTACAATTCCCACCGCTATCCCTCCTTACTGATTAACTATTTTGTTGGACGATAATACCCTCGTTCACGTTTACTTTCTTTTCTTCTTTTTTTTTGAGACACGAAATTTTCTCTTCTTTTTTTACTGCTTACCTACCAATACCATTACCAATAATATTAATATCTCAATTTTTGCAGAAAGAAGGGGAGTTGTTCTTGTTCCTATTTGGATTAAAATTCAATTAATTCCATAATAATCGTATATCAATTATTCAATTAATTTCCATCTTTACATATATCTCTGCATGTAAGGAAATAAGGAATCTATACAGTCCATTAAAGTAAGCAAATCTCACTCATTAAATTATTAAAACAAGTCATATAATTGTTAGAGAAATTTTTGTCACAAATTCGTTATTGCACTCTCAAGTCTCAACGCATGTTCTTTGAAATCATGAAGATTTCAATTAAAATTGTAAAATGGTGAAACATAATTTTAACTAAAACACTATTTCAAATAATGTGGCAATATGCGTAGTGTGCAATAGTAGTTGTGCGGTAATCATTACCAATTAAATCAATAATATAATTGTAGAGAGTCATATAACTCAATTGTCACTTTTTGGTGTTTACAACAAAGTTCAATGACTTGAAATTTGTAATTAAAAAAAAAAAGTTAATGATTTCAATAGCTCGAAATATGGAGCACTAGATGGAATGCATGCTTTTTGTTTTTGTTATTTTTTTTAAGGGGAGGTGGTTTTGGCTTTTCTCAAGTCCAATTATTATTGTATCATTTTGCCTAGTTTTGCTTCCTTTTAGAGTACTAGCATCAGGTGTGCCAAATGCCAAAAACTAAAAACATCTCACATGAGATATTCTATATGCCAAAACATTTGGCATAGATGAACAGTATAATCTCAAATTTGGAAGCGTACAAACAAGAATTGTAAAATTTTTATTATTTTTTTATTCCCTTTTCTCTCTCCTCTCTCACCCCTTTGTCAAATATCTTCCTCTCTTCTTCTCAAAAAACGATCTCTTCCATTTTTTTCTTCTCCCACTCTGATGTAGGGAATGTGATGGGCTGTTTGTGTATGGTTTAGAAACAATGAAATGCTGAGTTGCTTAGAAGGTGGATAATTATCTCTGCAAGAACACACAGTTCCAAATAGCACACAAATGCTAACAATTTATTCAATTACCAAAACCTGATTTACAAAGAGCTTACATTCTACTACTTATACTAGTTGTTTGGCATTGGCAGCCTCTAGATGATTGACAAGTGTCTAAATCCTATCGGTTAATACTTAAGAAATCATCTAACTAACTAATTAATTAATTATAAGAGGATTAGGATATAGCTACTTGAAATTAGGGGTGTCAATGTTCAACTCAACCCACGAACACGACACGAACCCAACACGAGTTTTTGTGGGTTAAGGTTGGGCCTTTGCGGGTTTGGGTCATAAAAGGGTCAACCCGAAAGTGACACGATAAGAAACATGTCATAGATGGGTCAACCCGCGTAACCTACAATAGACACGTTTGACACGCCAATTTATTTGTGTCAACCCGAAATAACCCATATAACACAACCCATTTAACTCGTATAACAAATAAATATTCATTTTATTTTAAATTTGTCAAATACCTTTTATATCCAACCTATATTTTAAATTTAAAAAGAAAAGTGAGTAATTACAAAAATTTACAAGGGATATAATTGGAAATTGAAACTTTACAAACCCTAGATCTCTAAACCCTACAAACCCTAAACCTTCTTATAAATCTATAAATATTTTTTTGGCATAGAACTTGCACAAATGAAATTGGATGAGCTTGTGGGAGATGTTATGAATTTAGACATCAACAAAGAATCTATGGATGATAATTGTAGTCATAGTTAGGATTAGTTTACTATTTGCTCCAACTCTTTCAATATTGATACTTAGCATTTGGCGAGTTTTGAGGATATTTTATTTTTGTTGAACTATGTTATTTTGAATTTGAGTTAAAATGTATGCACTTCTTTTAGAGTGTAAAGAACATATTTCTATATGGATGCTATATTTTTGTTGAACTATATTATTTTTAATATGCGTTGAAGACTTGAAGTGTATGCACTACTTTTGGGATGTAAAAAAAATTATTTCTAGATGAGTGTTATATTTAATATTATGCAGGTTAAAATGGGTTGTGTTACATTTGTGTCAATCCAATATGACCTGTTTATTAAAAGTGTCAAGTAGGTTGGGTCAGGTCAACCCGCCTTATTAACATGTTGGGTTAGGGTTGAAGGATCACGACACGATTATTAAATGGGTCGGGTTCAGGTTGAGCCATTTAGTCGAATACCCTTACCTCAATACGATACAAACCCGACACGCTAACCCGAATTGACACCCCTACTTGAAATTGCCCTGCATCAGGACTCTCACTCTTAAGAAGCACTTGACCTCAAGTGCTCTAGGTTGCCACAAGATTTGTATGAATTTCTAGCCTTCTAGGATGATGCAGTTCCCTTGTATAATGAGTTTGTTGTTGTTGGTAGCACACCAAATGTTGCTGCCTCTGTACAGTGAAGTCCCACACAACTGAAACTCCAATGTAGATGCATTTGCATTAGGAGGACTCCCTTTCTTGAAAGCAAACTTGTCCTCAAGTTTGGTTGACCCTCCAATTTTAAAGTCTTCTTCATCTTGGCCACTGGTTTGGGACTTGCTTTCCCCTTCTTTGGTTGAAATGAGTAGTGAAGCACTATCTTGTGCAAACCATATGTGCTGCACCTTCCTCCCAAGATGGCTTGTCTATAGTTACATGATCGTATGTCTACTTCATCACAAAGAATGGAATAACAACCTCTTGAAACTCTAATTTCATCTCCTTTACGTAAGCAAGACAGTTTATGTTGATGCTTCATATCTTGCTTGTTCAAAATCTCTTGCGACTCCATATTCTCATAACTACCTTTCTCAATCAACAAGTCACAAATTCTTCCTTCAATGCAGAAATTAATTGGAAAAATTTTACCTTTGTGTTGTTTGTCTTTCTCCATTTCTTGCTTTGGAACTTGCAAGGCCTTTGTTCCTAATGATAAATCATTTTTCCCCTCAACAATCACATCTTTTTCTTCCATAGACTAATCATAAACAAGTTCAACCACATATTTCATGCAATCACTCATTTCTTTCCCTTCTTCACCAATCTATTTTTCAATGTAATTATCAAAAATAGGCTGCCCCACATCATGATCTTCTAACTCTTTAACGAGCAAATCTTGATCTTTGAACGCTTCTACCAACAAGTCTTGATCTTCTAACTCTCGAACCAAAAAGTCTTGATCTTCTATCTCTTCAACCACAAGGTTTCACCCTTTGACAAAATAGGCTGGTTCTTGGCTGGTACCTTGGAAACTTCATTAGATCCAGTAGTATTTGACCCAATCTTAACATTCTTGGTTGGTTTCTCTAATGCTTAGTGAAGTTTCACTGCTTTTCCTCTCTTTCTCTCAGCCTCACCAAGCCAATGCCTCATTGTGCTACCAATCTCTCTCTTGTGGTGTTTTTTTTTTTTTTTGGTGTTGTGATTTGATGGGTGGGTTCTATTGTGGGTTCCGATGAATGGATCGGCGGTAGGTGGGTTTGGGTGGGTTAGCCTGAGTTCCAATGGATAGGTTAGCCTATGACATCCTTCTCACTCTCAAATGCCGCCGCTGATATTGCCCAAACTCCTCTTGCCTAGCCGCTGACATCGGCCAGAGGCCATCTCGTCCAGCCACCTCTTGTCCAACATCGTTGATATCGCCCAAAAGAAGAAATTCTATGCTGAAATGGGTTTACAAAGTTTGGAAATGGAGGACTTTTTAAGAGAGAGAGATGTTGTGGTGATGAATTTTTGGGCTGTTGTGGTTTTGTTTTTTATGGTGATGATTTTTTGGTCGGAGGACTTTTTGTGGGGATGATTTTTTGGGCTGTTGTGGTTTTTTTTTTCTTTTGTGGTTATGGGTTTTTTTTTGGGATGATCCGTGGTGGTGTGTTTACCGTTGTGATGGTGGTGAATGAGTTTTTGGTTCAGACCTCAGTGTAGAGAATGGGGAAAGAAGTTTTGGGTTTGGAGAAATTAAATAATTTTTTATTAGACGTTTATATTATTTTAATGTGTTGTAATGTTAAAATAGAATATCTGATGCGAGATGTATTGTAAAATGGTGTGGTAAATAAGATAAAGTGAGTTTTGGTGTATTAAAATGGCAATTAGGATGGCACAGCTGATGCTTTTAGGATGCTTGTCACTAAAATTTAGCATTTTAGCATACCAAATATACCAAAAAGCATGCTCCATTGGATGTGCTAAACTGAAGAAAAAAAAAATTGGCATGGAGTTACAGTGCACTTTGCTAGCTCATGTTATTCTTATATATATAATTTCTCTTCCCCTTCTCTCTCCTCTTAATGGCTCTTTCTTTTTTTGTTTTTTTTAATAATTTCTTCTTTGCTTTGGGTTGAGTTGTGTGTTGAGATAATATTATTATAATGTGTTATATGTATTATTTTAATGTGTTGTATGGAAGAATAGAAGATAAATGTAGGGTATATTTTCAAATATTATGCTAAAATAGATAAAATAATTTATTGGTGTGTTAAAGTAGCATTTTTTTAGAACATCCAATGTTGATGCTCTAATGTTTGATTCGACTTAATCTATTCACGTACTGGTTTAGTTACAAGGGAGAATAAAAAAAAAAGATTATTGCATCATATTGTTGGTTTGATAATCTTTATTAAAGATTATGCATTTGTAATTTGATTATCTTCTTGGTCAAATTATGAAATACTTCCTTCAAAAAAAAAAAAAAAAATTATGAAATACTTGGCAACATGTGTACATGACATGAGTTTGTATCTAATAAAATGTTTTCTGCAAGCATAGTACGCCCCTTAAATCTTTAATTTTTTTTTATAGGTTAAGATAAATCTTAATTGTAACTCCTACAAACACACGAGAGCATATAAGAATAATAATAATAATAATAAGATACATCTTAAATGTTTGTACCTAAGTTTAATATTATTAATATTCATTCTTTAAAAAAATTGTGTCTTGAAAGACCTTGTAAAGATATCATTAGATAAAATCACTACAAAAAAGCTGGGTTTAGGCGGCATTTGTAAAACGTTGCAAATAACCAAAACAACGTCAATGTAGACACAAATGATCTATCACGATGTTTTTTATAGCGACGGTAAAAAATGTCGCTATAGCACCATTGCAATAGGTCTGTTGTGACGTTTTTAAAAACGTTGCCATATATAACTCTTTAACGGCATTCAAAAACCTTTAGTGACGTTTTCAAAAACGCCACTAAATAATATGATATTTTCAGTTTTTATGTAGGAAAATACATTTGGCGACATTCTTAAAACACCGCTGAAAAGCAAGAGGGCAAAGGGCAAACGCTTTAGTGACGTTTTTAAGGTAATTTGTTGATGCACTAAGCAATTAGCATAAATTTTCTTGTTGTGATATATTGAAATTTGTTAATATTCACATTTTCGAAGGAAAAAAAATAAATAAATCTTGGACTTTGAATCAAAATTAAACTAACCCTTATGCTTCTAATTTGAAATTAAAATCCCTTGAACTATGGGAAATGCTCAAATTAACCCTTTGTTGCCATTACATTGGTTCGTTGAGTGGAGATAATATATCACCTGACCTACACTGCACATAATACTACAAGTATTAAAAAATCCTTTAAATATTAAAAAACCATTTAAAAGTTTCTCCTCTTTCTCTTCAAATGCCACCATAGCCCAATTACAACCAAAAGAAGCTTCAATCATTACTTCTTGACTTCAACCAAAACCCCAACCACCATAAATTCATAACCACACAAAAGCCTCAACTAAACAAATACCAAGCTATTCGATCCAAACCCCCCATTGTACAACCATGCCACCACCACAAACAGGTGAAACAACCACACACACCCAAATACGATAGGCTAAGCACAAACTTCAACCTCATATGATCAGCACAATTTACTAAAAATCTCTAATAATAGTATAGACACCTCATTTTATAAAGTTCAAGAACCCTTCAAGCAAGTTAAGTACCCTCCCTCATGGTTAACCTATCTTGCTAGTAGGTAATATGCATAATTGTTTTATTGTATGTTTTGCATGATTAGGAATTAGACCATGATAATATGATGACCATGGTGAATGTATAGTATGTAGATATGTTGGAATTAGGATGTAGACACATCATTGTATATCAACTAATGACTTAGATTAACTACCCCAATGATGAGCTTCAAAAATGTCTCTCACTGGTAATTGTGGCATTTTTGGTTGTTCAGAAGTAATTACAACTTCAAAAGTGTTTCAAAATATTCAAAAGATTTTATTGGAAAATGACCTTTGATTATTCATATCCTCGTATCTTTTGAATTTTGATAAATAGTTTAGTGAGTGTTGTCTCATTGAAAAGTAGACTTCCATGGCTTCAAATGGACTTAAATTTAACTAAATTTAGATTCATAAAAGTGATATATGCCTATTTTAGATTGGAGTAACTACGTTGCCTACATACTGCCATAATTTTTTTTTTTTTTTTTTTTTTTTGCATTGGAATAATGTATTTTTTATGTTGGCTGGTATATCCTAGGAGACAAACTTAGGTTGGGTGAGGTGGGTGTTTAACATCTTTCCACTTGGTAATTTAGCCTTGATCCTAGTCTATGGAATGTTGATTAGGTTTTTTACCTTGAAACTTTCTATTTACTTTCCTTAGGTTGTAACAAGTAATTATCTATTTATTTTTATTAGATTGTAACTAGGATATTAAGTCTTGTAATATTTCTTTTCATATATTGTACTTAGAACCAAAGTCTTGTAATTATTCAAGTCCTGTGCATTCTTTTTATCAATAAAAAAGATGTTCATCTGGAGGTCTTCTTAATTTTCCTTATAATTAATTAAATGACAACTCCATTTGTGTAACTACCTTAACAAGAAGGGGGGGGGGGGTCTGCATTGCCCATGAGGTTTTAAATCTCAAATCACTAAAAAAAAAAAAAAAAACTTTTCCAGGTTTGTAACTCCCACACATGTATCTATGAAATATCAAATAAATGATTCGGTATTGAGTCAAATAAAGAGAATTTGGGAAAGAAATTCTGGAAATTGATACATATATATGCCCAAACATGCAAATGCATACTAACAGCTTACATATGCATTCCAATCTAAAAATGAGCCAAATTTAGCCCCAAGGGGTTTGTTTAGTGGCTCTTAAGGCCTCATAATATTCATAAGATTTTGAGTTCGAAATATCTTGAAGCCACCCCCAAGAGATTTCTCCTTGTAATTACCTGTGTGTGTGGGATGGGAGAACTGCATACACCTAAGTTGTAATGAAGCTGCACTAGCACTCTTCTTTTGCCATAAAGCTGCCTCGACATTTTATTTGCATTGAGGCCACATCTACATTTCATTCATACCGAAGCGTGCCAACATTCATCTTTGCCATGAAGCCACGTCAACACTTCATTCATACCGAAGCTATGTCATCATCCATCTTTGCCATGAAGCCACGTCAACACTTCATTCATACCGAAGCCGTGTCATCATTCATCTTTGCCATGAAATCACATCAACACTTCACATTAGCACTTACACTCGCATTGAAGTTACACCAATATTGGCCTTTATAATAAAGTTACAATAGCACCAATTTTCAGAGGCAACATAGCTCAAACATCGAGGGTGCATAGCACTGTAGCCAGACATCAAGATTTCAGAGATGCCAACAAGACATTAAAGATGCAAGGAGTCCCTATCAAGACTATGAAGATGCAAGGAAATGCCATCAAAACCTTGAAGATGCAGGAAAAAAATGACGCCAATACTTTGAAAACGCCAGAGTATGCTACCAAGACTTTGAAGATGTTAAAACATGCCACGAAGAATTTTGACATTGCACGAATATGCTCATAAAGGAGAGATGATGCAACACTGACTTCGGATATATAATCTATCATCATTTTGGAGGAAGTTGACGTTGTCCAGAATTCAGAGACATGATGTGAAACGACACTACTCAGAAGGGAGATGATTTCGTTTAAATTTCAGAGCTATGAAGTGGCACAACCTAGAAAAGAGACGATGTAGTTTAGACTTGCAGGTACAAGAAGATGCCCCCAAGAGATAAGTGATGCAAAGCATACTTCAAAAACGTGGGAGAATGTCCATAGAAGATGGGCAATGCCATGAAGTATTCATTTCTTGCAAAAGAAGTTGGAGATTTTATTTTACTCAACAACCAAGCATCAACTTATGTTCATCATCATTTCAAGGAAAGTTAAGCAACGTCAACTCCTTACAGTCTTCATTTTTTACTACAACGACCTTTGATCATCATATCGAGAAGTTAATTGTCCTTAAGCAATGCCTTGCCAACCAAAGGGACCTTAAAAGCATATTGATGACCTTTGAAAAACTCTTCAAGCTAGAATAGCAATCCTTCTTCTTTTCATGTGACTGAATTTAGTGAAAAGTACTAAGCTGCCTACGTACCCCGGAGAGGGATTAAGTCATTACGTAGTTCAACAGTTTTTTTTTTTTGATGATTTTTTTTCTTTTTGTGAAAAGGAGGGCTCACATGTGTAATGCTCGCCCTACGCCCCATGGCATTTCATGGGTACCAATTGCGCATAGTGGGTATCACCACTAATCGAACCCGAGACCATGGCCTCAAGGGTGACATGGGCATTCAACCACTACGTCACACTCGCAATTGGTGACATAGAGTGGGATTAATTTCTCCTTATTGGTACGCTTTCAAAGGTTATGGGAAGACATCATGTACTCTTGCAGTGCTACAGTGGGCAGTTTAAACTCTTACCAAGGAGCAATCCTCGACTTTCAAGCATAGAAGCGTTTAAGGAACTTCCCATTGATGGGGCCGATCCTTACACCATCATTATCAATTAATTTGTAAGCTCCATTGGTATAGACTTCTTGCACAACATAAGGTCCATCCCATTTTGAAGTGAACTTATTGCCTGTACGATGAGTTGTGATGATAGATCTTCGAACGGCGAGGACTAAGTCACCAACTTGGAATGATCGTGGTTTAACTCTTTTATTGAATACGCTTGAAAGACGAGCTTGATAGCATTCAAGGCATTGTTGGGCCTCAAGCCTTTTCTCATCAAGCGCCTCTAATTCTTGCAATCTGAGCTTGGCATTTTCTTCTCCAGTCAATCCTTCTTGAATGGCAATCCATAATGATGGGATTTGGCATTCTAAAGGAAGGACGGCTTCCACTCCATAGACAAAAGAATATGGTGTCGCTTGAGTAGGCGTTCGAAATGTTGTTCGATATGCCCATAATGCTTCTCTGATTCTTTCATGCCAATCTCGCGTTGTCTTGGATACTACCTTTCTTCAACAAACTGCCAAGTGTTTTGTTAAATGCTTCAGCTAGTCCATTTGCCGGGGCATTGTACATGGAGGAGTTGTATTGTTTAAATTCAAACTTCTCGCATAGCTCTGTCATCAACCTATTGTAGAATGGTTTGCCATTATCAGTTATGATATACTGAGGGATACCATACCGATAGATTAAGTGAGTTCGAATGAAATTGACCACCGTTTCTTTCTTCACTTCCCTAAAAGGCACAGCTTCTGCCCACTTCGAGAAGTAATCAGTTGCGGCCAAGATGTACAAATGGCCACCGGATGACTTTGGTAATGCCCCTATTGTGTCAAGGCCCCATGCATCAAAAGGCCAAGAAGCTACAGTTGGGTGTAGAGGTTCTGGCGGTTGGTGGATGAAGTTTGCGTGATACTGACAAGCTTCACATTTCTTAGCGTACTCCATAGAATCTTGCACCATCGTAGGCCAATAGTAACTCATTCGTTTGATCCTATAGTGTAACTTAGGACCTGACTAATGTCTGCCACATATTCTAGAATGAGCCTCCTCTAAGGCTTATTTAGCCTCTTTCTCTCCTAAGCAACAGAGAAACAATCCATCAAATGAATAGCAGAAGAGAGTGTCCTTATAGTAAATGAATCGAGCAGCCCTCTGCCGAATTTCGGTCTTGTGGCATTTATCATCCAGGAGTCTTCCATGTTGAAGGTATTCAATGATCACTTGTCATCAATCTTCTTTTTCAACATGGCATACAAAAATGATGTTGGCTCGCTCTTCTTCTTCTTCTTCAACCACGAGAGGTACCACCCACCTTTGGGAAATAGCAACTTTGGTTATCTCTTCTTGGGATAATGCTAAAGCGGTAGCCAAATTAGCTAAAGCATTGGCCTGTCTATTCTCCTTCCTTGGTATATGCTCCAATGTGATGGCCTCAAAATTTGCTAGTGACTTCTTCGCGTATTTGCAATAAGGGATGAGGTCTTCTTTCTTGGCGTCATATTACTCCAAGATTTGGTTGGTAACTAATTTGGAGTCCCCAAAGATCTCAAGTTGCGATATGCCCATCTCAATGGCCATTTGTAGACCAATAATCAATGCTTGATATTTGGCTACGTTGTTAGAGCAAAGTTCGCTTAATGAGAACGAGTATAGAAGTATTTGTCGTTGTGGAGAAATAAACACTACACCTGCCCCCGCTCTTTCTCGACGTGCAGCCCCATCGAAAAACATCATCCATGGGGGCATTACTTCAATGTGAAACACGTCTTCATCTGGGAAATCATCGGAGAACTCCCAATCAGATGGAACTGGGTGATCAGCTAAGAAATCTGCCAATGCATGTCCTTTGACAGCTTTTTATGGAATGTATGCAAGATCATATTGTTGTAGCAAGACCGCCCATTGAGCTATACGACCCGAAACCACTGGCCTGGAGAGGACATACTTAATTGGGTCCACTTTTACTATCAAATGGACCGTATATGCTTGCATGTAGTGCTCCAACTTGTCTATGGCAAAGAAAAGAGCGAGACACGTCATTTCGATAGGAGAATAATTTAATTCAGCCCCATTGAGAGTTCGACTTAGATAATAAAGGGCTCTTTCTTTCCCCTCTTCATTTTCTTGTGCCATAAGAGCACCCAGAGACTTTTCTTGTGCCGTGATGTACAGTGCAAGAGGCTTTCCTGGGAGCACCCAAAACTAGAGGATCAAGCAAGTATCTTTTGATGCGCGAAAAAGCATTGCTACAAGCCTTATCCCATTCAAAGTGCACATCCTTTTTCATCAATCTATTGAAAGGTTGACATCGACCAGCCAAGTTCGAGATAAATCGTCGTATGTAGGCTAGTTCTCCCTGCAAGCCTCTAAGTTCTCGCAGATTCTTGGGCTCTGGCATTTTCTGGATAGCTTCAATTTTGGATTGGTCTATTTCAATATCGCGGTGCCTCACAATGAAACCAAAATTTTTTCCAGATGTTACGCTGAAAGTGCATTTGCGAGGGTTCATTTTAAGTTGATACTTTCTTAGGCAGTTGAACTCGGATCGCAGATCTACCAAAATGGTCTTCCCTCCTTTTTGTTTTAACCACTAGATCATCGACATAATACTCCACGTATTTATGAAGTACATTATCAAAGATCTTTTGCATGGCCCGTTGATAAGTAGCATCAGCGTTCTTTAGTCCGAAAGACATTACTTTGTAACAGTAAATGCCCTTAGGAGTATGAAAAGCTGTAATCTCTTCATCCTTTGGATTCATTCGAATTTGGCTGTAACCTGAAGAACCATCCATGAAAGATAAAGCTTCATGACCGATAGTGGCGTCAACCATGACTTCAGTGATGGGTAATGGAAAATCATCCTTGGGACATGCATTGTTCAAATCACGGAAGTCAATGCACACCCGGATTTGTCCATTCTTCTTTTTGACTGGGACGATGTTAACGATCCATTTTGGGTACTGTACTTCACAAATGAAGCTTGCTTCAATTAGCTTATTGACCTCAGTTTATATTTGAGGGATAAGCTCCGATCGAAAGGGTCTTTGAGCTTGTTTGACTGGGCGCATGCTCTTCTTTACTGCCAAATGGTGTAGAGCAATACTTGGATTGAGCCCAAGCATTTCTTTGTAAGTCCAAGCAAACACATCTTTATATTCTACCAGGAGCTTGAGGTATCCTTCTTCTTCTTCAGGAGTGAGAAGCGCACTGATGAAAGTTGGTCGAGGTTCTTCAATAGTTCCTAAATTGATCTCTTTAAGTTCATCAATTGTAGCTTGTACTCCATCTTCCAAGGCTGGGGGAGCTTCATCGACCTTTTCATTGGTTGCTTCAGCATCTGAAATTATACCTTCTTCTATTGTAATATGAAACGAGGATGATACCTCTTCAATTTGCTCATTATGAACAAATGATTGTCTAGTGTGTACAATCGTTCGCCTCTTGACTTTGAGCGATTCTTCAGTGCTAATGTCTAAGGTAGAGTTACGCTTCATGTGTGAAGGAATGCTACTGCGAATCTCATCGTTAGCTTTCTTTTCCCCTTGAACCTCAAAGTTTATTGAATTTTGAGAATGACTATCAACATGCCTTTTTGTTGCCCCCAATCGATCAAAGGCTAACTTACAAGCAAGAATGTCCCGATTTTGTGTTAAGCAAGTTGTATTTAACCTATTGAACACTGTGATTCATGACGATGAGATCAAACACCGAGACGCGCGATGAAGAGTGATATTTTCTTTGATTCGGACTTTCGCCGTCCTCCACTGTTATGTATTGGGTACTTAAAGCATTGCTTCTCTTCTTGATCCATATCTGAGCTGGTTGTTCAGGAGTATAACCTAATCCGGTTTTTGGGATAGGAATTTTATACCCTTCAAGCCGCATTTTGTTTTGTGTTTTGCTAAGGCCATGCATCTTTTCTTCGGTGGCTTCTGGAATTAGTTTCCCTAAGTCCCCTTGTTTTGAGAAATTGTAGCCTGCTTTGGCTAACAGCCTATATGCCTTTGGGTTAAACCATTCTTTCGTCCGTTCACTTGGTAGAATACCATGCTCTGTCAGACTTTGTGAAGACCTCACGAATCCATTTAGTGGCTTCGAGGGCAAAGGATTTGTGGATGAAGTTAAAGGCATGGCATGATTTTCTTTCAATATGGCTACATCCTCTATCGTGAGCTTCGTAAGAGGCCTTCCTATGTCTGCTATGGATTGACGGCATTTCGCAAATGGTGATTGTCCTTTCTTGCAGTGTGACAATGGTACATAACGAAGGAACGGAGGGTTGTTGGAAGGTGTTGAAATTTTCGCTCTCACTGAATTACTGGTAGATTCACTAGAATGATCATTCCTACATTTTGGACCTTTCTTTAGGGAAGGAATATCCTTTTTAGTGACGAGTCTAACATGCTCCTTTTCACCCTGCTTGCTTTCCATGGACGGGATCTCTTCATTTGGAATGTCATCTTCTACATAAAACTTCGCGTCAGCAAAGTGAGCTTTAGTCTCAACGAAAGGCTTCAAGTCGGCATTGACCTTTTTTATTCCACTTTGAAGGAACTTGAAACATTGATGCAAAGTTGACGGCACTATTTCATTTCCATGAATCCATGGACGTCCTAACAACATGTTGTAGGTTGTCTTGGCATCAATGACATGGAACAAAACGTTGCTTGTCAATTCGTCAATCATTAATTCTAGGTGGATCATGCCGATTGCGCATTGTCCTCCTTGGTTAAAACCTTGAATGACCAAACGACTATGCGATAATTCCTCCATAGTAAGACCAAGTTGTCTCATTGTCATTTGTGGTAGTATATTAACAACTGAACCTCCATCAATGAGAATACTCTCTATCTTTTGTTCACGAGCATAACCAGAGACATAAAGTGGACGATTGTGTGGCTTAGAGCCTAACAACAGATCCTCATCAATGAAAGTTAAGTCTAGAGAGCACGTGTAACATTCCTGGGTTTGTTGAAGTGTGTTGGTAGAAGGAGTGTACATCTCTGGCTTTTCAAAAGCTTGGGTGAGCACTTCTTTCGGTGAGATGGAGGATTGCAAGGGTTCAACTTCATTGACTCGAGGTTGGAGTTCCTCCAAAGATGACAAAGTCTCATTTGGACCACCATGGTCAACATCCTCCTTTTCGTCCTGAATTTCGCAACGAGAGACCGTGTGAACGGCTTCGGCTGAGTCATTTTGAAAGAATTTTGTGGGGAAGAATTCTTCCAATGTGATGAGATTTCGAAGTTTTTCGGTTTGTGCCGAATCGTCACACATTTTTGTTCCCAATCTTTCTTGCCTTTTATTACTCCTTCTTCTTGACAGAGGCTAAATCTAGTTTTGTGCTCCTCTAAACTCTTGGGTGATCAAATGAAGAGGGAATGTTCGTCTCTTTTTCCATCTCCTGCGAGTAACCATCGTCCAGCCCTCTTCTTCATCCATTGTTGACCTTTTATCATCATTTAAGTTATAATCAGATGCTTCTGGTGAGAGCTGAATTTGAACAGGTTCTAGAGAACCAAACTGGATGAGCATGGTATTTGCCCTCTGCTTAGTAGTTGGAGACATGCAAATAGGTAACCCGCAAGAAAATGTTGCAAGGTTTGATTGAGCAACATCATTAAAATCCAAGTCAATTTTCCTTTCCTTGGCTAGCTTCATGATGAGTTCTTTAAGAACAAAGCATTTTTGGATTGGATGGCTTATGATGCGATGATACTGGCAATAGTTCGGGTCATCAACTTTTCCCATCTCTTCCGGTCGTTTGCATTCTGGTAATTCAATTAATTTCAACTTGAGCAATTGTTCTAGCATTTCGGGCATATCGGCATCTAGGAAAGGATACACCTTTTGTTCCCATTCCTTAAGTGATGAGTGACTCATCTCACGCTGTTGGCCTCCTTCGTGCCTCTTCTCATTAGCCTTCACATTTCTTGTTGAAATTTTGACTGGGGCATGGTTGACATTCATTGAGTCTTTGATATTACTTTTCGTATTCCTGTCATTTTTCCTTATTTCTCGTCTTTCTTTCCTTTCCTCAGGTACGGGAGGTTTCGTATTTCCATGGCTAGAGATACTCAATTCCATGTCATGCGCACGAGTTGCCAACTCTTCAAATGTTTAGGGCTTTATCCCTTGAAGGATGTAAAGAAGTCCCCAGTGCATGCCTTGGATGCACATCTCTACGGCAAATATTTCAGAAAGTCTATCCTTGCAATCTAGACTAAAAGAACGCCACCGATTAATATAATCAACGACAGGCTCATCCTTCCATTGTTTAGTATTGGTAAACTCTATCATGCCTACCGTGCGCTGTGTGCTGTAGAATCGGTTGAGAAACTCCCTTTCAAGTTGTTCCCAACTATCGATTAACTTGGGTTCTAAGTCTGTATACCAATCAAAGGCATTTCACTTTAGTGAACGGACAAACTGCTTTACAAAAAGGCCTTCTTGAGTCCCTGCATTCTCACAAGTTTCTACAAAGTGAGCAACATGTTAAGGTTTCCTTTGCCATCAAATTGCAAGAACTTGGGAGGTTGATACCCATTTGGCAGTCTCATGTTATCGATGCACTTTGTATAGGGTTTTGAATATATGAGAGAACTTGTAGAAGAGCCTCCATATTGTGCTCGAATGGTATTTGTTATCATGTCTTGCAGTTGTTGGACAGATATCGAGGCCATTGAGGTGGAATGTCTGTGTTGAGAAGTGCCTTCACCTTCTTTTCCTTTATCACCCCTAGCGTTTTCTCCTTTCAAGGTAAAGCCAGGTGGGTGCTCAAGGCCAAGACTTGATTCACCCGAATCTTATACCTCCAGCTTGTTCATTAGGGTTGCAATTTTGACGTCCTTTTCTTGAAATGCTTTTGTAAGAAGGATGACCCTTTGTTCTATTTCAGCCATCTTTTCTTCCATGGTAGAGGTGTTAGTCATCATTATTGGCATGACCTCTAGATATGATGGAGAAAATGATGAATCAGGATGACTCGAAGGTACTTCATTCCTTAAGTTTCTCATCACGGGTGAAGAGTTGATAGAAAAGGTCTTTGTTGGGGATGATTCATTACTGATCTCCAAATCTTTTGAGACAGATGAATCCTTAGCGGTAGCTTTCCTATCTGCAAGAAAGTCCAGAGAGATGACAGTACGAAGTTGGCTTTCTTTGGTTGGTTGGGGTTGAAGTCGATCAAGAGCTTTGGATCGACTGCGAGTGATTAGGCCGACATAATCATCAGCACTGGAATCATCAACCACTGATTTTCGGACATTCTTGCTAGAGACCATTGAGGCTAGTAGCAAATTGAATTTCTTTTCTTTTGAAGGAGAAAGAGATGAGAGGCAGAGAGGTCCCACCGGGTGTGCCAGAATTTGTAGAACGACTAAATTTCTAGTTTGAAATAAATCAAACAAATAAAATAGTTTCACAAATGCGAATTTATATTGATGATTGTGTGGTACAATTCTCTGAAATTACAAAAGAGTGATCCTCTGATTCGATCTCCTTGAAGACTTATTGATTGGAATTGTGGTAATGTGATTTTGACTTGAACACAAAATATCCTTCAATTTGGCTGAGGGATGGATCGAAGATTGCTAAAATGGAATTACAATGAATCTCTGGCTATGAGCTTGTTAGAAATCCTTTGTTCTTCACGTTCTTCGTGTTCTTCGTATGTTCTTCGTCTTCGAAGGTTTGTGGCGGAAGTTCTTCGGGGCTTTAGAGGCTTGAATCCATAGAGCTTCACTGATTTGTGATTTGTTGATGTTTCTGAAGGCTTTTGAGCTTGATTCTAGTGAACTTTGAGATCTAGGCAGATAGTTTGGATGATTTTGCTTCGAATGTTCTTCGATTTTGGGGTTGAAGTTCTTGAAGTTCTTGAAGGCTTTGAGGCTTGATTCTTGCAGAGCTTTTGTACTTCTGAATCTTGGTCTTCATAAATGCCTTAGGAAGGCTTCTATTTATAGGAGTTTGGGGGTGGGTGAGCGACACGTGGCGGAGTCTGATTGGTGACACATGTCACAGCCTGATTGGTCCGCTTGTGTCATCACTTACATGCACTGGATTGCTTGTGTCACCAATTACAAGTGCTAGACTGCGTGTGTCATCGCTTACACGCGCTAATGTGTGATTGGTTTTTGCATGACACTTGGCAAATTTCTGTTGGTTTCTGAGTAGTGATAGCAAAACCTAGCAGCAATACGTGGTGCTTTGTAATTGGCTGTATTTTGTAGACTTGGTAGTATGATGTGTCAGCTTATGATAGGTCGAAAATTTTCCCTCTCTACAGGTAGGACTCTAAGGGAAAAGACCAGAGTGAGTCAGAGTCATCCCTTATACTCAAACTTTCAAGAGAAGGATAGTAATGGCCCGTTGTGATTTGAAATGTTCCTTCGATATAGAGTGATTTTAATGTAGTAGGTATGCCACTTCCTGGGACAGCGAGACAGGTCATAAGCTCCACAAATGACTGCAAGAAGATGTGACCTCCTCTAATAGAGAGGTAATCCAACTTGGGTGGTAATTCCTTCAACACAACCTTATCACAATCACTTAATTGCAATATATTGAGAGTCGGAGCTCTAGGAACTGAAGCAACAAGTTGCTGACATTTTGCAATTACAAGTCTGATTAAAGAGGGAAGCTGACTGGGTAGACCACCACTTAGCTTGGGACAGTCAATTATGTAAAGCTCTTTGAGAGTAGAGAAAACTCCAACCCCATCTTCATGTTCACCTTCAAATAAAAACCATTCCTATCACTCTGGCATGTCTGTAAAGCTTAATACTTCAAGAGATCTGAAAGGTTTAATTGTAGAAGAACCATCCCCATAGAACTCACGATCCACATGTGATACAAAATGAAAACCTTGAACATAGAGTCTCTTGAGGACAGGTAGGTGCCCAAGTGAAGGCAAGGATGAGCAATACTTACAATTGGCAAGGCGTATAGACACCATATTGGAGAAAGAACAATCTTCTAACCAATTTGGAAATTTTGTGCCGCCATCATCTTCAATGGTGAGAGACTCCAATTTTGTATGAGGACACAGTTGCTCAAGAACATGTCTTACTTTTTTTGAACCTTTATTGTCAAAGCCACATTGAAACACCAACTCAGATAAGTGCTTCTTATCCTTTAAATTAACCTCCATAGCATCTCTGGTATGATGAACGTTTTGCAAGTTTAAAATAGACAATGCTCCAGAAAGATGATGGAGCTCCCCTAACTCCTTAATACTGGACCCAGAATGTTTGCCCACAACAAAAGTAGTTAATTTCACAAGATTTATCAATTTACCCATATGCAATGGCATCTCTTTCAATTTTGTACCAACTAAATCCAAGTGGTGCAAGTTGACTAATCTCCATATCTTGCTAGGCAGCTCGATAAGGGACTCACATTTCAACAATATCAAGGTTTGCAATTTATACAAATTACATAGAGAATCTCGTAACTGTTTGATTAGAGTGTAACTGAGATTTAAATAGTGTAGATGTTTCAAATTGCCAATAGAATTAGGTAACTCTCTCATGTTTCTATAGCTAGAAAATGAAAGAACTCTTAAGCACTTAGATGTCAGCAACAAATCATCTATCATCATCATTGATATCCTATTAACAAACCATCGAAGCGATGACAAATCTAATCCAAGGAAGGTTCGCAAATCCTTGGCCTTGTAAGACACCTTAAATTTCTTAGAGGAATCATATTCAGTTCTAACATATGACAAATGGCTAGTCTTTCTTGTGATTACACAAGACTAATCAATCTCCACCTTGAAACAAAATTCTCTAGCTATAAACATTGCCAAGTCATTGACTAGGTCATGTATTACAAAACTTGGATTTTTGTTACTTGACTGTTGAAAAAACAATCTAGATTCTAGATTATGAAAGTATTGTTCACCTATTGTTCCCATCCTTCCATTTCCTTCAGATTGTTGAAGTAAATCTTCAGTCATCCACAGTAGGACCAATTCCTCCTTTTTAAATTCATAATCCTTCGGAAGGATTGAGCAATATGCAAAACAATGCTTCAAATGTGGTGGGAGGTAGTGGTAGCTCAATCTTAGAGCTGGAAGAATACCATTGTTTTCTTTTGGTAAATCCCATATACTACTATTCAAAACCTCTGTCCAATTTCTTGGATCTTCTTCAAATCATAGCAAACCCCCAAGTGCTTTTGCAGCTAAAGGCAAGCCTTTACACTTTTGGACAATTTGTCTACCAATTTCCTCAAGAATGGGAAATTCACTAGAGCTTCCATTTTTAAATGTATGTTTTTCAAACAATGACCAACATTCTTGGATTGACAATTCATTTAAAATATAAGCTGAAATTGTGCCTACTTTTAATGCTACTTTTTCACTGCGAGTCGTAACAATAATCTTAATCTCTTGTGCCCCATATCTAAAAATTTTAAGTAACTCAACCCAATCATCATAGTTCTCATTCCAAACATCGTCTAAAACTAGGAAAACTTTCTTCTCCATTAATTTCTCTCTATTCTTATTTTGAAGCAAATTCATGGTTTGAATGTCACAAGCAGATGAAGTGACCTCTTCAAAAATAGTTTTTTCTATCCTAAAATAATCATATTTTTCTGAAACGCAAACCCAAGCTTTGAGATCAAAACTCTCCTTAACTCTTTTGTCATTATATATAAGTTGAGCCAGAGTTGTTTTACCAAGCCCACCCATACCTACTATCGGAACAACACAAATACCATTAGCACTCCCATCATCTGATTGGAACTTATCAAATATCGCTTCCATATCCTTGTCTCTACCAAACACACCATATTCTTCAGGGCAAGAAGTCGTCAATGGTCGTGATGGTAGTTCAGCAGCAGCAACCTTTTCTAGACGGAGGACATCCTTTTGTTTTGTGATAGATTCTAGTTGTTCTAGAATGTTTTCTAATTCGGATTGTATCCTTTTGTCAAATGAATTAACAAAAGTTGAGAGAAAACCCATTACCTTACTAGTACTAGTGGATTCAACTTCTAACTTGCATCGCAAAGCTTCGTAGGCAATCTCAGCCAGAAGGTCGTCTGCAACATAAACAGCATCTTTGAGCTCATCCAGCCACTTTTTCACAGCTGGGTCTGTAATTTGCTTCTCCTCCGCATCATTGAGCATAACACCAGCAGACATTAGCTCTATCTTCAGCTTTTGCACCAAACGATCAATCAGTTTCCTTTCGTTGAGATAGTTTAGGACCTCGCGAGAAGCCGCTCGGTTAAATGCCACCTGAAGAAATGCTGAGAGAACAGTTCCACCCACCAAGGCCCCAGCCATAGTCTTTGTTTTTGGTTGAACAAGCTTGAAAAAAAGAGTAAAGAGAAGTAAGTGCAATAAGGCAGAATATAGTTTGTGGTGTAAATGTCAAAACTTCTTAGAGAATCTCCAATAGCATCAGCAAACATAAAATACTCTCTATTTTAGAGAGTATAACCACAAAATGCTGCTCCAATGGCCTCTCTATACATGAAAATTTTTTTGGCTCATGAACAGTAGCTCATCAAGGCTGATGAGCTACTGTTCATTCTTCAAATCCTTTTTTACTATTATAATAATTAGGTGTTGAATAAAAAAATGTTGGAAGATGTGTAATTGTTAAAAAAAGAATAAATAATGAATGAAGAAATAATATTTAAATGAGATAGAGAGTCTGTTGGAAAGTGTATTTGAAAAAGTGAGTAGATAAAGGTAAAAGTCACTGTTCATTCTCCAAACAGTACAAAAATTTGCTGATTCTGCTGGAGATGCTCTTAGATAGATAGAGGTTCTTTTTCTGAGTTCATGGTTGCACATGGGACAATCTATCCGTCTGCTTGACTCCACCTAACACCCATGAATGATCAATAAAGTAGTGATGCACAGAGTGAATAATATAATCAAAAAGTAATCCTATTCGTCAGAAGAAAGTACTTAGCTATTTCTGCTATTTCTATGAAAAGTAGAGTAAGAGATTTCTAGTAACGGTGTTTAAGTTTTGTAGACATATGTATAGGTGAAAAAGTACGTAGAAATACATGTTGTGGTGTTTAAATAACAGTTTTCATTGTTAAAACACCGTTACCAAATAGGGGCCTTATTTTCAGCATCTTTCTACATTCTTACATTATTCATAACAAAATTTTTCCCAAATTAATTAACGTCGCTTGGTTTCTTAGTTTCTAGGTGATCTGCCTCATGAGATGATCCACATCAATCTATTCCTATATTTTCAATGAAACAAAGGATTGTCATGCACAAATCAGAACAGGTATATAAATTCATGCTTGTAATGGCACTTTGAGATTTGTTTTATTTTTTTTATTTACTCTTTCTTGATTTAATACTTCCTTTCTTGATTTTTAATTTCGTGAGGCAAAATGGCCCTTTACCACATTATGAATGAACTTTTGATTTAATGGTGTTGGTGAACTGCACGTTATAGTGGATCTCACATTCGTCATGTCAGGTCATTGCCATATTATTATTTATTTTCTTATCTCTATATATTAAGAGGATTCAGAAAGTTAGTTATGGTTTCAAAAATGTCAAAAATACTCCTAATTTAATTAGATAATCCTTATTTTAAAAAAATAAAAATAGGGTTAAAATTGTAATTCAACAAAATTATAAAAAAAAAAAAAAAAAAAACTATTCGAGAAATTTTTTTCCTAAAAATTAGCACACTCTCTATTTCTCTTTAAGTATATCTCACGCACATTTAATATATTTTTTCCCTAAAAACTAGCACACACTAAACCCAATTTACTCCATTTCAAATATTAAGTTTTAGTTTTTTAAAAATCCCTTCCTGTAACCTCACTAACAGTAAATAAATTCAAATTAAAAAATTACATTAAACTCAAAAAAAAAAAAAAAAAAAAAAATTTTAGAATACTATTATATTGATCATGAAATTCAATTTTCTGTGCCACTGAATATAATAAGCATTCTTCACTGATAAAATACTAAAAAGAAATTAAAAAACATAAACAAAGTTGACCTCTCTCCGATCGATATACACGACCAACATTGTAAGTAGAAAGATCAAAATTGAATACAAGTATACAACTTACCCCAGGCCTTCTCGTTTGACACGTATTTTTCATGGAGTGAAGAAATTCATACACCCTTAGGTTACCCTTCCCCTTAGACCCTACACCAATAACCAAAATTAATCTGTTAAAAATACTACAAATTTTACTATATATACCTTATAAATTAAGGTGTCACCAATAACAAAAAAAAAAAGTAATCTCACTTCGTCTGGAGGGCTTGGCTACGTGAAGAAGAATAATGGTATCTTGGGTTTGAATTGTGTTAGAGAGTGCCCATTCAAGAGCCCCCTCAGCTTCAAGGCTGGAATCAACAACTACCATTATCTTGTTGCCAATCTCCGATCCAGCTTTAAACCCTTCTGCAGGGTCATCGTGGCTAAAGTCATCCCTGCTATTGCTCGAAAACTCGGTTTTCTGATTACCAATAATGGAACCAGAGGTGGGTTTGGTTCGAAAAAATAAGGAACATATTCGAGAAGAAGCAGGAGCACGGCCAAGACACACACTCTGCACTCTCCTGCCCATATGAATTCTTGACAATGAGAAAGGTCTTGGTGGGAAAATAGAGCTAGTTAGGTGTGTGTATATATATAAGATTAGGCCGCAACTACTGTTTCATCTTTGTGGCACTCGTTTTCATGACTCTACTCTTCAAAGTCAATACAAATTTGTCTCTGTTTGTTTGTTTATTTTACCGTATTGTCGGGTTCTCCATGACCATAAACGTGCAAACCATGAAGTTTTATAATATGTGAATTCTTTTATTGGTTCTACACGTTTGATAGATCAATTGTAAATAATTTATAATTAAGGAGACAAAGACAGCTTGGCAATTAGAGTGTTTTATTAACATTGAACAAGATATACAAATTTCTAATAGATTAAATAGTAGATAAACTCAAAAGACTCCACGATTCAGTATATTATTCGTTAAATACATGTATACCATATTATAATTGTTAATCTTCAATCGCATATATTGTTGTATTTTATTATAGTATATCTGAATCGCAAGAACAAGGCAGGCATTACACGTTGCAAACTGCTTTATAGTTTGAATTAGGCTCACGGCAGCTGTTTCCAGAAGTTCGGCAAAATTCCATGAATAAGAAATGACTCCAAACTCGAAAGTGACTTGCTTGCATTCTTTGCCACTTTCTTCAATCCTCTCGTTGACTTGCATACAAATTACAATTAATGCATGGCACTGTATTGGAATAATCTCTCACTTTCAAAGGGTAGGGTATAGAGGAGTAATTATTCATACTCTTCTATTATCTCACACATAAGAGTACATATCATTAATAGTGAAATCTATTACATTTATCTCAGAGAAAGGAATATCAGCGTCACTATCTTCTAAAAGTACTTAATAATTTTTCATTACGCACCCCACACAAAATTATTGACAAATTTAAAAATTATAAAAAAATAAAACGCCTCCTCCCATCCTCTCTTAAAACTCAAAAAAAAAGAAAAAAAAAAAAAAAAACCATTTCTTTTTGGCTTCATAATCATACAATATTTTCAAACATTAACATTTAATTTGCAAAAAGGATTATCTTAATTTACTTTCAATTCTCTTAAAAGCTTTGTGATAATATTTGGTAAAATGTATTGTTGTCAAGATTAATTATATTATTTCTACTACTTCTACTCATTATTATTAAAAAAGAGAATCCTAATTTTTAAAAGGAATCGTCTTGTCACTCGTGTCTAGTGCACAGAACACCTAACTCATTTTTTGTCTTTTTTTTTTTTTTTTATTCCAAGAAATGGCTTGGGGTTGGGGCACCACCACAAGAAATTTTAGACTACCGACTTCTAGAACATTGGTGTGTGTTTTATGATTGATACGGATTAAGCCAACCGTTCAATTAATGGTCATGACAGTTTGATTTTTTGAAGACTGACGGCCATTTCTCATCATGGTGATAGGAATTTGGACACATCTTTGTGTGAAAACAATGAACAAAAGGTAGACTTTCGTAAGAGCCTCACATGCGATGCACTAGACTTCGCAAGCGTATAGTCATCATGAACTCAAGCTGAAGCAGACATATTATGCATTTATGCCTAAAAACCCCATTTTGATACCACTTGTAACTCTCCAAAGCCCTAATCTCATGCAATTACTTGGTGGGCTACTTATGAGTTCTTGTTTGCTTGCTAGCTCTAATGAGTGCATGAAACGATGAATGTAACTGTGATTTGCATAAGCCATTAAATGCTTACATGGGGCTAACAATATATCATAACTTTTTTTGTCTTTTGGGTTCTCATTTTTGCTTTCATACATTAAATTTGAAACCTTAAGTTGCCAATAATTGAAAGAGTTCAGACACTACCAAAATGTCTGGTATCTCATAAATAAAAAAGCAATTTTTACTCTCACTCTTACAAGAAAAATGAAACACGGATTTTAGCCATTTTACTACTTGCACTCACTTGTATACAAGGGCGGACCCACTTAGAAGGGTGGAGCCATGGACCCACACTTTTCTAGTTTTATAAAATTACTCTTAAAGTTTTCTAAATTTTTCAAAAAAATATATGGTTGGCCCCCAAAACTTCTCAAAAATTAGATTTTTATCCCCAAATTCACCTAAAATTTTCAAAATAAATATGATTAGCCCCCAAACTCTTGATATTTTTTATATAACACTACCAAATTGGTTCAATTTTATATTTATTATTATTTTAGCCCCCATTCATAAAATTTTGGTTCTGCCCCTACTTTTATAAGAGGACGCAAATAATGCATAGTTACTTGTCTCATGGTAATTCAGTAACTTTTATGAACTTTATCTAATTTTTCCTTTTGTTATAATGAAAACAGCACATGCACCATGTAGTAAAACCTACATAATTTCTGATGTTCCATAGAGGATATGCATGCATGTATTTATTATATATACATTAATGGGTCTATATAGTCTGACTATATAGGCGTAACACCTAGAGGCTATATTCATATAACACAAACTAAAACATGATAAAGTAATAATATAAAAGAAAAGAACTTCCACAATTTTAACTAGCTCATGACATAGATGTCTATGCAAGTTCTTGAGATGAAATTTTAGGTTTGATTCTCGTATGAGATTTGCTATCTAAAATAATAGCATGATCAACAAGGAAGTGGGGAGTTCACGTACGATAACTATATAATATGAGAGCACTCTCACATATAAAAAATTATCATGTACTCTTTTGCTCACATCTCTTCAAAATCTGAAACTGATCAATTCCCCAAACACTTATCACCCTCCATCCCCATAGCTAATAATTACAATCTCATAAAATACATTTGCAATAACATTAGTGTCCAAAGAAAGTGAGGATTAGACCCAAAATTATTATTCTTTGACAATAACAAGGCTTATTGTTGGTGTATTTTAATAAAATAGATAAATAATAAATAATAATTTTCATACTTTTGGGCTTACAGAGTTTATTTTAAATGAGAATTTTTTTTGAAACTTAATTAGACCATGTGAAAAATTTTGGCCCTGTTTTTGGCCCCATTGTTTGAAAAAAAAAAAAAAAAAAAAAAGCTTCTTGCAAAGCGTGTGCAATGAGCCTAGTATTTATTATTAGAGTTTATTATTATTAGTCATCTTTGTCTGTAGGAGATAGTAGCTTTCAATAATTTTTTATTTTTTATTTTTTTATTTTATTTTTTTTACTAATAAGCTTTTGATGAGTTAACTAGCAAATGCAAATGAATTTTAAAAATACATGTCAGAGTTGCACTAACAAGTTTTAGGAAACTAATTAAGCATTAAGGCCCAAATTTGTTCTCGATTGCAGAGATGTTCAGGGGATATTTCAAGGGAATGAATGGCAGAATCTCAAAAGATATGAACCCTAGAACAATCTAATTGTTTAATTTATGACTAAGTTGAATATATCAGTGTGCGCACCAAAGGAGGGTGTTAGGTTCTAAAGACTTAGGATTTTATGTATTTAGAACTCTAATGTGTATTGTTGGCAAACCATGATCAAAACAAGATGTTTAGTCGTGTTTTAGACTTGCTCAAAGTTGGTTCATTTATGTAAAGTTGGATTTAAGTTGATGCAGATTTAATAAAGCATTTAAGCCTGGTTCGATCGATCGAAACTTAGACTCGATCAATTGAAATTCGGGCAGAATGCGTTTTCTGCAGAATTCCAACTCAGCCCTAGTTTTTTTAAAACTTTTAGGGATTTGTATTTTTGCCCTAGGTATATAAGGCAAACCCTAGCCACGTTTTAGTGTTGCTCAGATTGCTGTTTGTGTAAATCTCTTGTGAGATTTGTGAGGAGCTTTCCTTTACACAAGTTTAGGATTATCAAGAAGGAGATTCGTTCAAGAACTTGATGATCATTCAGTTGCTGCCATAAGAACTTAAAGAAACACAAGGGGGTGTGCTTGTACTTGCTGGAGAATCCAAGAAAGAAGTAGTCCGTGGTTTCGGAGCTTACACGTGGTCGTGTCAGTAAGTTTCTACTGGTGGGTAGCAATAGGATATTAGTGGTCTAAGTCCTGTTGAACAACTTCGATTCTTTCATAGTGGATTCAGGTTTACCTTGAAGATAGTTAGGTTAAATCCTCCCCAGGTTTTTATCGGTTTGGTTTCCTAGGTGATCATATCATTGTGTTATTTATCTTTCTGCTGCTTTGCATGATATGATTGTTTGATTATGATAACCTAGATTTGGAATTTGGACTAAGTAACAACTTGGCTAATTACCTAGGTTAATCCAATTGTGTTTTTAAGGGGTCAAAAAAACTATCAAGTGGTATCAGAGCGGGTAGCTCTCTTGTTGTTGATCTTTTGATCTTTGAGCTAATCCTTGACCCCTGTTGTCATGGAACACGGACACTCTCTTGTTATTCCTCCTCACTTTGATGGGAATAATTATGCTTATTGGAAAGTAAGGATGAAAGCATTCCTGAAATCGATTGATGAGAGAGTCTGGAACTCCATTGAATACGAATAGGAGAAGCCCACTAATCCTTTTAGTGAGTGGCAAACTTCTCAAAAAGAAGTAGCCGCGTTCAATAGCAAAGCTATGAATGCTATCTTTAACACTGTTTCTATGGAGGAATTTAAGAGAATCTCTAATGTTGAGGTTGCTCATACTGCTTGGAATATCCTCCAGACTATGCATAAAGGCACAAAGGCTGTCAAAATCAACAAATTGCAGCAGTTAAATTCTAAATTTGAAAGCATTAGGATGTCTGATGATGAATCTTTTGATGAATTCTATGCTAAACTTAATGATATTGTTAATTCTGCATATAACTTGGGTGATATCTATGATCAACCTAAAATTGTTAGGAAGATTCTTAGATCTTTGACTGAAGATTTTAGACCCAAGGTGATTGCCATCACTGAGAGCAAGGATGTGGACTCCATCCCTATTGATGAACTTGTAGGATCCCTTCAATCCTATGAGTTAGACCTACCTAAGACTAGCAAATCCAAATCAATGGCTCTTAAGTCAGTTGATGATGTTGATGTTGGTGGATTTGATGATGAGCTCTCTGCTACAGAGATAGCTTACCTTACCAAGAACTTTAAGAATTTTCTTAGAAACAACAACAAAAGGGCAAGAGATAAGAACACTGTTGAACCTAGAAATTTTAGGAAGAATGATCCCATTAAGGTTAACAACACTGAAAAACCTAGAGAAAAAGTAGGTCAATCTTTAAATAATTCTATGGGTCCTTAATATTTTGGATGTCAAGGGTATGGTCACATGAAATTTGAGTGTCCTACTTATTTGAATTCTAAGGGTAAGGCTATGGTTGTAACCCTTAGTGATGATGAAGTTTCTGATGATGAGTCTGGTTGTGACGAGGATGGAAACTTCATAGCTTTCACTGTTACTGCTGTAGTAAATGAAAGTGTGTCTGCTGAAGAGAACCCTTCTGATGGGGAACTCTCTGAGGACGCAGATCTTCAAGAAGCCTACAATAAACTTTGTAAAGTTACTGCAAAGGATGCTATGAATGTTGAATTAGGCTTGAAGAAAATTGCTTCTCTTGATCTTGAAAAGAAAAATTTACTTGTTAAACTGTTTGATGCAAATGACCTTTTGAATAATGTGAAGATTGAGAACATGCTTTTACTTGATAAAGTTAAGAATTTGGAACATGAGCTTTCTGTTGCTAGAGAACAATCTAATAGGTTTGCTAGTTCCAAACTTGATCATATGCTTAGTGTTCAAAAGTCTCCTTCTAACAAAACTGGATTAGGTTTTGTAGAAAGCATCAATGTGTCTACACCCAATTCCACTATATTTGTTCCTTCGTCTTCTTCTGAACCCCCTGTGAGTGAGGTTGTGAGTGAGGTTGTCAAACCCTTAGAAGTTACACCTCCTAGGAAGATTAGGGTTGATCTGAAAGAGTCTAAACCTAAGCAGTCTACCCTTTCTAAGGACAAGTCACATGATAAGCCTGCATGGGTTTGTCATTTTTGTGGAAAGTCTGGGCACATTCGTCCAAAATGTTACAAGTTGCAAGCTGCTAAGAGAGCAAACAAACCAAAAGTACCTGTGCCTCAAGCATAAGATCCTATGGTACTCATTGGTGAATTGGTAAAGGCTCTAAACCTTTATTCCAATCCTGGAGTTGGAAATCATTCCCATGTGAATAAAAACTCCAATGCCCGTGGTGCATCTAAAAAGTTTTGGATGCAAAAGGCTCAATTTAATTGAGTCCTTCTGTCATGGTCCTTGTGCTTCATTGCTATTCGCTTTGTGACCATTGCTCTTTGGTTTTTTTTTTTTTCTTTGTTTTCTAGGATTTGCACTGCATAACATTCATGCATTTCATTCTAGGTGTTTTTTTTTTAATAATAAAAAAAAAAGGAAGAAAAAGGAAGCAAATTGTGTTTTGCACTATTCTCTTGGTTTTGAAAACAAGGTCGGTCAATTTATTTTCATATAACATGTCTTTTGTACCTTGTTTAGCTTTGATGAGCTTACTTATTGCACTTTACTAGTCAAAACTTTGTAGTGCATGTTGTGTGGGAAAAATGTTTATGGTTTTGATCACCTTGTCTTGATCTAGAAGTCACATATCTTTGTTTGTTGGACTTGAACCTTTTGAGAAAGGCATAAATAACCATCTCACCACTGTTCACTAGCCAATCATGAACACCTTAGTGTATATCATAAGATTCTGTGCTCGAGAAAGTGTAGCACATGCACAAAAAGAACATAAGGTGTAGCCTCGGTTTAAATGCTAAAATTGGTGTGTACATTATTGGGCTTAAAGCTAAATCAAACAAATAAAATTGGTGTGTACATTATCCCGGCTTTTTAATAAGTTTCTGCATAATTAAAATTGGTGTGTATATTATGAGGCAAAATCAAGAAACTTACATGATTGCAAGCTTATGATCTAGGAGATGTGGGAGTTATATGATGTAACTCTTTAGGTGATAGTCTCTTTCAAATTCTATGTGATGAATTTTGTAGACTTTGTGCTTAATTGCTATTCACATATCACCTCACATGTATCTCAAGGTTTTGCTAGTTTCACACACTACACAAGTTACTCTTTGCTAAACATTGTACATGTTATTGTGTGTGTCTTTGGTCTGACCAACCAAGTTTGCAAATATCTTAAGTTTTTATGCAAAACAGATATGATGCTTAAGATTTTATGAAAAATGTTTGATGGTCTCAATTTTGGGAAAACTGGGTTTCAAATTTTGTTTTTGAAAAACATTACATCACATACTCATGTATTTTGTTCATCAATTTCAATGCTTTGAGGTGTTTCTAAAATGTGTCTTTGATTTTTTCAAAACTGTGTTTTTCCTCAAAAATTTGGTGAGCCTCTATCTACTTCGATTGATCCAATCTGTTTTTCGATCAATCGAAATTGTTTTAAAATTTTTAAAGAAGCCTCTATCTGTTTCGATCAATCGAAACTGATTTTTGATCAATCGAAACTCGTGAATCAGGTTTTTAAAAATCAGAGTTTGACGTTTCAAACTTACTTTTCAAAAAGGTTTTCAAACTTTTTTCTCTCTCTCCGAATTAGACAAGGCTAGCCCACAATTTTTTGTCGTTTTCCTTCGGATTTTTTGCAAGATTTTCCTCTTCATAAGCCGGTAAGTCCTTTTTGCCCTTCCTTTTGCATTTTATTTCATGTTTTCATGCATTTTTTCATGCATTTCTTTGGGTATTTTCGGAACTTTTTAAATTGGGGTTTTTGTTGATTCAAGCTTCTTTTTCTGAAATTGATCATTGGGTTTTGTTCCTATAATGTTATAATCATGATCTACGATGATTAATTTGATCAATTTGGTGTTTTGTGAGAAATTGAAAATTCTAAGGCTTGTATTTATCCGAATTTGGGGATTTTGTTCAAATTGGTTTCAATTGATGAAATTGGCTTGTTGAATTGATGTAATTGATCATTATTTTTTGTAATCTATCTTGTGTAATGATCAATTGGTCAATTTTTTTACAAAATGAACAAGTGGTTATTCAATTTTGGGGTTTTTGTTAGAAACTTTATGTTCAAGCCAATTTTGTGACCTTGAATTCAATTTGAACTTAATTGCATTGCATTAGAGCATGCACCTTGACATTTAAACTGTTCATGCATCATATAGATTTTTGTTCTACTTTTTTTGTGCTAACTTGCAGTCTGCCCTTGGTTTTATTTATTTTTTTATTTTTCTTTGTGTCTTGGTCCTTATCCTAGCACCATGCCTAGGAAGATTAGAGCAAATAGGACTCCCTCCCTTTCCTCTGTGTCTCCCTCTAGGAGTCAGCTGTTTAGGAATGATCGATGCAGAGTGGTTTTTGAGAAACTGAACTGTAAGCGTAAAATTTGGGCTGAGCGTTCTGTTGTGTTTGATGAGGTAGATCCTGCGATTAGGGAAAACCTTGAGAGTAGAGGTTGGCTATCCTTGTTAGAGGTAGATCATCCACCTTCGACCGCCCTGATTAGAGAGTTCTTTTCGAATCTCTCTTGCCATGTCTATGATTCCAACACCCTTGTTAGGAGTTGGATACGAGGTGTTGAGTTCACCATTACCCCTAGGGTATTGGCTGATGCTCTTGGGGTTCCGGTTGTTAGGGAGCCTGTCTATCCTTATGAGGAGTCTCCACCCTTAGATGACGTTATGTCATACATTACTGGGTCTTCTATCCAGTGGAATTCTGATCCTCGGATCACGTCTGCTGAGCTTTCTGAGACTGCCTATCTTTTCTTTAGGATAGCGTGTCATTCTTTGTGGCCTATTTCTCATCTCCACACCATCCCTCTTGAGCGATGTGTGTTTTTGTACGCTTTTGTTTCTGGTGCGTCTATCAGCTTTCCTCATTTGTTTCTTCGTTCTTTGAACGAAGTTCATAGGAGTTCTGTCGTAGCTCATGCTCTTATCCATCCTATTTTCATTCATAGGATTTTGTTGTTTCTCGGTTTGGCTGATTTCCCTGCCGGTGAGCCTGTTCATGTCATAGCTCCTTTAGGTGCCACCTTTCTTAGGCAGAGGGCTGCTCACTTGAGAGTTGGTCCTACATGTCCTAGAGGTGCGTCATCTGGTTTTGTTCACCCTCCTCCCTCTTCTACAGGTGCTGATACGGCTGAGGCGTCTGGTGCTGCTGCTGCTGATGGTGATGTTCCTCCATCGACTACTTCAGATGATTCAGAAATTCGACGTACGTTGGATCATGTCTTGATCGTTCAAGCGGCTCATGGACAGATTTTGGTGGATGTGCTTGATGAGATCCGTGCTTTGCACGCAGAGTTGGCTCAGTTTCGACAATCCTCACCGCCACCGCCTTTTGATGATGGATTTTGATTGCCCTTTGGCATTCCGTCACAAAAATGGGGAGTACATATTTGAGCTCTTGTAGAGTTTTTGTTTTCAGGGGGAGAGCATTTTTTTTTATTGGAGCTTGTGGAGATTAGATTGTATCTAGGTGCTTCACTTTGCATTTACCTTTTTAGCTCTTGCTATATTTTTGTTGGGCTTTTCATGTTAGGGGGAGTTACTTTTATTGTTTTATATGTTTCTTGTTTCAACTGCTTATTGATTTATATTTATGAGTTATTCATTGATATATGTCTTTATTGTGTGTTGGTTGAAATCAAGAATTTATTTTGTTTACTTGTATTTTCCACACATGCGGTTACGCATTTTTGTTTAGTGTTTCAGGAAATAGATAGGTTGATTCAATTGAGCTGCTGTCTACACTTGCAACTGATGGATAGTAGTTAGGATTGGATTTGTTTTTATGAGCATATTTTTTTAAAGGGCTTTTTTTTTTTGTAAACTTTGAGCTTTTAGTTGTGCTTTGTCATGGATTGCCAAAGGGGGAGTTTGTTAGGTTCTAAAGACTTAGGATCTTATGTATTTAGAACTCTAATGTGTATTGTTGGCAAACCATGATCAAAACAAGATGTTTAGTCGTGTTTTAGACTTGGTCAAAGTTGGTTCATTTATGTAAAGTTGGATTTAAGTTGATGCAGATTTAATAAAGCATTTCAGCCTGGTTCGATCGATCGAAGCTTAGGCTCGATCAATCAAAATTCGGGTAGAATGCGTTTTCTGCAGAATTCCAACTTAGCCCTAGTTTGTTTAAAACGTTTAGGGATTTGTATTTTTGCCCTAGGTATATAAGGCAAACCCTAGCCACGTTTTAGTGTTGCTTAGATTGCTGTTTGTGTAAATCTCTTGTGAGATTTGTGAGGAGCTTTCCTTTACACAAGTTTAGGATTATCAAGAAGGAGATTCGTTCAAGAACTTGATGATCATTCAGTTACTGCCATAAGAACTTAAAGAAACATAAGCGGGTGTGCTTGTACTTGCTGGAGAATCCAAGAAAGAAGGAGTCCGTAGTTTTGGAGCTTGCACGTGGTCGTGTCAATAAGTTTCTACTGGTGGGTAGCAATAGGATGTTAGTGGTCTAAGTCCTGTTGAACAACTTCGATTCTTTCATAGTGGATTCAGGTTTACCTTGAGAATAGCTAGGTTAAATCCTCCCCAGGTTTTTACCGGTTTGGTTTCCTGGATGATCATATCATTGTGTTATTTATCTTTCTGCTGCTTTGCATGATATGATTGTTTGATTGTGATAACCTAGATTTCGAATTTGGACTAAGTAACAACTTGGCTAATTACCTAGGTTAATCCAATTGTGTTTTTAAGAGGTCTAAAAAACTATCAGAGGGGTTGATGGACTTATCCTCACTTGGGCTCACAATCTATTTGTAATGTGGGTTTTTGGATTTCCTACTTTGGATAGTTCCTTCTACAAAGACTCAATGAAACTGCCTTTCCCTTTTGAGTTATCTTACTCTCTCCCTTTCTAGTATCACTTCGCTAGCTTGATACGCTCTTGCTCCCTCTCTATCCTTCGTTTCTTTGTAAACCTTTCAACAACCCTTTTTCCTCCCTAGCTTCTCATATTTATAGCCTAATAATTAGTGGGAAGTTTTGATTACCCTTATGGTTAGTGGGAAGGAAGGTCCAATGTCGTTAATCCTAAGTGGGTGTTTAGTTGGGAGTGGGGTGTGGTAAGAGTGGCTTTGGAACTGGTTCCTACCTTAATAGCGATGCTCGGCAGCGATATTTTCCAAGGCACTGCCGGGCATTCGAGAGACAACACCCCCGAGCAATTGTCTTCTTGCCTGGGAAGTGGTTCACCGAGTGAGGCCCAGGTGGTGATGCTAAGTGTGTGCTAATTAAGGTTATTTACTCATTGAGCTTTAAGGCAGCGTGAGGCCTGGGCTTGTAGCTCTTTTGGGCTCGGGCTTGGGCCTTAGGTAGAAAGGGGTTGGTGTCATGGACCATACTGTTGAGTCAGAATCCAAGGTCCAAATAGGTCTGGGTATCGTAGTACCGTACAATCAGATAATTGTAGTTCACTCTGTATCTCTACTGCATTTTCTAAAGGAGGCCTTAAGGTTGAATTCATGGGATTGAGATTTTTGAGTGGAAATGCTACCTCAAGTTGTGTTTCAACTATTTTCCTTTAATAAGTACGACCAAAATTCTAGGAGCATGTTTTAGCAAACCAGTTTCACCATCAAATACTTGTAAATACTAACTGCATATGATACACAATACGAGTAAATTTATGAATTTTTTGTAAGCCTTTTACTGTTTACCGTCCTCACCCACTTATTTGTTAAGAAAAAGGAAAAGAAAAAAAGCTTGAGATTAGCATCAATGAACATCATGTTTAATTCATGACTCTTTTGTTTTTATCAAGAATTTTTTTCTATTGAATTGTTCTTAACAACACACCCTCTTAAGTAATGTGAGGCAATTACCATTTTTTTTAGAGAAACAAATACACATAGACAAGAAAGAGGAAATGGGGAGACATTTTAGGGTGTTAAGTGTAAATAAAAATGACATGATGCGGACATGTAATTATTATTATTTGAAACACTAGGATTGAAGTAAAAACCAATTAAGTTAATAAGACTTTTAGAAAATATTCATTTAATTATTGTTCTTTAATAAAATTATATATGAGTTTTTTTTTTTTTGAGAAAGAAGACATCAACTTTATTAAGAAGAATTAGCCATGATCGGCAAGAAATACATAATCCAGGTGTGGAGGAGCATTCTCAGTCCACACCGAAAAACCTCTAACATGTCTAGCATGTTTAGCTAGGTTATGCGCTACATTATTTCCAGAACGGCGAACATGGGAAAATGATACACAACTACCTGCCACCAACATGGACTTTGCTGAGCTGAGTATATGACCATAGGTAGACAAGGACATCTCATCCGACTTCAGGGTGTTTATTACGTTAGCTGAATCTCCTTCCAATATGAATGAAGTGAAACCAAGTCCTTGTACAAAAGATAATGCTCTGGCTGCAGCCATTGCTTCAGCTATCTCCGGGGAAAAGGGAAGGCTAGCTTGTTCGGACAGAGAGGCTATAGCTTGCCCGTTACTGTCTCGTACTACCACTCTGATGCCAGCTTTCCTTATATCCCTGAATAAAGCCCCGTCGAAATTTACCTTGATCATTCCCGTCGGAGGAGGAGACCACCTGATCTGAGTTTGTGGGCTGTGTCGGCTTTGTTTTGAGGTGCCAGAAACAGAGTCTTGGAATGTGGTAAGAGCCCGCGAAGCTGCATGGATTACTTGCGTCAACGGGTAATCTTTTGTTGAGGTTCGAATCTGGTTCCTACGATGCCAAATGGTCCACATAACCGATGCCATTAACTCAACATTCTTCTGTTCTTCATACGTGAACTTCAACACTTCTCGGATTGATAGGAAAGATTTTGAGTGTCTAAAGGCGAACGAAGGGATGGATTCCCATACCTGTGAGAGCTGATTACAACCCCATAGTGCATGGTATGTGTCTTCCACCTCCGCCTTACATAATTCACATGTATCTTCCGTCAATATATGCCGCCGTCTTAGGTTGTACTTGACCGGAAGGGCGTTCTGGCAAGCCCTCCACAGGAAGTTACGTACCTTGGGTGGCACTGAAAGACCCCAAATCATCTTCCACAATCCGTTATCATTAGGAGTAGGGCTTCGCTGTTGGCTTCTAGATTGTTCCGCAGCTAGGAACTTCGAACCTGACTTCACTGTGTAACAGCCTGAAGGAGTGAAGGGCCAAACCACTACATCTTCCACCTTATTCAAACAGAGAGGGATGCTTGCAATAAGCTCTGCCTCGTGGGGAGTGAATAGTCCATGCAGTAGGTTCTGATCCCACTTGTGAGTGATCGGATCGATGAGTTCTGAGACTTTCATGTCTTCAAACCCTTGTACAACATGTGAGCTGACCCGAGTTTGTGTTGGTGAGGGCAACCAAGCATCATTCCACACACTTATATCTTCTCCACACCCTACCCTCCATCTGACCCCCTTCAACAATAAGTCCCTTCCTTTTAGGATACTCCTCCACGCATAGGAACCAGTGTTCGAGCTAGGGGCTTCTAGGATGGAACAATGGGGAAAGAACCTCGCTTTGAAGACTCTATAGAATAATGAGTCTTTTTGGTGTAGTAATCTCCATGCCTGCTTTGCCAAGAGTGCATCATTAAAATTAGCTAGGTCCTTGAAACCCATACCCCCTCCATCTTGGGTTTACAAAGAGTGTCCCACTTCACCCAATGTATGAGTTTAACACACACACACACACACACACACACACACACATATATATATATATATATAATCAAAACCGTACAAAACAAAAGCCCTTCAACTATATTAAGTTCCAGTGTACAAATTTTCAATATCGATCGGATGGACTTATAATCTCATCTAACTTAGATGATAAAAAGGACGAGTACAAAGATTGTAATCAATTTCCGTCAAAAGGAGTACAAAGATTGGTCCCCTCTTGTTTGAAGAAGGACGATAAAGAAGTAAAGAGGAGAAATTGCAATGAGGCAGAAAATAGCTTATGGTGTAAAGTCTGCTACAGCTGAATTAAGTAGATACATGTCCTTTTTCTGAGTTCATGGTTGCACTTGGGACAATCTATCCACGCAATTGACTTGACCTAACAAGCCTGAATGATTAATAAAGTAGTGATGGCTGGTGGAGACATGGCCAATATGATTGACACAGAGTAGATGATATAATCAGAGAAGTGATCAAATTCGTTGGAAGAAAGTTCTTGGTCTGCCTAACTTAAATGGGTCAGGCCTACGCATTTGAGGGCATCTAACACCCTAGTAAAGGCCCAAGAGCCCAGCCAAGATTGACACATTTACATCAACTTAAGTTTTTTTTTTTTTTTTAATAAATCTTTTTCTTCTTCATTTTTCCTAAACTATATAGTATCTTCTATCAATTGTAATCAACTTCATCTTTTGTAATTATATTTCATTCATCTTAAGAGGATTTTCTTATTATCACAAAAAAAAAAAATAAATAAATAAAGAGAGAAAAAAAGACGATTTTCTTTTTAAGAGCATATATAAGAAGCTGATATATAAGAGTAACTACTAAACTATTACGGCACTATATGACAGCAGCGTAGGCATGAGCGTGACTTGGTTAATTAGGACGAGAGCTACAGCTCGTAATGTGAGTGAAGACGTATGCGACATATCGTTTATATGAAGTTGTTTATGTGTGTTATAAAACGACTTGTCGTATTGAAGCATTTTTTTTTTTTTTTTTTTGAGACAATTGAAGCGTTTTCTTCTGTTATCACATATCAGCAAAATCTCCAATGCCTTCAACAATTGGAGATTACAGAAAGTACTTTTGGGCTCTCAACAGTCACATCCAATAGCTTGCATAGCCTTCATCTAACAATATTACTTGTGAGTTTTGATTTCTTCTCCCAAATTCCCACTTTCATTTAAACATATGCATAATGAATGAAAACACAACATATATATATATATATATATATATATATATATGCTAAATATTAGATTCTCACGAACAATGGCAGGTTCTTCGTTGTGCTCTCGACATAGGAGGAAAAATTATTACACATTCACATATGGCGTGTTCCTTTCTCTATATTATATTTGTGTTACTGGATATATTGTCTCGAACAAAGTGTCTTCATCTCTAGGGTACTACAGCTGCACAGCATCGTCGAGTTTTACTCTGTTGATCTCTACAGAATATAATAATGTCAGCATTCTAAGCTTGAACATACTACTTTCATGCTTTTTCAGGTCACACATGCCCATTAGATATTGGATTCACATAGCTTGCATACATTACGAAGAGCATTCACTCAAATGGTACCTTTACAAGAAGTCAAGAAGAAGATAGTATGATTCGTTGCCTACTGCTAAGTGAAAGTTATATATCTGCGATTCTTGGAATTTCTTTATGAAATGATGTCAATTTTCAGGCACTGATGCTATTCGTAGGCATGTTTCATAGTTTAACTGTAGTTTTGCCAAGAAAATCTCAATGTCTTATTTTTATTGTTCTCAAAATTTAAATTATCATTTCCAAAATCTTTTTAATCAGGTTCAATTGAGTGGAGTGTACGTCTTTTTTTCCAAGATTCCTAGTAATAGCATTGCAAAAGTGGCAAAAATAAAAAACAATTCAGGAGTAGTATTTTCGAGTACATCCCAGCAATCTCAATTGTAATAATCACCATTCGGGTCTTTTTGTTATTTCTTAATCATTTTTTAATTTCCTCGCTTGTAAGTCACATTCTTTCCACTCAAAAAAATGGTTAGGACACTCACGGAGGTGTGTTCCAGATACATAACATATGCTAGTATTTGAGCAAAAATAAAGTATTCATGCTTCCTAGTTTTTTAAGCAGCAGGAGCCAAGTAGAATGAGGATGACAGGGCATGCGTGTTAAGGGTCCTTGAAGACGTTAATTCATGCCGGTCCTCCTTGATGTTTTTCAATATATTACGGAAGTTGCTTGTGAAATGTATATCCATGTCTGTCTTTATAGGCTTTGCCAAATAAATAAATTACGTGGCAAGCATGGAATAGAAATATATTTTTTACTTGAGATGGAATAGAATTTGTAACAATAATGACTGTTTTACTATAATTATCAATATGTATTTTAAAATCAAATGAAGAATTACTTTTGCATGGAATAGAAATATTTTTTTTACTTGAGATGGAATAGAATTTGTAACAATAATGACTGTTTTACTAAAATTATCAATATGTATTTTAAAATCAAATGAAGAATTACTTTTAAAATAAGAATCAAAATTGTAACTTCCCCATCAAAATTTAAACGAGTAAAGCACCTATGAAAAAACAAAAAAAAAAAAAAAAACCTTAAAGCATGCATATTGATCCCACATCACGTATATAATAATTAAATAATTTAACTGTTTATGTACAGTCGAGTTTGAAAGAATGACTTTGCCCTCTAGTAAGAACAGCCTATGAAAGGAACACAGCTTGACTTCAGCCCCAGTAAATCCATTAATTGTCCGACCTCCACCTTTTTGTTTTTACTCTTTCTTCTAAAGTGTCTCCTTTTATTCCTCTTCAATAGTGTCAACATATATATATATATATATATATATTAATGGCGTTTGCGTATTGCGTTGCGTTTTGCTTTTTTTTTTTTCACGCGTTTCAGAGACAAAATTTAGCTGAAACAGCTACTGTTCATGAATTGTGCATGAACAGTAGCTGAAATTTTTGACTTTTCAGCACATCAGTGGGTCCCGTGCATTGTTCATTGGACCCACAAACTTCACTTTTCAGCAACTTTTTCATTAAAAATAGATCCCACGGTACTATTCACACATTTAAAAATTATTTTGCTACAGTATTTTCAGTTTCCAGTTTCAGCAAAATAAGTTCTATCCAAATGAACCTATAATATTAAGCCATTCTTTTACTCTTCTCCTAAGAAAACTCTACCCAAACTTATTTAGTTATATCAAGTTTACCAAACTTAAGGTATATCAAATTTACCAAACTCAAGTTTCAAGTAATATTTGACAAAAACAACCCTTCATTTAAAGAGTAAACATATACTTGATAAAATAAAAAGTGTAAACATATAAATAATATGAAGCCATGCATGTATTTTTTGTTTTTTGATTTTAGAGATCATTTCAATCTATGACGTCGGTTAAGAGACTTTTTGAATTGAGCTAATTGGAACTCATTTAAGTCATGCATGTCTAAGAATGAATTATGAACCAAGTGAAGAGTTTTTGATATAAAAATAATAATAAAAAACCAAGTGGAGAGAGATAATATGGTAACAAGCCAATCCTAATTAAGTTTTTAGAAATAAATAATATTTTTATGAATAAAAAATTCATTAAGAATGAGGATCAATCATAGTCTCATCTCTGATTTTTGAAGAGAAACTTAGGGTATGTTTGGTAATTGTTTTTTCTCCTTATTTTCTGTTTCCAAAAACAATTTTCAAATTTTAAAACTAAAAAACTTGTTTGGGAACCCAAAATAGACAGAAAATAAAAACTATTCTTAAAACTCAATTTGTGAAGGAAACTAAAAACATACAAAATGCTGTTTTTAGTTTCTAATTTTCAAAAATCAATGAAAACACGCATTTAATTTAATGAATCTATCTTATTAATGAGTTAGCATTAGAGTTTAAATCCTAGTAATAATATATTTTAGTATTTTTTTTATCTTTTTTCTACAAAAAACTGTCTTTTTTTTTTTTAATACAAAAAAAAAATCTTTATAAAAAATAAAAACTATTACCAAACATAACTTTAGGGTCTTTGATTTTTGAAGAGAAATTTAGGCAAAAAGAAAAGAGGTGATAATGAAGTCATTCCATTTATAATGAGCAGTCCAACATGCCAAGTTGTCAGCTAATAAATAAACATTCATATTTATAATATATTAATATCGTAGAAAACTTGTTTTTGGTAGGTAAGATTTCAAGTCTTACTAAATACCTTTAATCTTTTTGTTCCTTGTGCATCGCATGCATGGACCCAACCAGGACTTGGAGTTAGGAGGGGTGAAAAAAAAAATCATAATGAAACTTCAAATAAACATCCATTTAATATTAACAAATTGCTAACAAAGTTGTTTCTCAAAAAAAAGAAAAAAAAGAAAAAAAGACACAAACTCATTATTTCTTAATACAATACAATTATTTATGAAAAAAGAACTCGGCATTTTTTAAATCTTCAAAATCATTTATGATTGAATATGTACTAATTGTTGCAACAATGTCCCTTTTAATGAATAACATTATAACGTTCATAAAAAACTTATCTTCCATTTTGTTGCAAAAGTCAATGTTGGTGAAATTCATAATTGAAAATGTTTGCTTCGTAGTTGTAATAGAAATTAGAAGAGTAAGCACAAGTATGATTACTCTACAAACAAGTAGGTAGTATTTTAATTTTCTAGTTCTCATCATCCACTAAACAAGTATGACCACTCTAGTTCTATTTAAAAAATTTTAAAAGGTTGGTTTGTTTGTTTTTGGTTAAATTGGTTGATTGAGGTTTTTTTTTTTTTTTTTTTTTTTTTTTTTGTTGGTTTCTTTTAGTTTTCTTATTGGTAATTTTTGTTGTTGGACTAATTTTTTTGGGACTTGTTAATTTTGTTTTAGATTTTAAATCTATAAATTTTTTATGGCCTTTAAAATGATTAGTGATATTTTAAGGAGGTGCTAAGTGTATAATATATTTTAAAGGGTTACCCCCTAAAGCCTAGGAGCCTAGGAATAGCCCCGTCCCTTATTGCATGGACATTTGGCTAATAACTATATTATAATTCTAAATTGCGTTGTCTAAATAGAACCTTTGGAACCGTTTCTATTTCCTTGCCTCTCTTACTCTCTGATATTTTAATCAGGACTTTTCTTTTAATAGTTGATTTCAATTTTTCTTAAATTAGATTGATCTTGTGGGAATTAAGGAAATTTCAAAGTTAAGGTTAGGTTAATGCCCTGATTTTGGGTATTTTTTTTGTTCCAATTTAATTTCTTCCAACTATCATTAAACCATGTAGTTGAGATCTTAGATTGAAGATTTAAACTATAAATTGAGCTGAATATTAATTTTTTAATTAATTATTAAAATTTAAATCTTTGCCTTTAGGGTTTGGTTTAAATACTAAGGGCATATATTGGTATGCTGTAATGGTCATTTCAATATAACAAGAATTTCCTAAAATACTACCACCGTACACCCTTTGCACGATGGTCACTCCACTTATACTCTAGGAATGAGTTCTACACACTTATACACTTAGATTAGAGTAGAATCTAATACTATATATAAAAGCAGAAGTTTTTCCTGCAATTAAGGAGGTGCTGCCACGTTAGGAAAAAAAGGCCACTTAAAATGCTGCCACAAGTACAACTTTAAGTTAAAAGACCTGCACGGTGCAACATTTTGGGAGAGTCTTATAAAAACCCAACCCGCTTATTTAAAAAAAAAAAAAAAAAACCCAAAACAGACATAAACTACAGAAAGAAAAGGAGAACCGAGAAAGAGAACGATAGAGAAAGAACTTCAATCTGTCATAGATGGTGGAGAGAGAAAAATTTGAGAAGAAAGTCAGGCTTTTCCACCATCAGACCACCATACCCTCCACCGGTATGGTCTTTGTTTTTTTGTATCGAAGGTCAGCGTACTCCCTTCCTCTTCAAATACTGTTTTTGTAGTTTGAAAGATTGAAACTCCTCACCATTGCTTTTCCTATTCGAATTAGAATCTTAAATCTTCAATATTTCTATGTTTTTGAATTCAAAACCGGCAGTTCTCCTTACTTAGTTTTCTAGGGTTCTTCTTTTACCCCTTTAAAAAAAAAAATAGATGGGTTGATTCTCTTTTTTTGGATGCTTTGGTTTCAAATTATCCCTCTATATTTTTTTTGGTGGTAACATTAGTTAAAAGTCAAAATTCACCTTGGATTATTTAAAATCTGAATGTATTAGGCGAACAACTTAATTTTTAATATGCAATTTGTTTGATAAAATTACTGATCGGTCTTTTGTTTTATTCTAGAATTCTTAATCCACGTTGCCAATTAAATTGTGAAAGGTTGTTTCGTACGCATCTCAAAACTCTATTTTTTTTTTTTTTTTTTTTTTGTTGAATGGATTTAGATTTGATTCGTTTTTGTTTTGGGTTTTTGGGTTTTCTATCAAAATGTTTGTTTTCTCAATTTTAGATATTTGCTTTTGTGTTTGTTTTTTTTTTTAAAGATTACAAAAATCACTAAATCATTGAGATTAAATAAGTGTAAGATTGAAATCATTGGGTATTTCTGTTTCTAACATTTATTTTCCTTCTTCAATCTTATTTTAGGCTTTTCCTGCCGGAACAACACGGACTAGATAGAGTCCGTAAGGCATACAGAGATGAGCGTATACCGTAATTGGCAAAGTTATTGGTTTTTTTTTTTTTTTTTTTTTTTTCAAATTTGGGGATTGAATATGATTTAGGTTTGAATTTCTTGGTTGGATTGGTTTAGATTTAGTTATAGTTAATTTTGGTTTTTAGTTAGGCTTCCATTAGCATGCCTCTGATAGGAAAAGCAGGAGTCTTTTCCTGCAATTAAGGTTGTGTTGCCATGTTAGCAAAAAAGCTCCCTTAAAAACCTGCCACGCTCCCAGAAAAGGAAAGTGCAAAAAAAAAACCTCGAAAACTTATAAACACCATCCAAGCGGTGCACCATTCAAGCAATGCGATTGTGCGAAGACTTTAAAACATCAAGCGATGCAGTCATTCAGCCAAATGCATGCATACAAATACAGAACCCCTCCCTCTATTGTTTTGGATGTTCATTCTAACTTCTCCTACCAATTTCCCTTCCCTCTCATTCCCTTTTTCACTGCTTTGTTTGTTCTCTGCCCTGTCACTTTTCTACCACTAGACTTAGACCACCAAAACGACAAACTTGCTTACTCTTCTCAAAAAAAAAAAAAAAAAAAAAAAAAAAGAGACTTGCTGTACGGAGAAAGAGAACAGAGAACAGAGATAAAAAACCAACCAGTTGAGATTCAGATGTAGAGAGGGAGAGACAAAGTTCGTAAGCCACACCAAGGCTTGCGAACACCATTAGTTTTCCTGCCTCCAACCGTTTCCTCACCATACTCAGACCACCGAAATTGCAAGGACACAAAGATGCAATCCATAAGGCATACCATTACCATCAGATCATCGGAACTACCACTGATAAAGTTTTTTTTTTTTTTTTTTTTTTTTTTTCTTAGATATGGGAATGAAATATGACATAGGAAAAAAGGCCATCTAAAATTCAGACATGTTTAAGTTGAAAAGCGATAAATTACATTGTTTGGTAACGTTACAACACCGTTTAAAAGCGATAAATTATAATGTTTCATTGTGTTAAAACACTTTTTGGGAGCTCTCTTGGTATAAAAGGAAACTAACTGCTTAAAAAAAAAATACAAAATACAAAACAAAACAAAAAAGAAAGTTGCTACACGGAGAAAGGAGAGAGAGATCGAGAGAAAAGAGAGACAAAGAAATAGAGAGGCAGAGATGGAGACAAGGGCGCCACCCATATCTTCTACCATCACCGTAAGCCTCCACTCACTACCCGACAATCGGAACCACTACTGGTAAAGTTCTGTTTTAAATTTAAAAATTTAGGGTTTTTGGTTTTTATTTGGAGAATCAATTGGGTGTTAATTATGATTTTTTTTTTTTTTTTTGAGAAACCGACCCAAACAGATAGAGTCGACTAGATTAAAGTTAAAACATCAGAAACATACACCTTATAAATGTTAGAAGGGACATGATTATTCCAGACTAAAATAGGAAAATATCTTTTTGCTCTCTGGGCTAAGGTGTGTGCAAAAGCATTGCCTTGCCGCCATGTATGAGAGAAAGAAAAAGATTGTAGGGAGTAAACTGAAGACATAATGTCTTTAATCAGATGATCCACAGAAGGGTGATGAAAGGACCGGTTTTTGATCGCCAAAATTGATTCCTCATAGTCACTTTCAAAGATTGAGCTGTGCAAGCCGATATCTTGGAGGAAACTTACTGCTCTTCGAGCTGCCAGTGTTTCTAGAGCGACAATGGAAGATGGCAGGGGGATGATCTCAGACATAGCTGCCAAAACTTCACCAGAGGAGTTTCGGATCACAACACCAATGCCAGCTGCTCCCAATTCCTCAAAAACAGCTCCGTCGAAATTTGTTTTCACCGTGCTGGGATCGGTTGGCTTCCAGATGGCCTTCATTGGTGGCTTATTTGTGGTGGGCTTTGCATGAAGACGTTGGTACTCCTGGAGATACTGCTGTGCTAAATCAGAGAGTTTTTCCAGAGGTGCCACAGACTCCTTGACTCAAATTTTGTTTCGCCTACACCAAATAAACCAGCAGATTGTGATGAACGCCTCTGCTCCTCGAGGATTTTGTAGTGTTAACCTGAAAACATCAGCAAATGTTAGGAAAGGGGTTGTCGCAGCACGCAACTCAGAGAAGAGTGTTCCCCAGGCCGACCCAATTTTGTCATAGCCCCACAGTGCATGAACCACCATTTCTGACTCCTTGTTGCAGCTGGAGCACGTTGATGACTGCACCACCTTACACCTCACTAAATTTTCCGAGGTAAGAAGAGAGTCCAAGCAAGCTCTCCACACAAAGTTTTTGATTTTGTTAGGCAACTTCATCCTCCACAAGCCCGCCTAAAATTTTTTATTTTCCCCAGGTTCTGAAGCCGAAGCAGAGTCCACCTGCTCCATGTCACAAATAATTTGATACCCGGACTTGATTGAGTATTTTCCATCCTTCGCTTTTGGCCAAATTAATATGTCTTCCTGAGGAGTAAAGCATATTGGGATTGACTTAATTCTCTGTGCTTCAAAGGGCAGGAAGCAAAAATCAATGAGCTGCACATTCCACCAACCCGAATTACAAGCAATGAGATCAGCCACCAGTGCCTCAGAAGGCAGAACTGAAACAGGGGATATGACCTTTCCCGAACCATCACCAGGCAGCCAGCTGTCATGGTATATTCGGGTATTGAGGCCATTTCCAATTCTCCATTTAACCCCAGCAAGAATTACTTTGCGAGCACTAAGGATGCTGCGCCAAGCATAGGATCCTGACTTCAATTGTGCGGAAAAGATATCACCATTTGGAAAGAATTTTGCCTTGAAGACTTTGTAAAAAAGGGACTCTTATCATGGATCAGCCTCCATATTTGTTTGGCGAGCATAGCTTCATTGAATTTTCTAAGATCTTTGAAGTTCAAACCACCTTCATTTTTTGGCAAGCATAGGGTCTCCCACTTCTTCCAATGTATCTTCCTCTTATTGCCCCTCTGACCCCAATAAATCTTCTTTATCATAACCTCTATATCATGGCACAACCCCAGAGGTAGTTTAAAGTAGTTCATCACAAAAGTTGAAATGGCTTGAACAACGGCCTTTAGTAAAACTTCCCTTCCCGCTTGCGACAAAAGTTTTTCCTTCCAACCCTGTAATTTGCCCCAAATCCTCTCCTTAATGTAATTCAGACTCTCCTTTTTTTTCCTTCCCACCACTGCTGGAAGTCCCAAATATTTTTCATACTCCTTAATTTCCGGAACCCCAAGGAAATTTTTCAAGGCATGTTTGGTGTCGTTTGAAATTGACTTACCAAAAAATAAAGTTGTCTTCAAGCCATTTATTTGCTGCCCCGAAGCTAATTCATAATGAGATAAAATGGTTTAAAGTGCCTTCACATCCCCCATCTTTGCCCTACAAAAAATCAGACTATCATCGGCGAAAAAGAGATGAGAGATTTGAGGGCCATTCTTGCAAAGAGAAAAACCTCTAAGATCACCTGTAGCCACAATTTTTTTGATTGGTATTTTGGGTCAGATTTGGTTTTGATTAATAGATTGGTATTTTGGGTCAAAAATAGAGAGAGGCGATGAAACAGAGAGAGGCCAAGAAAGATAGAGGCGATGAAATAGAGAGAGGATGAGGCCTAGGACACGGACAAAGAAACAGAGAAAGAGGCAGAATAGTAAACACTGCATCGATTGGGCACCGTACATTTTTTTTTTTCCATTTTTTAGATTTGGGTATGAAATGTTACTTATGATTGAGTTTCTTTGTTGGATAGGTTTAGATTTGATTCGTTTATGTTTTGGGTTTTTGGATTCTCTATCAAAACGTTTTTTTTTTTCTCAATTTTAAATATGATTTAGTCTTTTATAAGACTTGATTTTGGTTTAGGGTTACGTTTTTGGTCCAGCACCACCCATCTCCAGCTCCATTCAACCACAACCTCAACGTACGTGCAACAATTTGCCTCTCCCTCTTTTATTTTCTTCTCACAAAACCTAAACCCAATGCATCAAACTTCTAATCCACTTCTTCCTCCAACAACGTCTCCATTTGCTCCTCCTTCTCCTTACCTCTCTGGACAGCGTCCGCTCACCAAGTTAAGTTTTTCATTAGTTTTGAGTGAACTTCTGGCTTTATGGGTTTAGTATTTATTTGGGTTTTATGAGTTTTGTGTGTTTGTAGTGGAAATTTGAGGTTTTTAATTCATAGATTTACTAAGATTTATAGCGAATTATTTAATAGTTTGATTAGCTTAATTTTTATTTTAAATAACTGAAAAATTATGCTTATCACCTTAAATAACCCCTAAATCCTAGATCTCTACGGATGGAGAAAGAAGGTCCAGTGAGGACTTGGGGATTTTTACATACTAATATTGCCAATGATCAATTTTTCTCGAATTTGTCCTTCAAATATTGCTCTAATGCATGCCTTACAAGGTTCTCATAGCAATAAAGTATTTAGTATATATTCTATCTTTCTGTACATGTTGGTATGGTTGTCACTCATGCACAACCTGTGGTTGAAGTTATATGCATGGACAATGGTGTTGTGTGCTATAGTGTTGAGTTTTATTGTGATGATGATGTGAAATATTGATCTCCAATCTCACCCGTTATAGTCTTAATGTCCTCTGTTTTATTTTTCCCCACTTTACAGTGGACCTTTGAGGGATTACATTGAAAGTTTGTGTTTATTTTCATCTTTTCTCATCAGGTCCTTTTCTGTTTTTATGTGTGTGTGGGCTGTGCTTGCATGCAAATTTGAGTAATAAAATTGCTCAACATAATTTCATGTGTGGTTATCTTAGTTTTAAAATATAGTCAACAAGTTGCAAGTTACAGGAAATTAGAAATATTTCTAATTGCTCCAATATTTCTACAAAGTGAAAATTCGTATCTTATACTAAGTTGCATGTTTAAGAGTGGTTTGGGAGGGCAAAGAGTATTTGATCTCAATTAGTTCTGATTGTGTTTGTTTTGTTTGTGAAGTTAATCTAGGTATATTAGATCATGCTCCACTTATTTTTTTGGGTGAGTTGAAGCATCCTTTCCAAGTTTGACTAAATGGTTGGTTGTCTCTGCAAAAGGTGGGTTGATTCCATTGAGTGCTTTTATTTTTCTATTGCATTTCAGTGACATTCAATCACAAACTTTTAAATTGATTTGCACTTACAGTTGATTTGCATTTGACTTTTTAAATTGATTTGCATTGCATTTAGGTGGTTTGAATTAGAATTCAACTAACATTTTATATATAAAGCTGTATTTATATGAAACCCATTTTACTAAATTTAGGCTGTATTCTAATTAAGAATTCAGATAGTTTAAATGTACATTTAAAAAAAAAAATTGTTTTCTTAAATGTTGTTATACAGTATATTTATATATTGGTTGCTGCATCATTATGTCATAGAAGTCTTTCCAATTGAATTTTTGGCAGCCACATCTATTTCCCTAATTTTGAATATCACATGATAACATGTATAAGCTGCAATATCTATAATGTGTGAATGGTGATTGAAGTCTGCAAGGTTTTTTATAGTTATTACAAAGTTAACAAAAAAACTTAGAAAAATTGTTGACATTTGCTTAGAAGTTGTGCAAACATGATTTTTTTGCAAAACTATAATATGGAAATTGGTTCAATTTGGTTTCTATTTGGTTTCTATTTGTTCATGCTGTTTTGTTTGTGTTTTATTAATATTGAAATGGTTTAAAACCAAACAGTAGGCCCTTTTGTTAAAACGGTATTTTAATCATGTGTTTTAATTGTTTTATGGGTATTTTTGTTGGATTTTTTTATAAGATATTTTGGTTGGATTGTTTTAAAGGTTTGGCGGTTAGAATTTGGTTTGCATTTGGGTTAGACTTGGTATTATTTTGTATTGACGCAATAAATAAATAAAATTCAAAATGATTTTTTTTTTTTTTTGGCTGATGAATGGCTTTGTTTATCTGTTAAAGCATAGTGGGTCACCACACGTTCAATTCCATTGCTAGGGACAGCTTAGTGGTTCAACAGTCCTTGGTGGTTAGTCAGCTATTTATTTATTTAATTTTTTTTTTTTTTTGAACTGTCTATATTTGATAGATGATGGTAACTTGGCAAAGAAGTGGTCTACTAAAGAACATCTCTACCCAATCCGCAAGCTTGATTAGTCTAAAGTAAGTATTGATAGTTTATTATTTATTATTATTATTATTATTATTATTATTATTATAATGAGAAAGGGATTACTTTTTATTGTTTGAAATTCCCCTTCTCTACAATCTTTCTCTTGTGCTTTTTTCACCTGCGCGATGTGTGGAAAAATATGAAACACAATGCAATAAAAAAAGTTATCTCTTATTTTATAGTGTGAGAACTATTAGACCAAGTTGTAACCATATATACTTTGTTAATTACTATACAAATACATACGAACCAACTTTTATAGGTATATTTGTCTCCTAAACATAGATCAACATTTTGTTCTTTCTCATAATCAATAAATCATATATCATAAAGTGAAAATATAAAATAAAATAAAATTCAAAAACAATTTTTTTTTTCATCATATGAACATTTGAATAAATCTTTCAATATATAACTCTTCAAATTCATAAACCATATGATTACTTAGATTATATAGTAAAATAAGACCAACCTATCTATCATAACATTGCAGTATTGTCTAGATATAATTATATAAAAGTCATGTTTTGTTGATCTTGTCTCATTAATCTAAAAGTAACATCTATATAGCTAATAAGATCTTTAGAGACTAATATATGACGAAGAATTCTTAGTTATACTACCTTCAGCTTAGTGATATTAAGATATTTTTTATAAGGTGTGTACACATTCAACCAAGAGGAATTAAGCAAAGAATTTTTAATCACTATCAACTATGTTAGTTTGCTCTTTGTTTTTCATGGTTTCTCTTCCAAATGAAGGTGACATTGACAAATTTAAATTACGACAATCATAGAGTAGCTATACAAAGCTATTTAAAAACTATTATTCAAAACTTTGTACAAATAAATTCATTATCTTGTTCCATGTGTTGTACATACTTATGAAATTTAAAAGTTCACTATCCATTAAGGCTTGCATTACAAATACCAATGACTTCATCATAGAAATCAACCTTATTGAGAAGTTTATGTGGTGTAATGCTTAATTTGTCAAAAGTGGGGGCACCTTAGCCATTGTTTCTGTTGTTACTACAACATAAGCTTATTCTGGTTCTATGTAACAAAATTTGTGCAATTTCAAAATCACAAAGAGACTAAAGGGGGGGGGGGGGGGGAACAAAAGATTAATTCAAAAATGTTATATGAATTAAGCATTGCATATATGAAAGATTTAAGCAAATAATGGGACATAAAATGTTATTCAAACTAACACAAACGCTATCCTTCTTTTCTTTTTTTTCATAGGTAGACAGTGGTGGAGGGGGGATGGTGGGGTTTGAAGCACAAATATGGGACACCATAAAGAATGTATTTACCTCTAGGCTATCATTTGCACCCCTAAAAATTAATCTTGAAGGCTAGACAAAAGAATAATTGGAATTCCAAAAAAGAATTAATCACAAGTTCCTCAAGTATCTATACATAAAAACATTAATAGCATAATGATGCTCTAGAGTAAATTATATTTTGTCTTAGTTTTTTTTTTTTTTTTTTAATATTTTCCTTAAAGATGATCAACTAAGCAAATTAAAAAATTACCAAAAAAACTCATATTAAGTAAAATTGTGTAACCAATTCTAAGTCAATTAAGAGTAACAAAAGTCAATATCGTTAAAAAAATTGGGAAGGAAAACAGCAAAATTACTTCACATAGACTAAATGTAAGAATACCAAAAAGAAAGGGGAAAAAAGTTCATTTCTATTTGTGCGTTTTGTTCACCTCAATGGTCATCCTATTGCCGACTTAACTTTGAAAATTTCTGACAAAAACAATCGATGTCTTTTCAAAATGGTGAAAACTAAAGCTTGATTGAAAAATGTGGAGAACAAATAGTATTGAAATAATTTTTTTCGTTGTAAATGATGGGGTGATCGTATCTAGAATGTACATTGGTAGATATATTGCAAAGCTTAAATAAAAAATGATTGATGTGTGAGTGAGAGAGAAATACATTTGTGAAAAATTGAAAAATTGGAAAAGGAAACATTGTAACTATAGATAAACAAAGAGGCACAAAACTCATCTTTGGGTTGTAGATTATGCTTGAAATTTTAATTGTATCCACTAAAAATATAATGAACTATTCAATTTTAATAATTACTTGAAATTAGAAAGAAAAAAAAAATGAAAAGTTGAAATCAATTTGGGTGACTAAATAGTCAAACATTTGTATCTAATATATAGTAATGTTTGCAATTTGAATATTTATTATTAGATATTTAGTTTAATAAGCCCACCTTTTATCCATATCTTTTCAAAGAACACAATCCTTAAACATTCATTCTAAAATTAAGAAATGCAAGTCTTGAAACTTAAATATAATTTAATCCTTCATTAGTTAAAGATTTTATCTTGGTGAATTTTTGCATTGTCAAATACAATTTCTAGAAATTTAAGATTTTTTTAACCAATTTCAAATAATTAGATGAAAAGTTAAGTATATTTTTGAAAAGATATTAACATGAGTAGTTTTCAAAAATAATCATTTGGTTCTTATTTACTTACAATTATTTTGAATTGTAAAGAAAATTTTCAAATTTCAACAATTATTGAGAAATTAATTGTTGAAATTTGCCATATGTCAATCCAAATATGACACATAGCACCTTAGCACCTTATCATCCAAACATAGCTCGCTTACAAAGGATAATGACTAACATAGGACAATCTTAAAGTGAAAATTCAATTAATAAGACTATATATTGCATAGAAATTATTACCAACCATAATCACACAAACGAATGTTACAAAAAAAAAAAAAAAAACGTAGAGGTGAAAAATATATATTATCAAAATTATAGAAATTTGTATAAATCAAAGCAATGATTATTACACATTTATAGAGTTGGAATATGTCCCAACTCCACCACATTCTAAGTCCTCAAACAACAAACAAAGTGTATTGAACACGTTTACTTCAATTTCACTACTTAAAGAAAAAGAAAAAAATCAAAATATCATTTTCTATACAATAACTTACGTAGAAAATGTTTCTCAAAAAAAAAAAAGCAAAAAAGCCAAGATGATCAGAGCACGAATCTCATCATCAAAATCAATTTCTACAGATGAAAATTGATTTGTAATAGTGTTAAATTCATTCAAATATTGTGCTACTGATGCGTTCTCTGCCATCTTCAAATTGAACAATTTCTTCATCAGATGCACCTTATTGTTTGCTGACGGCTTTTCATACATACCAGACAAAACTTTCATCAGATCGGTTGTGGTCTTCTCCTTTACAACATTGTGTGCAACAGACTTAGACAAAGTTAACCTAATAACTCCCAGTACCTGTTTGTCAAGAAGAGCCCATTCCTCAGCCTTCATAGTCTCAAGTTTTGTCCCCAAAAGAGGTAGATGCAATTTCCTCCCATAAAGATAATCTTCAATCTGCATCCTCCAATACGCGAAGTCTGTGCCATCAAAATTTTCTATTCCAGATGCCTTTCCTGCTTCCTTTGCCATTACTCCCACTCAAACCTAACCCTAGGCTCTGATACCAATTGTAGGGAATTAACTCGAAATTCTCAACTTGTGAGAAACAAAAAAAATAGAGAAAACACACGCTAAAGAAAAACAATCACACGCACAAGACAATATTTACGTGGTTCGGCAATTTGCCTACATCCACGGAGTTGCAGAGATTTCACTATTATCAAGGAAAAAATACAAAGTGCAGCTACAGTGTTTTCAGTCTCTCAAGAACGACAACAACAACAACAACAAAACCCTAATCACCAAAATCGGTTTCTATATCCTGTGCACAGGATTCACAATGGGTTACAAAACGAGCCAAAAATTTTTCTCCGGCTATATCCTGTGCACAGGATTCAGAAAATCTCTCATTAAAAACTACGCAACATTATTCAGGTCGAGTCGAGTAGTCAAACCGAATCAAACAAAACTAGGCTCCACAAAGCCCAACACCATGTCTTGCCAACATCCTCATATAAGTCCTTCCTTCCAAGAAACCTGTCCAAATCATCCATGAGCATCTCCTTCTACTTTGGGTCCATTGCCAACTTCTCAAACGTAATTGGATGTTTAAGAACAGCATAAATCCAATGTCCATCTCGATCATGAGGGACGGAACCACGAAAGCCATTATCACGGGTATAAAGCTTTACCACGTTGTAGTCGTTTTGAATTCTCTCATAACGTTCTACTATATCAGGTAAATAAGACTCTAGCACTTCTTTTTCGAATCCCTTATCAAAGGAAAGCTCCAAATATCTGTCAGTATTACGGTGAACGGCCTCTTTTACAGCATGTAACTTCCATTTGAGTGTAATTCCAATAAATTTATCAATAACCTCTTCATTCTCGACGATATCAATGGTTGATTCATTTTGCCCATCTTCTTTGTTTACCTTGAAACGTTTTGGTTTTGTTGAATTAGAAATCAGGGTACGTAGGTGGGCTCTAGCAGCTTCATAGATTTGGTTGCTAATTTTGAGATTACCTTTCTCTTCAATGACGACAGTGACTTGAGGCGTAGAGAGTCTAGAGAGCCATTTTTCATACAGGGAGACGAGATAATTGCTGACTGCAGAAGGTATGTGTTCTTTTACAATGGGACTTAGTACAATCACGACAGCAGCTGTGAAAAATGGTGCCAATGATGTAAGCATCTCCCTGTAAGTAAACATGGTTTGAGGGTATGGTTGTTCTTTCAAATCCTGTAAAAATGTGAAGAATGTGGTCAGTGATACAACCTTTTTATGGCTTGACGGCTGCAATACAGGAGTTTAGACACGAAGTATTTCTTGGTTTTGTTTATGCAATCTGTTTAATATTATGAAAGTTTTGAGATACTTCACAAAGAGGACATCTGCCATAAATTTTTTGTGATAAATCTCCATCTGTGTTAATGAAATTTAAATATAACTTGAAGCAAAAAATTAATAATAGAAATCACAAGCACTAAGAAAATTAATCACACAAGAACACATTACGTGGAAATCCTTGTAATATAGAGGGACTAGAATAAAATAGAGAATGCAATGCTCAGTTTATGTCCAAAAATTAATTTCACAATAAAATTTGAAAAACACAATAATACCTTTCTAGATACCCAGTAAAACCAATATCGCAACAAGATCTCCGCTCTAAACAAGGCAATTTTTTTTTCCCCACTTCACACAGCTTGCACTCTCTGCATGTTTATCTCTATTTACATGCCATTTTATAGGCCCAGCTGCGTCACTATTCCTGAGCGTGTGAGAGATTAACTGAGTGTGAACGCTGAGGAGGTGAAAGGTAAATTGAGAAACTTTATAGGCACGTTTACTAAACTGTAATGATAATTACATAGGAATAGGAATATGTATTATAAGGAATACAAGATGTTGTAATGTAATACTTATTACAATTCATTTATTTGATGACAACACAACATAAAACCTTGAAGACAATATAATGAGAACATTTTAAATCAAACTTAAGATATATTTTAGGAAATATCTTACTCATATAATTATATATCTTAAAAAGTAATATTTTTTAAATTTGAAAGAGAGATTAGTTATTTTTTATGATTTTTTATTTTCATAATTGTTATGTGCATATAAAAAGTTTGTTTATTTGGAAATATATATATATTAATTTTAGAAATTAATACACCTACTAAGGAATAGCTATTACAACCCTTTTAGAGATGAATAACTATTCCTCATTTTAAATAATAGATATTCATAAGAAATGACTATTCTCTTTAATAAAAATAAAACTAAACTACTAAATAGCTAAATCATATAAATAACTATTATATTACATAGCCTATTACAGTCTACCAAACTTGTCCTATGAGTGTGAAAATGATAAGTGAAAGGAAATGCATGGTTGAGAGCAAAAAAAATGAGATAAAAAAATATCTAACCGGAATGACGCGGTTTCGTATTGATTCCATCTAGTTTTACATAGATAAGGAAATGAAAAGTATCTCTTGTGTCTGGTTGGATTTACCCGTTAACACAACCCTTCTTTTATCTTTAAATATTTATGTAGCAACATCAACATGTATTGTTTACTATATTGATATAGACAATGCCGGCTCTACAGGGTAAGCAATTAATGCAGTCGCCTAAGGTCCCAAGTAGAAAAAAATCCCCAAATTTTAATTTAATTAAGCTAAAATACTAGCCATTATGTAAAATATTATTTTTTTATCAAGTAGGAATGTTACGTTAACAACATTTTTCACAATATTTTTACAACAAATTTTAAGTAGTAGGTTATTAGAGACTATTACTTGTTGATAACAAAATATATAATTTCAGTAGTGAGTTCAATTTAGAACTAGTAACAACTTAACAATTAGGATTTGTTGTGAAAAATATTGTGAATGTAGTACATCTAAAAAAAAGCAATACAAAAAAAAAATTTACAACGTTTTCTACAATAATTGAGTTGACAAACTTTTATTAGTTTTTACCTAGGTTCACCACTAATATTACTCTTTTACTTACCACTATCGATCTATCATATCAACAGGTGTGAAAGTTTTGTCAATTTTTTGTATCTACAGACTTTCTAAAAAAATCTACATTATTCAAGTTAATTAGTAATAATTTTGCATCTAAAACAAGATAGTAGAATTTAAGTAATATTTTTTTTTTAAAGTCATTTAAATATATAAAAGGCCTCAGTTTCAATTTTCGCCTTAGGCCCCCAAATGCATCAAGCCGCCTCTGGATATAGATGAGCTACTGGTGCGTGTCTTTTAAGTGTTTTGTTTGCTGCAAATTGCGCAATGAGAATGCTAACATACACAAAAATAGTAGTGTGTTTGAAAGAAAATACTACTCTTGTCTCTTTCAATTTTTTTCTTCTACTTCTATTTCTTCAAGATTATCCCCAATGCAACCACTACAACAAATCTGACTTTTTTCAAGGGTCAAAACCCTTAAAAAAAAGTATTAAAAAACCTTGAAAAAAATTATTTTAAGAGACCAATTGACCCTTGATAACCTTCGAAACATATACCGTCAAAAAGGAAATTTTGAAGGCTTTCGTGGCCCTCAAAACAATTGCTCTAAACCAATAATTCACTTTATAAATAAACCCAATTCACGCTGTGGATGAACCCAACCAAAACAAATAAACCCCCCTAGTTTCATCCCCTTTCAACTAACCTCCACTATCAGTAATCTCCCTCTCAATTTCCACAACCCAAAGCTGGGACCCATGAACCAAACATTCCCATAATCCCATGGCAACACCCAATCACAAACCGAGCAAACCTATAACCAAAAGCTCCAAAACCCAGTCTACGTCATTTAAGCCAAGGCCTCTAGATTTCCTTTTCATATGAACTTAGACTTCATTTTTTTTCCCTCTTTTTCTTTCCACTCACCAAAAATATCCCCCTACAGCACATAACTAGCTCTGCCATACCCAACCAACCTCACCCTCAGTCAACCAACAGCAACAATCACACACACCACACATTAAACACAAAAACTGCACACACATACAGTGCAAATGATGAAACTTGTGGTCATAGACATGAAAACTGAAAAATACAAGAAGCTTACTAAATTTCTCTAATATATAGGCCTCTGATGTAACTAATATTGAATATAGCAATTCAGAGCAGATTCCTCGTCTGTTTCAAATTTCAATTAGCATAACACAACCATTAAATTTCTCGATCTTAAATCTCTAAGATCTAGCAAAAAATTAAATGAGAAATAATTTCCATTTGGTTGAACCAAATTTTTCATGGAGTACTCGAAACAGAGTATGAAGTAACGAAAAATAATTCTATGGATTTTCTAAAAGAAAATAGATTCTAAAGCGAATGATCAATTAGAAATTGAAATAGGGAAATTGATGATGAGCTCAGTTTTCTGAGAAATGTGAAACGAAAATCATGGGGAAATTGATGAAAAAGTGTGGGTAAACCAAAAAAACAAAAAAATCAAAGACGAAATTAGGGTTTGTGATTTGTACCTAATTGGAGCTGAGAAACACAATGCCAAGAGAGATGAAGAGTCACAAAACCGAGATCAACTCATACCTAATCTGAGCTGTGCGATTACATACCTAATCGATGATTGTTGAACTCTATGAGATCTCCATGATCGTCGAGCTCTATGAGATTTCCATGCGCTTTGTGAGATTTCTATGCTTTCTCAATTTCAGGCTTTTAGCGAAAGAGTGATAAGAGCTCTATGCATTTGTTAGTTACGTTCTGGGTTATATTTTTAAATTTTGTTGTGGGCCTTTTTTAAGTGATGAAAATTTTGTTGTGGGCTTTTTTCAAGGGCTGAAAAATTTGTAATATTTTATGAAGGGTTGTGGGCTAAAAAAACTGGCGTGTTTTTTTTTTTTTTTTTTTTTTTTTCACATTTATTTAAAGGGTGTTTTAACTTATTTTGACAGACCAAATAACCTTTGAAATAAAGTATGCCGCATTTGTATTTATAGATTGCATCGACAGATTTTAGTAAACCCTCAGGTTGAAATAACTAAAGTTTGTTGTAGTGAACCTCATATGACTTTTGTCTCTTTCATTTTGGACAAATTTGTCCCTATGCAACGTTCTGTTTTTTTTCTTTTGCCTTTTGTCTCTTTCGTGTTTTTTTCTTCTACCTCTGTTTCTTCAAGATTGTCCGGTGTGCAACCCCGTATGGTTTTTTGTCTCTTTCATTTTGGAAAAAATTGTCCCCTGGGCAATGGTCTTTTCTTCTTTTTTTCTTTTTTTTCCTGTTCATCTACTTTATTATTATTATTTTTGGTTATTTTTATCCTTTTATTTTCTCTTATTTGTTTTGGTTTCTTTCACTTCTATTATTTTAATAGCCACATCAATATTTAGTGTGTCAACTATGCACTAACATGTAGGTGATTTTCAGTACTGAGATGATGATAAGAACTATGTTGAAAACAATTTGAAAAAAATATAAGGACCAAAAATAGGGACTAAAAAAGAAGAAGGGGCGAAATGGAAACTCACCAAAAATGTTAGGACTAAAAAAGTATTTTCTCCTTATTTATTATTACAAGTTACAACACACGTTATATCCAATTTTTTATTTTTTGTTTCTAATCTATATCTATTAACTATATAAAAAGAGTCAATGCCTCTAACTATACAGCTTTTGTTTTGTTCAACTTTTGTGTTTTGTAACAAGACAAAAAGGTGAGTTTAGGTGAGAAAGAAAATTTTTTAATATTAAAAATGTTATGTTTACAATATTTTCACAATAAATTCTAAGTGACAAGTTATTATTGATTATTATAGGTGGGAAAAAAATAATTTCAGTGGTGGGTTCACATAAGAATCATAACTTACCATTGAAGATTTGTTGTAAAAATATTGTAAAAACGCGGTAGACACAACACTTATTATTTAATACTATTACTTAAAAGCCTTAAAATAAAGAGAAATCAAGTTTAAAAGACCAAAAAAAAAAAAAAAAAAAAAAAAAAAAAAAAAACCCGGTAAAAGAAGGGGGGATATCCCTTCTTGGTTTAGTGATTAGTCAATTGCTTAGCTGAAACTCACCATTTCGGCTAGCCTTTTTTTTTTCCTTTTTTTTTTTATTTTTTGTATTCTAATATATCATACTAGCCTCATTACATGCACTTTGCATGTGCGATGGGGCTCTTTTTTTATTTATTTTGTCTAGAGTACGTGAGATTAGGAATTAAGGAAACCGGAAATTCAAAAACAAAAAACAAAAAAAAATTAAATAAAAGAACTTGGTGAGTCGATAAATTAAAAAAAAAAAAAAAAAGTTGGAACGTGGTCTTGAGAGAAATATCAAAGTGGACTGAGAATTTTTTTTTTTTTTTTTTAATTTTAATTTTTGGATAAGTTTGTTTTGAAGACATGGACTAGTAGGAGAGTGTCCTATTTTTTATGCATTTTACGTGGAGTTGGAGATATATTTTTACCGGATTTCCCTCAAGTTTTGTCCTCATTAAACGTAGGGTCTAGGGCTATTTTTGAACCACATAAAAGTTTAATCTAAAAAAGAGAATCCTATTATAAATAGTATAGATGTACTAACATTGGTTTGAGCTCGCTTTAAAAAATATATATTTATATGTGTTGACACATTATTTTGGTTTAGGAATAGTTATATTGACACAACAAATTGTCACCATATTTTCATAATTATTGATTTGTTAGTTCTTTATAGGTCAAAATAAAATAAAATAATCAAATTTTATTGTGAAAATATTGTGATTTTTTGTTGTGTTACAATATTTCACAATTACTGAGGTCTCAATTTCTTATAAGTTAAAATAAAACAATAAAATATTAGACCAAAACTGATGTAGGACGGAATCTACAATTTAATTTTTGTAATTATTTAATTTTGATATTTTATGTAAAAAAAAAAAAAAAAACGTTATTTTAGGTTTAGGTGATTTATTTCCTTATTTTTAGGTGCTTTTAATGTTTTTTAGATCAAATTTGGTTCCCATTATGGTTAGGTATTAATTATGAATTATTTTAGAATATATTTTCTTGTAAATAAGCCACTAAGTCTTTAAACATTTTTCAGTATTATTGATATTAATAAAAATTCAAACTATTGTCTATTCTCTCTCTGGTGGATTCCAAAACCCTTTCTTCTTGTGGAATCAAAGACCCCTGTGGATTCAAGGTTATTTTCGGAAGCAAACATGTTTTTTATTTTTTTTCTAGAAGTAGACATGTTCTACTTCTTAATGCTTATGTATCCTGCATCAATTGGTATCAGAGCCTTGACTTATCCTGGTCTAGTGGCTAATGAATGTGACGGTAACAATTCTGATGACAGAAAACTTAGCAAGTATTACATGACGTACAGCTAGCACTCACAAATATCTTTGCCAGGATGTCGTCATTGAATCATGGAAACAACAGAGATAACTATCGGGGAGACATAACTCACTGGCAACTCAACGGTAAGCAAATTTCATATAAGCCTTACAGAAGAATTACAAGTTATAATGATTATTTTTATAAAGTAGATTTTCTCGATTGGTTACTTGATCTATAGGATTTATTTGACTATGAGAATATTTGTGATGAGGGAAAAGTTAAACTTGCTTTGTATAAACTTAGGAAGTATGCCTTACGTTGGTGAGAACAAATACAAATTGATATAATCCAACAATGTAAAGACAAAATTCGTTCATGGCCAAGAATGAAAAAGATGCTTGCTATGAAATATTATCCTTAGGATTGTGATGAACTTTTTTCGTATACAAAACAAGATTATCATTGGCCAAAAAGTTCACACTTGAATTATTTTGAAGAACCATATATTCCACCATTAAGAGAAGAACTGTATGTTGAACAACATATTTTTCATGAAGAAAATATAGAAATTTCTAAGGAAATTAATGAAGACATTGTTATAGAAGAAGAATCTAAAATTAAGATTGTGTAGGAGATTAATAATGACCCTATTATAGAGAAAGATATTGAAGTCGAGATGATAGAAACAATTGAAGAAGAAATTGAAGATGAAAGTTTCAAGGATTTCAATGAAATCAAATCATATGATTGTCAATCTCAAGATCCTTTTATTTTGATGGTAAGTGATACACCGAAGTTTATTGATTTTATTGGGGTTGATAGATTTGATTCAATTGTCAGTTCTTAGTTGGTAAATCTCTACAATTACATGAAGACCAAAGAAAAAGAAAGTTAATTTTATTTGTTTATCCCATTAATGAGTTGCAAGTATAGAAAGAAGATCAAGGGGCTCAAGCATTCACAGTATTTGTTTATTTGGGGCGGAAGATTTCAGGTTTCAAAGATAGACTCGAGGACAAGTTTATTTCAAGTGGAAGCGTCTGATGTATGATAGAATCTACAATTCAATTTTTGTAATTATTTAATTTTGATATTTTTACGTTAAAAAAAAAATTTATTTTAGGTTTAGGTGATTTATTTCCTTGTTTTTAGGTGTTTTTAATGGTTTCTAGGTCAAATTTGGTTTCCGCTATGATTAGGTATTAATTAGGAGTTATTTTAGAATAATTTTCTTGTTTGTCAAGTTTTACAAAGCTCCTAAATAGGCCTTTAAGGCTGTAAAAGTTTTTCAGTATTATTGATATTAATAAAAATTCAGACTTTTGTCTATTGTCTCTCTGGTGGATTTCAGAACCCTTTCTCCTTGTAGATTCAAGGAACTTTCGTAGATTCAAGATTATTTTCAAAAGAAAACATGCTTTGTTTCTTGTTTTCTAGAAATAAACGTATTCTGCTTCTCGAAACTTCTGCATCCTGCATCAAAAACCCACCACAACTGAAAATAAATATTGTGATTAGGTAATTTTGTATATGTCACAATATTTTCATAACTACTGAGGTGTAAGTTCCTTATAATTCAAAATAAAAATAAAATAAAATATTAGATCAATTGCAACCACAAATAAAAATAAATGTATTGTGAAATTGTTGTGACATTTTGTTGTATTCTTAGACTTCTTTTTTGGCTTAGTCAATTTTGGTGAGCCAAAATTCACTATTTCATGCACAATTTTCCTTAACTGTGTTTTTTTTTTTTGGGTATTGTTTTGTTTTGTGTCTTTTATTACTTTTTTTATGCACCACTTCAAGTTATATATATATATATATATATATATATTTATATTGTTTTATGCACTCAAAAACTTGGGAAAAATTCCATTTCTCCCCATTATGGAAGAATGTTTGTCACAAATACTACCACCATAAAAAAAATATTTTGTATTTTCAATGTACATAAGCCGTCACAAGTGCTAATAGTTCCAACGGTTTTTCTTCGGTCGTCGTAAATAATACTTCATTAGCGGCGAACATTTTTATGCCATTGTAAAAAGTAAGGCAGGAACACTTCCCTCCAAAAAAAATCATATTTTCGATAAAAAATAATAGGCCTTTTCGGCAAACTCATTTCGCCGTCACAAATGTTTTAATATTTGACAAGTAATTGTCGATGAAAGACACTTGCCATTGAAAAAGCTAGTTTTTCCAATAGCTTTTTGTAGTCGTCGAAAAAGTTTCATCACAAATAGCAATCTTTTTTATAGATATCAGGTCGAGCTTGATTGTCCTCAAAGAAAAATTTGTTACGTGCATTCCATATGGCCCATGCAAGCACTACCCAAAGCTCCATTTCCTCAATAGGTAGCCTCTCCAGTATACTTCGTGTCAACGGGAAAAAATCTGAGGCATGGGCATTGCTTTTCTAAATCTTTCCTCTGACCAAGGCCCACACATTACGAGCTAAAGGGCAATCCCACAGAATATGGCAAACAGTTTCTCTTTGTTGGCAACACATAGCACAAAGAGGCTCCACTTGCTCCTTCTTCTAGCATATGTTGTCCCGGGTTGGCAAGAGATTAGAGCATGCCCTCCACAAAAAGTTCCTTAGCTTTGGAGGAATGTTGAGTGACCACACCGCCTTCCAAACCCTTAGTGGCAGCACCAAGTGTAGTTCAAGGTGGTCACATGACCGCCTTGACTTGATTTTTTTTTTTTTTAATATACCATAAAAAAAATTGAATTTTAAATATGGGTTGTTGACCACCCTAAAAAAAAAAGCTTGACCATCCTAAAAAAATTTGAACACCTTAAATTAGGGGTGTCCAGACCCGACCCACACACACCCGCCGGACCGACCAAACCGCCTGATCTCCACCCGATTTCATCCCGAACCGACGCTTCTGTCAATCGGTTACGGGTTTCCGTGCCCAAGACCTGACTCCAGCGGGTCGAGTGGCAGTTTTCTTCTCCAAAACCCGAGCCACCCGACCCGACTAATGTTATATACAAATTCGGCCAACTTTGGCAAGATCAAGTTTATATTCAAGGAGATCTGGCGAGATCTCGACCGTATTTGGTAAGATCGAGCTTAGATTCGAGGAGATCCGGCAATATCAAGCTTCGATTCGAGGAGATCTGGCCTGGCCAAATCCCAGCAATTTTTAGCTAAAAAATGTAGAATCTGGCGAGAAAATGCAAAATCCAGCGAATATTTCCAGAATCCGGTGTGTTTATCCAAAATCCGGCAAATTTTCCAGATTCTAGCGACGCTTTTTTTTCTTTCCAAATTTCAATGCTTTCTTTATTCCAGCAACCGACCCGGCCCGACCAACCCTCACCCTCACCTGAAACCGACTCGACCGATTTTTCCAGCGGGTCGAGTCCGGGTTCCTCCGCCCTCCACCCAACGCTGGAGGGTCAAGTCCGGGTTGGGTCCAAAACCGACTCGGCCCAACCCATGGACAGCCCTACCTTAAATAACAATTTGAGCCCATTAAAAATTAAATTAAAATTTTCCAAAATTTTGGTTGGTTGATTATTGAACCAAAAAATTGCAAGAAATGTTATGTTCATAACATTTTCACAAAATTTTCGCAATAAATCCTAAGTAGCAAGTTGTTACTAGTGGACAAAAAAATAATTTCGGTGGTATGTTCAAATTAGAACTAGTAAAAACTTACCACCTAGGTTTTGTTGTGTATATATTGCAAAAATGTTGTGGATGTAGCATTTTCAAAAATGTCCCAAACAAACAAATTAGCCTAAAAGCCCAAATCTAACATTTAAATTGTGTTTTCAAAGGGCATATTTTAAAATCAGTATTTAAAAAAAAATGCACACTTTTCAAATAACTAGTCTGTTAGTGCTTGCTTTAGTCTTTAGCCAAATTTTTTGGATTTATGTAATACATTTTTTAAAAAAGGTAATGTATTTTGTTTATATTGTTACCTATTTAGGAAAAATGTTGGTAATTGAAAGGGAGATCAGTAGTTTAATGATTGCTTAATTGTGTATATTGAAAAAGATATAGTTGATAACATTGATAGTGAACTATCATATCATACAACGATTTCAAAATATAAAAACTTGTAAAGGAAATTTTAAAACTTTATGTATTTGCGCATTTTTTTGTGTGATTAATATATTCAAGTTCTATTATTATTATTATTATTATTATTATGACCACCCTGAAAAAAATTACTGGAGCCGCCACTAAAACCCTCCCATCCACACTTGCCTCAGAGTAGTCACCAGTTGGAGGGTAAAGTAGTCTCTACACCACATTTATTTCTATATATTAAAAGGTTTAGAAATTTAGTTATGGCTTCAAAAAATATCAAAAAGGCCCCTAATTTAATTTGATAATCATTATTCCTAAAAAATAAAAAATAGGGTTAAAATTGTAATTCAACAAAATTCAACAAAAAAAAAAAAAAAAAAACTACCTAAGTAACTTTTTTCCTAAAAATTAGCACACACATTCTATTTAAATATATCTCACACACGTTTGACATATTTTTTCCTAAAAACTAGTACACACTAAACCCAATCGTTTACTCCTTTTCAAATCTTAAATTTTAGCTTACTAAAAATCTCTTCCTATGTAACCTCACTAACAATATACAAATTCAAATTGAAAAATTATAGTAAACTAGGAAAAAAAAAAAAAAAAAGAAGAGTCTTATCGCACTTACGGAGTACGTGTGATAAGGCTAGTATATATAATTCTTTTAGCCATGAATAAACATGGTTGAATAAACTGGCGGCTCCACATTACAGCCAAGGTGGTCACAGAACCACTTTGACATGAAAAAAAAAAATTTATTATTATTCTATATAAAATTTTAAAATTTTATGATTTTTTTACCCTTAAAAAAATGTGTGATCACCCTAAATTCTTTTAAGCCCAATATAATTAAACCTTGGACAATATTTAGCAACAAATTAACTTGGTAGTAGACTAAGTTAATTAGATATGAATTTTGACAAATCCATAATTACACTACAAAAAAAGCTGCCTACAGAAGCGTTTTTTTAGTGGCATTAGCAGAAAACGATGCTATAGGCATATCTATAGCTGCATTTGTCAAACACTGGCCTATAGCAACGTTTTCAAGGGCCTATTGGAGCGTTTTACAAATGCTGCTATAGGCTATAGCCAGTGTTTACAGAACACTACTATAGCCAAGCAAAAAAAAAAAAAAAAAAAACCACAACGTTAAAAAAAGAGTCCACCAAAAAAAAAAAAAAAATTTATGTCCTCCATCTAATGTAGTGATAGATTACTTTTTTTTTTTCCTTATATCCTCCATGCTTGCAAAAATTCAAAAAGATCAAAGATCAATAGCTTATGTCATCAATCAAATATTTAAATTTTGAGTTTTTGTAGTCTAAAGTTATACGTAAAAAAATAAGTTTATGGATCAAATCGTAAATAACATCCAATTGACATGAAATTTGACATGTATTTTAAGAACATAAAGAATATACAATTCAATTGTTAGATTTTCAAAATATGTAGTCATGTTAATTTGTTTAGTGAAAATTGTAGTCTTAGGCTATAACTAAGTTTGTAGTCAAATTTTGTTCTCAAACATTGTTCCTCTTAACAATATATTGAGCCCTTACAAACAAAAAGAAAAATCCAAGAAAAATTTTATTTAACTAAAATTTTGAAAAAGATATAGCTTGCAGCATTGATAATAAGATTATCATGCAACAATTTCAAAATAAAAAATTTCGTAGAAGGAAATTTTAAGACTATATGTATTTTAGTTTTTTTTTTTTTTGTCAAAATATAAATTTATCTTTTTATTAGATATTGTTTAGTTTAAGTTTCTTCACGACCACCCTGAGAAAATTCCTAGAGCCACCATTGGTTGAGTGTTAGGTTTTTTTACAATAAAAGACTATAAGAGTCAACTGACTTCATAAGTACAACTGATTTGAACTCACTCTTTCTTATTTATTGAAAAATTTACCATGGATTGTTTCTTTGGTAAATAATCTGCCATGTATTATTGAAAAATGAAACTTGCGATGAAAGTGAAGACAAAATAATTAAGTATTAATAATGAATTTCACATTGTCAATTACCGTGTCTAATTCATCACTAAAAGTAAGTGTAAATGAAAAAATTAGAGTACATCGTAATGAATTTCATATATATATATATATATATATATATATATAGTAAAAATTAAAATATACTTAAACAGGAAGATCCTATGAAGCTTCACTATTCATTAAGATTGGCTTTGGGCCCCGCTCTCTAAAAGAACAATACATTTCAAAACATGAAGTAGGAGAGAGTAGAGAAGGGATTTCATAATTGGCGGGGTTTTAAATAAGACGATTTTTTTTCATTTTTTTTATTTATTTATTTTTTTTTTTTCTATTCTCGACCGAATCTATAGCCTTCATTAGCATATTCATTTTTTGTGGTTTCCCTAATCAAACTAAAAATTACCTATGAACCATGGACAGATGGCGAGTGTTTGATCAAATTGATTGGAGGTTCAGGCATAACAATCGAATTAGCAAAAGCAATGTCTCCTTGCATAATATGGATTCTAAACATTCATGATCTAGATGTGTATAAGTCAAATTACTTCATTAAAAAGGTTCCGCAAAATCATTATATTTCATTATGACAAATCTTTTTTTTTTATTTAAACCACTTCATTTTTTTTATTGGATGCAGATTTTGACAAATCTATTATTTGATTCCATTATCTTTATATATTTTTCATACTTGCAAAATTTCAAAACAATCAAATATCAATAATTATATCATCAATCAAATATTTCAACTAAAGTCTTTATAATTTAAAACTATATATAAAAAATGGGAAGCATCGGGAGAATTGTAAACTGAAGAGAAGCCTTACCCATTGTTGTGAGTCTAAGTGGGTTATATATATACATATGAGAAAGGTCGGCTTAGAACTAATGGTGTGATTACAAATAAATGTTTGATTCTTCTATAAATGGGTAATTGCAAGCCCATATTGATTTCTTTCTGTTTGGATGAATAGCTTACATTTTATATTTCTCTTGCCTTGCCTTGTATTGTTAAGGAATTGGTGTGGGCTTAGGCTCAATTGTTTATACTTTTAGCCTATTATATGATTTGGTTGGTGCCGCTTCGGTTTTTTTATTTTATCTTTTATTCCTTTTGATTATAATCATTCTGAAGCATATTCGTCCAATTTTAAACATATATATATGTATATATTCATCACGAAAACGAACTACATGCTAATGAGAAGAAAATTAATTTATACATAACGATACCCACTCAAAGTTGATATCCATAAATCCATCACAGGCTTATTTCAAGAAAATATAAAGGGGTAAGGCACAAAGACAAAATCTCAAGTGATACCCATGTTCTTAAAAAGAAAAGAAAAAAAAAATTGATACCCATGATATAGATGCATGGATGTGTTCATTTAATCATGACAATTAACATACTAATATAAGCTTGAAAATAATTCTAGCTTTATTATGCATGTCTATAAATATTCATAATCACACATGCATGGTATTCATTATAGCAACTTGAAGCATAAGAACTTTGAAATAAAAAGGGATTTAGAAAGGGGAAGCTTGGATTTGATGAAGGATTATTTTATTTGAAAAGTTTCTAGAATGATTGGGAGGGTATTTGGGTATTTTAATGGTGTTTTTGTTTCTTATTTTTTAGTAGAAGAGGTTATGAATTTATAAAAAATAAGAATAATAAATTTGCTCATACATACTATGAGCATCAGGGTTTTTTCTCCAAAAAAAAAAAAAAAGCATCAGGGTCAAAGCAAATAGTATGCGTTAGCACGTGCTTTGGTTCCCAATTTGGTGCATCCTATTTCGAAAATTGTCCCCCTTTTTGTATATATAGTTTTTAGGTAACAATTTTGTGTACTTGGTTGAAGGCGATCATGAACTCTTTTTTGCTTATTCTTGATATCATTAGAAAGCTTGTATTACATACTTTTTAAAGGTACCAACTTTGTGCTTTGTGCTATGATCAAAAAGTTATTCAATTGAGAATTAGGGTAGTTCAAATGTGAAATTTTTAACATTGATTTTTTTGTCATCCTTGGGGCAATATTTTCTAACAATCTGGGGAACATCAAGCAGAGCTTTATTTAATTATTTAATTATTTTTTTTTTTTTAAAAAGCGTAGAGAAACATGCCTAATTTACTTAGTACCAACTTTTTGGATCACCCATGAGTAATTTGTGACAAATTTATGTACAAAGTGGGCACCTCAAACTTATTTTGAACCATTCTCTATGAGTTTTTGATAGGCCAAGAACGTATTGACCTCTTATGATGAATTAACCAATTAATTAGCCAAGTTAATTAATTAATCCGATTAACATGCAATACACGTGGTAGCACAAACAAAGCACCAACTAAATTAATATGCAGCGGAAAAAAAAAGTTGACATAGTGATTTGTTTACAAATGGGGAAAACCTCCAAAGCAAAAATCTCATCAGGTGATTTTAAGGTCACTACTCCCGAGAATTCATTATTATCACAACAAGCAATTACAAGTAAAGGAATCTCAGTACTTTATACCAACCTACAGTTGAATCCTTACCCCAATACCCAATTGGACTTGTTCTGTAGTGACAATCTCTCCTTTCAATGCACGGCTCCCAGTACGTGACTATCCAATCGATGCACGGATCCCAGTACGTGACTAACCACCAACTTGAGAAGGATGTTGGTTGCAAAGTTCTTCAGTTCATCAACACGATGAAGATCACGAAACTCCTTGGTTACAAAACCCTACGGCATACAGACGCAACAGCTTCTTCAAGAGAAAGATAAACTAAGGCAAATTGTCTCTGGTCACAATATGCTTGTGAAAAACCTTTACATCAAGTTGCACTTACTTGCATCATCTGTGACGGCCCTTAAAACAATCCTTATATATGTTTAGGGTTGTGAAAAAAGAAAACCTAAACAACTATACACAGATTTGTGTGAAATCAAATCTGAAAAACTGATTTTTGTAAATCTCGATAGATAAGTTATCTATCGAACAACTGTCGAGCATCGGGTTGAAGATCCCTTTTAAACCTCGATAGATGCTATCTGTTAAGCTAGCTGTCGAGCTTTAAAATGCAGCATTTCTTCACTTGATTCTTAGACAAATTTGCATGACTTTAACACTTAGACTTGAACTCTTATTCCTTAAAGTATTAAACACATCCTAAATCTACCCAATTACAAGTAAAGTGCATTTTGTCAAAGGATTAGCCAATTCTAGATGACATATGTTCCTAACATGATTCATATATGTCCTAACAGTTTCACATGATTCTTTCCACTTATGTAAACTTATTTTTTGGCATTTTGACCCTTGTTTAGCTCAAATGAAGAGTTGTTAGAAAACTTATGATGCCCATTTACTAGCTCCTTATATCATATCACCCCATTTTGATCCCCAAGATATTTCGAAAGTTTCCAATAATTAACATTTTTTTATATTTTGTAACTATATCCAAGCTAACTTCATTAAAGAATTAAAATCGCAACCCAATATCAAATTAACGGAAACAAATAATAGAGAAACAAAATGAAGCATACATTTTATTATTGGCCATCAATAATGCTTTTATAGTAACCAAAACAAATGTATAAACTTGTGTTTTGAAGAAAAATATATATCTTATTATTCTTTGTTGTTTGCTCTTTTTAATTATCAATAATTTGGAAGAATATGCAACTCTACCACAAAAGATAAATTTGTGCATGTATTTTTTTTTTACAATTTAAAATGAAGTATATATTACTAAAATTGATGTTTTTCTTAAGAAGTATGGTGAATATAGTCTCAATGAATTAATTTTTTAAAATGAAAAAAAAAAATATAACGAGTATATATTAAGTAATTAGAAATAAATATTTTTGATAATTATAATATTTAAATACTTGACTTCTCAAGTTAATTATTTTAGTAAATCAAAAAACTACAAGCTTTATTTCACTATTACAACCACATTAGGTAGAAAAATAAATAAGTTTATTTTTTAAGAATTATCAACCAATAATATTTCAATATAGCAAAAATAAATGTATAAACATATGTTTAAGTGCACTCATTCATCATCACTCTTAGAAAATATCTTTGCACATATGGTAGCATGCGCAACTTCCAGGGAGGTTTGGGTAGCTCTAAACGCATATTCACTTTGCAATCCAGGACTCAAACAATGGAATTTCATTATTAACTTCCACCATGAAAAAGGTAGCTAATCTATTGCTAATTATTTCTCAAGCTCACAATTCTTGTGGACACATTGGTTACTATTGATTAGCCAATTAATGATTTGAACTCAACTCTTTTCTCTTGGCCAACTTTGGATCAAACCATTACTCTTACATCCCTTCAATCACTAACATAGTTGATTCTCTCTCATCTAAGGATTTGTATGACCATCTTTTAGCTTATGACTTTTGTCTTTAGCAAATTTCAAATGATCTTTTTCTTCTAAGTACAAACATTGTACAAGTAATCTTTCTCTTCTAAGTACCAAAGGAATCTCTTTTCATGGTATTTATGGTGGTCACAATCAAATTCACGATAGTTGCTTTCGTACTTTATACACCTGGAATTATAACAGTTCTTGCAATTGTTAGTTCTTGCAATTGTCACCACCATCTCAAATTGGGCAGCAAATTAGGTTTTTGTTATCACCTTGTTTTGATCACCTTAATTTTTTTTTTTTTTTTTCTTTATTAGATAGCTAAAATTGCAAACCTTTATAAACACATAATGTAAGGAAAAAAAAAGTGTACACTTTTATAATTATCCACCGATAATATTTTTAGTGTATAGGCAAAACAAATGCAAAAAATTGTATTTTGAAGACAAATATTTATCTTATTATTTTTTATATCGATTTTACTTGCTCTTTTTAAGTATTATTACTTTAGAAGCACAAAGCAACTTTAGAGCAACAAATTAATTTGTGTTTGTCTTCTTTGGGTTTTTTTTTTTTTTTTTTTTTTTTTTTTTTTAAATTATGATAAAGTATTCACAAATAAAATTGACCTTATCCTTCTTAATAAGTGCGGTGAATTAGTTAGAAATGAATTGACTTTGAAAAGAGTATTAAAAAAGAATATACATTAATTAATCAGTAATCAATATTTTACATACTTTTGTGATGTTTAAATTTTGATTTCTCATAAGTCTGTTTAAGTTAACTTTATTAGTAAGTCAAAATTGTAAACCTTTATGTCACTATTACAGCCATAATATGTAGAAAAATAAATAAGTTTATGTTTTTGGAATCGGCTGGGAATAATATTTTAATATATCATAAATAAATGAGTAAAAATATTTTTATACATATTGTTAAGAGAAGTGTTATGTTTATAAAATTTTTACTACACTTTAACAACAAATATTAGGTGGCAGATTGTTATTGGTTTCAATTTAAAACTTATCACTGAAATTACTTTCTTATCCACTAGTAATTAATAGCAAATAACAATATGCTATTTAGAATTTGTTGTAAAAAAATTGTAGACATAACATTTCTCAGTTGTAAAAGTACAAAAAGGTTAACACAAGGTAATATAGAGCATTAATATAGTACACAAAACATTGTTAGAAACAACCACGTGAGAGGAAAAAGAAAAATCATCCAACTGAAATTAACGAGATTGTTATTCAACACCAAAAAGATAATTATTGTAGTTGACTTACTTTGAGACATGATAAGAAATTCAAGACATTAGCATTTTTTAATAAATTAGAAGAACTTAAATTAGGGACATATTCTAAAATCTGAGACTTTTTCAAAAAAAAAAATTTCTTTTCTCTTTCTAATATTATTAAGATTTGTTTAATTACATAACATAAATTATGGTTATTACTGTATTATATACAATATTGTAATAACCAAAAGTCATACTATGTAATTAAACAACGTGTTTGTGGGAGGGCCGAGGATCGGTGAACCCAATTCAAGGATAAATTTGCCCAACCTAAGCAAATAAAGGCATGCAGACTCCAAGGACTATGCCCACCCGAGGTGAATTAAAGAGCCAAATAGCAACTGGCACCTTCGAAAAACCCAAGGATAAGGGAATGGATGGCAAAGGAAAGGTACAAGACGTGCAAGGGTGGAGGAATGAAGTTTCTTGAAGAAGACACCTCCCACCTCCGTATTCAATGCTTTACACCAACCTAACTAGTTACATTAATAAGGAAATAACCTTTGAACAGTGACTTCACAACTCATGGCTCTTTCTACCACCTCCAGAAGGATCCTAATGGCATAAGCATCCAAAGAGTTCCCCTAAAACGTACAGATGAAGAGTTGAGATACAAGGGAAGATGCTATGTAAGGAAAGGAACCCCTCAGAAAGTGCAGATGGACAATTTCCAAGAAAAAAGTATCAAGTGTGTAAACTAAGGAGGCCCTGTAAAAGAAATATCATCTTGGTCTATCAATAAGAAACCTATCCTCGGACCTGCCTGAGGATGAATTTTTACTGAATTGTTGTTCTTTCCACGCCTATTAATTACTCTGGTTCTATCAGTCTTAGGCTTGTGATCTTCTTTGCATTGCAGTTAACTCTAAAGCCCACTCTTTTAACAAATTCATTGTTTTGGGCTTTAGCTTGAAAGACTGTGCATCACTATTCTAAGTGGGCTAAAACTCTTTCTTTTTGAGTCCTTACAGTATTAATAAGGTACACTAATTCTTTATTTAAATGAATTTTTATAGGAGTATATGATTATTTTGCTAAGATTTGTATAAGAAAAAATTAATTTGAAATATTACATATCTTGATCAAATTCAATTGTCTTAGCAACAGTTGAAAGAGCTGAGCTCTGTGACGCGGGCTTGTAACCCAAGTGGGGGCATTAATCTGTTTGGGAGGGAATTGGGCTCTGGAGCTCGTAACTGCCTCGTAGGCCCAAAGATCAGGGGGTGTTACCGCTCATCGTGGGCTTCTGCCGCACCTGAGGTGCGATTGATGTGTGTATATTGGACTAGGGCGCAGAGAAGAAGAGATTCCTTTGTGAACAGTCACTCATTCCAACTGTTGCGGGGTGGGAGGCGTTGTTCTTGTTGGCTTATCTGAGCAACAGTTGAAAGAAAGTGCAATAAAAGATAAAAGAAAATTTAATAATATTTATATTAAAAAATTATACAGTTAAATTAGTGAAAATAATTAAGTATTTGTCAATCACTCAAGCAATAAGTTCTTATTCTCAACAACATTATTTATAATAATTTTTTTCTCTTTCTAATTAAGTAATATAATTGAAGTTAGTCTTCCAAAGATTATAACTGGCCGTTAAATTTCTACAAAATGTTTCAAAATGCATCGTACAACAACTTAATTTTTTTTTTTTTTTTTAAAGGCATCTAAGATTTATGCTGAAACTTATTACCCTATAAGAGCTCAAATGACAATTTCAACTTTTCAACTAATACTCTAAAAAATTTTAGGAAGCAGTTTTCTTCAATGGTTAAATTTTCTATCACTTCCAGAATTATATATATATATATATATATATATATATATATCAAGAACTCAATGGTAAAATGTTCTTCTGAAAGCTCGAAATTGAGTAAAAACACAAAAGCTATTTAGATTCCCAAGATAAAATTACGGCTCAATTGATTATACTCTAACTTATACTAAGTGCGGAATAGAATAAATGCGAGCGGATAAGCAAACAAGCTACTCTAACACATATTTATATAATCACAATAGTAAAATGAAATGTAAAGGAGTAGGGAAGAAGAATGCAAACACAGATAATACGCTGATGTGTTATCGAAGAGGAAACCGAATAACTCGACGAAAAACCTCTCCGTCGCCTCCCAAGCGGTAATCGATCCACTAGACAATCAATTAGGATACATAGGTTAGCAAGAGACCCTCCAAGCCTAATCTACCCTCTGTACCTAAGCCCTCCAAGCCCCTACTCCAACAAGGCTTCTCAGAACCGTGTCTTGTCTAGCTCTTCGAATCCTGCAATCCACCCGATTGCATCCGCCAAATCTTGGCTTCTTCCAATGCTCCCCAGCAGTACCAAATCCTCACTTGACACTCTGAAAGGGTGTGGTAAGTGTTTGAACTATCAATCTCTCAATGATATGAAATGGAGAGGTAGGAGTTGAGGAAATACACAAGCATATGTGTAGAGATATATGGGTATGATAATCTCTAACTCTCAAGGTTTGAAACTAGATTTTTCTCTCAGAAGCACTCTTCATCATTTGTGGGTAATGTGGGTATATATATATAGTTTGGGTACAGAAAGTGTGTATCAGATAGTACAGTCTGGCAGAACAAAATGTTTCGCGGGTGTATCGCGAGAAGGCCTTACCCGCGAGATACTCGCAAAACACAGCTATCTTCATCTGTACTGACTCTTCGCATTCCAGTTATGTGCAAAACACATGCTTCACTTCGTGGGATGCTTAGTCACGAGCTACCCGTGAGAACTCTTCTGGCTTCAATTGCTTGAGTCTTCACACTCTCTCTCTCTCTAACACACAACTCTTACAATCAAATCTCACAATAAATACAAGGTACAAAAGATTGAATATAATTATAATTAAATTTGACACGGAATGAAAGCCAACAAAATACATATTTGTAAATTACAACTTTACATATTCTTTGTTAATTAAAAAAAAAAAAAAAAAAAAAACTAATTTTGTTTGGATTTTTACACTTTGCTCCTTGCATTTTCAAGTTTTTCATCCTCAAGAAATTTGACAAGTCCTTCAAGAGCAGCATCGGTATCATCTCTCGAATAATCACTCTCCAAAAATTCTTCAATATGTTTCAGAAGTCGGTGGTCACCATTGATACCAACGTCTTGAATCTATTCATGGTGCAATATGACATGTGCGCATGTGGAAAGAAGAAAAATTTGCTTTAATTTAAATGCAAAATTTCCAGGCCCACATTTGTTTTCCCTTTCCTTGCCTTGCCTTGTTTTGTTAAGGAATCGGTGTGGGCTTGGGCTGAGATTTTTATACTTTTAGGCCCACTATGTGATTGGTTACTGCAGCTTCGGTTGTGTTTTTTATTTATTTTTTATTTTAATACATTCTTAAGCATATTGATCCAGATTTAAACATGTGTATATTTCGTCAGATCGAAAGAGATTAACTACACGCTAGAGAGAAGCAAATTAATTCATACATAACCATACCCACCCAAACATGATATCCATAAACCCATCACAGGCTTATTTCAAGAGCAATAAAAATGGGTAAGATACAAAAACAATATCTCTACTGATACCCAAGTTCTTAAGTAAAAAAAAAAAAAAATGGTATTCATGTTATACGTGCATGGATGTGTTCATTTAATCCTGAGAATTACATACTAACATAAGCTTGAAAATAATCCTAGCTTAATTATGCGTGTCTATAAATATTCATTATCACACATGCATGGTATTCATTACAGTCTTATCAAGACAAGAAGCATAAGAACAATGAAATAAAAGGATTTATCAAGTATACCCAACGGGAAGCTTGGATTTGACGATGGATTATTTATTTGGAAATTTATGGAATAATTGGGAGAAAATTTAGGTATTTTTATGGTATTTTTATTCATATTTTCAAGTAGGAGGGGTGATAAATTTATAGAACGAGAATAAAAAATTTGCTCATACATACTATGAGCATTAGGGCCAAAGCACATGGTATGTGTGAGCATGTGGTATGTTTTTTTTTTTTTTTTTTTTTTTTTTTTTTTTTTTTTTTTTTTTTTTGTTAAAAGGATAATGCATTAGAAATTAACTAGTCAACGTAAGCATTGTTGTGGCTGAAAGCCTTAAAGAGTATAGACAAGAGGCATCAAAATTCAAAAATAACATAGAGTTCAGCAAAAGGGAAGGGAAGGGGGGAGGGGGGGGGGATTTAATACAACAAATCTGTAGATAATGAGCATCTCCCTTTAGCAAGGATATCTACACATCTATTCGCTTACCGATATACATGGTTCACCTTGATTCGCTAAATTTGGTTGAGAAGGAACTTGCAGTCATTTAGAAGTGAGGAATAAACTCTGTTAAAGGCGTTTTATTTTGAATTCTTGACCTTATATATAGTTTTTGGTACCAATTTTGTGTACTTGGTTGAAGCCATTAACGATCTCTTTTTCTTTTCTTTTCTTTTCCTTTTATTTATTTTTATTTTTATTTATTTATTTATTTTTTGGTTCTTGATACCATTGGAAAACTTGTGTAACACTCTTTTTAAAGGTACCAACTTTTTATGTTTTTTGCTACGATCAAAAAGTTATTCAGTTGAGAATGTGGGGTGGTTCAAATGCGAAATTTTCAATGTATTTTTTTTCTCGTCATCCTTGTTGCAAGCATTTTCCAACAATTTGGGGAACATATAGCAGAGCTTTTTGTTTCAGTGCGTAAAGAAACATGCCTAGTTTACTTAGTACCAACTTTTTGGATCACCCATGAGTAATTTGTGAAAAACTTATGTGCAAAGTGGGCACGTCATGCTTATTGAACCATTCACCCTGGGTTTCGCATGATTCTTTCCATTTATGTGAACTTATTTTTTGGCCTTCTGCCCTTGTTTAACTCAAATGAAGTGTCGTTAGAAAGCTTATGTTGCCCATTTTCTAGCTCCTCATATCATATCACCCTATTTTGACCCCTTGAATTTCTCAAAATTCTCCAATATTTAACATTTTTTTTATAAATATTTTGTAACTACATCCAAGCTGATCTTATTTAATATTCTAAATTGCTACCCAATATTAAAATTTATTTTTTTGGATAACCCCAATATTAAATTATTAGAAACACATAATAGAGAAAAAATGAAGTATACATTTCTATTATTGACCACCATTCACGAATAATGCAGTAACCAATATTAAATATTTATTTTATTATTATTTGTTGCTTGATCTTTTTAATTATCGTTACTTTGGAAGAATATGCAACTCTACAACAAAAGATTAATTTGTATGTGTGTGTGTTTTCTTCAATTTAAGATGAAGTATACACTTCTTAAATTTTATCTTTTTAACAAGAAGCATAGCGAAAATAGTCTCAATTAATTAATTTTTTTAAATGAAAAAAAAAATAACAAAAAGTATATTAAGTAATCAGCAATAAATATTTTGGATAATTTTATAATATTTAAATACCTAATTTCTCAAGTTAACTAGTTTAGTAAATTGAAAATGCAAACTTTATTTCACTTTTACCGCCACATTGTGTAAAAAAATAAATAAGTTTATATTTCAAGAATTATCCATCAATAATATTTTAATATGGCAAAAATAGAAGTATAAACATATGTGTTACTTAAAACATATGTTAACTATAGTGCACTTATTCATCACTCTTAGAACATATTTTTGCACACATGGTAACTTGCAAAACTTCTAGGGAGGTTTGGGTAGCTCTAAAATGCATATTCACTTCACAATCCAAGACTCAAATAATGAAGTTTCTCTCACGAAGGAGCTTTGTCTTCTTTGGTGTAGTAGAATAGTTTATCTCTTCTTCAAGAAGGTGTAGTTAGTCTCCTTGGAATAGAAATATTCCTTGGCTAGTGGTTTCTTTTTTCGGGGTTTGGGAAACAGAAGTGTGAGGTTAGAAATTATCACCCAAGCAATGGATGATCTTGCACAAAATTGGAGCCGTTTAACACTGTCTGAAAGGGAAGGACCCGGCTGCTGCCTTACAGAAGAAGATAGCTCTAGTGATTTTTGTATTGCAGCCAAGTTCCTTACAAAGAGAGCTCTGAATGTCGACGTGATAGCAAGAACTTTTACACCTTTATGGAGAGCACGTAATGGCTTCAAAATTCAGAATCTTGGAGATCACAAAATGATTTTTACTTTTGATAATAAGGCGGATGTGGACAGAATTCTTCTAAGCAAACCGTGGAGCTTTGATAAACACCTTGTGGTGATGCAGCGTTATGAAAAAGAGATCCCTGTGCAGGAACTCAAGTTTGATAGAGCAAGTTTTTAGGTCCAACTTCATGGCATCCCACTCCACTATATGACAATGGACGCGGCAGAAAAGATTAGTGCAGTCATTGGAGAGGTTTCTCGGCCCACTAATTCTAAGGAGGGAGGTTAGAAATTATCACCCAAGTAATGGATGATCTTGCACAAAATTGGAGCCGTTTAACACTGTCTGAAAGGGAAGGACCCGGCTGCTGCCTTATAGAAGAAGATAGCTCTAGTGATTTTTGTATTTCAACCAAGTTCCTTACAAAGAGAGCTCTGAATGTCGACGTGATAGCAAGAACTTTTACACCTTTATGGAGAGCACGTAATGGCTTCAAAATTCAGAATCTTGGAGATCACAAAATGATTTTTACTTTTGATAATAAGGCGGATGTGGACAAAATTCTTCTAAGCGAACCGTGGAGCTTTGATAAACACCTTGTGGTGATGCAGTGTTAGGAAAAAGAAATCCCTGTGCAGGAACTCAAGTTTGATAGAGCAAGTTTTTAGGTCCAACTTCATGGCATCCCACTCCACTATATAACAATGGACGCGGTAGAAAAGATTAGTGCAGTCATTGGAGAGGTTTCTCGGCCCACTGATTCTAAGGAGGCAGATGACGACAACTTTCTACAAGTCAGGGTATCCATCGATTTATCACTCCCATTATGCCGAGGATGTCTAGTTTCATTGAAGAATGTGAAGCAAACATGGATAAGTTTCAGATACGAGAGACTCCCTAATTTGTGCTATTGGTGTGGTCGCCTTACGCACAATGATGAGGGCTGTCAGGTGTGGATTGAAAGTGAAGGGATGCTCCAACTTAATCAAAGGCATTTGGTCCTAACATCCATGCTCCTGCGTTCATTCCGTCGAGGAAAAATGTGATTACAGTCCCGGGTTTTTACTCAGCAAAGAAAAAGGTAGCCAGTAGCACTTCTATGGAGTGCGATTCCTCAGGCCAAGTTTTGGTGAACCCCAAGGTGAACCCTCTCGTTCTGGTGGACTCCAATCAACAAAATAGCAACGAGACGGGCAACCCATCGGACTCAAACACTTCTATGAAAAACTGTAACACATGCTCTGGCGTTACTCCACTTACTCATACGTTATATGATACGAATCCCTCAGACAATGGCGTGTTTAATGGGATTAATACCTAATCAATCGGTTCTAATAAGGCAATAAGTGATTTCAACGTGCAATTAAAGGATATTAATAGGGATTTATCCAAATTTAATTCTGATGAGTCCTCCCATTTAATGCCAATCGTGAGTGAATCTCCCTTAGTCTGAATCCAAGACCAGATACATGAAACACAAGCAGTCAACGTTAATGAGGCACGTGCATCCCATGAGCCAACTAGGGTTTCCCCAAACCTTAAGCCACTTCGTGTCTTACCAACCTGGAGCCGCCAAGCAAGACCCCTATCCACAGAGAACACTCACTTTGAACTATCCTTAGGGCAGAAACTGGTTGCTGCCACTTTTAATGATCATTTAGAATTACCATCTAAGCGCAGTTAGGTTTTTCTCTAGGGTTTCTCTCTCAAAATTCTCTCTGGAAGCTCTCATTCTTTCATGGGTAAAAGGGGTATTTATACTGGGGTGAGAATGGAATGTGAAGAGTTAGGTTTTTCAAAACAGGGCTGGCTCACGGCTTGACTGAGTCGCGAGTTCCAGCAGCGAGGTAACTGAACGGCCAGTTGTCTTATTTTGTCCTGTAGTGCTCCAGCTGGCGTGACGCTTCAACTTCTGGCATGCTTGGCATGTGAGTAGCTTCTGGCGGCTTGCAGCCGCGAGTCACCCGCGAGATCCAGTCGCGAGTCCCTGTTTTTCTTGCACACTCTTGAGCATTTCTTCACACTATCTCACTCACTACCCTTACAAGAATCCCACCTAAATACAGGGTTTTGCTGAAATACAAGCAAATTTGGCACGGAATAAAGCAAAAAAGATGGTTGATTAAATTCAACCTTACAATCTCCCCCTTTGGCTATTCTGTGACAAAACCCTAAAATAAACTCTAGACTTAACATGTGAGTTAGGAACAGTTGAACATAACTCACTCACACCTAACTCTAGAAACTGTGAAGCTCTTGAATCATATGAACATGAAATTGGTTCATGAAACACAACAATACACGATGATCATTGTATGCAGAAAAGCATGAAATGCATATGAAGCAGGCATGGTGTGATCAAGCAAAGATGGAGTTAAGAAACAAACCATGGCTTGATCAAACAAGAAATCACTACAAGGTAGTGACCACAATGCTCATTCACACTTGGAATGAACACTTGGACATACAAGCTAATAAGATCAATGCAAATCACTTGCATGCCCAACACTCAACCAATGCATAATACACTAAGTATATGCATCTAGGAACAATCCTACAAGGGCACAAGAGTGACAGTACTTAAAAGGAAAATGCATGACATTTAGTTAGAAGTACTGATTTAATAAAGCATAAAGGCTGCATAAAGCATGGTACAAACCATAAAGCCTACAAAAAATGAAAACGAACCCTAAAAGCTTACAAAAGCAACATGGGTACAAAGTACATTATATACTGAAAAACATCATCAATATATAAAAAATACCAAAGTTTCAAAACCGTCCATGAGTTATAAGTTTAAACCAAACATTAACCATAACCACAGTGTATCAAACCCATAATAACAACAATTATTCAAAACATAATACTATAACCATAAACAAAAACAAAGTAAACAAGATAAACACTGTTTTTGACTGCTCCCCCTCAAATTAGTACTCCCCCTCAAGATTTGCTTCTCAAAAACTTCTCCCCCTTTTTGATCGGAATGGCCAAAGGGTCACTGCTCATGATGTGTGGTGATGCTGTCAAATTTTACTGAAAGAACATCAAGCTGGTCTTGCATGGCTGCCATCCTCTCAGACTGCTCGGCCTGGACCTCTCTGAGTCCATCAAGTCTTTCCAGGATGACCTGAAATGCATCTGGAGGTATATCTGAAGAAGTTGATGCTCTAGTCCTCTTACCTCTCCTTCCGAGTGTTGAAGTTGATGTCTGACCTACTGCCTCTGCCTCAGTCTCCATTGGGTCACCCTCTCCTTCATCACCTTCATCTTCTTCACCTGGAAGATGAACACTTATCCTCTTGAAGGTTTGCTTGTTAATGGCTGAAGGTGTAGACATGGGACTGATGTCTTGAGGGATTGCAACACCCTTCTTTCTAAAAATCCTCATGAGTAGGCTAGGGAAGATCAGCTTAGGCCTAGAAGTGGTTCTAGTCTCATCCACAATAGTATCAAATATGTGGGAGCCGATATCAATGAATGTCTTTTCCTTGAGCTCCATCAGAAAAATTGCTCTGGCATTGTTAATTGTAGTCAACTTCTTTATAGGATACAGGTTAAACATCATGATAATAGTGAGACACCTCATGTCCACTAGAAAGGCTGTGGTATTTAGGCATCTCCCCTCTCTTTGTCCACCAATCCTCTGCTGTACAGTTTCTATAGAAAGCATCCTATCCTTATAGTTGATGAAATCATGATCTTCTAACCCCTCAAGACCTAGCACATCATCAATGTCATGTGCATCTAAGGTGAATTATGTTCCTCTAACCCAGCAGCTCAACTCATCTTCCCTTATCACAGCATTGGAGTAAAACTCCCTAATCAAAGGTTCACACACAGCTGGTAAATCACTTAGCAGCTTTTCCCATCCTCTCCCCTCAAAACAATTTGGGATAAATGTGTCTCTCAAATCCTCCAAATCCACATACCTTTCTTGTATGATGCCTGCCCTTAAGAAAAAATTCTTGTATCTCTCAAAATGGGGAACAGACCTAAACATATTATGGTCCATTTTCATTCTCTTATCTGCTTTCTTGGCAGGTGTTTTCTTATTTGGGGATGAAGGAGCCCTGTAGACAAGCAGAAAAGGCCACAACAACAAAGCACAGTACATGTATACTAAAAAAGTCAGTACTCTGTTAGTGTCATAAAGAAATAAGCTTAGAGCAATAAAACCAAGTATGACTTAGAGTCAGGTATAGAAGAAATGGCTCAAATCATAAACCAACAACTCAAATGAGTGTACCCATTGGTAGAAACTCAAGAACAGACAACATTTTGCAGAAAAGTTCTAATGTTTCAGAGTATAACATCACCCAAAGGACAAACATATGTCAATGAGACATATCTTGATGAGTATGAAATGACTCAAAATACTCAAGACATAAGTACACACAAGATATGCTATCACAGAATCAAATCAATATATCCCAACAAACAAAACTCAATCATTTTGAATCAACTAAACAAAGTGAGTTCAAATGAAATGGGTATAAATCAGTCAACAAACCCTAAGCATGGAGTAAAATAAATGATAATGAACAAATCTAGCAACCTAAACAAGTTCACATAAACCAAGAGTCTCAACAAGCCAAACACGGACAAAACTCAAAACCGAATCACCAACCCATCACAAAACAGAATATCAACTCATAGAATCAAGAGGGAAATGCTTAAAACAAGAAATATTGAGTGAGAAAGTGAGAACCCATACCTTTTTCTTGAGGATTTTGAGTTGAGATGATGCAAAAATGGAGTTTGTAGAGAGTGAGACGGAGTGTTTGGGTTAGATTCAGTTGTGAGAGAAAGTGAATAGTCATAAAAAGTTTGAGGGAAAACTGAAAAAGTTTTAAAAACTGCCTTGACTGTGCAAAGCACGCGTTTTTCGCGACTAAGGTAAGTCGCCAGAAAGTCGCCAATTTCACCTGCCAAAACACTTCAAGCCAAAAGTTTTGGAAAAATTTGCTAAGTGTTTTTCGCGACTAGAAGTCTCACTCGCGAGGGAGTCGTGAGCTGAGCCGTGAAAATCTCTGTGTACCCCTCGCGACTAGACCTTCCACTCGCAAACAAGTCTCCAAAACCGACCCGTGAGCTCGCGATTGTGGCATGCAACTTGGATGACCCACGATTGAGTCGCCAAAACAGGGCAACACTATTTTTGAAATTTTTAGTTTTTGTAAAAACAAAATACTTTCCAAAAACACCTAAAACACTCAAAAATCTTTTTGTGTTTGAATCAACAAAGATTGAGCATGTGAAAACACATTTTATCAAGTACAATCACACAAATGAATATGGCATTCATTGAACATAAACTTGTGTGTTGTGTGTGGATATCAACAATGAGATAGTCCTTAGTCTAATGTGAAGTTTCAATGATCAATTCAACCAAGGCATACACAATTAGCACTAGATCATGTGACCCATCTCAATTATAGAAGTATGCATATATGACCTCCCACATGACTTGATTACATAACTTGGAGCTTTACATTTGGCTCCATTTTCAATCATAACATTTGATCTTTTTGATCCTTTTGAAACAATCACATCTCATTGTGAGAATGATGTTTGATATTTCACCTTGATGGGATAGCCTTTGGCTTTTTGAAAAATCATACACTTTATTTTTGGTCGCTTTCCCTTTTTCCTAGTCGAATACTAGTATGTGCGACAGGCTTTTGTAGCTCAATATCTCTTCACATTTGGAGATTTACATTTGGAGAGCTCTTTTTAGCAAAAAAAATAAAGAGTGGGAAGATATATAGGCACAAGTCTATGCATGTCTCAAGATCAACAAAACCATTCACTAATCATTCATGACAAGTTTGAAGATCTATTTACAACAGTCACATAGATTTCAAGATTCCTTCCACAGTGATAAGAGTGCAAAGGAACAAGCTACGCTCGTAAATGCACAAAGCCATTAGCACAAAGGTACAAGGCAAAACAAGTTTTGAGACAAAACTCAACAATGTCAATCAAACTTTTTGATTTTCTACTTTTTATGTGGTTTTTAGATTTTTGACACATAAGAAGGAAAAGATTGATCAAAAGCAACATTAAAAAAATATGAATGAAAGTATGCAAAAACAGACAAACAAATTTCAACCCACACAATCAATAATCAAACAACCAAACAAAGTCACAAAGCATAGGAAGTATTGATGCATGGACATGTTGTAATGCTTATGCATGAGTACCCTTTTTCACCCACACGTCACTTGCATTTGGGGTGATTTCCTTATAGGATTGGGTACGGGAGTTAGGGCTTTCAAACCTTCGTGTGAAGCTTTCCAAGCAGTTGGTGAATGCACCAATCATCTTCATCACGTCCATCATTCCGGGATCACCATTTTGATCTCTTGATGGTTCACCAACCCAATTTCTCCTGTCATTTCTAAGTCCTCGTGACCTTGGAGCAATTGCACTATTGATTGCTCTCAGTTTTTGACAATTTGGTTGGGTATGCCCTTGAAGTCCGCAGTGATGACACACATAGTTCGATCTAGGACCTCTTTGTGGTCTTGGATGAGACTTGGCTCGGGATTCAAACCTGCCTATAGATTGATTATGGGAGTTATTCAACATCCGTTAGTCATCCACATTCCTCTTCTCCTCCATCTTGGGCTTCTCAGCAATAGGACCAACTTCAATTTGCTCTTTGGCCTTTATAAACTTCACTTCTTTGGTGACACTGCCCGATGAGCTACTCCCTCCGGTATATCCCAACCCGGATTTGTTTGAAAAATGCTTTTGAGATGAAATAACATCATCTAGCTTCTTGATAGAGACCCTCTCTATCTTGGTATTTGCTTGCACAACCTCTTGCTCAAGAAATCTCACTTTTGAGTAGGCTTCTGACAGCTCACCATTCAGTGTCTCTATCTCACATTTGGCCTCCTTATAGCGAATTAGGAGACTTTTATAGTCCTTCTCTGCCTTCTTCATCTTTTTCACAGCTGCCTTGGCCACCCTTGTGTACTCACCCGACTTCTTCAGGAGTGAGTTATAATTCTTTTGAAGATTGGTTGTGCTTTCATCTTCTTCTGCATCTGATTCTTCAACAAATCCCAATGATTCTTCATCACTATGCTCTCCAAGCTCTTGTACAAGCAAATTCAACTCATCTGAAGACTCAACATGGGCAATAGTCATAAAAGCAGAGTAATTCCCTTCTTCGTCACAGCTTTCCTCAGAATCAGAGTTGGATGAATCTGAGTCACTCAGTGTCGTGGCATACACCTTGCCTTTTGATTTCAAATAATTCGGACATTCTTTCTTAAAGTGTCCATGCCCGTTGCATTCAAAACAAGTGACACCTTGTGTAGATTGGGATTCTCTTCCATCTTTCTTTTTGAATTCCCTTTTCTCCCTTCCTAAAGTTTGGAATTTCCCTTTATCACCAAATTTACCATTATTCTTGAATTTCAAGAATTTCCAAAAAAATTTCACAAGGTATGCAACATCTTTGTCAACCACATCCTCATCCGATGAGTCATAGACTTCCAACCTTTCATTAATGGTCTTAAGAGCAAAGGATTTGCTCTTCCGTTGAGTGGGCAGCGACAATTCATAAGTCTGAAGAGAACCAATCAACTCTTGGACTTTGATGTCATCAAGGTCCTTGCTCTCTTCAATCGCTGTCACTTTGGCACGAAAGCTTTCCGGCAATGACCGAAGGATCTTCCTTACTATTTTAGAATCCTTCGTTTTCTCTCCCAAATTGAATTTGCCGACGACCACCTCGTTCAACTTGCTATAAAAAGAGTCAAAGGACTCATCCTCGTTCATCTTGAGCTCCTCAAACCGAGTGGTCAGCATCTGCAGCTTGGTGTCTTTCACTTTCTTCGTGCCTTCATAAGTGGTCTCCAATATCTCCCATGCTTCTTTGGCAACGGTAATGTGAGAAATCTTGTGAAACTCATCTGGAGACACCACAGAAAATCGCGTTAAGTGCTTTATTGTTAGCATTAGATGCGGCGAGTGCTGTCTTATCCCATGTGGATTTGGCTGCCTCAGGCCTGGTCCAACCTATATCAACAGCATCCCAAACTGATTCATCAATGGAACATAAAAATGCTCTCATGCGAACCTTCCAAAATGCATAATTACTACCATCAAAATATGGAGGTGCATTTAGGGATTGAGACCGGTCCATCTCAATATGGGGTCAAGGATCACACTATGGTAATGAAACCAATAAAACTGAACCCGCTCTGATACCAATTGAAAGTTCAAAATGTGTATAAAACACCCTTAAACGTTTAGACCCCCAATTTACAAAATACCAATTCAAGCTTAATGTCAAACAATTAATGTGCGGAATATGAACACAAGCTTAACACAGAATTGATAAACAATCAGCAGAAATTAAATGGCAAAGATTAAGGGAAGAGAGATGCAAACACAAGGACAACACACGATGTGTTATCGAAGAGGAAACCGAAGCCCTCGGCGTAAAACCTCTCCGCCGCCCTCCAAGTGGTAAGTAATCCACTAGAAAATGTAGTTGGGATACATGAACAGCAATAGACCCTCCAAGCCTAATCTACCCAGTGTACCTAAGCCCTCCAAGCTTCTTACTCCAATGAGGTTGCGCCGAACCTATTTCTTTTCTAGCTTCCCGGATTCCGCTACTTGACCATAGCATCAACCAATGTGAAATTGGTTCCTTCCTAATTGCTTCCCAAAGCACCAAACAGCCCTCTCACAAAAATGGATATGGTGAGAAAAGGTTTTGGTAATAAGCCTCTCAAGGATTTAACAATGGAGAGGAAGAGAGTTGAGGAATTTGAAGAGTCTCTTAATGAAGATTGGGGATGAATCAATCTTGTTTTTCTCTAGGGTTTCTCTCTCAAAATTCTCTCTGGAAGCTCTCATTCTTTCGTGGGTAAAAGAGGTATTTATACTGGGGTGAGAATGGAATGTGAAGAGTTAGGTTTTTCAAAACAGGGCTGGCTCGCAACTTGACTGAGTCGCGAGTTCCAGCCGTGAGGTAACTGAACGGCCAGTTGTCCTATTTTGTCCTGTAGTACTCCAACTGGCATGACGCTTCAACTTCTGGCATGCTTGGCACATGAGCAGCTTCTGGCGGCTTGCAGCCGCGAGTCACCCGCGAGATCCAGTCGCGAGTCCATGTTTTTCTTGCACACTCTTGAGCATTTCTTCACACTATCTCACTCACTACCCTTACAAGAATCCCACCTAAATACAGGGTTACTAATTGTTGAAATACAAGCAAATTTGGCACAGAATAAAGCCAACAAGATGGTTGATTAAATTCAACCTTACACACCTAAACAAAAATCAAGAGTGATATGTAAAAGAAATTGATTACCCAAAATTTCAATAAAGAATTGATAAATTCCTCTAGGATTGTAAGCAACAATCAATGGTGGAATTGAATTCTTGATAGTTTGCACACCTTTGTCTTGCATATTCACTGGGCATTGGCTAAGTACATAAATTTCGGGGAAAAAAAAAAGGTGGAGATGGAGAGAGAGAACTTACTGACAGAATATATAAGATTTGGATTAGCTATTGAAAGTGGAAGGGTGATTTGGATAGAGACTCTAACTCTGCATTTACGTTACAAAGAAACCGTTTTGCTTCCAAATTCCAATTTTGGACGAAAGGATGTGAATAGTCATAACTGAAGACAATAACTCATGTTGTATGGATAACAATTGAGATGATTTAGTATATAAAGTAGATTAGTAGCAGATGAATAGTCATCTTTTTTGTTTTTTTGAGAAGGAGATGAATAGTCATCTTAATAGAGTGCATCAACATTTTTGCCCATGATCTATATTTAATTATTTTTTTAATAAAAAATGGAGAGAAATCATAAAGGAAAAAAATGATTTTTTTTTTAAAAAAAAGTATGAGGTGGAGGATGAGGTGGCTCAACTAGAGCGTAGCAACATTAAATGCTACGCTTTAGCTTTTAGTAATATATAGATTAGTCACAAACCTATGAGATGCATGAGAATAGATAATTATTTTGAAATTGTAATATAATTTATAATTTATTTTCTAAAATTTCTTAAAGATAATTTGTTCTTCTTACAAAGCAAATAATTTCTAAAATTATTTTTCATCTTTCTATCTCTACCAATATGGTATTTTATTATTTTAGGTGTGTATGATTGATATTATTCCTTATAAGGTGGTCCATATTTTTTGGAATTATTTTATAATATGCTATGTCTTTCTTTCTTTCTTTTTTTGCACAAATAAACTTTTTAAGTTTCAAATAATTATTCAAATCCTTCATTATTTTAAAATGACATTTTCATGATGCTCAAAACACATAACAAACTTATACTGAATATGAATAATTTATTCTCTAAATTTTATTGTAGATAATTTTTTCTCCCTAATAATTAAACTATTTCAAAAAGTAATTTCCATCACTCTATTTTTACAAATATATAATTTTATAATTTTTTTTTTTTTTTTTTGTATTGATATTACTCTTTTTTTTTTAATTTTCTATATTCTTCTAAATATTATTTTTATTCATTATATTTTCCTAATTTCTTTTGGTACAAATAAAATTTTAAAGTTTTAAAAAAAATTATTCAAATTCTCATTTTCTTAAGGAGATTATTAGAAGAACCAAAACTTATTATATAATTACAATTGATATTACTCAAATAATTGATAGTACTTTCACCTCATACTTGTCTTTTTTCATTCTTAAGTAAGTACACTGATTTGGACAGAATTAGTACAAATGGACCGAAGTGGACCAAAATAAACAGAACTAACCAAATTGGACTTAATAGACTAAATTGGATTGATGTGGACCAAATTAATAGAATAGACCGAAAATAGCTTGACTTCACATTGTAAGGTTGAATTTTATCAACCATCTTGTTGGCTTTATTCCATGCCAAATTTTCTTATATTTTAGCAATTAGTAACCCTGTATTTAGGTGGGAATCATGTAAGGGTAGTGAGTGAGAGAGTTTGAAGAAATGCTCAAGATTGTGCAAGGATGCAGAGACTCGCGCGTGACTTGCGACTGGCAAGCCGCCAAAGTTGGCACACGCGTGAAGCATGCAGGGGAGCTGAAGAGTCATGCCAGCTGTTGCACTACAGGACAAAAGTCCCAAGCTGGCCAGGCCGTTAGCTCGCGGCTTGAACTCACAACTCAGCCTAGTCGCAAGGCCAAGTCGCCGAACCACCCTGTTTGGGAAAAACTGACTTTTCACATTCCTTCTCACCCTACCATATATAGACACTTATACCCACAAAATGTAGAGAGCTTCTAGAAAGAATTTTGAGAGAGAAACCCTAGAGAAAAACAAGATTGATTCATCCACAATCTTCACTTAGAGACTCTTCAAATTCCTCTACTCTCTTACTCTCCATTGTTAAATCCTTGAGAGGTACATTACCAAAACCTTTTCTCACCATACCCATATCTGTGAGAAGACTGTTTGGTGCTTTGGGAAGCAGTTAAGAAGGGACCAATTTCATATTGGTAGATGCTATGGTCAAGTAGCGGAATCCGGTAAGCTAAAGAAGAAATAGGTTCGGCAGAACCTCGTTGGAGTAGGAGCTTGGAGGGCTTAGGTACATTAGGTAGATTAGGCTTGGAGGGTCTTCTACTGTTCATGTATCCCAACTACATTCTTTAGTGGATTATTTACCGCTTGGAGGGCGGCAGAGAGGTTTTACGCCGAGGGCTTCGGTTTCCTCTTCGATAACACATCGTGTGTTGTCCTTGTGTTTGCATCTCTCTTCCCTTAATCTTTGCCATTTAATTTCTGTTGTGGGTGTGATTTTATTTGGTTTAGATTGTTTATCAATTTTGTGTTAAGCTTGTGTTCATATTCCGCACATTAATTGTTTGATATTAAGCTTGAATTGATAATTTGTAAATTGAGGGTCTAAACGTTCATAGTATTTTATACACTAATTGAACTTTCAATTGGTATCAGAATGGGTTCACTTATATTGGTTCATTACCTTAGTGTGATCCTTGACCCCAAATTGAGATGGACCGGTCTCAATCTTTAAATGCTCCACCATATTTTGATGGTAGCAACTATGCCTTTTGGAAGGTGAGGATGAGAGCATTTTTGTGTTTCATAGATGAGGCTGTTTGGGATGCTATTGAAATAGGTTGGACAAAGCCTGAGGTAGCCAAATCCATTTGGGATAAGGCAGCCCTCGCGGCGTCAAATGCGAATAGCAAAGCTTTTAACACAATTTTTTTGTAGTGTGTCCCCAGATGAGAAAGATTTTGGAGACCACTTATGAGGGTACAAAGAAAGTTAAGGACACAAAGCTACAGATGCTGACTACTCGGTTTGAGGAGCTCAGGATGAGTGAGGATGAGTCCTTTGACACTTTCTATAGTAAGCTAATTGAAGTGGTCATCGGCAAGTTTAACTTGGGAGAGAAAACAGAGGACTCGAAAGTTGTAAGAAAAATTCTTCGTTCATTACCGGAGAGCTTCCGTGCAAAGGTGATTGCAATTGAGGAGAGCAAAGACCTTGATGAAATCAAAGTCCAAGAGCTGTTTGGTTCTCTCCAAACATATGAGCTTTCATTACCAAATCAAAGAAAGAGCAAATCACTTGCTCTTAAGACGATAAATGAAAGGGTAGAAGCTCATGGTTCATCGGATGAGGATGTAGTCGAAAAGGATGTTGCCTACCTTGCAAAGAATTTTTGCAAATTTCTAAAGTTCAAGAATAGTGAGAAATTTGGTGATAAAGGAAAATTCATGAGTTCTGGAAAGGAGAAGAAGGATTTCAAAAAGATAGAAGGGAAGGAGTCCCAATCTACTCAAGGAGTCTCTTGTTTTGAATGTAATGGACATGGCCATTTCAAAAAGGAATGTCCTAATTACTTGAGATCGAAGGGCAAGGTGTATGCCACCACTCTTAGTGACTCAGATTCCTCCACCTCTAATTCTGAGGATAGCTATGATGAAGAAGGGAATTTCTCAGCATTCATGACTGTTGCTCATGTTGAGTCTTCGGAGGACTTGAATTTGCTTGTAGAAGAGCTTGGGGAGCATAGTGATGAGGAATTCATAAATGCAAATTTGTTTTGGTTTTAAGAACTTTTTTTTTTTTTTTTTTTTTTTTAAGCACAAACTTCATGCAGGCCAAATTTTGAATTTCGGCCGATATTTACTGAAATGTCCTGAAACACCCGAAATAGACCGAAATGACCCAAAATTTTTTCAAAGTGAAATAGGAACACTCTGGACAAAATTCCTGGAGTCGCCACTGACAAGGGAAATACACTTTTTTAGCCTAGGCCTTTAGTAATTCACCTATATCATTTCGTGCAATCACTACTAATGAGGTACATTTGACAGAAACAGCAGCAGCTACATTTAAAAGGCTATTGAAAAATAAAAGTCTGTTGACTCTGTTCCCTGATTGTGTACTCCAGGTTATTTTGTTGAGGTTAATTGCCTAGTCACTGGAGTGAAGTACATGTTTTCTTGAGTTCCAAATTGACTCTAGTGTCAAAGCAATCTACAGATTGACTTGATGTGGGATGTCTCCTGAGCTTTAGGTGCCATTTGGTACTTGGGAAGGGTATTCTAGGATAGCTTAAGAGTATATCCACACTATTGGTCAAATTGAGAACATTTTTGTAAAATTTTGTAAAACGGAACAAAGGGAGTGTTAAAATGTCTTCAATTTTCTCTATATTTTAGACATTGTCATTTATTGTCATTATATTTTGTTTTCTCATCCTTACAGGAAAGTTGAATCCATGTTGTTCGATTGGAGTAGAAATCTGATGGAAATAAGATAATCAAAGAGATCATTTTTGGCCCAGGAAGAAAGAAGTACCGGATTTGTAAGGTAAACAACATGCTTTTCCATGATTTTTTTCTTGTAAGTAAAAAATTTATTGAAAAATGAAAATAGGCTAACACACAGGATGTGTGCACAGTGCATTCCATTTCAAAGAATACAAATCATAAAAATAGAGAAACTGAAAAGTCAACAAAAGACATCAACAAAAATAAGCAAAATTTTACCATGCTTATGTAACTAGAATAGCTCAATTTCAAATTCATGATTTTTATAAAATTTTCAACATTTTCACTGTTTACAATAAATTGCAAAAGAACCGTCTTTGGTTTGCCGAATGATTGTGTAATTTATTTATTGGACATTTGCCTCACAATCTGCATATGAAAAAAGTAAATAGTTCCTTTCATTATAAAATTCATGACCTTGCTCATAAAATTTATGACTAGTACTCTTATCACTAAAAACTTGTAATTAAAAGACAGTTAAGCAAACACATGATGGGGAATTCCCCCTCAAAACAGAGTAAGAGACTTCCCATGCACAACATAAATCCCTATTACAAACGTGGTTTGGTTGACAAAAGTCTCTCTAGCAAACTCATGGTTTTGACTCTTGACTTCCCATTTGATAGAATGCACAATACCTTCTTCAAAGCTAATCAGACCTCCATGAATGCTCTATTTCTCGGCAAAAAAAGATGGCAAACTGCAGAACCTCAAGCTAATCTGCACATAACAGCAGTCGAACTTGATCCTCTCCGGTATTTGATACCCCATTCCACAAACATTAAGGGACGTTATAAATCATGGACAAAATCCAACCCTCTAAATCACACCAATACTTCAAAGGAATCAACATGATAATGGTCTCATTATTTCTGTTAGAGCTTGCATATAACAAGGTTCTATGAAATCTTCCTATCCGGATTGTCATCAAGCAACACAAGGCTTTCCACAAAAGTAGTAGCTTTAGTTGGATAACATGGAACAATAAGCTCCTTCTCATTTGAAGTTACAGGGTCAATTATAACAACAACAAAATGAATTCCCCCCTGTAATTCAGCATCATATTTAGTCTTGGCAGTCCTTACTATAACTTCACCATGCCTCGTGCAACCAATTATGGATTCAAAAGCTCTCAACCGCAAAGTAAAAAGTTTATTCCATGACTCACATACACCATACTCCCCCATCACCCAAATGCCGTAGCGTATTCCGGGGGCATAACAAAATTCTGGTGAAATGAAGGCCAGATTCCCCTTGATCACCGCTAGAATTTCTGGGTGTATTTTCCCACCATAAGGGATTGCTATCTCTCCAAATTTCTCATTGTTGACATCAAATGACAAAATCTTTCTTCTACTAATTCCGAAATCCTCTTTAATCCATGCCACCCAATGCAAAGCCCCACTAACAAATGTATCAGATGAATAAGATTCCTTTAATCTTACTAAGTTCAATGAGATTCCAACCCTTCTCCATTCATCAGAACTTAACGTGTAAACCTCGGCCTGGAGCTCAGCATGTCTTTTGATGTAGGGTTCAGACGTAGAATATATCTTTATGACCTTGTAGTCATTGGTTTCAGACTGATAAGCAAATCCAGCAGAAACCCGTTGGTATTTGCTTAAGCAAGGCAAAATCTTGAACTTTCTAATGCTGGGGTTCCACAAACACATAGGGTTCCATGAAGAATCAGCGAGACACAATACGCCATTGCATGAACCTACTATATTGGAACACTCTATAGAGAAATCTGAGGAAATTCTGTGCTCAGAAATCTTATTAAACTTAGGATCACAAGCAACCATACAAACTGGGTTAGAAAGAGAAGAAGAATACGTGGCTTCCTTTGTGATAACATTAGGCATGTGTATGAGATAACCATGATCAGAAACGTTGTTATTGTTGTTGTTACTAATAAGGTGGGTGGAGATGAAATCAGAGCTGGTGATTGTGGAGTCCCATAAATTGCAGACACATCTGAACCTTACTATTGATTTGATCGGTAGCTTTGGCAAGATGCTGATGATGATGATGTCGTATGGGAAGTGGTTCCTTTGCGACATGTTTCGGCGGAGGAGATAGAGCACAGAAGAGAGTTAGGGCACGTCTGTACTCTTTTCTTTTTTCTTTTTATAGTCGAAATTTCATTTTTATTTTTATTTTTATTTTTTAATAATTTTGTTTATACTTATCTTTTTTTTTTCTTGAAACTCTTTAAAATTAGGGGTGACACTGACACTGACCCTGGGGCAAGAGGATTATGGTACTTTCGTCTTGCCCTCTTTTTGAGATGGGAAAATTCTGCACAAGTAAAAGTGAGGCACATTAGCTTTGGTACAGATTGAAAACATTTTACTAATTAAATAGAAAGGGCAACTGTGAAAGTATTAAGAGAGAAGGAAAATTTGTGTATCATCCATATTTAAAAAAGAATTTTTTTTTTTTTTTTACCGCTTTTCTATGAAAAAAAAAAAGAGTTTTTTTTTAAACCTCATTTAACAAAATTTTACAATATTTTTATAACAAATGATGTGTGTTTTTTTTTTTTTTAATAATTTGATAGTTACAATAGTGCTTGAACTCTGGACATTTTCGTTGAAATGCAGATGATTCTAATTGAGCTACTAGGCTCTTGGCAAAATAAACGAAGTCTCAAATCTCAATTCATCATAAGTCCAAAAAAATAAAATAAACTAAGATTAGACTTGGACTCACCACAAATCAAAATAATATTGTTGTGAGATTTGGTTAGGATATGGTTGGCTCAATATATTTTGGGGCTAATGCGAAAACTATTAATTTGGAGCATTTTTATATTTAAATAATAATAATAATAATATTATTATTAATTAAACATTTATTTTCTTGCATGTAAATTTTTTTTTTCTAGATCAAGTTTTTGATGTGATAAATTTATTTTTCCATATATTTTTTTTCAATTGGAGCAGAGGCGAAGCCAGGGGGGTCGAGGGGGGGGGGGGGGCAGTTGGCCCCCTTGGCCCACCCAAAAAATACCCTAATACTTATTAAATACCACTACCTACTTTTTGTTTTTGGGTTTATAAAATGTCACTCTGTTTCTTTAGTCTTGAAACAGAGCACAACTTCTAAACAAACCACTGAGGAACCTCAAGTCCTTCATTAGCATGTCTTGCATTGAATTTTTTAGTTTGTCTCTAGCATATTATAATTTGAATCCTTTATGAGTATTAACCAAAATAATAGAAATTCACATTTATTACACTCAGTATTTATCTAACTACTAATAGTTTGATTCATAACTTGAGTTTTGGATTTAAAAAATTAAAAAATAGATCACTAATGTGAGAAATATCTCAATGGATAAATACAATATTATGAATAACCTTTTTTTGTAGAGTTTTTTTTTTTTTTTGTATAATTACATTAAATATCACTTAATATTTAAATGAATAACTTTTAATTTTTCAAATTGGTCTCAGATATTATAGATTCACATAATGTGTGTAAGTGCGTGTAGTATATATAAATTCCCTCCCCCAACTTAAATCTTGGCTCCGCGGCTGAGTTGGAGTATATGTGACCTTTTTTTTTTTGGACTGAAAAGGTAGAGTATATGTGACCTTTTGAAAGAGGTCTGTCTTTTAAACATCATGGGCAATAGGATTTTCTGTGTCGCACGTAACTTTTCTGCTTTGGATCTTTGGGCCTGTGCTTGTTTTCTTTTGATTTTGTCATAAATTCATAATGGCAACAATGCTTTACAATTTCGACTGTGTACGAGCGTAAGTGGAAAAGTGAATATTGGCCCTGCATAAAATGAAGATATTTTAGAATAGCATCACTTGGATTTCATTGCATTATTCAAATCCAGTGCTTTTTTTTCTTTTTTCCACTTTTAAGGAGGTGGTGTTGCAATAGCAATTGGCTAAACAATATGACTGGTCCACCCCAACGTATTTGGAACAATAAGAGGGATACAACCCCGCTTTATAGTCATTCTAAAATGTATTAGAAACTTGTCAGTCAATCAAAAGTTTACTAAACTTTAACTGTATGATATATTATTCATACTTAGAGGCATGTTTGATGGGAACAAAATAAAAAATTTAATATTCCTAACTCCTAATTCCTGAAGACAAGCCTTGTGTCTTTCTCCCAACATGAACAATAACTACAAGGATCTAGCTTCAGAATTACTACCAAGCATAAAGCTGCAATAAAGGAAGTAAATAACTTGGTCACTCTTGCAAACCATTGATCAGTTCAGCTTCAAGGAAATTTCGAGTGCTTCCATGAAACAAGAAACTAAATGCAACCCAGATCACAGAATCTACAGATCCTCACTTTCTAAATGGCACCCTGGCAAACCCAGCCCACAGAACATCAGATCCTCACTTTACAAATGGCACCCCGGAAGGAACACCTCGGGCATATTCGTCATAACTCGAACCAAAAAATTGCCTCAAGAAATACTCTTCATATGGAATCCGCTGCGCAAAGAAGCGCCAAACAACAATTGCAAATCCAATCATCGATATGGGATTACAAAGCATTATCTGAGTACCAACCGACCAAATGAAGAAACCACAATATGCAGGATGTCGGATAAATCTATAGATTCCATGAGTAATCAATCTGTGATTCTCCTCACGATTGGTCCTAATAAGATGTGTGAATGAATAACCAGCTGTAATAATTGCTGCTTTCCTTATTATTTCACCTACTATAACCATTACAAGGCCCAAGTTACTAATCCACCAGTATTCCTTCATCCCAGGAAATAACACAATTTCGATTAAGTACTCCAGCAAAGAAAAGAACATTGCTGCAAGATAACTTGGGCTAATCAGAAGAGACTTAAGATTAACATTTGATTTCCCATGAACGGCGAGTGCTAAAATGTATTCAGAACTGTGAAAGAAAATTATCGAGAGGAACATCTGAGCTAACTGTCTGTAAGCCGTGTAACTGAAGATTTCTGTCATTTTTGGTAAATAAATGAAGTCAATTTTTGTCTCAGATGCAATGTAGTGAGAACTATAGCATATAGCTCTCTCAATAAAGGACTAGGATGAATAAACAGGAACTTTTTGGTGTAAGCTTCAGACCTGAAAAAGATGCAGAGCAATACAACATTAATATGGAAATCTGAACCTCCAAATCACCCCAAAGATGCTTCAAGAATGACATCTCCTGCCAAAAAGAACAATGATCATAACTAGAATTTAGAGACCTTTGTAAAAACTTTAAGGACACATTTTTCCAAATTCCAACGCCCCTAAAAAAGAAACATGGTATCTGCAAGTAAGCAGAATACTTTAACGTAAATTGAATAGAGGTAGCTTACTTGTTAAGGCATCAAGTGGTATTAGGGGTCTCGCATATAACTACTGAAATAAAAAATAAATAAAAAAATAAATAAAAAAAAGAAGAGAGAACGGGATAGAATTGATATGAACCAATGGAGGAATTGCTCATAACCTCAGCAAAACCAAGAGAAATCCTAGATTGTTTGAGTAAGAATAATGCAGAAAAAACTTCAGAAATACTACAGGTTAAGGATTTGAAATAAATGAGACATTTGTGTAAAAGTTAGAGTTGAAAAATGGGAATAGTGGACATCAAGGAACATAAAAGCAAATATTTCAGCTATCTTGGATCATCTATCAGAATGTTTCTCACTGAAGAGTAAAGTGAAGACATACTAGAAGACTGTTCCAGAAAAATCCCTGCCTAATAAAAAAACAATTTTGTAATCAACCATAGTTCATGACACAATAGGATGAATCAGAAACAAGTCCATATTATTGACACAAACAAAATTTAGAAACTGAAAAAGTAAAAACAGAAATAGATAGACATGAATAACAAAGGCTAGAAAAACAAGACAAGTTACTAACAAAGCAGTAGAATGGAGTAATGAAGAAGAATAACAACCTAATTGAGAAGAGCTACTTCAATCGCTGAAATGAGACTAGCACCAAATAATATTCTAGAGGATAAAGAGAGACTAGCATGATTAAAGAGTGGGTGTGAATTGTTAATTCATGATTCCCTAATTGAAAATATTGTTCCTTACAAAGCAACACTAGATGTATGACTGCTCTTACTAAGTAATGGGTTAATGATTACATGTACACAATTAGAAGTTCATGTCTTTACTATCCATGCAAAACCTGTCCTAAATCAGATGAAGGAGAAACCATTCCTACATAGGAAAAAACTAATAAATGCATGATTTAATTCAAGTGTTCATGTTTTTCATATGGCACATCCATTAACTACAAATATCACTAGTGAGAAGGCTAAAAAATTGAACTGTGTTCACTATAAATTTGGGGAAAACATAAATCGAACTGATCATTCAGCCACTAAATATAATCTTAAAGGAACTTCATTAAATTTAAATGCCCATTGAAAGAATACAAAAGACATCATGGAACCCAAAGCATGGGTAGCAATATTGGGAGGAAAAGGCCCAGATTCCAACCAAGAGAACCTCCTCATTGCACTACAAGAAATTCTGGTTTGAATAAAAAATAAAATAAAAAAGATCTACACAAATATTGACTCCATAAATAGCTCCAGTCAGTTTGGATTAGATTCATTCCACTCCCCATCAACACTCTCTGTGAGAAAATGGAACAGCATGAACATAGAGTCAAATTTCTATATTCCACAACTGCCACAAAAAAGCTATACTAAGGTCCATTTCAAACCCAGCTAACAAACCTTCAAATTTCCAAGGCAATATTATAAAAGTCGCTAATAAGAAACTACCCCATAGATAAGGGGGAAGTGCTTTTTCCTAATTGGACTTGTTGGTGAAGATGTAGGGAGTTACTTTTCTTTTTCACCCAATCTATATGACAAAAAAGGAATTATTAAAATATATCATTCGCAGTCATCCATTGATTTTTTTTTTATTCTTGAAAGCTGAACCCTATCTATAGTTGTAGAATCTGACCTTCAGGATGACTATTGTTCTAGGGTATCCATTATCCAATCAATTATTACCACAAACAAATTGAAACTCGAAACTCAAGATGCATAATTTTGAGCCCTTCTGTTTGGCTCTTGACTCTTACTCTATTCTCCTTAGGAAATCCTTTTCTTTCTTTTCTCTTTTTGGTCCTGTCCAAACAGTTTTGGAGCCTTTCAATTTGTACTACTCATAGTCCTACATCGTCTTGGCACCTCAAACACCATAGCATGAGCTATGAGCAGCTCCGAAAAATGAAACCTACTTAAAAAAATTTCCCTGTAATCTGATCATATGTGAAATCAGGTCCTTACAGATTCAAAACAGGCTCAGGAACCAGAATTGATCCTCTGTTCACCTCCTCAGAAGTGAGAAAGTGAGTAGCAACCTAAAAAAGCCCTCCCTTTCCATAACATAGAAATTATCTCCACATCTTTATTCTAATACAGAGTAGCATTTTCAAGTACCCTTAGTAATCTTATCATCACTGTTTCATACTGCCACAATATATCAATACATCATATCATTCATATCCCAAAAAACATGAAACAATGAATTTAGAAACTATAAGTTCAGTGACACAAATTTTCACAACTACTAAAGTGACATTTTGTAATTGATGACATGCTTTGTAAAAGTGATGTCAGTGGTGGAACCATTTGAAAGTGTGTGATGTTGCACTATTCACAACTTGACACCTCAGCGAGTTGTGCAAAAAAACATTATGAAAAATGTTGTGCACCTAGCATTTTAGAAAACCAAACAACAGAAAATCTCAACAGACCATTCCAATCCCATTTCCTTTTTTCCTAACAGGGAAAAATAGTATGAGAATAGAACCAACTTTTATGAGTAACCCATGTCATAGAAAATACAGAAAAAATAAAATAGAACATAATTTGATTATTCTCTTCAAACAGTACAAACACAATGCACAAATCACAACCCAGAATCCTACCAAATGAACCAAATCACATAATAAATTAATGTACTCATAAACATAAAAATAAGGAATTCACTTTCTGTGGTTTCTCAGCACCACAAAAAAATATTATCATACCCAACATTTTTCTCATTTCTCTTTGCAATAGCACACTAAATAAATCATGACCCAACAATCTAATCAAACACATCAAATCTCAAACTTTATATAGAATTCATATTATGAAGATTTGAGTGAGAGATTACCTGAGTATTGATAGTTCACTTTACTTAGACTTCACAGTCCCAGATACAGTTTCCTCACTCGAAGGTGGTCGTCAAAAGTTGAGCTTGGTCAGGTTTTCTTACAACCTTGTCAGCTTTGCAATTTGGTCATGTTCCAATAGGGGGCTAGAGCTAGACTATGCTTGAGGTTATATATATATATATATATATATATATATATATTTATTTTGGGTTTTTATAGTAGAAACTAGAAAAACAACCACCTATTTGATTTTGAGGTACTTAGCACTTTGTACCCCAAACTATAAAAAGGTTGATCTCTCTGTCTTCGTCCGTGAAGGGTGGTGGTTTTGACAGGAAAATAAAAGGTGGGTTTGAACGGAGGAGTGGCGGAGAAGTGGTGGAGGATGAGCGGCGGTGACTGGGTGGGCCGGGGGTTGAGATAGGGGAGGGTTTAGGGAGTGAGAACAGCTAGGATCGGTGGAGAGAGAGAGAGAGGAAACAGAATAGAATTTGGACCATTTGGGTCATTGGGTGCGGTTAAGGGTGGGTTGGAGACCATTGGGCTCCGTATTACTTTGGACCCTTTTTTTTTTCTTTTTCTTTTTTTTTTTCTAGATACAAATTCAATAGAATTTTAATTTATGGATCCGCTATATAATGATTTTTTTTAAATGAAAAATTTTAGTTACAAAATAAATATTATTATATATTTTGAAAATCTAATCGTTGGATTGTATGTTCTTTACATATTTTAATACAATTATCAAATTTTGTGTTAATCATATATTATTTACTGTACGATCTATAAGTTTATATTTTATACTTAATTTTAAATTACAAAGACTTGCAATTTAAACAATTTATTGATGACATAACCATTGATCTTTAATTTTTTACAAATTTTGCAAGTATGGAGGATATAAGAAGAAAATGTAATCTAATAGTGGATTTGTCAAAATTCACCTCCAATAAAAATATATTGAGTAAGGCTACAACCAATTTTGTAGTTAAACTTTGTCCTTTTTTTAAAGTTTAAATCCACAAAATACGTTGTCAGTTGAGCTAACTGAAGTTTGGAGCTCATAGACCCAAACTTTGACCTTTCTGATAAACTTCTAACTAGTTTTTTTTTTGGTTTGCCTGGAATTATTTATATATAATGAGCTATGCTACCGGCACAATAAAAGGTTGAACTGTTACTCAGTCGTCCTCCTTTACCCATTTTTTTTTTCATCAAAAAGAAATATAAAAAAAAAAAGGTTGAAGTGTTAAATATGGAATGTTTGTGGTTATTTGGTAAGTATGTAAAACATTTTCTATTCTACTTAGCTTATTTTTCATTGACCATAGAAAATATCTTCCATTTATTTGCATTTTTTCGTCCAGAAGGGTGGTGGTTTTGACAGGAAAAGAAGAGGTGGGTTTGAACGGCGAAGCGGCTTAGATGTGGTGGAGGAGCGGCAAAGACTGGGTGGGTTGGCGGTGGAAACAGGGGAGGGTTTGGGAGTGAGAAGAGCTGGAATCAGTGGAGAGATAAACTAGAAGAGAATTTGGACCATTTGGGTGGGGTTAAGGGTGGGTTGGACCATTTGGCTCCATACTACTTTAGACCCTTTTTTTTTTCTTTTTTTGCGGACAGGGTGCTAAGGTTAAAGCCTATGGGTCAACTCATGTGGATGCCCACTAACAGACTCTTGTTGGCAGCGGGACTCGAACCTAGGTAGGTTAGACGAAGTGTCCGAACCTAGGTGTATTATGATTTTTCTTTAGAAGCCCAAATCTACAAAAATACATTATCAATTAAGCTAACTGGAGTTTGGAGCTCATAGACCCAAACTTTGACCTTTTTGATAAACTTCTAACTTCTTCTTTTTTTTTTTTTGAAAATGTTAACGGATATCCTTAGGGTAATGGTTAATAATCTATTTAAAGAAAGTTTTTATGGGAAAAAAAAATAATTAATATTTTAACAGCTTTTTCCATTTTTCATAAAAGTGGTATTAAAATTTTCTTAAAATGGATTGTTAACCATTGCCCTAAGGGCACCCATTAGAATAACCCTTTTTTTTTTGTTTGCCTAGAATTAATTATATATAATGAGCTATGCTACCAGCACAATAATAGGTTGAAGTGTTACTCAGTCTCCCTCCTCTATCCATTTTCTTTTCATTAAAAAAAAAAAGTTGAAGTTTTAAGTATGGAATGTTTTGAGGTGATTTGTTAAGTATGTAATGTTTAGGGAAACATTCTATGCCCTTTTAAGAACGAAAACATTTTCTATTCTACTTAGCTTATTTTTCATTGACCATAGAAAATATCTTCCATTTATTTGCATTTTTTCATCGTACCAAACATTAAAAAATGTGGAAAATGTTTTCTATCAAAATAAACTACGTGAAAATGAGATTTGTATAATACAAACAATTTTATGGGGTGTAAGTACCATTCTACATATCAGGAAATACAAAAATGTCTTCTGTCAAAACAAAGTGTAAATGAGATTTTGTGAAATACATAGAATTTTTAGGGGTATAAGTATTTTTTTTTTTTTTTTTTGGGTAAAAATTAGATTCATTCAAAACTAAGGAACATGTCTTAAGCAACACCTATTAATACATCTCATCAAGGTCATCCTCATATAAAGTAGTTAAGTCCACAGGCGGATTGTCATACAAAATAAAATTTAAGACTAGGATCACATGAACTTGGATTAATATTTTTTTCCCCTTAATAAAAAATAGAAATGCTATGTCTATAACATTTTCACAGCAAATTCTAAGTAGTAGATTGTTATGGATGGGCAAATAAGTTGATTAGTTCTCATCCCAACTAAACGGTATGTACATCGGTTAGCTTCACAAAAACAATGTTTAATATGAATTTAACGTAATTGAGAGACTAGCTGTCTGCAATCATCCAAAATAGGCGACACAATGATATTCTCACATAAGAAGAGTTACCTAAAACATCAACAATAGATCTAGCATCTTCTTTTTTTTTTTTTTTGGGAGCAAACAATAGATCTAGCATCTAACTCTACTTCTATAGCAGAAAAATTACCTCCCCCACCCCACTATCTAGCTATCACCTTTGCGCATAATAGATGAAATTCAAAACTCAATAACCTTCTAGGAAGCTCTCTGCCTTATGAAGCACAAAATGATGAGTTTTAGTCTGGCTCACGATCTGAGCACTATATGAGCCAAGGAGAACTAGTAACAAACAAGTGGTGGGAGACAGGGAAGGCTTCAACCTTCAATGTTCGTCCAAGTGATTAGAAAGGGTTAGAGTGGTGATCAAATGTTCTGGCTTCTGGTTGACGTTAGGTCCCTGGGGATTTTTTAGTTACTACTTTTCTGAGAGTTAATAGAGGGTATAGAGTCTATTGACTTTCGATTTTCTCCCATATAAAGAGATGCAAAATAAGAATGCTAAGAGTCTGTTTGGGATCCACTTATTTTGCTGAAACTGAAAACTTTTTGTTGAAAATACTGTAGATAAAAATAAAAGTTAGCTGAAATGGTATATTAAGACCTATAAATAATATCAAAAAGAGCAGTGAGACCCATGTATAGTACCAAAAATAAGCTGAATAGTAAAAAAAGTTAACAAAATTAATCATGCCAAACGGACAAAGAGGAAGCAATTCAGGCTGAGATTAAATAACAAAAGAGAAGATAAAGTAGAGTAGAGATTCTCTGAATTGATCCATTACAGCTTTGATGTGTTAAATTTCACTAAGATGAGACTGGCAAAAAAATGGAAATAATTCTTCACTTTTTAATAATCTGACAGTTGAGAGTCGGGATTTGGACTCTACAGGACTCCATTGAAAACACGATAACACGATAAACACCGGTAAGTGCCTGTTGAGCTACAAGATATTCCCTTAATCAACAGCCAGCCTCAACTTTAATAAAACGTTAGACACGAACTGTATGTCTCCATTTCAACATTTCATTATATTTTCATATTTTGACAAGTTTTGATAACAATCATTCATTAGCAGAATTTGTATATCTTTTTTCCTTTTCCTTTTTGCAATTTTTGGTAAGCAGTTTTAGCCTTGATAATAGAAAGAAGGGATGCTTTCTTCTGATCCTCTTGTCTTCCTCAAGGCAATCTAGCTCAAATAAATCAACAAATGGCCATATAGCAGTGCACCATTACAAGCCCTACTCGCTTCAATGGCAATGGGCTTCTCAAAGGGCAGCAACTAGAACTTTGAACATCGTATGTTGGTCTAAGATGTATAAGAATCTCCAATGTGGCTAAGGGACTTCACCAAAAATCTCCCCCATAACTGCCATCCTCCATCTTCAATCCTTACAGCATGATGAGGAGACAGGTATGCTCTTTGACAAGCTTTATCGGGAGAAGCAGAACTACAGAGAACTGTTCGTTAAGCCTCAAAGTTCAACTTCATGAAGTTCATCCCTAGAACTATTATGACTTGATGGAAACTGCACTGATAAAGAGTCACCAGGCCTGTACAAAGATGGAGATACACCGAGGACTTCTCCTAGAGGTTTTACTTCATTCATCATTGAAGAATTCCATCCATCACTAAGATTTCCACTCCATGATGCTGTACGCCGAGAGGGAGGGGGAACTAAGCTAGTTCCATGTGCCATCGGCCCTGTTTTCCTTTGTACAATATTATCCATGCTAGGAAACCGCTGCAGACTAATTGATGATGATGTTGATTTTTGTGTGGAAGAGATAGAATCCTCCTTAAATGAAGTAGGTGGATTGGCATTGTTCAGAGTAGCCTCTTGCATGCTTTCTCCAGGTGTCTGAACTGTCTCCACAACGGAAGCTACTGGAGCAGGGATGAAAAATTTAGGATTGGAACCACCCCCAGGTTTAGCAGCTGGAATAGAAGGTGTCTGGAACAAATTTGATGGGGTCCCACCACCCTTATTGAATGTGTCAACATACCTGAAGAAATTAAAGTAAGTTTTACATATATAATCAAGAATGGTTGTGAAAAAAATGCAAATCAAATGGACTTCCCACCGGCCACCCTATTACAACACTGAAACACACGCGCACACACACAAACACAGAGAGAGAGAGAGAGAGAGAGAGAGCAGAGTGCAGAGAAGTTTTCCAAAGCCTATACCTTGAGCGAACACCCATCCGTCCACGTGCAGAGAACTGGTTTGAACTAGGTGGAATAGGTGGGATCCCTGAACTTCGTTCAGAAGAGATCGGGCTTTTGGTTTCTAGCCCCAAATCCAAGGGAAATCCTCCGGTTTTTGGTGCATCTTTCACGTTGTAGTCTGGCATTCCATTCTGAAAAGCTGCAGTCGTTGGTGGAGGTGGTAGTGCGGCCTCCTCAGGTGGAGGAGGTTCAGCGCCTTCTTCAACCCATCTCTTAAGCTTTTCATCATAATAGAATCTATTCTTCTCACCCAATTTAGCCTTCAGAAGAATATTGGGAAAAGTAAGTTCTCCGGGTGGTGCAAGAAAATGATCTTAAAGGGGGAAGTTACTTCACATACCTGCCGGTCTGGTCTGGATCTCAAGACCAATCCCACAGTCTTTTGGAATAGCTGTGAGCCAAAACGACCAAAACGAGATGACCCACCTGATGCTGATGCCTTTTCTTGCCTATCAGAAGAGTTTGTTTCCTTAGATGAATCAACCTGATTGAAGAAAAAAAAAATCTGACGTAAGAAGTTTATCCCTACCCCTCATCTCTCATTTAAATCTAGGTTCACATTACATCCAACAGAGCCTCCTAATAATTGTGTTTACTAGTTAATAATTCAATAATTCTTTACCCATGCCACAATGCCTAAGCTTCACCTCACAATAGGATAATAATTCACAACCCTCCTCCTTAAGCATAACACATCTCTTCATTATTCACATATGATATCTCCACATACGCTATCCCTATTTTCATAAATGTGTTTACAACGGTAAGAAATTATAATAAGCAATTTGTAGGGATGGTGATGAGTGCTGCCCTCTGCTTTAAAGAGTAGGGATGGAAAGGCCATAACCATAATCAGGATGCATATGGGGATTGGTTAAGAACTCTAATCATCTCACTTATGGAACAGGGATGTTTTGTCCACCCCAGCCATTCCTGTACATAATTTTATGTATCTTTAATATACCATAAGTAAGGCAAGACAACTGTATGAGCTTTGTGTGTATGCACATGTGACATTCACGCACCTTTCTTTTATTCAGTAAACCCGTACAGTGCCACCCTACTCAATTAGGATAAGAATCCTCTAAGAGTTCAAAGGGTAAATCCACTACGGACTTCCTAAAATCCAATACAACCAATGCGAAATGAGTGTATTGAATTTCACCACTTCATTAGCAATTAAACAAAGAAAAAAATGCAAATTCCACCCTCTAAGTTTGAACAAAATTAATTTCAATAACTTTAATTTCATTCAATTGAGTTCTCTAAGTATAGCATTTCCATCAAATTTTGTTAAATGTTGTGGTTAAGTGTCCAAATTTTTATTTTTATTTATTTTTTCTTCAAAATTTTTAAATTAAAAAAAAAATCAATTAATTATTGAAAAACATTTTCCAGAAATTTAAAATAATTAAATTAAATTAATAACAAAAGTTGACGGAGAGGCCTTAATTGAATAAACTTGAAACTTAGAAATTTCAATTGAACGAAAGTAAAGTTAGAGGGCTGAAATGAATTGTGGTCAAACTTAGAGGGTGCGCTTTGCACTTTTGGCTCAAACAAACATTGACTAGTACTATTTTGACATGCATATAATTTTTACTAATGTGACAAAATTCAATCGTCTCATTTCACAATGGATGGATAGGATATCAAGAACTCCATAGTAGAGATAACCTAGGTAGAGTTAGCCCAGGAACTTTAAATTATCTTAATCGACCAAATTATAACTCAATTTTTTTAAAATTTTTGTAAGCAATGTCAGGAAGAAATGCCGTCCTGAGAAATGAAGCAATGGACAAAAAACAGAACACCAGCCAGAAAAAATATAAATTTCTACCTTCTTAGGAGCACTACCAAAGATTGGCTCCGAGACACTTCTATTAGGCATTTTGTTCTCAGCAGCCCGCTCATTTATGGGTTCCACTGAAGCTGATGGCATTAATGAAGACATTGCCATTGTTGATTGACTGTTCAATACTTTAAGGCCTCCTGGTTGAGAAGCATATTCATTATGTTGAGCACCGCTATGTGATGTTGAAGGTACAGGTGGAGGTAGGCCTCCAACAACACGATGAGCGGTACTGTCAATGAAGGTAAGCAATTTACCAACCAGTTTGGTTGGAGCCAAATTTGATCCATAACCACCCTGTACATGATATATCTTCACATATAAGAAATCAAACCTCTAGCTTCATTGATGAAAAGAATTAACGTTCGAGAGAAACCTGCTGATGGGTTCTAATCCGCTCCTCAAGAGACAACACTAATTGTCTCCATGTGTCCACTTCTGGTGCTCTACCAGTCTTGAGAAACTTCAAAATTGCATGGCAGTACCTAAGCCAATATATTGTGTGAAAAGACCAAAGGCCATTTTGCAGAAACCATAATTAACTTATTCATTTTTTTGACAAAGTAAATTACCATACTTCAATATAAAGCAATTATTCTTACTTCAAAGCATCTGCAACTTTTCCAACTTCAGCCAGCATGTGGGCATATATAAGCTTATATGGCTGAAAAGGTAGGAGGAGAAACTGAGAATTCCCAAGCACCTTTGAGTACTCATGTAATTCTGTCCTCTGCCCACATATTCATAAAGCTTGTTCATTTACATTATTCAGAAAAATAGTTGAGAGGAAAATAAAGGAGTGCAAATGTATTTCCAAATAACTTGGTAACAATGGTCATGATCCACAACATAATCCATGAGCTACCAAAGATGCTGCTTCTTGAACAGACTGAAATTCAAACTTTACAAGCTAAATACAAGCTGCCAATAAGAATCAAAATCACACATTCTAGATAATAAAATACTGCATCAGCTTTGAAAAATCCTAGTTTAGAATTGATATATGTAACAAAGGGTAATCTAGAACACCTGTATAGCCTCAGGGCTGGCAAATGTTCGTGGAAATTTCAAATGATCTGCACCAATAAGACAGAGTCTTGCAGCATCCGAATATGGTTCAATGCTGGCTTCTGCAACTAAATAACATATGTGTGCAGCAGTAGTCTGTACAATTACATCAGAGTCAGGGAGAGAGCAGAGAAAAACATAGATCTTCCGGAGAAAAAACAAACAGAAAAAGACTCAATATAAATGAAAGCACATGTTACGTACCTCCCCATGCTCCTTCCATAGGCAATCTCCTAGATGAATGATGACAAGCTCATCATCTTTTGTTCTATTTGCGGTTATGACAGCTAAATTCTCTTCCCATTCCTCTAACATGCAGTTAGCCCCACTCTGTAGTACACAATATAAGATCATTAAACTAGCTGAAGCTGTTTCATAAAAACAAATAAGTAAATCAAAATTATAACAAAAAAAAAAAAAAAAAAAACCCTAGCTGAAGCAAAATTATTTTGAAGAACTAGAAAGATATAAATCAACTAATAGACGTGTTCAAGGGTTCTTATTTTCATCATATTTTTAGGGCTGGGAAAAATATTAGAAAAAAATAAATAAATTTGAGTATTACATGTTAGCGGCACTACTTGTAGCTAAGGACTAGGATCTCATACATTTAACATGCATTTGATGCAAAGAAATTCGATTTTGTTTCCCCAAGCTTCACAATGTATTGATTTGACATACATAGTTCAATTTAAATCCAGATTGAGCTTACTTCATGCCTTATTTCCATGGATAAAAAACATATGTCACAGAGGAAGCTAGAGTTCCCACACTTAACATTCATAATCCTCCCCCAACAATACCATAACTTTCTATTTGTACACCTCAATGCTAAGAATAGATGAGAGATTCAAAACAATAGATCTAAAGGTCTCACATCCATTAGAACCCTGTACATTGTTTTCTCCCACTACCCACAACTTCAGCTTCAATTCTGCTCACCATATAGACATTATTATATTCAAAAAGGTTTTTTTTTTTATAGTATTAGTACTCATATTATCACATCACAACCTACCATGCCATATCAATAAGAATATTGGCCATGGGGTAATCTGCTAATTTTTCCCCTCATTGCATGATGCTTTCTTGTTAAAATGGTCTCACCTTTTCTAATTGTTGCTGAACTTGTGTACATTTAGTACCATGAGCATGTATATGGATGTTCTCATACATTTTAATTTTACCTAAAAACCTACCTAAAAAAGGTTACAACTATCATGATTACAAAGGTCCTGTTTTCCCTTAACCAATTAGGATACATCATTTGATTTTCTATGAGAACATGGTGTTTTGAAAAATAGGCCCCATTTGGTATAGTAATTTAACAACACGTTTTTAGTTTTTAAACAACATTACACACTTTTTCACCCACACGTATTTCCAAAAAATACAAACAACGTTACTAGAACAACATTACCAAACGGGTATTTCACCAGAAACAGCTTCTAGAATTAAGTTTGGTAGCGCATTTTTACATTGTTTTATGTTTTTATGAATTTTAAAATAGAACATTTTTTACCAATCAAAAAAAGAAAAAAACACAGGCCCAAAGTTTTCCAATTGATTGCATGAAGCCTATAAAACCTTATTCTCCCTGTTTTAGATTTTTCATCTTTTTAAAATAATTTGTCAATTAGCTCTAAATCAAATGGCACTTCCTTCTTCCATGAGAACAGATACAGTGAGGTTGTGGGTTCAAAACTCAGTAACAAGATTGTACCTAGTGCACAAGGCTCCTGTTTTGCAGGGCCTAGTAGAGGTTGTTGGTAGATAGCTTTAACCTCAATTTTTGGAGAAGCTAATTCTCGGATTCAAACTTGTGACACTTTCCTTGAACGAATGGCACTTGCCATTATACCAGGGTTCAAAGCTCACTGGAAATTCAAAATACTTTAGGGTGTGTGTGTGTGAGAGAGAGAGAGAGAGAGGGGTTTAATGGATTATGTCCTTAAATTTTGCTTTATAAACCCAAAGTATCTTTCACTTTATGATCTTGAAAACATATGCATTCAAGGAACAATACCCTATTCACTATATCAAGCTTCAGACCTACTCCTCCACACCCCCAAAAAATACATATAACTTTTTTGAAAAAAATAAAAAAAATCAGATCATAAGCATCAGAATAGTATCAGCTTATAGGAAACAGGAAACTAGAAGGCAGGATCAGGAATGAGACCTAAGTATTTCACATCTAAAGAAAGGTTTCATGACAAAAAACACATTCAGCAAAAATATCAAAGAAACCAAAAAATAGCAAGCCCAAGTATTTCTTGTCTGTAGCAACATTTTCATGACAAAAAACACATTCAGAAAAAAAATAAAATAATAAAAAATAAATCAAAGTAATCAAAAATAGCAAAGGCAAATAAATTCATCAAGAACAAAAAACATAAAACCTTTTCAGCACAAGTCATTGAGTTAATATATCACCTTGACAGGCTGTTGAAAAAAATCTACAGAACCGGGTAAGGTGCTACTAGTAGTGGCACTAGAAAACACTTCTGCAGGCTGCCCAGCAATAAGCAGGCATAAAGTCCGCAATGGTGATCCAGCTATGAATTGGTTAAGTGCCATTTGCTTCACAGTATCAACATAAAACTGCCAGCATTTCAAAATGAAAGAAGACATTATCAGCATCAACTATATGTACACTTCTGGTAAGGATTTTTAATATGCAGGGAAGACGTGTGAAGAAAGCTAAAATCTGATGGCAAGAACCTGATCCCCAAGTTGAGATGCAAGAACAAGTGCCGGTCCCCACAGTTGACCTCCCTGTGCACATTGCAAAGCCTCTTTCTTCCTACCAGAGACAAGAAGACTCTGTACCTCAAGTGCGGTAGCCTTGAACAGATCAATTAGTAATGTTAGTTTTAAGGGTCATGTTAACTGATGCTCTTAGGAAAATTGTTAATAAACCATAATAAGAATGTTTTGACACCACTTTCATGGGAAATATAAAAAGTTGTCAACAATATTTATTGTATCATTCTCCTAATAAAATGTTTCTAAAAATAGTTCCTAAAGAGCATTGGTTAACATTTCCCTAGTTTTAAATGGCATTAAAATATTCAATGTCACAAAAGGCATTAACTATATAAAACTGGGAGAAAAAAAATATGGATACCTGAATTTGTGCTTCAGAAGGCAAGCTCTGCAAGCAGTGTGCAAGTGCACCATACGCACTCTTTCTTTTGGAAGTTGTAAAGAGCTTAGCAATAGCTGACTCAGGACAATCACTTTCCTAATTAATTTAATTAAGATTAAACTGCATACGTGTCAGTTTTTAAAGGGGCCTTTTTTCCTATTTGTCATCACCTCCTTAATTGTAGGCACCCACTTTCTCTCAGCTCCCTCTATTATATATATATAGATACTGCTATGTTATATTTATGGGAAAGAAGGTACTATAGCATACACTAAACTAAAGAGACAAAACTTAGAAAATGCAAAAAAAAAAAAAAAAAAAAAAGAATTCAACAAAAATTTCAATAAGTTATCTCTAACTTGATGGTGTTTCAAAAGATGAACAAGGTCAAGAAAGGGGCACTGACCTTTTTATTTACATAGACATGGGTGGAAAAGTCGATTAGGTTTTTGGCTCTGTCAGACCAGAATGCCTCCTCTCATTGCTCTTTAAGTCCTCTGGAGATTGTGCCACAATGCCAAGCAGTCCATAGAATGGCCAGTGGAGAGGAACATCGAAAAATAAAACAAAAAAGAAATGGAAAAAGAAAAAATTAAACAGTCAGCAAATAAGATATGCCTTGCGAATTCAACAAAAGCTACCATCAACAACAACGAATTTTTACTTCTAAAGTTCATATAATAGCATGGAAGGTTCTTTCCACCGGAACATAATCAGGTAGGGGTGTGCAGCCAACCCGCCAAAACCGACCCAACCCGCCGGGTTAGGTCGGTTTTTAGGGCTTGGTGGGTTGGGTTGGGTTACAAAATTTTTTTTGATAGCAAGTCGGGTTGGGTTTGGGTCATAAAATTTCAAACCCGCCAAACCCGACCTGACCCACTCATATATTTAATATATATATTTAAAATATATTATATAATTAATAAAATTTTTAAAATAACTAGCTCTTCCTATCCTATATAAAACCAATTAGTTCACACAAACCCTAGTAAATTACTATTGTTGTTTAGTCTTTAGTGTTGTTTGCTTTTAAGAAGTTACATTGATACTAATCTTTGGGTTTTTTAAATATATTTATATTTATATTTTTTTCTACTTAATTTAATAATAATAATAAAAATTTGTCCAATCCATTGGTTCAACCCGACCCATGTGGGTTGGGTTGGACTTATGTGATGGGTTGAGTTGGGTTGAATTTTTTTTGACCCACCATGGTGAGTTGGGTCAAAAAATCCCCTTAACCCGACCCAACCCGACCCATGCACACCCCTGGGTGAATCATCCGCCGTACCAAAATTAACTTAAATTTAGTTCAAACAAGAAATATGTAGAAAGTTTCCCATTTTCTGTCTAAAACTAAAATATGTCACATGCTTAGCGTTTGTTTATGAAACTCTGCATATTCAGGTTCTTGAGTGTTGTTTTTCAATTTTATACATAGCTTTGGGAAACTACGCCTTACTAAAATGCATTTTTCTTTCATTTAGTAGCTGCAAAAAAGCCCTCCTTTCAGTATATGTTTACTGAATGGAGTTATTAAGTAGGTTACATAGATGGTAGTATAGTGGGAAGGTTTAATCTGTGACTGAAGAATTAACCAAGTAAAGAAGGATCATAAATACAAATAAGTGATAATAGTAAATAAGTGATAATAGTAAACAACCTGAAGTGGAATCAGCTTTACATAGAGGGCAGGTACACACTGAGAAGAATATTTGTGAATTATGGTCCAACCTCCCTTCTCCTTCTGGCCCTCTTTTCATATTTCCGTTGTGAAATCCCTGAAAATGGTCATGAGCTCAGAAAGGGTAAAACACACTCACACAATGAAAATTATACTCGTATCCCAAAGAGCATACTCAATCAATGTGTCTTCCTTATTGATCAAGTTTAAAATTTATTATAAAAAGAAAAAACTTTATTTCAAAAACAAAAGATAACAGATATTAATTAGATAAAAAAGTAGAGATCCCCTAAAATGCACAATGCAAAAATGCCAAGGGACTTCCATTTACAACTGTCCACTAGCATACCATGCTGGGAATCAACCGGTCATCTAATTTTAAAAAGTTCAGGATAATTAGCAAAAACAAGTAAAGTCAAGGAAATGATTGATGGAGCAAAGAATTCATTCTCTATTGGAAAGCCTCCATATGTGGCTACATTATCAACAATTAAAGTAGTTTGCACTCCATTCCAGAATATGTGCAAGTCTCAGCTAAAATTACGAGTAGAAATAAATGTTAGAAATCAACACTAACTCTGTTGTCTCTAGAAACTTCTAGAAATTTCTAGAGTTCCACTCAATTTGCTTCTCTCCGGAATTCTCTAGAAACTTCTAGAAACTCCTAGAACATCTCACACATTCTCTAGAACCTTCTCTTGCATTCCGGGTTTCTCTATGAGTTGTCTCTCTTTAGTTCTCTAGAGACTTCTATGTAGAAGTGAAACTCAACCACATGTTTATAGAATGGTCTAGAAGGTTGGAGAATGGCATTCATCTAATGCCAATAAAAAGGAAGATGCTAGAAGCTTCAAGTTGGTTTCCTAACCAACATACACCTAGTATAAATAGATGTGGTGGTATGTGAAGAAGTGAGTAAGACTAGTGTGAGACTAGTGAGACTAGAATGAGACTAGTGTGAGACTAGTGAGAGGTGAGTGAAGTGAAGTGAAGTAGCTATTTTGTAGTGTCAATACATAGGTGTCTAGAGAGTTGGTGTGTGTGTCTTGTAAAAGCATTAGCGCTTGTAAAGTGTTGTAATTCAAAGAGTCAAGTTTTAATAAAAGCTCGTTATTCAGTCATTTGTTCAATAATCTAGTGTCAGAGCTTCCGCTAACTCAACAATAAATGGGGACTCCTAGGCTCAATAGGAAACTTATAAGCTTGTCCCTGATGTTTGACAAGAAATGTAGTTTGCTCTCCACTTCCAAAAATCTGAGCATGTATCAGCAAAAATGAATGAAATGTTGTAATTGTAAATGTCCAGAGTTCACAAAAGAAGGAAATTTATTATTTTTGAGAGCAAACGAAAACAATGTGAGAAATGAGATTAAGAAGCAGCAATCATCAAATTTGTAAAACCAAGATCTCAGAATCCATTTAGTTGCTGAACAAGTGTCCTGCTTCCTTATTCATCATACAACAGCTATCTAAAAAATATTTTAAAAAAAACATCAGCTTAAGTTAAGGAATGTTGGGGTGACGGTGCTTTGGAACAAATGAAAAATACCTGCTCAGCTGTAGCACAGGTGACAATGCTTCAATATTGTTGCAAAGCATGATCTTTGGTTGAAATGACATTCTGCTCAGGCATCTCATTAAAAAGCTATCCTGTCATTTTGCGCATTTCCACTAATCATCATCTTCCACAACATGATATATAATTTGCAATCAATCAAATTCCAAGATAAAATCTCCTTTAGGCATTTCATCAAACAACTACATGTCTTTAGGTATAAGAGGTTCACACAATTCAAATAATTCACGAACCATAAGAGATGTTGATGAGCTAAAAATTCAGTGCCATAAGTTCAATTGTTAAAAGAGGGAAAAAAGGAGAAGAAAAAAAAATGAGCGTACATGACAAAATCCAAAAGTTTACATATCTCCAAGTTTTGAAATTCAAGTAAAGCTTTTAGGAGTTCAGAAGCTAGCTTTTAAAAGTCACATTGTCTAAATACACACATGGAGGAAAGAAGAGGATTTTGTTCTTTCATTTTGGGTATATTGTCAGATTTAGCAATCTACATCAACTAAGGGGGAGGGAATCCACAAAAGAATAAAGAGAGCATTGATTGCCTTATGATGCTTTTGCTTCCAAATGTCTCTTATTGGAATTGCAGATGCCTGTGTACAAATTCAAGATCAAATCATTTAGCAAGGAAGTGGAAGCACTGTACTATTTACTAAGACCAAAAAGGAAACAGGCAGAGCAAGCAGACAAAGGCATATATATACTTAAACATGAAAAGAAGATAAAGAAAATATTTGTAATTACCAGACTTGCAAACTGAGTTCAAATGGTTTGCTGCTTCCCTGTTTTCAATGGTTTAGCACATATATAATTAACAGGTTGGCCTCCTTTAAATCGTACTATCAATGAAAAACTTTCATAAAAGTTTTAATTGAAAAATTCAGTGACGACTATCATCTTGCTTTAGTAAAATTTACAGAAATCCAGATCAAACAAATAGAAATATGAAGCCAAAGTTTCTCAATTCTATCTGACACTCGTATCTATCATATAATTATTCTTTGGGACAACTGTGAACATCCACCATGATATAAATTCAGGTTTTTTGTTTTTGTTTTTTTCAATATTATATCTCATGTTAGGAATGTACCCTTACTAATAGGTTGTCTTGTTTCATTCAAAAAATGCAAAAAAGTCCCTTCTAATAACGTAGGTTTACTCAATGGAACAAATATATAAGTTAAAATTGATGGCTCAAGTAGTGTAGTGGAAGGGTATAATCTGTGCCTGAAAATTCATCAATATCAATCATAAGTAAAAAAAGAAGATACCATTTAATAACTTGAACATGGTAAGCGTGCAAACTGAGAGGAAAATTAAACCCTTTATCCCATGGAGAGAAATTCAATTTGTGTGGACATTGATCAAACTTTTATATTCCAGTTAGCCTTCTGAGTTAACAATGATGAGAAGCTATGACAAAAGTTTTTATTATTATTACCAGATCTCCAAATTCAACTAATGTGACCATCTCAGCTAGAATCCAACAAATCAATGTACTGCTAGGTAATGACCAGTTATTATGAATGCAACCATCCATCATCAAAGAGTAGCTGAAAACTTGAAATGAATTCGAGTTAGTTATACAAATCAAAGGCTGAAATTTCTGTGCTAACACAATTAAGAAAATTTTAGAAGAGAAAGAAAATATATTGATGGTCTAACTATATAGTTAATTACCGTGCTCACCATAGTGGTTGATCGAAAAGCTATGATTTCAAGCACAATGTGTAATGCGGTCTGAATGGTTTTTTAAGCCAAGATTGTTTGATTATTGAGCCTGAAAGTAAAGTTTCAAAAACAAATCTTCCAACGCATTGGTCAAACTGGTTGCACGTCAACCGCATCCCTTACTGTATAGTGTAAACTAGTAACTTTGATTAGGCACAAAACAAAACATAATGATAGGCTAAAAACGAATTGACCCCTTGTGACAAATTAATTAATTAATTAACCAAATTTATTAATTAATCAAATTAACATGCAAAGCGCGTGGTAGCATAAACAAATCACCAAGCAACTAAAGTATGCAGCGGAAAATAAATGACACGGTAATTTGTTTACGAATGGGGAAAACCTGACGGCAAAAACCCCACTGGGTGATTTTCAGGTCACCACTCCCGAAACTCTACTATTATCACAACAAGCGGTTACAAGTAAAGGAATCCTAAGTACCTTACCAACCTACAGTTGAACCCTTACCCCAATACCCAATTGAACTTGTTTTGTAGTGACAGTTCCCCTTTTGATGCACAGCTCCCAAGTACGTGACTAACCAATTGCGCGGATCCCAGTACGCGACTTCAATCACCAACTAAAAAGGTTGTTGGCTGCAAAGTTCTTCAGTTCATTCCAACGATGAAGATCAAGAAGATGCTTGGTCACAAAACCCAATGGTGCACATACACAGCAACTTCTTCACAAGAATGATGAATTAGGGCAAGAACTTCGTCTTCGGTCACAATTTGCTTGAACAGAGTTTTTTCAATGCTTGTGCAACTTGTGAACCTGTTGACGGCCCTTAAAATAATCATTTTATATGTTTAGGGTTAGGAGAAAAGAAGACCTAAACACATAATCACGGATTCCAAGAAATCAGATCAGAATTCTGAATTTCTTAAATCTCACAGATAAGCTGTCGAGCAGCTATCGAGATAGCAGTCGAGCTTTAATGAATTTGCACTTTCAGCTTGTTTTCTAGGACAGACTTGATGACTTCAACACTTGATCATGAAACCTTTGTTTCTTGAAGTATTAAAAACATCCTAGAACTACCCCATTACAAGTAACGTGCGTTTTGTCAAAGGATTAGCCAATTACATAAAATAGTGACATATGATCCTAACATGTGAAACACATATGTCTAACAATCTCCCCCTTTGGCAATCCATGACAAAACCACAACAAACAAATGAGCATATGAGATAAGTCATAAATCACTCAACTCTGTAAGGTTGAATTTTATCAACCATCTTGTTGGCTTTATTCCGTGTCAAATTACAAGTTTTTCTACATACAATGATGATACTGTGTTGTTATGTTTCAGGAGATTCTTGTTCATATGATTCAAGAGCTTATCAGATTCTTGAGTTAAATGTGAGTGAGTTTTGTTCAACTGTTCCCAACTCACATTTTAAGTTTAGAGTTTGTTTTAGGATTTTGTCATAGAATAGCCAAAGGGAGAGATTGTAAGGTTGAATTTTATCAACCATCTTATTGGCTTTATTTCGTGCCAAATTTGCTTGTATTTTAGCAATTAGTAACTTTGTATTTAGGTGGGAATCATGTAAGGGTAGTGAGTGAGAGAGTGTGAAGAAATGCTCAAGATTGTGCAAGGATGCAGAGACTCGCGGCTGGACTCGCGGGTGACTCGCGACTAGCAAGCCGCCAAAGTTGGCACACGTGTGAAGCATGTAGGGGAGCTGAAGAGTCATGCCAGCTGTTGCACTATAGGAAAAAAGTCCCAGGCTGGCCAGCCATTAGCTCGCGGCTTGAACTCGCGACTCAACCCAATCGCGAGGCCAAGTCACCAGACCACCCTGTTTGGGAAAAACTGACATTTCACATTCCTTCTCACCCTACTATATATAGATCCTTATACCCACGAAATGTAGAGAGCTTTCAGAGATAATTTTGAGAGAGAAACCCTAGAGAAAAACAAGATTGATTCATCCACAATCTTCACTTAGAGACTCTTCAAATTCCTCTACTCTCTTCCTCTCCATTATGAGAGGTACATTACCAAAACCTTTTCTCACCATACCCATATCTGTGAGAAGGTTGTTTGGTGCTTTGGGAAGCAGTTAAGAAGGGACCAATTTCATATTGGTAGATGCTATGGTCAAGTAGCGGAATCCGGTAAGCTAAAGAAGAAATAGGTTCGGCAAAACCTCTTTGGAGTAGGAGCTTGAAGGGCTTAGGTAAATTGGGTAGATTAGGCTTGGAGGGTCTTCTGCTGTTCATGTATCCCAACTACATTCTTTAGTGGATTATTTACCGCTTGGAGGGCGGCGAAGAGGTTTTACGCCGAGGGCTTCAGTTTCCTCTTCGATAACATATCATGTGTTGTCTTTGTGTTTGCATCTCTCTTCCCTTAATCTTTGCCATTTAATTTCTGTTGTGGATGTGATTTTATTTGGTTTAGATTGTTTATCAATTCTGTGTTAAGCTTGTGTTCATATTCCACACATTAATTGTTTGACATTAAGCTTGAATTGGTAATTTGTAAATTGGGGGTCTAAACGTTCATAGTGTTTTATACATTAATTGAACTTTCACACCTAACATTCTTGAATGATTAATAAAGTAGCGATGGCAGGTGGAGACATATATGGCCAACATGATTGGCACAGAGTAAATAATATAATCAGAGAAGTAATCAAATTCGTTGAAAGAAAGTTCCTTGGAAATTTTTATGAATATCATGCTCAGCATCTTTCAACATGCTTACGTTACTGAAAACAAATTTTTATGCTAGTTTATTGAGGAGGGGATTCTAGGAAATAATGTAGCAGAAATGGTATAAATTATTATTATTATTATTATTATTTTAGAGAGTTTCAACCTATGGTGTCCGCTCCTAATGATAGCTCTTTATCATCAGACCAAGATACTAATCAGTTTTTAGTGTAGTAGGGGATTGAACCCCAGAAATGGTATAAATTAATTGCAAGTGCATGCCTTTTCGTTTGATTTCTCTAGGTGCAAGATCAACTTCATGACCCACATTAATCTATTCCTATATATATTCAATGAATAATTTGTTCACATTGAGTGAGCCCACTAGAAGAGGGAGGTGGTTTTTCCAGTCCAGGGGATTGATTATGGCACAAATAATACATTGCCTCTTGGATTATTATGCACACATTTTATGCAAAAATGCATGCTTGTCATGGCACTTTGAGATTTGATTTTTTTTTTTTAATTCTTTGTTTTATGCATTTCAACTTTTTTAGTACATTTAATTATTGAACAATTTAAGATTTCAAGAGATCTTGACCGGATTGCAAGATCTCCATAATTAGAAGTGACACTTGATAGGCAAAAACAACCGATCTGCATTCCTTTTTTCTAAGAAGTCAAATCAAATGGAGTCGTGCAAGAAAATTAATTGTTGAAGTCTACATTAATGGGTAATCACAATTCACAAGTTCAAACCACTTTCTTGTACATTGATACATGAGCACAAGCTCCCAAGCTTATAAACTTGTAATCACAATTTCGATAGTATAGTTTGGTTTTCTTTATTAGAGGAACCACGACAGTGTAAGTCTTAATGGCCAAGCTTGTGCTGTTAGGTTCTAAAGACTTAGGAACTAATGTATTTAGAACTCTAATGTGTATTGTTGGCAAACCATGATTAAAACAGGTTTTTTAGTCCTGTTTAGACTTGCTCAAAGTTGTGTCTTTTATGTAAAGTTGGATTCGAGCTGATGTAGAATTGATAGTGCATTTTGGCCTGGTTCGATCGATCGAAGCTTAGGCTCGATCAATCGAAAATCGTGCAGAATGTGTTTTTCTGCAAAATTCCAACTCAGCCATAGTTCATTAAAACGTTTAGGGTTTTATGTTTTTGCCCTAGGTATATAAGGCAAACCCTAGCCACGTTTTAGAGGTTGCTCATATTTCTGTTTGTGTAAATCTCTTGTGAGATCTGTGAGGAGCTTTCCTTTACACAAGCTTAGGGTTATCAAGAGGAGATTCGTTCAAGAACTTGATGATCATTCAGTTGCTGCCATAAGAACTTAAAGAAACACAAGTGGGTGTGCTTGTACTTGCTGGAGAATCCAAGAAAGAAGGAGTCCGTGGTCTCGAAGCTTGCACGTGGTCGTGTCAGTAAGTTTCTACTGGTGGGTAGCAATACGATGTTGATAGTTTTTAGACCCCTTAAAACCACAATTGGATTAACCTAGGTAATTAGTCAAGTTGTTACTTAGTCCAAATTCCAAATCTAGGTTATCACAATCAAACAATCATATCATGTAAAATAGCGGAAAGATAAATAACACAAAGATATGATCACCCAGGAAACCAAACCGGTAAAAACCTAGGGAGGATTTAACCTAGCTATCCTCAAGGTAAACCTGAATCCACTATGAAAGAATAGAAATTGCTCAACAGGACTTAGACCACTAACATCCTATTGCTACCCAACAGTAGAAACTTACTGACACGACCACGTGTAAGCTCCGAGACCACGGACTCCTTCTTTCTTGGATTCTCCAGCAAGTACAAGTACACTCGCTTGTGTTTCTTTAAGCTTTTATTGCAGCAACTGAATGATCATCAAGTTCTTGAAGAAATCACCTCCTTGATAATCCTAAGCTTGTGTGAAGGAAAGCTCCTCAAGGATCTCACAAGAGATTCACACAAACAGCAATATGATCAACCTCTAAAACGTGGCTAGGGTTTGCCTTATATAATTAGACAAAACATAAAACCCTAAAACGTTTTAATGAGCTAGGGCTGAGTTGGAATTATGCAGAAAAAACACATTAGGCCCGAATTTCGATCGATCCAGCCTAAGCTTTGATCGATCGAGCCAAGCCGAGATGCACAATAATTTCTACATCAGCTCGATTCCAACTTTACAGAAACGGCACAACTTTGAGCAAGTCTAAACAAGACTAAACAACATGTTTTGATCATGGTTTGCCAACAATACAAATTAGAATTCTAAATACATAAATCCTAAGTCTTTAGAACCTAACAAACTCCCCCTTTGGCAATCTGTGACAAAACACAACTAAAAGCTCAAAGTTTACAAAGAGAAAGCCCTTTACAGACAACATGCTCATTACAACAAATTCAATCCTAACTACTATCCATCAGTTGCAAGTGTAGACAGCAGCTCAATTGAATCAACCTATATTTTTCCTGAAACACTAAACAAAATGCATAAACGCATGTGTGGAAAATACAAGTAAACAAAATAAGTTCTTGATTTCACAAAACACAAAATAAGGACAAATATCAATGAAAAACATCATGACTATAAGTCAATAAGAAGTGAAACAAGAAACATAAGAAACAATAAATGTAACTCCCCCTAAAATGATAAACCCAACAAGAATACATCAAGAGCCAAAAAAGTAAGTACAAAGTGAAGCACCTAGATACACTCTAATCTCTACCGGCTCCAGTGACAAAAAAAAATATCTCCCCCTGAAAACAAAACTCGACAAGTGCTCAAATATGTACTCCCCCTTTTTGTGACGGAATGCCAAAAGGCAGTTAAAATCCATCATCAAAAGGAGGTGGCAGTGAGGATCGTCGAAACTATGCTAGCTCTGCACGCAATCCACGAATCTCATCGAGCACGTCCACCAAAATCTATCCAAGAGCCGCCTGAACGGTCAAGACATGATCCAACGTACGTCGAATGTCTGAATCATTCGAAGTAGTCGATGGAGGAACATTAGCATCAGCAGTAGCAGCACCAGATGCCTCAGCCATATCAGTACCTGTAGAAGAGGGAGGAGGGGGACCAACACCAGATGACGCACCTCTAGGATGCATAGGACCAACTCTCAAGTGAGCAGCCCTCTGCCTAAGGAATGTGGCACCTATGGGAGCAATAATATGAATGGGCTCACCGGCAGGGAAATCATCTAGACCAAGAAACAACAAAATCCTATAAATGAAAATAGGATGGATAAGAGCATGAGCTACAGCAGAACTCCTATGAATTTCGTTCAAAGACCGAAGAAACAGATGAGGAAAACTGATAGATGCACCAGAAACAAAGGCATACAAAAACACACGTCGCTCAAGAGGGATGGTGTGGAGATGAGAGATAGGCCACAAAGAACGACACGCTATCCTAAAGAAAAGATAAGCAGTCTCAGAAAGCTCAGCGAACGTGATCCGAGGATCAGTACCCCACTGGATAGAAGACCCAGTGATGTATGACATGATGTCATCTAATGGTGGAGACTCCTCATAGGGATAGACAGGCTCCCTAACGACTGGAACCCCAAGAGCATCAGCCACTATCCTAGGGGTAATAGTGAACTTAACACCTCGTATCCAACTCCTAACAAGGGTGTTGGAATCATAGACGTGGCAAGAGAGATTCGAAAAGAACTCTCTAATCAAGGTGGTCGGGGGTGGATGATCTACCTTTAACAAGGGTAGCCAACCTCGACTCTCAAGGTTTGCCCTAATGGCAGGATCGACCTCATCTAAAATAACAGAACGCTCAGCCCATATCTTACGCTTACAGTTTAGTTTCTCAAAAACCTCTCTGCAACGGTCGTTCTTAAACAGCTGACTCCTAAAGGGAGACACAGAGGAAAGGGAGGGAGTCCTATTAGCTCTAGTCTTCCTAGGCATGGTGCTAGGGAAAGGACAGAGACACAAAAACAAAAAAAAACAAAAAAAAAACAAAAAAAAAAAACCAAGGGCAGACTGCAAGTTAGCACAAAAAAAATAGAACAAAAATCTATATGATGCATGAACAGTTCAAATGTCATGATGCATGCTCTAATGCAGTGAGACTAATGTTCAATTTAAGTTCAAATTCACAAAATTGGCTTGAGCATAGAGTTTCTAACAAAAACCCCAAAAATTTGAAAAACCACTCGAACAATTTGTAACAAATTGACGAATTGATCATCACACATGAGAGAAAACAGAGAAGGATGATCAATTTCATCAATATAACAAGCCAATTTCATCAATTAAACCTATTTAGAACAAAATCCCCAATTCGGGTTCAATACAAGCCCTAGAATTTTGAATTCATCACAAAACCCCAAATTGATCAAATTCACCAACATAGATCATGAATATACCAATATATCAACAAAACCCATTGATCAATTTCACAAAATTCGGCTTGAAACATCAAAAACCCCAATTTATGCATAGTCTGAAAATAACCCTTCAATGCATGAAAAAATGCATGTAAAACTGAAAATAAATGAAAAAGAAAGGGTATAATGGACATACTGGCTTATGGAGAGAAAAACCTTGCAAGAAATTAGGAGGAAAACGACAAAAAATTTGCTATGGAGCCTTGCCAAGTCGGAGAGAGAGAGAAAAGTTTGAAAACTTTTGAAAAAAGGTGAGTTGAATAAGTCAAGATCTGATTTAAAAAAAAAAAAAAAAAAAAAAAAAAAAAAAAAAAAAAAAAAAAACTTATTCACGATTTTCGATTGATCGAAAATCAGTTTCAATTGATCGAAACAGGCAGAGGCTCACTTAAAATTTTAAATGAAATTTCGATTGATCGAAAAACAGATTGGATCAATCGAAATTCTAGAAAAATAGAATTTTAGAAAAAAATAAACTGGTTTTTGAAAAAACTTCTCAAAGCATTGAATATAAGGAATAAAATGCATGAGTATGAGATGAAATGCTTTTCCAAAACACAAGTTTTAAACCCAATTTTCCCAAAATTAAGATTTTCAAAACATTCTCCCTTTAAATTCTCAAACACCAAATATGTTTTGCATAAGAACTCAGGGTAATTGCAAACTTGGTTGGTTAGACCGAGAAACACACACACAATAACATGTACAATGTTTAGCAAAGAGTAACTTGTGTAGTGTGTGAAACTGGCAAAAAAACTTGAGATACATGTGAGGTGATATGTGAATAGCAATAAGCACAAAGTATACAAAATTCATCACATAGAATTTGAAAGAGACTAAAAAGTTACATCATATAACTCCCACATCTCCTAGATCATAAGCTTACAATCATGTAAGTTTCTTGATTTTGCCTCATATTGTACACACAAATTTTAATTATTCAGAAACTTATTAAGATAGCCGGGATAATGTACACACCAATTTTAGCAATTTTTTATTTAGCTTTAAGTCCAATAATGTACACACCAATTTTAGCATTTAAACCGAGGCTACACCTTATGTTCTTTTTGTGCATGTGCTACACTTTCTCGAGCACAAAATCTTACGATATGCACTAAGGTGTTCATGATTGGCTAGTGAACAGTGGTGAAATGGTTATTTATGCCTTTCTCAAAAGGTTCAAGTCCGACAATCAAGGACATGTGACTTCAAGATCAAGACAAAGTGATCAAAACCATTAACATCTTTCCTACATAACATGCACTACAAAGTTTTGACTAGTAAAGTGCAGAAAGTAAGCTCATCAAAGCTAAACAAGGTACAAAAGACATGTCATGTGAAAATAAATTGACCAACCTTGTTGTTCAAAAACCAAGAGAATAGTGCAAAAACACAATTTGCTTCCTATTCCTTCCCTTTTTTTTTTTTTTTTTTTTAAATAAAAACACCTAGAATGAAATGCATGAATGTTATGCAATGCAAATCCTAGTAACAACAAAAAAAATATAAAAAGCCAAAGAACAATGGTCACAAAGGGAAAAGCAATGAAGCACAAGGACCATGTCAGAAAGACTCAATTAGATCGAGTCTTTTGCATCCAAAACCTTTTTAGATGCACCACGAGAATTTGAGTTCTTATTCACATTAGCGTGATTTCCAACTCCAGGATGGGAATAAAGGTTGAGAGCCTTTACCAATTCACCAATAAGTGCTATAGGATCTTGTGCTTGAGGCATAGACATTTTTGGTTTGTTTGCTCTCTTAGCAGCTTGCAGCTTGTAACAATTTGGACAAATGTGTCCAGACTTCCCACAAAAATGACAAACCCAAGCAGGATTACCATGTATCTTGTCCTTGGAAAGGGTAGACTCCTTTGGTTTAGACTCTTTCAGATCAACCCTAATCTTCTTAGATGGTGAAACTTCTATGGGTTTGACAACCTCACTCACAACCTCACTCACAGAAGGTTCAGTAGAAGATGAAGGAACAAAGTTTGTGGAATGGGGAGCAGACACGGAGATGCTTTCAACAAAACCTAATCCAGATTTGTCAGAAGGAGACTTTTGAACACTCAACATTTGATCAAGTTTAGAACTAGCAAATCTAGCAACAGATAAATCAAGTTCCAACAATTTAACTTTATCAAGCAAAAGCATATTCTCAGTTTTCACATTGTTCAAAAGTTCATTAGCATCAAACAGTTTTACAAGCAAATTCTTCTTATCAAGCTCAAGAGATTCAATTTTCTTTTGGCCAAGTTCAACATTCATAGCATCCTTTGCAGCAACTTTGCAAAGTTTATTGTAAGGCTCTTGAAGATCTGCATCCTCAGAGAGTTCCTCATCAGAAGGGTTCTCTTCAGCAGACACACTTTCATTTACTACAGCAGTAGCAGTGAAAGCTATGAAGTTTCCATCCTCGTCACATCCAGACTCATCATTAGAAACTTCATTATTACTAAGAGTTACAACCATAGCCTTACCCTTAGACTTCAAGTAAGTAGGACACTCAGATTTCATGTGACCATACCCTTGACATCCAAAACATTGAGGACCCATAGAATTATTTGAAGATTGACCTACTTTTTCTCTAAGTTTTTTAGTGTTGTTAACCTTAGTGGGATCATTCTTCCTAAAGTTTCTAGGTTCAGCAGTGTTCGTACCTCTTGCCCTTCTGTTACTATTCCTAAGAAAGTTTCTAGGTTCAGCAGTGTTCGTATCTCTTGCCCTTCTGTTACTATTCCTAAGAAAGTTTCTAAAGTTCTTGGCAAGGTAAGCAATCTCTGTAGCAGAGAGCTCATCATCAAATCCACCAACCTCAACATCATTAACAGACTTAAGAGCCATTGATTTGGATTTGCCAGCTTTGGGTAGGTCCAACTCATAAGATTGAAGTGATCCTACAAGTTCATCAACAGGGATGGAGTTCACATCCTTGCTCTTAGTGATGGCAATCACCTTGGGTCTAAAGTCTTCAATTAAAGATCTAAGAATCTTCCTAACAATTTTAGGTTGATCATATATTTCACCCAAGTTATAAGCATAATTAACAATATCATTAAGTTTAGCATAGAATTCATCAAAAGATTCATCATCAAACATCCTAATGCTTTCAAATTTAGAAGTTAACTGCTGCAATTTGTTGATTTTGACAGTCTTTGTGCCTTCATGCACAGTCTGGAGGATATTCCAAGCAGTATGAGCAATCTCAACATTTGAGATTCTCTTAAATTCCTCCATAGAAACAACGTTAAAGATAGCATTCATAGCTTTGCTATTGAACGCGGCTGCTTCTTTTTGAGAAGTTTGCCATTCACTAACAGGAGTAGTGGGCTTCTCCCATCTGTATTCAACAGAGTTCCAAACTCTCTCATCAATCGATTTCAGGAATGCTTTCATCCTTACTTTCCAATAAGCATAATTATTCCCATCAAAGTGAGGAGGAATAACAAGAGAGTGTCTGTGTTCCATGACAACAGGGGTCAAGGATCAGCTCAATAATCAAAAGATCAACAATAAGAGAGCTACCCGCTCTGATACCACATGATAGTTTTTAGACCCCTTAAAACCACAATTGGATTAACCTAGGTAATTAGTCAAGTTGTTACTTAGTCCAAATTCCAAATCTAGGTTATCACAATCAAACAATCATATCATGTAAAGCAGCGAAAAGATAAATAACACAAAGATATGATCACCCAGGAAACCAAACCTGTAAAAATCTGGGGAGGATTTAACCTAGCTATCCTCAAGGTAAACCTGAATCCACTATGAAAGAATCGAAGTTGTTCAACAGGACTTAAACCACTAACATCCTATCGCTACCCACCAGTAGAAACTTACTGACACGACCACGTGCAAGCTCTGAGACCACGGACTCCTTCTTTCTTGGATTCTCCGGCAAGTACAAGCACACCCGCTTATGTTTCTTTAAGTTTTTATTGCAGCAACTGAATGATCATCAAGTTCTTAAAGAAATCTCCTCCTTGATAATCCTAAGCTTGTGTGAAGGAAAGCTCTTCAAGGATCTCACAAGAGATTCACACAAACAGCAATATGAGCAACCTCTAAAACGTGGCTAGGGTTTGCCTTATATACTTAGACAAAACATAAAACCCTAAAACGTTTTAATGAGCTAGGGCTGAGTTGGAATTATGCAGAAAAAACACATCAGGCCCGAATTTCAATTGATCCAGCCTAAGCTTCGATTGATCAAGCCAGGCCGAGATGCACAATAATTTCTGCATCAGCTCGATTCCAACTTTACAAAAACGGCACAACTTTGAGCAAGTCTAAACAAGACTAAACAACATGTTTTGATCATGGTTTGCCAACAATACAAATTAGAATTCTAAATATATAAATCCTAAGTCTTTAGAACCTAACAGATGTTAGTGGTCTAATTCGCTATTGTAAAACTTCGATTCTTTCATAGTGGATTCAGGTTTACCTTGAGGATAGCTAGGTTAAATCCTCCCCAGGTTTTTATCGTGTGGTTTCCTGGCTTATCATATCATTGTGTTATTTATATTTCCGCTGCTTTGCGTGATATGATTTATATATGTTAACCTAGAATTGCATAATTTACCTAAGTTAATTGCTTAGATAAATAACTAGGTTAATCTGGTTGTGTTTTATGGGGTCTAAAAACAAACAAGTGGTATCAGAGCGGGTTGCTCTCTTGTTTTAGATCTTTTGATCTAAGTGCTGATCCTTGACCCCTATTGTCATGGATTCTCAGAAAATCTTTTTGCTTATCTGTCAACTTGCTTATTTGTTGTCTTTGTCGCTTGTTGCTTTTGTTAAATCTTTCCTTGAGCTTCTTGGTCTTGTCATATGTGATAATAATTACTTGTGTTATACTGCTTTAACCGCCTTAAAGGCACGTGATTCTAGTCTTTGGTATTTGGGTAGTGGTTGTTCTAGGCATATGACAGGAAACAAAGGATTATTCAAGACTCTTTTTGAAGGAAAGATTAGGACAGTCACTTTTGGAGATGGAAGCAAATCTGTGATCAGAGGCATTGGAACTGTGGACATTCCAGGGTTGCCAGTCTTTGAAGATGTTTGGTATGTTGATGGATTGAAGAGAAATTTACTCAGCATCAGTCAGATTTGCGACAATGGACTAAATGTTCTCTTCACTAAGTATGAATGTGAGATACTTGATGGAGGAGGTGACTGTATGTGTGTTGGTGTAAGGACAGCTGATAACTGTTATGGTTTAACACCAAGTATAAGCAACAAGTGCTTTAGTGCAAAGATTGATCAAGTTGATTTGTGGCACCAACGGTTAGGGCATGCAAGTCATAAGCAATTAGAGAAGATTTCCAAATGTGAGGTAGTTATTGGTTTACCTAAGTTTGAGAAGATAGATAAGTGCATATGTGGACCATGTCAGATAGGTAAACAAGTGAAATCCAAACATCCGTCTATAGCTAGTGTTCAAACCTCAAAATCTCTTGAGTTATTGCACATTGTTCTTATGGGTCTTGCCAGAGTTCAGAGTTTAGGTGCAAAGAAGTATATTCTAGTTGTTGTGGATGACTTTACTAGATATACTTGGGTTGTGCTTTTGAATGATAAAGCTGAGGCTCCTGAGAAAATGATACATCTGTGCAAGAAATTGCAAGTTGAGAAGGATACTGTGATAGCCAGAATTAGAAGTGACCATGGAAGAGAATTTGAGAATACCAAGCTGGCTACCTTCTGTAATGATTAAGGCACACATCAAGAGTTCTCTTCACCTAAGACACCTCAACAAAATGGGATAGTGGAACGAAAAAATAGGGTTGTTCAGGAGATGGCACGTGTCATGCTACACAATAAAAAGTTGCCCAAATCCTTCTGGGGAGAAGCAATTAATACTGCTTGCCATACACTCAACCGGGTGTATTTCAGACCTGATTCCAAGAAGACTCCTTATGAACTCTGGAGAGGAAAGAAGCCTGTAGTCAAATATTTCAAGATATTTGGTAGTGATTGTTACATTCTACATGATTGAGAGAACCTAGAAAAATTTGATGCAAAGAGTGACAAAGGATATTTTCTGGGATACTCCTCTACTAGTAGAGCATATAGAGTGTAAAATCTGAGAACCAAAACAGTCATGAAATCCTCAAATGTTGTGATTAATGATGAAGTATGTTCAAAAGCACATTCAGACAACATTGCTCTAGTACAAGACAAGCCTATAGAGGTTGATGACTCACTCCCTGTCGATTATGTGGGAAAGCATAGTGATGAAGAGTTGATGGTGCTGAATGATGCAGTTTTTGTGCCATCAAGTTCAGAACCATCCACACTGGTTCATGAGACTCAACAAGCACAACATGAGTTTAGCCTTTCATCAGAACAAAAAGGTACCTCCACATCTCTAGTTAAAGGTCCTTCCTCTAGAGTAAGGCTAAATCATCCTACCACAAATATATTAGGAAGCTTGAATGACAACATGAGATTAAGATCAAAAGCCTTAAGTGTAATTACACACTCATGCTATCTGTCCCAATTTTATCCAAAGAAGGTAGATGAAGCACTTCAAGATGCTGATTAGGTAAATTCTATGCATGAAGAACTTCATCAATTTGTTTGGAATGATGTGTGGGAATTAGTTCCTAGACCTAAGGGAGTAAATGTGATTGGAACTAAATGGATCTTTAAGAACAAGTCAGATGAACATGGCACTATTATCAGGAATAATCCAACACTTGTTGCTCAAGGTTACACACAAGTGGAAGGGATTGACTTTGATGAGACCTTTGCACCGGTAGCAAGATTGGAATCCATTAGGATACTTTTGGCTATAGCTAGTCATCTAAATTTCAAGCTATATCAAATGGATGTCAAGAGTGCTTTCTTGAATGGAATGTTGCAAGAAGAGGTATATGTTGAACAACCGAAGGGTTTTGTTGATCCTCACAGACTGGATGATGTTTACAAGTTGAAGAGAGCTCTCTATGGTTTGAAACAAGCTCCATGGGCTTGGTATGATAGATTGACTGCATATCTCACTGAGCATGGATTCAAAAGAGGATCTATAGATACTACTTTCTTCATAAGAAAGGATAAGAATAGTTTTGTTGTAACTCAAATTTATGTTGATGATATTGTTTTTGGTGCTACTAATGACTCTCTTGCTCATTCTTTTGCAGATGAAATGAAGGCAATGTTCAAAATGAGTATGGTTGGTGAACTAACTTATTTCTTGGGATTGCAGGTGAAGCAAACAGACTCAGGAATCTACATCAATCAAGCAAAGTACACAAGAAATATAGTCAAGAGATTTGGACTGGACAAGGCTGCACATGCTAGAACACCAATGGCTGCAAATGCAAAATTAACAAGTGATCCATCAGGTGAGTTTGTTGATGTTACATTATACATAAGCATGATTGGATGCCTTTTATATTTGACTGCTAGTCGGCCTGATATTGCCTTTAGTTTTGGTGTTTGCTCTAGATTTCAATCTAATAGTTTCACACTTGAATGTTGTAAAAAGAGTCATAAAATATGTTGGTGGAACTTGTGATTATGGATTATTTTATAGTAAAGAGTCTAATCTTTCTCTTGCTGGTTTCTCTGATTCTGATTGGGCTGGTAATGCTGATGATAGAAAAATCACCACCGGTGGGTGTTTTTATGTAGGAGCTAATCTTGTTGCTTGGATGAGTAAAAAGCAAAATTCTGTGTCTTTGTCTACTGCAGAGGCAGAATATATTGCTACTGGAAGTTGTTGCTCACAGCTTCTTTGGATGAAAAAGCTTTTGACTGATTATGGGATATCCCAAGATACCATGGTTGTTTATTGTTAGGACATATGTGGTTCACAAAAGCTACATTAAGATGATGATGATAATCAATAATAATGATAATAAATAGCACTTACCTGGCTGCTTCTTTGTTCTTGTAAGTATAGCCATTTCTTTTCCAAAGAAACCCTCAACTTTATCAAATTTCTCCAATTATAGATCAATCCTACACCACTCCAAAGTTGTAGGACACATCCTTTCAATCACTTCATAAATTCCAACTCTCACTTCTTCACTTGCAACAAAGTTGGGATCATAATGAAACTCATCACAATTTTATATCATATAAATAAATATGCATACAAAATATAAAGATTAAGATTAAAAAATATACAATTCAAATAATAAACTTACTTAGGATTGAGAAAATAAGCTGCTGCATGTAGAGGCCTATGGAGTTGAAGCTCCCATCTAGTTTCAATAATTCTCAATATAGGTCTATATCTCCTTTGCACATCATTAAAATTTTTCCAAATTTGCTCTTTTGCTCTATCCATAGCTTCATATATGTAGCCCATTGCTGGTTTTGCATCACCATCTACAAGCCTTAAAACTTTTATTAAAGGGATCACACATTTCAAGCAAAATTTAATAGCAGGCCAAAACTTTGGATCACTCAAGATAATTAATTGGACATTAATGCCATCACTTTTCTTTGCATAGGGACTCTTAGCCCATTCCTCAGATGCAAACATAGACCTTAATCCAATTTTTTGTTAATATATACTCTTCAAAGTTAAGTAGGTAGTGGCAAATCTTGTGACACCTTGTCTTGTCAATTCCCTCCTTTTGTATATTTACTCATCAAATCAAGCACCCAAATATGATGGTAAATAAAAACAGTGATCTTCTTTGCTTTTTTTATAGTACTAGTCGCGGACCCGCGCGTTGCGCATGATAAATTTTTGATTTTAATCTACCTTTGTTTTACTCTTTCACTTTGTGTTAAAACCTTCCACTGCCAAGCATGTGAATTTTGGTCAAAAATTCATTAAATAACTTATTGATCCACAATTGATTTTCCAACTGCTATAATTGCAGTTAACACCTTCCTTTTGAATGAGATCAATAGACAAAAAACCCAAAGCAATACCAGTTTTGTTTTTTTGTTATTTGAAATGTATTACGTATATAACCATGTTTTGAAGCTTGGCCTTTGGTAGCAATTATTTCACAGAATGGACCTCACAAGGAGACTAAATTGCTGAATTTTTTTGAGAATCAACTAAATTATTGAACTTAATGATGTATATAAGGCTACATCTAGGAAATAATTAATTAACCATGTTCTAAGGATTAATATGAGGACTATTTTAGCAAAGCATTTCATTTTAGAGAGACCTGAAGAAATATTCCAGCTTGTGTGAACTTGCAATTTAATAGATAATCCATTATAATTTAGTAGAAACCAAAAGATAATATAAAAATTATTTTAGCACACCAAAAGATAATATAATCTCAATTTTATAATAGTCATTTCATTAATTGAGGGTTGGACATACTTTACGAAACAATCCAACTGTTGAACTTGCAATTTAACAAATAATCCATAATCAACTGGTAGAAAATATGAACAACCTACACAACCAAAAGAAAATATAAAAAATATTTTTGCGTAGCCTTTTCATTTTATAGCTGTTGAACTTGCAATTTAAAGATATTCCATAATCAACTGGTAGAAAATATGAACAACCTACACAACCAAATAAAAATATAAAGAATATTTTAGCATAGCCTTTTCATTGTATTTATAATTAAAAGTTAGAAATACTTGAAAAAATAATCCAACGTAAAAACATGTAAATTAACAAGTAAATTGTGAGCAACTGGTGGGTAAAATAGTAATCAAAGCGGTGATTGGTGTCCACATTTTTGAACACCAAGACCTTTTTTTTTTTTTTTAATCTTTTCATAAATGAACACAAACACTCACATGCAAATACACACTCAAACACTAAAAAATAATAATATTTTATGTCATCTATCTATAGTGTCTTCCTGCTTGGTAAGTAAGTTCACACAAGTATCATGAAGACCATTTTTCTAAGACTATTTGGAGATTCCTGTCTTTATGTAGTTCCATTAAAAATTAAAATATCACAAGGTAAGACCAACCCAAAAACTTAAACTATAATAGTTTTTTAGACCAACCTCATTCTTTTTAATCTCCCTCCTTTTTTGCTTTTAATCTACCTTTGTTTCTACTCTTTCACTTTGTGTTAAAACCTTCCACTGCCAAGCATGTCAATTTCGGTCAAAAATTCATTAAATAACTTATTGCTCCATAATTTATTTTCCAACTGCTATGATTGTAGTTAACACCTTCCTTTTGAATGAGATCAATAGAAAGCAATACCAGATTTTTTTTTTTTTTGTACTTCGAAATGTATTATGTATATAACCATGTTTCGAAGCTTGGCCTTTGGTAGCAATTATTTCACAAAATGGACCTCACAAGAAGACTAAATTACTGAACTTTTTTGAGAATCAACTAAATTATTGAACTTAATGATGTATATAAGGCTACATCCAGGAAATAATTAATTAACCATGTTCTAAGGCATCAAGATGGTTGCTGAAAAATGTCGTAGACATTGATCTAAATGTTGATTTATTTTTCCTTAGCTCAACGTGCTTAAATAGTAGTGACATGACATAAGAAGCATAGATTTTAAAAAAAAGTCTACAATTAATTAAAACTTCTCAATTTTAGGAAAATATCGCACCTACAATAGTTTAGGACGTGCCCATTAGGAAAAAATATCACAAAAGATCCAAAGAATTTTCCAAGTGCTATGCACGGGAAAGTTAAATCATGGTCCCAAAGAGCAATAAAAAGTTGTTTTCAGGCCCCCTAGAAGTGTTCTTACTTTTCCATGGTGCCTTCGATACTCCCAAACCAAAAGTGCAACTTATACAGTCTTACTATTCTACTCTATAGTTACTGTCCAGCAAACCTCAGTTTGGCAGGAATATTGTGGGAAAAATAATGAAAGAAGCCAATATAAGTGCATCAACCAACCATAAAAATGGATTTTCAATTCCAAATTTTCAATAAATGATAAGCTATTCCAAGTCCAATCAAAGATAAGTTGCAAAACAACAGGGCTTTGAACATTTATATTCCAAGTTATTTCCAATCAATTAGTGGGCACGGTTGCCTAAGGCGGAAGGTACAATTTCACCACAACTAATTGGGTATTAATCCCACCAATAACTTATTTCATAAATTAAAACCTCCCTCAAGCATAAAAATAAGACACAGAAGAGAGAAATGGTAAAAAGGAAAGTATAAAAATAGAAGAACCTAGGAAAAGTCCTACCATGGCTTTGTGCCAACTTGCAAAAGAAAATGCAAAGGTATCACTGTGTTGGGCGTTTTTCTTAAGGTTCTGTCAGTCTAAAAATACAATGTAAAAGACAATGGCTAACCAAAAAAATAAACAAAAGTAGTCCCAACTGGCTAAACAGGTATATACAATTAGACAAAAAGTTATTGTATTTGTGAGTGCAAACAATGAGTAAATTCCATCAGTTAAGCAAGTCAAGGACAATGGAAGCTTCGATCTCTCAACAATCAAAGTTCTCTATTCGTAATTGAAGGGCTTGGTTTACTCCATCTCAAATTCTCCAGAATTCAACTTTAAGCGGTTTTGGACAATTGTTATGCCATATTTGCTTGTGATCTTGAATCAACCCGCCTGCACCGATTGGTCTTGGACGACCCACAGCGACCCAAATTTTAGGACCAATAATAAAGATTCAATTTTGAATGTGTGTTTGTCTTCCTTATAATCTCAGAAAATGAGTTGTGTGTTCAAAACCAAGCAGCAAACCACTACTACCAATTCATATAAATCAAAAGACAAACTACTGGCAGTATTACTGCAGCTTCTATCAGTATTAAACCAAAAGACAGTGCACCAATTAAAAACCACAGCAACCATAACAATCATCCACACCACACCACAAAAGAGGCTGTAACAAAATGTAAAAAGGGAAACAAAAAACATCAAGCAAAATAATGGAGCACAAAAAGAATTGGGGTTTAGAGATACCTCAACCGAATTAGCCAGATTCCGTAAGCATTTATATACTGTGAGGAGAGGAAGACAGCAAGGAAGGTCAGATAAGCGACCGTTACTGTGAAACTATAGAGCAGGAAGGTGGGGAGATTTTCAGACTCTTTGGTTGTCCTTGAAACGTGCATAACGTAGAACAGAAAGGTGGGAGAAATCCTGGTTGTCCTCACGCTGCGTAACGTAGAGCAGAACGATGCGTAACGTAGAGCAGGAGTGTTTTGAACTCTCTGGTTGTCCTCACACTGAGCTTCTCACGCAAAACCCTTCAGGGTTCCACAGTTTCAAATCTTTCCTTTAAGTTGAATAGGCCTCGGGCTGGGCTTTATGGTGGAAGTAAATAGATAAAGAGTGGGTTGGAATTTATTATACAAATTTATAATAGGGCTGGGATTTATTATTCTGAAATTTGTAAAAATTATTTTAAAATTGTAGGTAAAATATAAATTAAAAAGAAAAAGAATTGGAATGACATGGCCACTGATGTGGCGCAACGTGAGCGTAGCAACATTAAACGCTACGCTTCAACTTTTAGTAATATATAGATTTGCATGCACAGGCAAATCACCAATGTCATGAAGCATCAAATCAATACAGTGGGTAGCACAAGGATTCCAAAAGATCTTACGTCTTTTTTCCATTAATTTTTCACTAGCTGAAACATAAGCCGAAGCACTATCTGTCACTACTTATACCACATTCTCTTCTCCAATTTTATTGTACCATGTAATGTGATGATTGCAGGTTACATATCATGTTGAGGAACAATGATAGGTGGATATGCACATAATGGTAGGATGGATTTTTATGAATATGATGCCTGAGCATCATGTCATTTTAACCAAAGATCATGATCAAAAAGAAAAGGTTGGGAATCATTCTCTAAGAAGCTGTAAACCTACTGTGTGCAATTGGATACAATTTGGTGATTTTCAGGTGTGGCAAGTGTTGATCTTTGGTGGAGGTGGTGGGTTTGGAGTAGATAAGGTGCAAGCTTTGTCAGACAATTTGTGAAGCCTTATACTATGTACTTGTGAAAGGTGTGGCAGCTGCACTTGTACTAACGAATATGTATGGGGTTTACAACCTTTGTTGTGGATCGAAAACATGAAGCTGTGAGATACATGTTGTTAAAATATTGTTGTGTTGTGTTCCTATTCTTCTAAGCCCTGGTTTCATCAAGCTGTTGGCAATGCTTGATTATAGTAAGAAAATGGAGCAGCTTTATAGGGAGGCTTACTTGTTAAAGAAGGACCAAGTTATCAAGCTGAGGGAAGTATTAGAGGCTGACAAGGATCGAAACTTTTGGTTATGCAGGATGTGATAAGAGATGAAGTTGGAAAGGTTCATGCTTGTTTTGCAAGGACACAATGGGTAATGCTGTTACTACTGGATTCTTTAGCTGTAAAAAAAATTCCAAATCCACTGCCTTCCTCCTCCTATTGAGACAAGCTCTGTGGCCTTGAAGCATATGGGAATTCAAAGTGTTTTTGTGCTCTCAACCGGAAAATAGCTTGAGAATCTTTTTGAAAACAGACAAAATCAAGACTGGGTGAGTGCAAGTGTTATTGGTGACCTTTAAAGTCTATTAACCAATGTAAGAAGTGTTGGCTCTAACAAGATTGATCCCAGAATTCTTTGTTATGTCAGGCACTATGCAAAGATGACATCAAACTGCTATATGAATATCTTTTGGTCCTCTACTGGTAGGTAGGGGCCCTATGTTGGTCCTGTTTGTATCAAACCTTTTGCTGTGTTTGTGTGCAGTCTCCTTTGTATCTAACTTATGTTTTGTTTTGTGCCTAATCAAAGTTACTAGTTTGTGCTATGTAGTTAGGGATGAGGTTGACGTGCAACCAGTTTGACCAATTTGTTGGAAGATTGTTTTTTGAAACCTTAGTTTCAGGCTCAATAATCAAACAATCTTGGCTTAAAAAATCATTCAGACAGCAGTACACATTGTGCTTGAAATCGCAGCTTTTCGATCAACCACTATGGCGAGCATGGTAATTTACTATATAGTTAGACCATCAATATATTTTTCCCCTTCTAAATTGTAAAGTTGTAATTTACAACTAGTTTATGTTGGCTTTAATTTCGTGCCAAATTTGATTGTAATTTTGTTCAATCTTTTGTACCATGTATTTTAAGTGGGATTTCTTGTAAGGGTTGTGTGTGAGAGAGAGTGTGAAGACTCAAGGAAATTGAAGACTAAAGCAGTTTTCGCAAGTAGCTCGCGAGTAGGCTTCCCACAAAGTGAAGCATGTGCCCAGTACATGTCTGGAATGTGAAGAGTCAGGACATGATGTAGACAGCTGGTTTTTGCAAGTGTCTCGCGGATAAGGCCTTCTCGCGAGATACCCGCGAAACATTCTGTTTTGCTGAACTGTCATATTTGATACACACTTTCTTTACCCACACTATATATACCCACATTACCCACAGATGTTGAGGAGTGCTTCTGAGAGAAAACCCTAGCCACTATCCTTGAGAGTTAGAGATTGTTATACCCGCATTTCTCTACACAATCCATTGTAGTTTTTCCTCAACTCCTACCTCTCTATTTTCATATCCTTGAGAGGTTGATAGCCCAAACATTTACCACACCCTTTCAGAGTGTCAAGTGAGGTTTAGATGGGAAGCATTGGAAGAAGCCAAGCTTTGGCAGATGCAATCGAGCGTATTGCGGGATCCGGAGAGCTAGACAAGACAATGTTCCGAGAAGCCTTGTTGGAGTAGGAACTTGGAGGGCTTAGGTGCATTGGGTAGATTAGACTTGGAGGGTCTCTTGCTACTCGTGTATCCTAACTGATTGTCTAGTGGATCGATTTACCGCTTAGAGGGCGGCGGAGAGGTTTTACGCTGAGTACTTCGATAACATATCGGCGTGTTATCTTATGTTTGCATTCTTCTTCCCTACTCTTTTAGCTTTCATTTTACTGCTGTGTTTTATTGAATAGGGCTTAGAGTAGTTATATTGTTTATCTACTTGCATTTACTCTATTCCACACTTAGTATAAGTTAGAGTAAAATTAATCAAGCCGTAATCTTTAATTTTGGGGTCTAAACAGCTCTTGTGTTTTATCACAAATCCGAGCTTTCATAAATTTTTCTTGATAGTGTTAGCACAGAAATTTCAGCGTTTGATTTGTTTATCTAACTCGAATTCATTTCAAGTTTTCAGCTTCTCTTTGATGATGGATGGTTGCATTCATGATGGGCTAATTAGTAATACCCAGCCGGCCAGCCGTACATTGATTTGTTGGATTCTAGGTGAGATGATCACATTAGCTGAATTTGGGGATTTGTTAAAAATAATAAAAACTTTTGTCATAGCTTCTCATCATGGTTAACTTAGAAGGCTAACTGGAATACAAAATTTTGATCAATAAGGAAGACACAAATTGAATTCTCTCCATGGGATAAATGATTTAATTGTGATTTTGTCTTTTTTTTTTGGTGTTCAAACTTCTCAGAGTTCATGTCCATTTTCAGCAATTTCACAAAAGACCTATGAAACAAAGGAAAGAAGGAGAATAGAGGTGTGCTCTATAATTGACAAATATTCCTCTCAATTTGCACGCCGAGCCATGTTCAGGCTATTAATAGTTTCGTCTTTTTTTACTTATAATTGATCTTGATGAACTTTGAGGCACAGATTATAATATTATACCCTTCCACTACACTACCTGAGCCATCAATTTTAACTGAAACAAAACAGCCTATTAGTAAGGATACATTCCCTAATACGAGAATGAGATATAATTTTGAGAAAAAAAGAAAAATAAATTATATCATGGTGAATGTACAAAGTTGTCCCAAAGACTAATTATATGATAGATACGAGTGTTAGATAGAAATGATATAGAAATGAGAAACTTTGGCTTCATATTTCTATTTCTTTGATTTGGATTGTAAGGGTCATTATAACCCAGCATGGATTTTTGTAAATTTTACTAAAGCAAGATGATAGTTGTCACCGAATTTTTCATTGAAATTTTCAGGAAAGTTTTTCATTGGTTGTACTGTTTAAAGGAGGCCAACCTGTTAATTATATATGTGCTAAACCATTGAGAACATGGAAAAAAATCCACCTTTATTTGCTATCACAATATTGCAGTTAAAGAATATGTTTATGTAGATTACTTAATCCGACAATATACCCAAATTGAAAGAACAAAATCATCTTCTTTCCTCCATGTGTGTATTTAGACAATGTGACTTTTAAATTTTGAACCTTAGCCTCTTATTAGCTAATTCTTGCGGTGGGGCAGTGGAGGCTAGCTTCTGAACTCCTAAAAGCCTTTCTTAAATTTCAAAAGTTGGAGAAATGTAAAATTTTGGATTATGTTATGTACATTCATTTTTTCTTCTTCTTTTTGAACTTATGGCACTGAATTTTTAGCTCATCAACATCTCTTATAGTTTGTAAATTATTTGAATTGTATGAACCTCTTATCCCTAAGGACATGTAGCTGCTTGATGAAATGACTATAGGAGATATTTTATCTTGGAATTTGATTGACTGCAGATTATATATCAGGTTGTGGAAGATGATGATTAGTGGAAATGCACAAAATGATAGGATAGCTTTTTAATAAGATGCCGGAGCGGAATGTCATTTCAACCAAAGATCCTGCTTTCGAGGATAGTCAAGCATTGTCACTTGTGCTACAGATGGGCAGGTATTTCATTTGTTCCAAATCACTGTCACCCCACCATTCCTTAACTTATGCTGATTTAAAAAAAAAAATAATAATAATTTTTAGATAGCTGTTGTATGATGAATAAGGAAGCAGGACACTTGTTCAATGACTTCATGGATTCTTAGATCTTGGTTTTACTAATTTAACCATTGCTGCTTCTTAATCTCATTTCTCACATTGTTTTCATTTGCTCTCAAAAATAATAATTTTCTTTCTTTTGTGAACTATGGACATTTTTAATTACAACATTTTATTCATTTTAGCTGATACATGCTCAGATTTTTGGAAGTGGAGAGCAAACTACATTTCTTGTCAAACACCAAGGACAAGCTTATAAGTTTCCTATTGAGCCTAGGAGTCCCCATATAATTCAGCTCATTATTTTAGTTGAGACTTGCTCATATCCTGGAATGGAGTGCAAACTACTTTAATTGTTGATAATGTAGTCACATATGGAGGCTTGCCAATAGAGAATGAATTCTTTGCTCCATCAATCATTTCCTTGACTTTACTTGTTTTTGCCAATGATCCTAAACTTTTTAAAATTAGAGGACCAGTTGATTTCCAGTGTGGTATGCTAATGGAATGTTGTAAATGAAAGTCCCTTGGAATTTTTGCATTGTGCTTTTTTGGGGATCTCTCTCTTTTTTCTCATTAATATCTATTATAGGTTGTATTTGAACTAAAGTTTTTTATTTTTATAATCAATTTTAAACTTGATCAATACGGAAGACACATTGATTGAATTATGTTCTTTGGGATAAGAGTATAGTTTTGATTGTGTGTGTGTTTTCCCCTCTCAGAGCTCATGACCATTTTTCAGGGATTTCACAATGGAAACATGAAAGGAGGCCCTGAAGGAGAAGGGAGGTTGGACCATAATTCACAAATATTCTTCTCAGTTTGTACCTGCTCTATATGTAAAGCTGATTCCACTTCAGGTTGTTTACTATTATCACTTATTTGTATCTATTGTCCATCTTTACTTGGTTAATTCTTCAGGCACAAATTAAACCTTCCCACTATACTACCATCAATGTAACCTACTTAATAACTCCATTCAATAAACATGTACTTAAAGGAGGGCTTTTCTGCAGCTATTAAATGAAACAAAAATGCATTTTAGTAAGGCCTAGTTTCCCAAAGCAAACAAAAATGCAAATACTCAAGAACCTGAATATGCAGAGTTTTAGAAACAAACATTAATCATAAGACAGATTTGAGTTTTAGATTGAAATTGGAAACTTTCTACATATTTCTTGTTTGATCTAAATTTATGTTAATTTTGGTATGGCAAATGATTCGTCTGATTATGTTTCATTGGAAAGAACCTTCCATGCTATTATATGAACTTTAGAAGTAAAAATTCATTGCTGATGTTAGCTCTTGTTATATACTCAAGGCATATCTTAATTGCTGACTGTTTAATTTTTTTCATTTCCATTTATTTTCTGTATTGTTTTTCGATGTTCCTCTCCACTGGCCATTTTATGGATTGCTTGGCATCTTGGCACAGTTCCTAGAGGACTTTAGGAGCGATGGAAGGAGGCATTTTGGTCTGAGAGAACAAAAACCTAATCAAATTTTTCACCTGTGTTTATGTAAATAAAAAGGTATGTGCCCCCTTCTTTGACCTTGTTCATCCTTCAATACACCATCAAGTTAGAGATAACTTATAGAAATTTTTGTTGAATTCTATTTTTTTTTTCATTTTCAAAGTTCTGTCTCTTTAGTTTAGTGTATGCTATAGTACCTTCTTTCCCATAAATATAACATAGCAGTATAGTACAAAAAACCAAGACTCATAGTTGTCACTGAATTTTCGTTGTAAACTTTCAGGCAAGTTTTTCATCGGTAATTCATCCTGAAGGAGGCTAACCAGTTATCGACCTAGAGTTTTATCCCCACAAAATGCTAGAATGTGAGACATGTTTGTAGGGAAGATTGTCATGCATCTCAAGCCCTTAGCTGTTACATTCACATGATCTTCATCTGTTAAGAAGCAATGGTTGGGAATCGTTGTAATGAGAACCTGCTTTGTGCAATTGGATATGATTTGTTGATTGTCGGGCATGGCAAGTGGGAGTTAGTACCAAAATAAAGAGTTGCTGGTGAGGTGTAGGCTTTGTCAGACAATTTAGAAACCTTATCTTACATACTTATGAAAGGCGTGGACTGCACTTGTAGTTATCAGTAGCCTCTGAGGCAAGCCCTTGTTGTGGAAGCGAGAGAGACAAGCTGTTAAAGAAGACACTACTTTGCTACGTTTGCGATTTTTAAGCTATAGTTTCGTCAAAGTCCCTAGTTAAATGCTCACTAATGCTCGTTGGCTTGCCAATTCTACAGCTTCCTCTTTACTGCATATAGCCTGGTCCTCTTTGTGATGTGACTTTTATGTTAAACATCATACGTTCTATTGAGGAATTTTAAGCTGTTTTTTGGCTTCGTCTAAAAAGAAGCAAGCTTACTGGTTTACAAAATATAATTAAGGATGCGGTTGACTTGTATCCAGTTTGATCAATGTGTTGAAATTTGTTTTTTGAAATTTTATCTCAGCCATCAAATAATCTTGGCTTAAAGAATCATTTGGACTGAATCAAACATTGTGCTTGGAATTATAACTTTAAGAGCTACCACTTTGATTGGTACTGGAATTTACTACTGGAATATTTAGTAAGACCATCATCATTATTTTCAAAAATTTTCCAGACAATGAAAGGAGAAATTTTAGCCTCTACTATGTAGTTTATCTAACTCAATTTCATTTCAAAATTTAAACTCCTTTATGCTTGAATGCTGTAAGTGAAATGTGCTTATTACCTAGCCTTACATTGACTTATTCCATTATTGCCGATATGGTCACATTAGCTGAATTTGAGGATCGGGTAATGAAATTTTTTTCACGGTTTCCTATCATTGTTGACTTTGAAGGTCAGCTGAAATACAAAAGTTGATTGATGAGGAAGACACACTGATTGAATTATGCTACTTGGGAACCTGAAAATTATCTCTTGCAAAATATGCTAAGTTTTTTCAAAACAAACTCTGGTTATATATATATATATATAGAGAGAGAGAGAGAGAGAGAGAGAGAGAGAGAGAAATGGGGAACTTTGGCTTCATATTTCTACTTGTTTGATCTTAAGTTAATTTCAATAGTAAGTTGCCCGTGCGATGCAAAGATAATATTGTAATGTTTTATATAAGATAAGTTTGGAGAATGTTGTACATATATTATACCATAATTGATATAGAACTTTTTGTTAGTAATGAGTTCATTATAAGAAGTAACAAAAACTAAACAAAATAATGAAGAAAAGATTAAATTTAGAATTAAAAAAAATATATAAAAAAAAAAACTTAATGAACCAAATGCTAAAATCCTCGATTCATACATTATTGAAATTCATAGAAAAGAAAGCACACACAACATATAGATCATTATAAAATCATCATTAAACCAAAACTCAAAAAAAAAAAAAAAAAAAAACCATTAACCCAAAACTCAATTTATTGTAGGAAAAAAGTCAATATGTATTTCTTTATTGAAATATCAAGAGACTTACTCGAGAAAGAAGCTTTGGAGTCTAAAGAATGCAGATTGAATAGTCGTGTTGTTTTTCCACTGCAAATTCAATTGTCATTGACGAAATCCCCTCCACCCTACCATTGCACACCCTTAGTATGATGGTCACTTCATAAGTATTAGTGTTTGTAAGGTATGGGAGATAAGGGCTGGGGTTCAAGTTTCAAAGAGAGAAATTTACACACATATACATTTAGATTTGGCTAGAGTAGAATTTCTATCTTGTAAAAAAAAAAAAAAAAAAAAAAAAAAAAAAAAAAAAAACCCTCCACCCTAAATGATAACTGCTTGATCCCTATAATCCAATTTATGATTTACAGCAGGTTTAGCTTTTGTTTATTTTGAAAAGACCAGTATACTCGAGCCATATGCTAAAATTAAACAATCTTGAAAGGACAATGACAATGAGACTTTTACACTACAATAAACAATTATCGACTTCAAGCATCTTTTGAAAATCGATATACACAATAACACAACCAATAAAAGAATTCTATTTTGTATAAAAATAAAAAATAAAAATAAAAACACAGAATCTCACGATCTTAACCCTACCAATTGTAAGTGAAGAAATGAATTTTTGAAAGTAACAAAAGATAGCTTGAACTCATACGTGTCAAGGCCACTTAATGTGCGATGGATAGCCACTGGCTACAACAAAAGATCACAAAAGCAATAGGTTTCTTCCATTGGCCTGGTGTTTTAAAAAATTGTGAGTATGGAAACAAAATTTGAGAGTAGCAGTAGTTTAGGAAATTTAACTATTAAAGGTTTTTTTTTTTGAAGAGAAAGAAAGAGAATGGAGGCATATAGTCAAAGTTGAGAGGGGAAGGCAAAGCGTGAGAGAGAGAATTTTCTTCAAATCATGTAATTGGCTAGCTATTTCATTTCCTCATACGATCACTTTGATCTTGAAAATTATCACACTAAGATTGGGATAGATACTTAGCTCAAAAATATAGTAACAAATATTCATTACAAATCTTTTCTTTCATATCTTTCTAGACAATAATGACAAGCTCATACTTTATATAACGAAAATATTTAAGGTCCTCCTAGAAAAGTTGTGCTCCTCCTATTAACTTTAACTTTGCATACCTAACTTTTATATTATTTGCAAAGTTTGGTCACTCAAAGAATTTCTCCATCCCATTTATGTCGTTGACAAAATCCCTTGAGTTATTTTTAGTTATTTACAACCATCAAAATAAGATGCTTAAGATATTATAATAGTTCACCGGGCAAAAAGATTTTGCCCACTTGACTTGCTAAGTGCGGCCCACTAAGAAGGCATTGCCACGGCATTGAACAAATAAAGCTTCACTGTTTGAACACCAATAGAAAAACTAATGTATAAATGTGGACTGGGCTAGCCGTGTGGGTTTAGGCTTGGTTTTTTGGTTACTGGGTATGGTTGTTTGAATGGATTGGGCCAATTGGTCTCATTAAGTTTTTAAAAAGTGAAAAATGAAGTTTTGCAAATCCTTTTAAAAAGATTCTCTAAATGGAAATTCCAAAAACTCTCTTTCAAAATAATTTTTTTTTTTTAAATCATAGTTATATTAAAAATTAGTCGCTAACCTGTGCGATGCACGGAAAACTGATAAAAATGAAATCTAAATAATAGATGTTCAAGAATCAAGCTTAAATAACATGACTAATATTTGACCCTCTCTAATTTTACCCATATACTATATAATATATTACCAAATAAAGTAATTTTTGCATATTTTAAGTCCAAAACATAGCACCTATCTACTTATTAAAAAAAAAAAAAAAACATAGCACCTATCTAAAACATGGTCAATTTAGTGTTCTTGCTCATATTCCATTTGGAAATTATAAGGATTTGATTTCATTGAATTTTCCTTTTCTCTTAGTTAAGTTCAATTGATTTTGTAATAAATTCCAGCCCAAATTTATACTATTTCTACTCCTAGAATCCCTTACGGTCTTTGTCATCAAATCAACTATTTTCATTTTTTATTTTATATATATATATATATATATATATATATATAGATCAAATGGCATGCACTACGATTGTTGTTAGATTGCTATAACATGAACACTATTTAATAACCATCTCTCAAAAATAAATAATATGAAACCTTGGAACACAAATAGGACATAAAACGAACACAAACACAAAACAAAAACACACATAGATTGTTTACTCATGATCTGAGATTCCAAAAGCTCAAACATGTAAAATCCACCAAAATATACATCACAATTTAATGCATAAAACCATGAGAGAAAATGGGCAAATGCCCCTTTCAAAAAAAAAAAAAAACATCTAGCATTTTGCCCCCTTTTCCAAACTAATTAGGGAAATACCCCTCTTTTGAAACTCGATTTTCTCAAAATTGAGTTATAAAAAATAAAAATAAAAATTTTATGGAGCCCTATAGTGGCGTTTTAAGAAGCCTATAGTGACATTTTAAGGACCTATAGTGGCGTTTTGTAACTCGATTTTCATGAAGTCGAGTTACATGCAATTTTTTTTCTTTTTTTTTACCTATAACTTGACTTCATGGAGATCGAGTTACAAAACGCCACTATAGGTCCTTAAAATGTCATTATAGGCTTCTTAAAAACGCCACTATAGAGCTTAACTCAATTTTGAGAAAATCGAGTTTCAAAAGAGGGGTATTTTCCTAATTAGTTTGGGAAAGAGGGCAAAATGCTGGATTGTTTTTTCAAAAAGGGCAAAGGCCAATTTTTACCTAAAACCATGTGTAAGGCAATAGTTAACACTTATTGCTTTGTTTAGTTCTTAATAGATCATGCTAGCAAAAACTCCAAACTCTTATGAGTCTGAAATAAAAAGCAGCCAAAACACCACAAAGAGCCATGAAGTCTAGAAAGACAACATGTTATCAATATATATATATAACTTGAACCTCCCTTTTTCTTTTTCTTTTTCTTTGTGCATTCTATAATTCCCTACAGCTCCTTGTGTACTTTCTATTGATCCTTGCAACATTAGCTATGCCAATGGTACAACCCAAATCCTGTCAATAATTAAAGGACATTCCACGTGACAATCCATGAATTTGATGATGACTATGTTCTTTAGAACCCCTTTTAGTGTCAACCTTGTGTGGTTACGGTCCCAATCTTGAACTTTCTTGTCTCCATAATTGTTATGGAGTTAAAAAATAAAATAGAAGGCGTGATACAAAGAATCAAAGGTAGAAAATAGCCTCACGGATCAATGTCTACACAAGAACTTGAAAAATAGGGAGATATATTGGGGTTTGGCCGTTTGGGACTAGAGAAAAATAGCGTGCGTCTGAATTCTGAAAGAGGGAGAAGAGTAGAGGCCGCGTAGGTATCAAGAAAGGGAGAGTAATTTTTTTCTATTTTATAATATTTGAGTTTTCATAAAATAAAACTTTAAAAAAAATTAAATACAAATTAATGATGTGGAAAATTGTGAAGCTTGCAAAGCTAACATGTCTAAATTTTAAAAGGTCAATAAAAAGTCAAAAACTTTGGTTTTATATTATATAAAAATAATAATTGTGTAGGGACAAACCTCTCCCTTTGAAGGTATTGTCCGCTTTGAGTGAAGACCCTCACGGATTTGCTCAATCCCACCTCGGGGAGAGACGCCTCCCGCTTTCAGCTTATAAGCGCTGGGCCTAAGTGAAGGTGTACCATCGTGTGTGTCATCCCACACACACGATGGTACACCTTTACTTAGGCCCAGCGCTTATAAGCTAGAGAGACAGCGTCTCTCCCCGATGTGAGATTAAGCAAATCCATGAAGGTCTTAACCCAAAGCGGACAATACCTTCTAAGAGAGAGGTTTGTCCCTCCACAGTTACAATATTTTCACAACTATTGAGATATTAATTTCTTATAGGTCAAAATAAAATAATATCATACTGAAACCAACCACAACTAAAAATAAAAGTATTATTAAAAAAAAAATGCTATATTTACAACATTTTTCACAACACTTTCATAACAAACTATATATGGTAAATTGTTACTAGTTTTAATTTAAACTTACCAATGAAATTACTTCTTTACCTACCAATAACAACCTACTACTTATAATTTTTTGTGAAAATGTTACGAATATAGCATTTATTTTGTGAAAATGTTAAAACATCTTGTTGTCATTGTAATATTTTCACAACTGCTGAAGTGTCAATTCTTTACCAATCAAAATAAAATATAACAAAATTACATATAAAGGTATTATGAAAATGTTGTACCATTTTGTTGTGTTTCTATAATTTTTTTTTTTTGGTTTAGTCAACTTTGTTAAGTCAAAATTTACTGTTTCACATACAATTTTCTTGGGTTGAGTTTTTGCATTTTTTAATGTATTTTTATCTTCACGCACTATTTTAAGTAAAAACACATAGTTTTACCAAAAAAAAAACTTATGATAAAAACACTTTTCATCCTTTTTGTTTAAGGTAGTTCACAATTTCTCCTTAAACTTTATAATCAAGCAATTTTTCACTTAATATTTTGGAAAATAGCAAATATGTCATATTGTTATTCTCTCAGTTAAACCATAATTAAAGCTTATGATTCTTAAAATATTTCATTGTGTAATATCTAAAATACTCCCACTAAATTTTAACATTCCAAAAATTTTCTTCACACATTTTGAGTTTTAGACGGTAGTAATGTTTAAAAAATTGGAATCTTTCACCCAAGATGTTTTATTTATTACCTAGAGAACATTGATTTTTTAGGTTTAAATTTTTGAAACTTATAATTTATCTAATGGAAAATTCGATGACACATGCGTTTTGTTATCTTTTCTTTTTTCTTTTCTTGCCTAAAATGGATGTTCATTAAAAACTTAGTAAGCTAAACATTGCAACTAAACTCATATAGAATGATAAAGATGAAAGTACTAATGACAAAATTTTCATTGTGTATGGTTGAAGGTATTTGATGAAGAGTTTCAATTGTAGCATATGACATCATTCATTACAAAAATTTAAATATTTTGACAATATCTTAGCAAAACCTAGTTGCTTATTGTTGGAAGATAATGATATTTGGTATCATTCTTTAATGTTTTTTTGTGAGTGGATATTGTCTTTAGCAAATAAGTACTAAGAAACTTATAATAAAATAGATATTCATATGTTAAATAGCTACCCTAACTTTGTGTGTGATCAAAATTCTTATATTGATGAGGTTAATTTTGTATAACATACACTTTTTATGTATATAATTTCATACTTCTTTAAATAGAAATTTTATCTTAATTTTCTCATCCTCGTGTAAAGTGGTATATAAAATCAAGATTCAATTTCACCAATTTAACGGGATCCGCTTTCGTAGAACTGATGAGACTCATCTTGGAATATTAATTTTCCAAGATAAGAAGGGAAAGTGATTGCCTTAACGAGCCAGATAATAGTGATGCCACTAACCATGCATTGATAAGCCATGGCTACAAGAATGATATTGCAGTTTGTAAGGGGCATGGTCATAAGGGAAGCAGTATTTGAAGGAGATTCAGCCACTTTCATCAAAGCTAAGACACATAATCAAAGTCTTGAAGATAGGATGTAAATGAACAAAACTGTTTATGACCTGCTTGAGCTTGGTTGAAGAAAATGCTTATTTATGTTAAATTAAACTCAAGCCTAAATTTAGACTCGACTTTAAATGAGTCAAATCAAACATAATAATGTACATGAGGCTCAATTAAACTATATATAGTATTAAATTTTTATATGTATGCCTATCTATTAATATACTAATGATTGTAAAAAAAAATACTTATATAGACTTGAGATTGGATTGTATAAGTTGGTAAATAGATTCATATGGTATCAAATTAATATTTTTAGTTTATTGATAATATAAACAATCAATTCATAGTAAAAATTTAAAACTTGTAAATGGTTAAACAATTTTTAGTCATGGTTTTACTATATATAGGAAAAGATTAAATTAATTAATTAATATTTCATGAATAAGCTCGAGCTTATTCAATAAGCAAATGAACCGAATTTAAACATACTTGTTTGGTGATAAGCTCTAACTTGGTTCATGTTCAAAATAAAATTAAATAATAAACAAATTTAAACTTTAAATATTTGGTTTCGCTTGGCTTGTTTACAACCCTAATAAAATATTCATAAATTGGTGTAAAGGCTCTAGACAAACGCAACTTGGTCTTGGTACACGTTAAAAGAAAAAAAAATAGCAAGGCACATGCACTAACAAGTTTAGCTAAAGACTTATAGAGGGGATGAAAACATGGATTGCTTCATTACTTGCACTAGTAGAGCATATTATGGCTTCTGATTTATCCATGGTTTGAGTAATAAAATATCTACATTGATTCTTTCTTTTTCTGTATTTTTAAAGTGCTCTAATTTTTTCTATCAAAAAAAAAAGTGCTCTAATTTTATATCATTTTTTTTATATAATTTAAACCACTTCTTGATCAATTAAAACTACTTTAATCTCATTTAAAAGTGTTTCAAATCCATTTAAACCCTATAATTCATTTAAAATTATCTAAATTTTCACATCAAAATTTGATATTAACTCAAAGATAACCTTCAATGAATTTTTTTCTAAAAATTCAACAGTTCATTTTCAATATATTTTCATAATGGGTTTAAAATATACAAACATTAAATAAATTTATTGTATTTCATAAAAAATAAAACCATTGTATCATAATAAAAAGAAGTCATGTGTGGGTTCCAACTAGCTCAACTGGTAAAGTTTCTGATGGTTGAATAAGAGATCTAGGGTTCAATCCCCGTCTACACCAAAAACTGATTGGTGTCTTGGTCTGATGATAAAAAGTTATCATCAGGAGCGGACACCATAGGTTGAAAACTCTCACTCAAAAAAAAAAAAAAAAAAAAAAAAAGAAGAAGTCATGTTGTAAAGTAAAAAATTAAATTTATAAAAATAGGCTAACCATCTACCATCTTATTTTTTAAAATTAAAATGTATGTCAAAAGTATTGTAGCTCAATTAATCGGTGTCTCCTCATATTTCCAAGACATATAAGGTCAAAATTTCACCTCTCCAATATAACTATCAAATTATCAAAAAAAAGAAAAAAAAAAGAAAAAAGAAAAAAAAAATAACTAAAATTTATGAAGTAATCAAGAGTCATAAACTACCAAATATTATGCTTGTATGCTTTTCCGAAGTTGAAAAAAAAAAAACAATAAAAAACAAACATGCTTCCAAGTCAAATTTTTTTAATAGGTAATAATGATATTTTATTTTTTTTTTTTTAAATACAAAGAAAGAATCTAAGGTGCTCAAAAAAAAAAAATGTCTAAGGTGTGTACTGGTTTACGTATACCATGTGATTCTAAACATAATTACAGTCAATATATATGTATATATATATATATTTTTTTTTTTAATAACACAGGAGAATTTCACTCAGATTAGTTGCACGTCACAGAGCATACTGTACAACAATCCTCACTGTTAATCAAACTCCTACGGGCAACTGACCCCACCCGCCAGAACCAGTTACCAGGTAATCCAGGGGCTTTTCACTCCTGACGGGCTAAGCAATTTATCCTTATGCCTAGGAGGCATTTTTTTAGACAAATTAAGTAGCCAAGTTCTCAATAAAATCAAAGAGCAATCTATTTGGATCCCAAGACATCCAATGAAATAATATCCCTACAAAACTAAATTAAACATTTAATAGGAACCACTCTCTATAGTGAAACAACAAGGGCCCGTTTGGTAAGAGATTTTTAGTAATGTTGTTTAAGTTTTATGGAAATACATGTAGATGAAAAATTGTGTAAAAATACGTGTTATAGTGTTTAAACAACAATTTTTACAGGGCCAAGTATGCAATTAGTTAAAAGCCAGCTATAATATAAACTAAATAAATGAAGTAACCAGAGAGACACCACAGAAAGTGGAGTTGGGACTTGGGAGTGAAAAGAGTTTCTCTGTTTTGTGAAAAGTTCAAGAAAACAATGAACTGTTTCGGTTTTTTTTTTTTTTTTTTTTTTTTTTCTCCTTTTGCTGTCACATTACTTCACGCGGTTTCAAAAGTCATTAGGTTAAAAAATGACATAAACAGTACGAAGATATATATGATACACAGTGAAGAGGATACAAAACGAAACACGCCAAGATTGACAGCTTTAATTGGTTGCTTTTTCCATTTCATATGGAATCCAGCGCCTTGCTCATGAGTCATGACTTTTGGAATCCAGCCAAAGGAACTCAAATGATTAATGTTGGTAGGAAGTTTTTTTTTTTTTGGTAAACTGGGTAATATATTAAAACAAGTAGGTGGTATTCACCATAATATTACAAATACGATCTTGGGTCAAGCCCAACTTGTCCGAATGCAAGATTAACAATAAAAGATGGAGGACACTCAAAAACAGCAAAATCATCCTTCGTGTTTGTTCCAAATTTTGCGAGGGCGTCTGTACATCAATTTGCCTCTCTAAAGTAATGAAGCAGACGGACCTGAGGGAAGTTCGTCATTAGGTTCCTACAGTCATCAATAAGAGAAGAAAGTTCCCCATTAGTATGGCTAGCTTGAGATAATAAGGATATCACAATTGAGGCATCAACCTCAACTTGCACCGCCTCAAGTGATAGAGAACAGCACCGAGTTAAGCCATCTCGTATTGCCCAAATTTCAGCTGCTAAGCTCGAAGTTTGGCCAATTGCCCTAGCAAAACCCAATATCCAATTGCCATGACAGTATCGTATAAGACCTCCACACCCTGCCAGCCCCGGGTTTCCTTGTGCCGAGCCTGTCCGTATTCAATTTCACCCAGCTCACAGGGGGTTTCACCCAACCAATAGCAACAATTGACGTTGGCCTGGGATTTGCATGATCCAGAACACAATACCAAAATTCATAGACTTGTGCCTCCACAATTTTTGACAAGTTTCGAGGGGTTTGAGGGGGTTGAAATAACCTTTTATTCCTACGAAGCCACAAGTGCCAAATGCCAAAGAGAAAGAATTGTGCCCAGGAACAACTTTTCCCCTTTGCAAGCGCATTACAGCAAGCATTCACTTTAATCCAGTCCATTACTTCCATTTCAAAAGTGTGGTGAATTTCATCGGGCCGATTAGACTTAGCCCAAAATTCCTGAGCTGTCGTGCAATCCCATAAAGCATGATTAATGGTTTCAAGCTTGTCGTGCCAAATGTCACAAGTTGGTGGCATCTAAATGCCCCTCTGAGCTAGGACAGTCTTAACTGGTATGCTATTATGATAGCATTTCCAAAGAAACATGTGGATTTTGGGCAGAGTTTTAAGTTTCCAAATCCAGGCACCCCGAAAACATCCATCATTGGTGTTAGCTCCACAAGCAATGAGGTAGGCGCTCTTGGGGTCAAACTCCCCTCTCGGGCTAGCAATCCAGGACAAATGGTCTTCACTGGATGAGGTTGTCCTTGTCAGCGTGGCTTTGATGGATTGGCTGAGAATGGGAGGAAGGATAAAGGATAACTTGCGCAACTCCCACATGCCATTAGTGTGAATGTCACAAACCTAGATATCAACCTCACCCTTTTGAAGTGGGCCCTTATTGCATTCCCTGACTATGCCCAGGTCCAACCATTTGTCATCCCAAAAATACAATTGACTATTATTGCCAATAGACCATTTTGAGCCCTGTTCACATACAGCTGCACCATGGAGAATTGCCTTCCAGGATCTAGATTTGGGAGCCTTACTCGAGATTGACCTCCTTTTATATTTGAATTTCAAAAATCTAGACCAGAGCTCATCACTCTCTTCCTTCATTCTCCAGCAAATTTTGGCTGCCAGTGTGGTGTTTCTCTCCTTTGTAACATGCAATCCCAGCCCTCCTCTAATTTTTGGCTTAGTAACTTTATTCCAATCGACCGTATGGAGTTTTTTCTTCTCATCAATGGACACCCATAAGAAATTCCTGCAAACCTTATCCAAATTTGCATGGATTCTACTTGGCAAAATGCACCCTTGCATGGTGTAGGAGGGAATGGCTAAGAGCACTGCTATTGTGAGAGTTAATCTACCTGCCATGGAGAGCAGATTTGCTTTCCATCCTTGAAGTTTATTTTGGACTCTTTCCAAAATGAAGTCAAAATCCCAATAAGATGATCTCTTGTGTTGAATGGGGAATCCAAGATATTTTCCCAAGTTATGAGTTGATCTGAAGCCAAGAATATTGCATAATGATTCACGGGTCTCATCACCAACGTTTGGCGAAAAGAATACCTTCGACTTGGTCATATTTACTTTCTAACCTGATAGCTCACAAAAGGTATCTAAAGTGTCTCGAATGCTATGACAATTCTTCATATCTGCTTTGGCAAAAAGCACCAGGTCATCCGCAAAGAAGAGGTGCGAAAAGGATGGCCCACTTTGGGAGGATTTGAGCGGGTCCCAAAGATGTAAAGAGCATTGATCAGCAATCAAAAACCCAAAATTTCCATGCATAAGATGAATAGATAGGGAGATAGCGGGTCACCCTGTTTGATTCCTCTTGAAGGGAGGAAAGGATCAAGTTTACCTCCATTAAAGAGGACTGATATGGAAGAACCCGAAATGCAGCTCATTATAAGCTTCACCGTGTCCTGAGGGAGGTTATAGAGATTAAGCACATCTCGGATAAAATGCCACTCGAGTCTGTCGTAAGCCTTTCCAAGATCTATTTTTATTGCCATATATCCTTGGTTGCCCTTCTTTGTGCTCATAGTGTGAATGAGCTCTTGCACAATGATCATATTATCAAGCCCTTTCCTACCCGGAACAAAAGATGTCTGTAAGGGAGAAACCAATTTATCCAAGTGAGGTCTAAGTCTCTGAACTATGATTTTTGTCACGATCTTGTAAATAGTGTTACAAAGGCTGATTGGTCTGAATAAGTCAAGGCAATCAGCCCCTGTGCATTTAGGTATAAGGGTGATCAAGGTCTGGTTGAGGTGGCTCGGCATGACCCTAGAGTTAAAGATTGAGCACACTTCCCTCAACACTACCTCCTTCACAATATTCCAATTTCTTTGATAGAAACCTGTGTGCATTCCATCCATGCCAGGAGCCTTGAATGGCTTCATGCTCCAAAGCCCATCTTTGACCTCCTTCCCTGTGACAGGACAATTAAGCAACTCACCTTCCTCTCTTGATAAGCTATTGGACCAACTTGTGACATTCCAGATAGAGATGGGAGCACTATTTTTGCTTGTTGTGAACAAGGAAATGTAGCCCTCTCTAATAATTGAAGCAATAACCTCCTCACTGTGTATCAGGTTCCCCAAACTATCCTTAAAGCAATATATCCTATTTCTTTTTCTTCTGATCAGTGTTGAAGTATGGAAAAAATTTGTATTTCTATCTCCCTGAATCAGCTAGTTATACCTGGATTTTACCGACCAAAGTTCCTCTTCCTACTGATTTATTACCCAATACTCCTCCCTTAACTCTCTCTCCAAGGCTAAGAGATGGGCATTAGGCCCATCGGCCAAGGCTTTCAGATGCCTGCAAGCCGAGCCTCCACCCTCCTCTTCCTATGGAAGATATTCCCAAAAACCTCCTTATTCCATAGTTTTATTGCCTCAGTGAACTTTAAGAGATTTGTGTTGAGACTGAGGTTACTAGCCCAATTGTTTGTAAGCACATTTGCAAAAAGGGGGTGGGACATCCAGACTGGTTGGAACCTGAAAGGTCTGGCTAACCTGCGTGAAGGAGACTTGTCAAGGCAGAGAAGAATAGGGCAGTGATCCAAATGCACCCTAGTGAGGTGAGTAACTGAGGCCTCCGGATAAAGATTAATCCAATCCTGGTTTGCAAAAGCTTTGTCCATGCGTTCTTGGATGAAGTGACCAATGTCATGTTTATTTACCCAGGTGTATTTCGGACCTTGAAACCCAAGATCAATCTGTAAGGTTGAATTTAATCAACCATTTTGTTGGCTTTATTCCGTGCCAAATTTGCTTGTAATTTAGCAATAGTAACCCTGTATTTAGGTGGGAATCATGTAAGGGTGGTGTGTGAGAGAGTGTGAAGAAATGCTCAAATTTGTGCAAAGTAGCAGGGACTCACGACTGGGACTCGCAGCTGGCAAGCCGCCAGATGATGCACACGAGTGAAGTATGCAAAGAAGATGAACAGTCACGCCAGCTAGAGCACTACAGGACAAAAAGTCCAGTCTGGCAATTCTGTTTGCTCGCGGCTTGAACTCGCGACTCAGTCAAGTCGCGAGGCCAAGTCGCCAGCCAGCTCTGTTTTGAAAAACCTAACTCTTCGCATTCCATTCTCACTTCAGTATAAATACCTCTCATTCCCACGGAATATTGAGAGCTTCCAAAGAGAATATTGAGAGAGAAACCCTAGAGAAAAACAAGATTTACTCATCCACAATCTTCACATAGAGACTCTTCAAATTCCTCTATTCTCATCCTCTCCATTGTTACATCCTTGAGAGGTTCATTACCAAAAACCTTTTCTCACCATATCCACATCTGTGAGAAGGCCATTTGGTGCTTAGGAAGCAGTTAGGAAGGGACCAATTTCATATTGGTTGATGCTATGGGCTAAAGCAGAATCTGGTAAGCTAAAGAAGAAATAGGTTCAGCGCAACCTCGTTGGAGTAAGAGCTTGAAGGGCTTAGTTACACTGGGTAGATTAGGCTTGGAGGGTCTTCTGCTGTTCATGTATCCCAACTACATTCTTTAGTGGATTATTTACCGCTTGGAGGGCGGCAGAGAGGTTTTACGCCGAGAGCTTCGGTTTCCTCTTCGATAACACATTGTGTGTTGTCTTTGTGTTTGCATCTTTCTTCCCTTAATCTTTGCCATTTAATTTCTGCTGTGGAGGTGATTTTATTTGGTTTAGATTGTTTATCAATTCTGTATTAAGCTTATGTTCATATTCCGCACATTAATTATTTGATATTAAGCTTGAATTGGTAATTTATTATTTAGGGGTCTAAACGTTCATAGTGTTTTATACACTAATTGAACTTTCACAATCAAATTAAATGCATCTAAACAGTCCTTAAACATCTAGGCTCTTCTCATATTAACCGGATTGCCACCACACTTATCCGCACTAGATAAAATCTCGTTAAAATACCCTAGCATTGTCCAGGCTAAATTGTGTCGCCCAGAAACTTTATCTAAGTTCTCCCAAAGTAATCTCAGTTCAGCAAATCGAGGTCTAGCATATATGTAAGAAAGAATCCAAGACAGGTTAGAGGAAAGTACCTTAACAATGACGTGGATTTCCTGTTCTATCTTTGCCAATTGGGTGACTTCCACAACTTCTGAATTCCAGAGTAGCCAGAGTCCTCCAGCATACCCAATAGTATCTGTGTGTATAGCTCTGTCGAACGGGAGTCTATCTGTGATGTCTTTTGCCCTTAGGCTACCAATGCAAGTCTCCGTCACAATGATAATTGAAGGATTATACTTACCCATCAAACTATCCAAGGTGTTTCGAAAACGGGGGTTTAAAGCCCCTCTACAATTCTAGCAAATGATATTCATGGTCATTGGATGGAGAATAGGTGAATCCCTACTGACCTGAAATCGATTCCTTGCTTGGTTCAGCAAGTTCCAACTCAGCTCCCTCAGCTTGGACTTTGTTATCTCCTTGTTCTTCCAAATGCATATCGCATGTTCCAAAATCCCCAATAGCTGTTCCCTCGAGCTGATCAGCATATTTATCTGTGAGTAACTCCCACATATCTAAATCACCTTGATTGCTTCCAAAGACCCCATTAAACTTGTTGCTATTGGATTGTCTGCCGAGATTTTCCTTATTTGGACCTCCTCCAAAGGGTTTGATTTGGGCAAAAGACGATCCAGTGAAGTTAGCGATAGTGCACTCCACCCCATTATCTTCCCTTCGGCCATTGTTGGAGTGTCCGTTGGGAATCTCCACCAGGGGTTGTCCCATTCTAGCCACGCTAGGTCGGTCAATGGAAGAAACCCAAGTTTTTGGCTCTTTGGAGTTAGGGGAAAGATGTGGCTCCATGCTTGCAATTGCTCCTAGTCGAACCACCCCCAGATCATGGTGGGGGATGCTCAGATTTGCTGGATGAAAGATAGGGACAGGGGCATGATTTTCCCGTGGAGGCTTATTGCCCACTACCTTTGCGAGCCGTCTTCCATAGCTTGCTGTAGTTTCTCCTAGCTTAGACTTGAACTTGCTCTTTATTTTTTGGGTAGGCATAGGAGCCTCAGTCCTAGGTGAATTTGAAAGTGGCAAAGTGTTGTTACCCATGGAATCATTTTTCTTCAGAACCGAAAGCCTATGATTTGCCTTGGGCAGTGTAATATGGGCTGTCTCAGAATCCGTTGTATCTTGGCTGAGTGGGCAGGTGCGGTCCATCAGGCCTATGTTGTCAAATCTCCTGCTTTTACGCTTTCCATCTAGTGAAACAATAGGAGGCCTAGTTGGTGGCTTGGCTTTTGGGGTAAGCCTTCTTAGCCGACCCAAATCTTTAGCATTTAATGCAGGGATTTGTTCTAGGTTTGACTTGGAGGGGGTGAGAACGGGTTGCCTAAGATTTAGCAGCGTGTTTCTTACGCTCCACTAGCATCCAAGGGCCATAATCTCCCCTATCATTTTCCGCTTTTGTTCCCTCAAGATTGGAGCTTACTTCCTTCTCAACATCTTTTCCTCCTTGGTCACTCACGCCGACGTTATCCACTTCCGCCACCATCTCCTTGACTGTATACGAGCAATGAGTTTTTCGGTGTCCCATTCTACCATAGGAAAAGCAAAGCGTGCCAATGCTCTCATATAAAATGTCTTGCCTAAATCTTCCAATAAGGATGCTTCTCGAAAGTGGCGTATCCAAGTCGACCTGAACACAAAGCTAAGCGTAGTGACCTTTTGTGCCCGCTGCAGTATTGGCATCGATTCGGAGCATAGGTCCTATGGCCTGTCTGATTTCCTTTAATACCTCCAGTTCATAAAACTCAATGGGGAGTACTGGAAGATGAGCCCACACAGCGACCTTGGAGCATGCTGCCATTGTGGGTTTGAAGTATGGTTCCCATGCACAAATAGTGAGATAATGTTCCCCTATAAACCATGGTCCCCCCTTTAGGACTTTCTCAAAATCCTCCACCAACCCAAACTTGATTAAGTAGAAGTCATTTTCCAGGTCGATACAGTCTAGTCTCCCTGCTGGCTTCCAGAGTTGCATGATCCTAGAATGCAGGAAATGGAAACCTACTGTTCTCCCGAAGACTATCACAATGAGGGAGTGAGTCCATTTAGCCTTGATGTTCATCTTGGTCCTTTTGGATAGCTTAATGGCAACTGTGCCCTCAGGGGGGTCATCCACCTCTTCATCGAAGAAGGGCTTCTCTTCTTCATCAACATGGAACTTAAAAGCATAGTCAAAGGCACCAGGGATGTCACCAACAAGTTTGGCCTTATAGGACAGTGTTCCGCTAGCTCCTCCACCCCCCTCAAAGCCAACCTGCAAAGAGTCGAGAGGTTGATCCTCCTTTACTTTTTTGGTGCTGCGTTGCAGCTTTGCATCCTCTTCACCAAACCTCTCGCGAGACACAAACTCACACTCCATTTCTCCAGAGACTCTTCACTTTTTTCAATGTTGGTAGGAAGTTTTGAGCATAATTTGCATCAATGGATATACAAACTATTTTTTTTTTTTTTTTTTTTTGCTAATAGGATATATGGAACCTTAGGCCCTTTTGGTACGTGAGTTTAAACAAATGTTTTCAGTTTTTAAACAACATTACACGTATTTTTACACACTTTTTTATCCACACATATTTCTAAAAAAATTGAAAATTATTGTTTAAACACACGTACCAAACGGACCATATTCTTAAAAGTTATTTACCATAAATCTATTATATAATTCCATTGGATTCTAATTAGTAATTACAATATACCTTTGTGTAAAGTGGCATCTTAAATAAAGATTCAGGGGTAAATTGCAAATTAAATCCCTAAAATTTGGGAGTGATTGGATTTTACACCCTGAAGTTTTAGAATTTGGATTTTACCCCCTGAAGTTTGGTGATGTTTGGATTTTACACCCTAATGTTTTAGAATTTGGATTTTACCCCCTATATTTTAGGAGTGTTTGGATTTTACTCCCTAAAGTTTTGAGGTGTTTTGATTTTACACCCTAAAGTTTCAAAATTTAAGGGCATAAAATCCAAACAAACCTAAACTTTAGGGGGTAAAATCCAAGTTCTAAAACCCCAGGGTGTAAAATCCAAACACCCAAAACTACAGGAGGTAAAATCCAAATTCTGAAACTTCAGGGTGTAAAATCCAATCACCCCCAAACTTTAGAGGTGTAATTTGCAATTTACCCAAGATTCAATTATTGAAATGCTCTAATTTAATGGCTTTCTTTCGTGGAACTGATGAGGCTAGTCTTGGAATAATTATCTGAGACAATAAATGGAAGGAAAAATGGTTGCCTTGACAAGCCTGCCAAGACCATGATATCAAATTATTCTTTGTAGTTTATTAACAATATAAACAATCCATTCGTAGTAAAAATTTATAAATTTGTGAATAATTAAACAAGTTTTAGTCATGGTTTTATTATATATTGAAAAATAATAAGTCAATTAAATAGGTCGTGAACAAGCTCGAGCTTGTTCTATAAGCAGGTGAACCAAACTTGAATATATAATCTTGTTTAGTGATAAAGTTCTAGCTTGGATAATGTTCAAAATAAAATTAAATAATGAACAAATTTGAACTTTAAATATTCAACTTAGCTCGGCTCGATTCGTTTATAATAGAAGTTGCACAAGTTGATGTTAAGGCTATATATACAACTTGATATACATTAAAAGAAGAGAAAATAGCACGGCATATGTACAGATGTACTAGTAAGATTAGCTAAAGATTTATGGAGGGGATGAAAACATGGAATGCTTCATTACCTGCTCTAGTAGAGTGTATTATGGCTTCTTGATTTAGCCATGGTTTGAGTAATAATATATCTTCATTGATTCTTTTAAAATAATAAAAAACTAATCTAATTTTATGTCATTTTTTTTAAAATAATTTAAACCACTTTTTTGTCAGTTAAAACTAAGCTCATTTAAAAGTGCTTTCAATCCATTTAAACCCTACAATTAATTTAAAATTTTCTAAATTTTCAGAAAAATTTATTAACTCAAATATAACCTTCAATGAAATTTCTTTTACTATATTCTAAAAATTCGACAGTTCATTTTTAATATATATTTTCATAATATGTTTAAAATTTATAAAAATTAAATAAATTCATTGTATTTCATAAAATATAAAAAGTAAATTCATTGTGTCACAATAAAAAGAAGTCATGTTGTAAGGTAAAAAATTAAGTATATAAAAATAGGCTAACCATTTACCTTCTTATTTTTTAAAATTAAAATGTAAGCCAAGAACCTTGTAGCTTAATTGGTTCACGCCTCTTCGTGTTTTTAAGACATACAAGGTTCAAATTTCACCTCTCTAATATAACTATCAAATTAATGAAAAAAAAAAAAATTTGTTAGGACATATGTGATTCACTTGTTAGGAACATATGTCACTATTTTATGTAATTGGCTTATCCTTTGACAAAACGCAATTTACTTGTATTTGGGTAGATTTAGGATGTGTTTAAATACTTCAAGAAACCATGTTTCAAGATCAAGTGTTAAAGCCTTCAAGTCTGTCCAAGAAAACAAACTGAAAGTGCAGAGTTACTAAAACTCGACAGCTAGCTCGATAGCTAGCATGTGTCGAGGTTTAAGGAATCTGTTCAGCCCGTGTGCTCGACACCTGCTCGACACCTCCTATCTGTCGAGGTTTAAGAATTTCAGAATTCTGATATGATTTTCTTGGAATCCGTGAATGTGTCTTTGGGCCTTCTTTTCTCCTAACCCTAGAAATATAAAAGGATTGTTTTAAGGGCCATCAAACGGTTCGCAAGTTGCACAAGCATTGAGAAAACTCTGTTCAAGCAAATTATGACCGGAGACGAAGTTCTTGCCCTAGTTCATCTCTTTCGCTTGAAGAAGTTGCTGTGTATGTGCACCATAGGGTTTTGTGACCAAGCATCTTCTTGATCTTCATCGTGTGGATGAACGGAAGAACTTTGCAGCCAACAACCTTCTTAGTTGGTGATTAAAGTCGCATACTGGGATCCGCGCAATTGGTTAGTCATGTACTTGGGAGCCATGCATCAAAAGGAGAACTGTCACTACAGAACAAGTCCAATTGGGTATTGGGGTAAGGGTTCAACTGTAGGTTGGTAAGGTACTTGGGATTCCTTTACTTGTAACCGCTTGTTGTGATAATAGTGGAGTTTCGGGAATGGTGACCTGAAAATCACCTGGTGGGGTTTTTGTCGTAAGGTTTTCCCCATTCGTAAACAAATCACCTTGTTATTTATTTTCCGCCGCATACTTTAGTTAATTGGTGATTTGTTTGTGCTACCACGTGTTTGCATGTTAATTAACTTAATTAATTCATTTGGTTAAATTAATTGGTTAATTTATCACAAGGATCAATTCGTTTTTGGCCTATCAAATTTATGAAGTAATCAAAATTTTTAATCTACCAAATATTATGCTTGTAAGGTTTTTCAGAAGTTGAAAAATGCGGCCATGTCAAATTTTTATTATTATTATTTTTTATATAAGTAATAATGATATTTTGTCATAAAAATCCAAAGAAAGAATATATGGAGTTGGCTGGATGACGTATACAGCCAATTTTTTTTTTAGACGAATTAAATAGCCAAGTTCTCAATAAAATCAAAGAGCAAAGTAGGTCTATTTGGATCCCAATACATCCAATGAAATAATAGCCTAACAAAAGTAGGTCGATTTCTAAAATTTATTTTTTTGCAAAATATTCTAAAATATTCTAGCATCATATACCTTTCATTGTCCTAAGCATGCTTCAGATAATTTCAAAAACGGGAAATATAAAGTTTCATAACTCAATTATTGCCACTAGCTAGATAGTGAACAAGAAGTATGCAATTAGTTGTTATGTGAAAGTTCAAGAACTCTAGTTAAGTGTTTCTTATTGTTTTGATTTCTTCTTTTGCTTTCTCAAATAGTGATCTGGCTGTATATTCTTCGCAGTTGCAAAGATGATATTAAGAATAAAGTTACACAAAGAATGAAGGGTGCCAAGCTTCACGGCTTTATTGATGGAAAGAAATCATATAAATAAGAGCATTCACATTATAGTCTCCTCAAATATTTAGCTAAACTAATCTAAAAAACTCTATTTTTGCTAATTTAGCTATCTATTATATTCATACACATATCAGGCTCAATATTTTATCAACATTGAAATTTAATGTAGTAAGGATAGAGGCTTATTACATGTAGAGATGAATCTATTCTCTTTAAAAACTTTAGTTAATTTAATGAAACTGATGCACGCTTGTTTTGGTTGAGTTTAGATAAATTTTTGCTGAAATATTAAATTGGTGGGACTAAACAATCACCCTTTTACCAAAAAAGCAAAAACCCAAGGGTTAAATTCAGGTCATGTTTGGTTGCAAAAAAATAGATACAGATTGAAATGATAAGATTTTAGGTTATCTTATTGAATTTCTTAGAGACTAAACAAGAACTAAATACACTCCAATATGAAAATTAAATAATCATTAGCACAATGCTCCTAAGTCCATTACGAACAAGAAAACTAAACCCCCAGATGCTTCTGCTTGATTGGGACACACAATTGATAATATCCAGTAGCATCTAACAATAAATTAGATGCGTAATAGTAATATAAAAATAAACTAATAATGCTACCAAATGAACTAGTTTTTTTTTTTTTTTTTTTTGTGCTGAGTCCCGCTAAAAACTAAAAATGAAAACAAAAAAAATATACCCTTTTTTTTTTTTTATCTAAACCAAACAAGCCCTAGGATTTGCATAATCTAAATCCATTTTACTTAACGTGGTTTCAAAAGTCAGGTTCAAAAAGTTAACAGTAAAGCTTGACTGCTTTATTAAAGCTCACAAATAGTAGGAAGAAATGATACAGTGAGAAAAGATACAAAACGAAACTCGCCAAGATTGAATGCTTAATTGGTTTGCTTTATTCATTGGGTGGGCTCTGCTCTAGACTTTTGCTTCCATTTCATAAGGAATCCAGCTCTCTGCTCATGACTTATGGAATCCAGCCAAAGAAACTCAAATGATTAATGTCGGTAGGAAGTTTCGAACAAAATTTACGTCAGTGGATGTTAGGAAGTTTCAATTGGATTCTAATTACAATATACTTTCGTGTAAAGTGGTATCTAAAATAAATATTCAAATGCTCCAATTTAATTATCCGAGATAATAAAAGGAAGGAAAAATGGTTACCTTGACAAGTCAAATAATAGTAATGCCACCAACCATGATATCAAATTATTATTTGTAGTTTATTAACAATATAAACAATCTATTCTTGCTGAAAATGGCCAAATACCACCATTTTCAGAAATTTGTAGCAAAAAAACACTGTTTCGGAACTAAATGGGAAACTACCACATTTTATGTACTTGAGCTCACTAAACTCGAGTTCTAAACGGTATTCAAGTTTAGTAAACTCGAGTTCCTAGTTTCATTCCACCGTGGCACTGCTGACCTGGAATTTGTGCAATAAAAAATCTGTTTATTGCAGTCAATGCAGAAAACAAATCTGCATTGACAAAATCTGTTTCTACATTAATATAGTTTGCTCTCTGCACATCATGTTTACTGTATATTCAAATCTGCTTACTGCATTCATAAAATCTGTTTTCTGCATTAATTAAAACTGTTCATTGTTTTCTCATAAAAATTGTTCACTATTTTCTGCATAAACTATTTCTAGGATTTTGCATAAAATTATTTTATGTTCAGCATTATTTAAAAAAATGTTCACTCTCTTTTCTGCATAAATTATTCTCTGTTCATTATTTAAAAATTGTTCACTGTTTTCTCATAAAACACCTAGTGAAATCGTGTTTTCTAAATTTAAACGCCAAATCTGAATGCTTTTTCGTGTTTGAATTTCACAATAATTGGATCTATTTTTCTGCATTGATAAAATTTGTTTCTACATTAATAAAATTTGCTCTCTACACATCATGTTTACTGCATATTCAAATCTACTTATTGCATTCATAAAATCTGTTTTTTGCATTAATTAAAACTATTCACTGTTTTCTCATAAAAATTATTCACTGTTTTTTGCATAAACTATTTTTAGCATTGGCGCGGTTACTGCACTTAAATGGTTTTTGTGTTTTTTTAAATATGTAACCATATGAATAATGGACAAACTCCATGAAGGAAAAATGAATGATTTGTATAAATCACCTAATGGTAAATGCCTCAAATAATTCGAATTCATTAAGAAGTTCGAATTAGTTCAATGTAGAAATTCAAGAAAATTTGATGGAAAATCAATGAACGTACCAAATCGTGAAGGTGTACATAATATGTATAGATAGTCTAGACTTGTTGAGAAATTTGACTTCGTTGAAAGTACAAAATAATGAAAATTCAAAGGAAAAGTATGTACGTTAGTTGCACAAATCCTATGAATTTGTTTAAAAATTTGAATTCGTTGAATGTACAAAACCGTGAAAACTCAAGGAAAAATTGTGTACATTAGATGTACAGATAGTACAAATTTGTTGAAAAATTCGAATTTGTTGAGCGTGTAAAATCATGAAAATTGAAGAACATACCAAAATGAGTAAACTCAATGGAAAATTAATTACATTAGATGTATAGATCGTCCAAATTTGTTTCCAAATTTGAAGTCGTCAAATGTACAAAATCATGAAAATTCAATTTAAAACTGTGTACTAATGTACTAATCATCCTGATTTGATGAAATTTTCGAAATTGTTGAACGTACAAAATCGTGAAATCTTAATGGAAAATCAAAATTGTTGAACGTACCAAATCGTGAAAATTCAATGGAAAGTTGTGTGCATTAGATGTACAAATATTCCGGACTTGTTGAGAAATTTGATTTCGTTGAAAGTACAAAATTTTGAAAATTCAAGAGAAAATTATGTACATTAGATGTACAGATCGTTCGAATTTGTAAAAAACAAAATTTATTCGTTGAAATCTTGAAAGTAGAAAATAAAATTCTATAAATTAGATGTATAGATAGTCTGAATTTGTTGAAAAGTTTGAATTCGTTAAATGTACAAAATCGTGAAAATTAAATGGAAAACTGTGTACTAATGTATTGATCATCCGAATTTGTTGAAAAATTTGAAATCGTTGAATGAACAAAATCGTGTAAACTTAATGGAAAATCAAAGAACATACCAAATCGTTGAGCAGCACATGCAGCACTATGAACATCAATGTAGCAATGGTGGACAGCTCACCCCCAAAATTGATGCATAAACTTTCCAGGGATGCTCTGCATCCTTGAAAACGGTGCATTACAAAGGGTTGCATATCTGTGTATTCACGTGAGTATGGATGGGTACTTATGGTCAGGGCTCAACAATATGTGAAATTGTGCCGAGCTGTTGAGCAACACGTGTGAAACAGTGGCGTCTGTTGGTGCATGTGGTTCGTATGACTGCAGTTGTTGCTACAGCAATGGGCTGGTGACGTGTCTTCAAAAAACTACTCATGCCACAGTTGGTGCTACATCATGTTCACTGTTTTCTCATAAAAATTGTTCATTGTTTTCTGCATAAACTATTTTTAGCATTCTGCATAAAATTATTTTATGTTCAGCATTATTTGAAAAATTGTTCACTGTTTTTTCTACATAAATTATTCACTGTTCATTAGGTGTTTTATGATCTGGATGCTCTAATACCAATGACTACCCAGGAAAGGGCACAGCAGTAATATGGAAGCATAAACAATGATAAAATAGATAATAAAGAAGTAAATAGCAAAATAGATATATTCAAAATAAGGTTAAAATGGAGTATGGAATATGAAAACAGAAACTAGTAAAATCTTACTTGAATAAAAACTTCAGTCTTTGATACACTTGAAAAAAAACTGCTGCCTTTGATACAAGCTTGAAAATAAAACCTTCTGAAGAGAAAGGTTACAAGATTACAAGAGGGGGAGAGAGTACAAAAGCCTTTCTGAGGGAGAGGGAAGGCTATTACAAAAGGCATTCTAAAACTTGGAACTTAAAAGCTTAGAATCTTAGAAACTTGTCTTTTGTCTTCATAGTCCATCTCTTTTATAGGTGAAATGAACCATGGTAAAGTAACCTAAGTAGGTAAATTTAACTCAAGTTAATCTATCGGTGGTATGGAAATTAATACTGGTGAGTAGTAGTCTGTCTGCGTCTATCTGGGAATCTTTTAGATCTTAGGAATCTATCAAATCTCTTTTTACGTATGCTAGTAAACAGTAGTAACTTTTGAACATCTGTCTGTATCTATCTGGACTGTCTGTATCTGTCTGGACTGTCTTGATTTGTCTGGAAGCTATTCACGCGTGCTGGTGAATAGTGATCTGTCGCCAGTGAAATAGTGAAAACAGTGAACAATTTCTTAAATTTGGCGTTTAAATTTAGAAAACACGATTTCACTACGTGTTTTATGAGAAAATAGTAAACAGAGAATAATTTATGCAGAAAAGAAAGTGAAATTTTTTTTAAATAATGCTGAAAAGAAAATAATTTTATGCAAAATCCTAGAAATAGTTTATGCAGAAAACAGCGAACAATTTTTATGAGAAAACAATGAATATTTTTAATTAATGCAGAAAACATATTTTATGAATGCAGTAAGCAAATTTGAATATGCAGTAAACATGATGTGCAGAGAGCAAATTTTATTAATGTAGAAACAAATTTTATCAATGCAGAAAAATAGATCCGATTATTGTGAAATTCAAACATGAAAAAGCATTCAGATTTTGCGTTTAAATTTAGAAAACACGATTTCACTAGGTGTTTTATGAGAAAACAGTGAACAATTTATGCAGTGAACAGAGAATAATTTATGCAGAAAATAGAGTGAACAATTTTTTAAATAATGCTGAACAGAAAATAATTTTATGCAAAATCCTAGTAACAGTTTATGCAGAAAACAGTGAACAATTTTTATGAGAAAACAATGAATAGTTTTAATTAATGCAGAAAACAGATTTTATGAATGTAGTAAGCAAATTTGAATATACGGTAAACATGATGTGCAGAGAGCAAATTTTATTAATGTAGAAACAGATTTTATCAATGTAGAAAAATAGATTCGATTATTGTGAAATTCAAACATGAAAAAGCATTCAGATTTGGCTTTTAAATTTAGAAAACACGATTTCACTAGGTGTTTTATGAGAAAGTAATGAACAATTTTTTAAATATTGAATAGAAAATAATTTATGCAGAAAAGTGAGTGAACAATTTTTTAAATAATGCTGAACAGAAAATAATTTTATGCAGAATGCTAGAAATAGTTTATGCAGAAAACAGTGAACAATTTTTATGAGAAAACAATGAACAGTTTTAGTTAATGCAGAAAACAGATTTTATGAATGCAATAAGCAGATTCGAATATACAGTAAACATGATGTGCGTACTCCCGGAGTATTCAATAATTTTCCATGTATGTATGTATGTATAAATAATTTATCTTTTGCCTTTTTTCCACCTTTGCCCTTCTAATAAAATGGTTTCTTCAAACCAAACGCATTTGGAATTACATTATGTAGCTAAAATAAATCACTAGAAAAATGTAGTGTTCTTTCCATATATTAAAAAAACCTATAAAAAAGTTATAGGTATATCACATATAAAATTATTATTTTGAAGACAACATTTAAATTAACGAAAATAAAAATGAACATTTTTTTAGAAACAAAATAAGCATTAACATAAACATATATAAAAACATGAGAATAATTTTGTACTCATGAATATCTTTGTTTTGTAAAAATACAAACTTTAGAAGACATGAAATTTATTCTATCAACATTTGAATATATATTTTTTTTTTTTTAAATGATAGGCCTCTTTGGGATTCTATTTGAATATTTTATGACATCAAGATGTGAGAGGAAATAGTTGTTCCTATATTTGGCTATTTTGACCAAGGGCAGCTCTACCCTTTGTTCAAAGGTTCAAATGAACCCCATGACTTCAAAAATATATATTTATATATATATATTTATTTATAATAATTTTTTTGTTAGTTTAATACTTTAATTTATTCTTAAAATATTTTTGCACACCCCAACTTAAATCTTATACACTCTTACTACAAGTATTTCCAACTCTAAGAGTATAAGTGTTTGTGAACAATTGCAGGAGGTGTTTTATGAGAAAACAGTGAACAATTTTTTAAATAGTGAACAGGAAATAATTTATCCAGAAAAGAGAGTGAACAATTTTTTAAATAATGTTGAACAGAAAATAATTTTATGCAGAATACTAGAAATAATTTTATGCTACTTATTTTTATGTTTATGTTTATTTGTCGATTATCCAAAAAAAAAAATATTATAAGGAACTCGAACTAACCAAGCTTGAGTTCCTTATTACTTATTTTTATGTTTATGTTTATTTGTCGATTATCCAAAAAAAAAAAAATTGTAAGGAACTCGAGCTTTCTGAGCTCGAGTACCTTAGAAAAAAAATACCGGGCATTTTATTCACAAAGAACTCGATCTTGGTATGCTCGAGTACCATATTACAAGGAACTCGAGTTTCCCAAGCTCGAGTACCACATTATTTTTTTTATTGCACAAATTCCAGGTCAGCAGCGCCACGATGGAATGAAACTAGGAAGTCGAGTTTACTAAACTCAAGTACTATTTAGAACTCGAGTTTAGTGAGCTCGAGTACATAAAAAGTGGTAGATTCCCATTTAGTTTCTAAATAGTGTTTTTTTGCTACAAATTTCCGAAAATTGTGGTATTTGGCCATTTTCACCATCTATTCTTACTAAAATTTATAAATTTGTGAATGATTAAATAATTTTTAGTCATGGTTTTACTATATATTGAAAAATAATAAATTAATTAAACAAGTTGTGAACAAGCTCGAGTTTGTTTAATAAGCAAGTGAACCAAACTTGAATATATAATTTTGTTTGGTGATAAAGTTCTAGTTTAGCTCATGTTCAAAATAAAATTAAATAATGAAAAAATTTAAACTTTAAATATTTGGCTTGACTCGACTCGTTTACAACCCTTGATGCTGCACGGAATCAGTAGGCTGAATGCTTCGGCTTCGGTGGGCTACTGGTGGTTGCGAATGCCTACAAAGATGAACACACAATCAAAGGGGACCGGTGTGGACCGGCCAAACACCCTCCGATGACTAAGTTAGTTTCTTCCTAGAAAAGAGTTTCAACTTTTAGAAAGAAAAATCTCAGAATACACTTCCCTCATTTTGATTCAGACTGGTCCTTTATATAGAGGACCTTGGAGCGGTTATTGGCTTGGTAACTTCCCCAAGATTTGAGGAAATTCTCTTGAGTCCAGACATAACTTCCCCAACGGCTATAGAAGTTACAACCGTTGATGGAAGTTATGTACTTAAGAGGAATCCATGGCGATGAATTCGGGTTGAGTAACCGTTTCAAGGTTTTGGGATTCGAATCTTCCATACTCTCCAGTGAATTCATACTTGAGAGTTTCTGAGTGTCATGTGGTCGTCCATGGACTTCGTCCATGGAAGACTGGTTTTCTAACGGTGTTATGTGAGTCGTCCATGTGCTTTGCCCATGGACGACCCTACTGTTCAGACGTTGTGTGAGTCGTCCATGTGCTATGTACATGGACGATGCTAATTGCTCAGACGATCAACAAAAATACTTGGCTCAAGATCATGGACGATCCATATGGACGACTATGAGTTGTAATTTTTTACTATCACATCAACCCTAATAAAAGATGCACAAGTTAGCTTTAAGGCTCTAGACAGATACAACTTGGTACACATTAAAAGAAGAAGAAATAGCAAGGCACATGCACTAGCAACATTAGCTAAAGATTTATAGAGGGGTGCAAACATGGGCAGCTACTGGATCTAGTAGAGCGTATTATGGCTTCTGATTTAGCCATGGTTTAAGTAATAAAATATCTATATTGATTCTTTAAAAAAAAAAAAAAATGTGCTCTAATCTTATGTCATTTAAAAAAAAATTAAAAAAAAAAAACCACTTTTTGGTCAACTAAACTAATTTAAGCTCATTTAGAATTGTCTCCAATCCATTTAAAATTATCTAAATTTTCTCAGAAAAATTTATTATTAAGGCTTCGTTTGAGAGTTCATAAAGGAATGAAATGGAATGATTATAAAAGAATGGAATAGAATGTATTTAAGTAAGGGAAATGAATGGAAAATAAATGAATGGAATGAAATTAATTAATCTTTTTTTGGGAGTAACATAGAAGGAAATGAATTGAATTATTTTATGAAAATATTACTATTAGAGGAAAACTAAACTCCAAAAAATTTCACACATGAGATGTTCTAAATGTCAAAAAAATTGGCATTGATGAATAGTACCGTATGGACACAAATGCTAAAAACAAAAAAAATTATTCTAGTTTTTTTTTTTTTTTAATTTGATTTAGAAATGTGAGTTTGACTTGCATTTAGTACTTCAAAGCACTTGATGAGATACAAATAGGGTTGTCCACAGGTCGGGCCGAGTCGGGTTTATGCCCAACCCGGATTCGACCCGAATGATTCGAGTGGATGAAAAATGACCCAAAACTGAGTCGGATGATATAGTCGGATTTTTCAGTTTAGGTCTCATCGGTTTTGGGTTGTATCGGGTCGGTCTCAGGTTTTATCACTAGGGCCGGAATTTGGCCGGATCCATCGAGATTTGGCCTAGATTTCGTCGGATAACGGTGAGATCTCGCTGGATCTTGAAGGATCTAGACCAGATCTCGACGAGATCTCGCCGGATTTGGTTCGAAATACTTAATATATCGCCGGAAATGTTAGAGCTTTCGGCAGGTTTTGAAATGGAAAATCAACAACTGACCTGCTGGGGTCGAGTTAGAGAGTTTGGAACACAAATACTTTTGTCCAATACTTTTGTGCACTAAATGGAGGCCTTTTCCTAGAAAGATTACCTATTTGATATCATTTTCAAAATAGATTTTTTAAAATTTTGGTAAATTGATACAATCCCTTAACTCTTAAGCACTTGCATATAGGTCATGAACTACTTAGCCCATCAAGGGGGAATGAGTAAAGTTAGTTGCTTATAGATTTTACTGGTTAAAGACTAGTCCAAAGGGCTCTTCTTTAAAAATGTTTTCTATGTCATTTTTTTTTTTTTAAAAGACCGGATTATTAGTTTGTTAAAGAACTCATGTCTAAATAATCTTACCTTTTATAGTAATCTTGATAATACATTTCCTACCATGTATCCAGTTAGATATGGGGGAGCAAAGCACTTAGCAAAAATAGAAAGAAGTTCCTTTCCCTACCTATATTCAGTCCTTCAATGCCTTCTTTAATTAGGAGTTGCACAAATTGTAACCTTTTTTTTTTCTTTTCTTTTTTACTCCTTCACTTAGGCCCAGTGCTTATAAGCTGAAGGTGGGAGGCATCTCTCTCCGATGTGGGATTGAGCAAATCCGATAGGGTCTTCACCCAAAGCAGACAATACCTTCTAAGGGAGAGATTCGTCTCTCCACAAAAATGCGCCTTTTTGAATATACATATAAGCTTATAAATATATATATATATAAATATATATATATATAAACAAGGTATCTAATAGCTTATATGTATATTTAAAAAAAGAAAAAGAAAAAAAAAGATTTATGGTAAATAGCTGTTAAGATTCTGTATATCCACTGATTGAAATTATGTGATATCATTTGGCTGTATATCATTTGGATTCAACAAGTCATGAGCAAAGTGCTGGATTCCATATGAAATGGAAGGAAAAGTCTTGAGCAGGGCACCAATGAAAATAAAGCAACCAAAAGCTGTCAATCTTGGCGTGTTTCGTAACTTTCTTTTGTATCTTTCTTACTTTGTATAATTTCTTCGTAAAAATATATCATTTCTATAACTTTTGAAACCGCGTGAAGTAAAATCACCAGAAGTAAAATATATCATTGTTTTCTTGAACTTTTCACAAAACTTTTCTTGAATTCTTGTTACTTCATTTAACTAACATATAACTTGTCAGATCTTTATAATTTTATTGATACTTTTTGGTATTTTGAAAGGAAACGTCTCATATTCAATTTCTCCTTTTCAACAAACAACTAGCTTTTAACTAATTGCATACTTTATTACTTATTTCCTCACTATCTAGCTAGTGGCAATTGAGGTATGGAGCTTCATATTTCTAGCTTTTGAGATTAACTGTAGGAAGCTTAGGACAATGAAAGGGATGATGCAAGGATGCTTAAGTATAGAATAGGCGAAAACACTATTTTGGTCCCTACATTTTGAGGTCACAATCAATTTGGTCCCTACATTTGAAGAACAATCAATTTGATCCCTACCGTTAAATCACTAACGAAAATTGCCTACGTGGCAAACTGTTAACACAGTTGACAGGTCTGATATTAAAAAATTAAATGAAATACTGTCGTGTCTTAATTTCAATAGCCAACTCAGTGCTTAGTTGGCAAACAAAAGCCAAGTCCATGTTTAAAAATACTTCTCTTTTATTGTACGAATTTCTTTCCTTAGAAATTAGAATATGCCACATCCCATCTAAGCTTATCTTGTTTTTCCTTCATACATTTTTCTTTTATCTTGATTTTCCTTCATCTCATCTCTAAACTTATCTCTCTCTCATTAATCTTTTGTTCTCTCTTATTCATGGCTGAAAAGGCCAAATCCCATATTCATACAAAATCTGAAATCCAGATCCATTAAACCCAGCTTCTCCGAACCTAGATTCAACACAGATCAACCACGACTTCTTCGATGTCTCTGATCAGTGGTCTCGATATGGGTTTTGAGCTCCACGCCATACAAAAGAGATTGGTTAGTGAACCATTCCGTGGTCGGATTCGAAAAGCTAAAGGGATTGGGTGTGTTTTTTGGGCTCAGAGTCTGCATTGCTATCTTCTTCTTCGATGACCCGTCCACTTCCATGGCTATGTGGGTTTGCTTTCCGAAGCTTTCTTACTGTGTCTATGTCTTTGGGTTTCCATTACACTACAATGGCTTGACTTTAGCTTTGTTTGTGTTGAGTGATCAAAGTTGTAAAATGGGCATTTTTAACATGCACTTGCAAACTGGCATAGTGGCATTTGGGCTCTGTAGTGGATTTGTGGTGTTGGACGATTTCCTTGTAGTAAATCTGGGTCTATGATTTTTGGACTAGATTAGTGTTTGGTTACCAAGAAATTGCAAGAAGGGAATTAAAAGGAAATTCTGCTTGGTTAGCAATTGTAAAAGGAAAAATAAAATTGAGAAAATAAAAATAAAATTCTGATTGGTTAAAAAAATTGTAAGAATGTAAAGGTGGAAATAAAGAAAGGAAAGAAATTCGTACAATAAAAGAAAAGTATTTTTAACGTGGTCTTGGCTTTTGTTTGCCAACTAAGCACTGAGTTGGCTATTGAAATTGAGACAGGACAGTATTTCATTTAATTTTTTAATATTAGACCTGCTAATTGTGTTAACAGTTTACTATTTAGGCAATTTTTATTAGTGATTTAACGGTAGGGACCAAATTGATTGTAAGTTGAAAATAATAGAGACCAAATTGACTGTTCTTAAAATGTAGGGACCAAATTGATTGTGACCTCAAAATGTAGGGACCAAAATAGTGTTTTCACCTATAAAATATCGTTCCTGTAGGGATATTATATATTTCATTGGATGTATTGGGATCCAAACAGACCTCCTTTGCTCTTTGATTTTAGTGAGAACTTTGCTACATAATTCATCTAAAAATTTTTGGCTGTAATTATGTCAAGAACCTTAGGGTATACGTCAACCAGTATACTCCTTAGATTCTACCTTGATATTTAAAAAATAACATAAAATATCATTATTACCTTATAAAAAAAATTTGACTTGGCCACCTATTTTTTTTTCCAACTTCGAAAAACCTTACAAGCATTTAGTTCATAAACCTTGACTTGTTTAATGGTGGAGTATAACTTGGGCTTGAATTTAGTTCAATATATACAAGTATTTTCTTGAACCTAGTGCTCAAGAAATTCATAAACAGATATGTCCATTTACATCTCTATCTTCAATGATGTGCACTAGCTTTGATGACAATGACTGAGGGCCCGTTTGGTTTGTAATTTGTCATCACTCAATTTTCATCACTCATCACTCATCACTTAAAATACTCCAATTTCTCAAACCCTCTGTTTGGCACCTTAACTCAAACCCAATTTTCAACTTCAAATGCCCCAAAAGTTGCGGCTGGGTTTCATCCAAAAAAAAATCAGAGAGTTTATCAAACATTGCGACTAGGTATGTGGGTTTAATTACGAAAATGCCATCATAACTCTGTTTCCATAACTTGAAAACACCTAAAATGTGTTTTCAGTTTTCATAATTCATCACTCAAAAATCAGAGAATTAAGTGATGGAAACAAGGGTTGAAAACCAAGCCAAACAGCAAAAAAAATTGTGGGACCCACGTGTTTTGAGAACTAAATTATGGAAACTGAGTGATATGATCCAAAAACACCCTCATCCAAACAAGCCCTAATCTCCTTCAAATGCAACTTCCCTTATGCCTATGGGGTTAAAATTAAGTGCAATACTTAGGCTACTACATTCGATGTTAAGATTGAGAGTTGAAAAAAAAACAATAGTGAAAAAAAAAAACTTTCAATCTTAGCTCTTTAATAAATAAGAAAAAAAAAAGAAAAAAAAAAAGAAAAAAAAGAGAAGAAAGTAAGACAGTAAAAATCGTAAAGATGTTTGGGTGTGGGGATTGGAGAGGGATGAATTGCACTCATTCAAATCCATGCCGGTGTCCTTTACAAACTGCACACAGCCATGGCTTCCAAGTTATCAATGCATGGTTATATCCATTGATGTAAATTATGTTCGAAACTTCCTACCGACATTGATCATTTAGAGGGTATTTGGTCTGAAAAAAATTTGTAGGCATTTTTTTTTTTTTTTTTTTTAATACAAGATAGAAATTCTACTCTAGTCTAATCTAAGTGTATATGTGTGTAAAGTTCCCTTCTGAAAACTTGAATCTCAGCCCTCGCACCCGACACTCACAATCATTTATACTTATATAAAGTGACCATCGCACTAAGAGTGTGCGGTGGTCGTGAGACTCATAGTTAAAAAACTGGATTAATTTGAAAATTTGTGATCAGTTTTTACTTCACTATTCTAAAAAAAATGAATACACAATAAAAAAAATAATGAATACACATTAAATTCCAATTAAGCAGTTAATCTTGGCGTGTTTTGTTGGGTATATCTTCATACCATTTGTGACTTTATGTCATTTCTGTAACTTTTTTGAAACCGCATGAAATAAAATCATACAGCCAGAGCATTAACTGTGACAGCAAAAGAAGAAGAAAAAAAAAACCGAAACAGTTCATTGTTTTCTTGAACTTTTCACAGAACAGAGTAACTCTTTTCACTCCCAAGTCCCAACTCAACTTTCTGTGGTGTCTCTCTCGTTACTTCATTTATTTAGTTTATATTATAGCTGGCTTTTAACTTATTGCATACTTCACCTCGTTTGGTAATGGTGTTTAAATAATAAAAATTATTGTTTAAATATCACAATATGTGTTTTCATATACTTTTTTATTTATATATATTTCCACAAAACTTAAACAACATTACTAAAAATTTCTTACCAAACAGGCTCTTGTTGTTTTACTACTGAGAGTCGTTCCTATTAAATGTTTAATTTAGCGTTTTGTAGGGATATTATTTCATTGGATGTCTTGGGATCCAAATAGATTGCTCTTTGATTTTATTGAGAACTTGGCTACGTAATTTGCCTAAAAAAATATTGACTGTACTTATGTTTATAATCATATGGTATACGTCAACCAGTATACACTTTAGTTTTTTTTTTTTTTTTTATGAGCACCTTAGACTCTTTCTTTGTATTTTTTTAAATAAAATATCATTATTACTGATAAGCACAAAGAAATCAGTAAGGCTGAATGTCTCGAACGTTGAATATACATATGTATAGACAAACATAAAGGAGTAGATTCCCTCAATTTACTGTTGCAAAAATGACAATAAATCAGCCATGGTGAAATCAATTTAGATTTAAGTCGTCAAACTCAAAACATTGACTTTATTTACAAACCATGGGAAGCTAATTGTGCTAAGCAAGCAAACAAAACATAGTCTTTATTTATTTATTTATTTTGGTAGAAAGATGGGAATCATTTATCATAATAAAATACTAATACAAAAGCTTTGTCCTTCTACCACCCTAGGTGGGTGTCTAGAAACAAAAGGTTTCATAGGGCATTCTCTAGGAGTGTCAAGTTGAAAAGGTCCCATACATATCTACAATATATAGAAGATGAACATTGACTGTATTTTTCAAGTTTGCTCCTTTGCTCCCTTCCTCTTTTAGCAGGCCTATTCTTTATACCATTATTTTTTATTTTCATAGAATATGTGATATAGATGGACGGTTCATCTCACTTCAGGAGAGTCTTATAATAAAAAATTAGAGAAGCGAAATTGGGTAAAATATGGAACTATGGGTTCTAATTAACTCAATTGTTATTATTATTTTTTTTATCAAATTCTATCTTAGGGGAAAAAAACCCTTACTGGTATCTGGGAAGTAAGAGATTAACATGATTGATGATATATTATTTATTTTTGCGGCTAATAGATTAATTCAAGCGATCTTACCACGCAAGCTAAAATCAAATTACCATATAGAACCGAAAAAGAAGAGTCGAAATAAGTGCTCTTTGGAAGGTTTGGACCAAATATTGGGGGAGAGATCATCAACCTTATGTTTTTGTAGTAGTTAGTTCATGTTTTATGCATCTCAGGTCCTAGAAAAAGGTGCCTATCTATATGTTATGGGTTATGATTCTAATAGTTCGGATTGATCAGCTATTGTGTTTACATAATAGTAATTAAGCACCCCAAGGAAATAAGTATGGCTCTTTCTCTAGCATAGGCCCTTATGACTTACTGCCACTGGAACAGGATTATATACAGAAATGTTTCCAATGTTTAAAGCATGCCATTTTATCAATATACTAAGTAAAAACGGCTTAAAGTTTGAGCAATGTGATATTGCATGCTGTTATTCTTCCCTTGGGTCCTAAAAGGTATGAACTTTAAGTTTCTACCATATGTGTAGCTACTGATGCACTGATTTTGCCATGTCTGGGTTTAATGAATTGGAAGGATAACACATACAGATCATATTGTAACTTAGATGTCTTTTTCATCTTCAAAGGTTTGGCTAAGCTGTCTTCAAGTAGCATGACTCATCGCAATGTGACTCTTTACTGCAAGAATGACAAAGTTGATCTATAGATGTCGTGAATTCAATATTGTGAAAGTCTCATCTAATAACTAAAGTGAATACCTTATTAGAATACTTGATGACTTGATGTATGTGCTGCCTCTAAATATGTTTTCATTTTTCTTTTTGTTAACCTCTCTTTGCAGACAATCGCAGGAGCCATTGTAGTTGGTGTCATTCTCCATGCCGGGAACCACCTTGCATGTGATTTCCCTAAACTTTCTCACTCGCCTGAGGGAGAATATGAGAAATATTTAAGTGTTGACTTCGGTAAATACAGACCCAGTTACGCAAAGCTGGCTGAAGGAGTAGACGGTGTGACTGGAATCCTAATGGTGATTCTCATGACAGTTGCGTTTACACTTGCAACACGATGGTTTAGGCGGAGTCTTGTTAAGCTGCCCAAGCCCTTTGATAAGCTCACTGGTTTCAATGCCTTCTGGTATTCACACCACCTATTTGTCATTGTCTATGTCTTGCTCATCCTCCACGGACAATTCGTATATCTTGTGCACAAGTGGTACCTTAAGACGGTATACTTTTGATATTTCAAGTGATCATATTTATATTTTCAACAATAGTTATTTTTCTGCTTAGAAGAGCTAGCTAATGTATTGAGTTCATGCATGCAGACATGGATGTATCTTTCCATTCCGGTTTTAATGTATGCAGGAGAAAGAACCTTAAGGTTCTTTCGGTCAGGCTCCTACACTGTCCATCTTCTAAAAGTGAGTCATAAATTATCAATTGTTTCAAAGTTTTAAACTATTAAGAAATGAAGAATTTAATGATTTAACTCTTATTCTAACAATGAGAACCTCTTACATTTATTTGAATGCATGGTGTATTCCACAATGGATTGCATGCTCACAAGTTGTTTTTTCTCCTCTTAATTCAAGGCTGTTTTTTTCTAACCTTGATTTTCTTAGGTTGCCATCTATCCTGGAAATGTTCTTGCGTTGCAAATGTCTAAGCCACCCCAGTTCAATTACAAGAGTGGACAATACATGTTTGTCCAATGCCCTGCAGTTTCTCCGTTTGAGTGGTAAGTCACCGTAGCATTCCCTGAAATCACTATATTTTGGGAAATTTTCACTTTTTCGGTAATTTACAGCAACTGCACCAAGCAATGGCTTTGTTTAAGCAAAGCTATCCCTAGGTGAAATCCGAGAATTAGGCTATCCAAAATTTTATTATAATAATAGTTAAATGATTAAATTTACAATTTTCTAACAATTATTTAGACGCTTGCCAATGTTATACTATAAAGTGACAATGTTCTAGTCATAATTTCAATGCTTTGCGAGCGAGAATATATGCTGAATGCTGAATAGTTTTTGAAAATAAAAAAGTTCTGATGAGAATGTCTGAATCATACAATACTCAATCTGGTCACCACCAGCACCATGTAAAAATGTGGCTACCCAATTGATCATTTTTATGGTTCAATTTATGCATCCCAGGCATCCATTTTCCATTACCTCTGCTCCTGGAGATGACTACCTTAGCATTCACATCCGGCAGCTAGGTGATTGGACACAAGAGCTTAGAAGGGTATTCTCTGAAGCCTGTGAGCCTTCTGTGTCTGGAAAGAGTGGGCTTCTAAGGGCTGATGAAACAACCAGAAGAAGGTATAATTTTGTGCACCTGTCTAATGTCTTCCCTGGTTTAGCATTTTTTTTAAAATTATTTTTCATGTTATGTAATATGTAAAATTCCTTTTGGAGATTACAGTTTGCCTAAGCTCTTAATAGACGGGCCTTACGGTGCCCCTGCACAAGACTACAGGAAGTATGATGTCCTGCTACTTGTTGGGCTTGGAATTGGGGCAACACCTTTTATCAGCATTTTAAAAGATTTGCTCAACAACATTATCAAAATGGAGGAGGAGGCAGTAAGTAACTTGTTCTGTTTTTGCTATATGACTTTTATAGACCTTCACTATTTAACCTGCAATAGTATCAGTACTTGTTAACCTGTTCTAATTTTCATAGACTTATTACCAGGACTTGGGATAAAACTATGTATTTTATCATGCAAAATAAAAATTCTGTTTCCTTCTCAACAGGATTCTGTCTCAGATGGCAATAGGGAATCAGATCTAAGTGTTGGAAGTACAGATTCTTCAATGAATAATAGGGTCTGTCCAAAGCGGAAAAAGCCTCTGAAGACCACTAATGCTTACTTCTACTGGGTAACTAGGGAGCAGGGCTCGTTTGATTGGTTTAAAGGGGTCATGAATGAAGTTGCTGATCGGGATCAAAGGGTAAAAAAGAATGCTCCTTGGCATCATTTCATTTCCTTTGTTGAAAATTTCCCAAGTTTGATAACTTTAACTTGTCAATTTGGAAATTAGGGTGTCATTGAAATGCATAACTACCTGACCAGTGTGTATGAGGAAGGAGATGCCCGATCGGCTCTCATTACCATGGTGCAAGCACTCAACCATGCCAAGAATGGAGTTGATATTGTTTCTGGAACTAGGGTAAGCTCTTTGATGATTATCATTCTCATACTCAATACTTTTCTAGACCTCATTCATGCAATCAAATATTTTTTAACTGTTTCTTGAACTATGTGGCTTTGGACCAGACCACTTTTCTTTTAGAATTGTTAGTAGCAACCAACGACTTTAACCAAAAATAAATAAACAAAAATACAAGAAGTGGGATGGGGTATTTGACAAATACAAGGCCCTTTTCGCTGAAAACCTTAATGTGTTACTAATTGTTTTCCATTCCTTTCATTATCAGGTAAGAACTCATTTTGCCAGGCCTAATTGGAAGAAAGTTTTCTCCAAAATATGTTCCAAGCACTGTTCTGCAAGAATAGGTGAGATAAATCTCCAATAGGCCAAAAGATATTACTAGCAAATTTAGCTTTCTTCTAATGTTATCATTGTGGTTTTGGTAACTTTGATCAGGGGTATTCTACTGTGGGGCACCAGTTTTGGCTAAAGAACTTAGCAAGCTCTGCTATGAGTTCAACCACAAAGGTCCAACCAAATTTGAATTCCACAAGGAGCATTTCTAAAACAGTGGGATTGCGTATATACCCAATGTCTACACTCTCTCACTTCACCATTCAGACCTATCTCTAACACTTCCATCTACTTAAAGAATTTTTGTGATAAGCTAGAAAGGAGAAGAAAAAGAAAAAGAAAAAGAAAAAAAAGAAGTATTGTACAGTCCTCGTTAGAAAATGGGAAAGAATGAAAATTGAAAAGCATATATTATTTTCTTTTTTTATTCAAGTAACCCATCAAAATGGTATTCTAGATTTCTAGTTCTAGTCAATAATAGATTTAAATTATAATATGGCACCGGCTCTGCATCTGTACAAGTGGCAGAAATATAGAGGTGAAAGGTGGCAGTGGACCTAAGGTGCATTGTTGGAGAGCAAGAGTGCGTTACAGCTGCAATATTGGAGAGGTTGACCTATTTGGTATTTGATAATGATAATATATAGTATATTCATATGGGTAGGCATGAATGATTGAGAGACGTTTAGGTGGGGGTAGAAGAAGAAGACAGTTCTGGAAAGGAGAAAACTGAGGTAGGTTTTGTGGACTCTAAGAGGTGATGGGATTTGGAAGTATTGTACTCTTGTTGAACCTTAAAAAGTTTTTCCATGAGTCGGGCCCAGGGAATCATTCTAGAATGTGGATGATGACGAAGAGCTCCACATGTTTAAATTCTTAGAATAAGGAAAAATTATGTGTAAAATACATTCATATATTTGTCCATTTATTTTTGGAAATATACATACATATATAAATATATATACGAGATAGAGTTATTGTTGGTTTGTAAACATCATAGCATGGTAAGTCAGTCAATGGCTTTATTGTATTGTATCCTGTTATAAACAGAATGTTTATTGGATACTTTACTATCATGGGCTCTTCAATGTCTTCCTTGTTTATGTAAGCATAAATTAATAACTTAATGGGCTAGTAATTGTAATTTTGAAAGCACCTGTTCTCATCTCTTGCCTTGCCCTATAGCCCTTGTAAGCCTCTGCACCTCTACTTTTGTGTAATGAAATGAAGCTGAAATGAACTGCTTCTGATTTATATGTAAACTTCTTAAAAATAAAAGAATAGGAATGCCTCTTGATTTTAATTCTATTGTTTACTAGCTAGGCTAAAGCCTTCTTATTCACTTCTCATTGTAGTCCCAGAATGACTTGTCAAAAGGTAAATTTGATTGTTCTTGTATTAGATCATATTAATAACTTTTATTAAAGTAATGAATGAAGCTCGTTGTGAAAGGAAGGAAGACTTCTCCCATATGACTGAATAATTTCTTTTGTTAGACATTTACTGTTCTTAACAAACACGCAACAAACCATAAGTTCTTGCCTATCATATTAATAATCTTTGATCCATTAGAAAAGTTATAAAAAAATATGAGGAATTAACTCAAGTTTCACTTACCAAAAGGGAACATTGTTACTCCTCATAAGAGCAAGTACATGTGTCGCATACAACAAATGCCAGCATAAATTTTCTATGTGCTTAGCAATAGCAGCATGGGCATGGCTGTCTCTCTCTCTCTCTCTCACTCTCTAAATTTATCCCTCTTTATGAGACATTCTTGTAATTTACAGTTTTGTGTGTGTTGAGAATCAATGTTAATTACAGTTGATAGTTGAATTTGGGTTTTTATTTTTTTTGTGTTGCTAAATAGTTGAATTTGTATTTACTCCTTCATTTGTAGGCTCCTTTTATGTGTGCAGCTTCTAAGACATATTGTTAGCTTTCATTATTATATAAACTAACGCAAGTAGTGGGCTTGACTCTCCATCTTGAACCTGGATCGAAAAGCTAAGCTCATCAAAATACCACAGTTGGCAAAGTGATAAAAGCAACCTCAATGAAAATAATACTCTGTTGGACACTAAACAATGTGAAAATAATATAATGATCATCTTGTGTTTGGTTCGTCTTACCTGGCCATTGGATGGACGAGTCATATGGAAGACTAGTGGTTGATGCTTTTTGTAACACCATCAATTACCTATTAAAAAAATTTAACTTGGCAGCATGTTTAGTTTAGTTTTTTTTTTTTTTTTTTTTTTTTTTTTTTTTTTTTCAACTTCGAAAAAACTTACAAGCATAATATTTGGTAGATTATCTGATTATGACTCTTGATTACTTCATAAATTTTAGTTCTTTTTTTTTTCTCTCTATAATTTGTTAGTTATATTGGAGAGGTGAAATTTTGACCTTATATGTCTTGGAAATATGAAGAGACACTAGTTAATTGAGCTATAATACTTTTGACATACATTTTAATTTTAAAAAATAAAATGGTAGATGGTTAGTCTATTTTTAAAAATTTAATTTTTTACTTTATAACGTGACTTCTTTTTATTATGATACAATGGTTTTATTTTTTTTATGAAATACAATAAATTTATTTAATGTTTGTAAATTTTAAACCCATTATGAAAATATATTGAAAATGAACTATTGAAATTTTAGAAAAAAATTCATTGAAGGTTATCTTTGAGTTAATATCAAATTTTGATGTGAAAATTTAGATAATTTTAAATGGATTCGAAACAATTTTAAATGAGATTAAAGTAGTTTTAATTGATCAAGAAGTGGTTTAAATTATATGAAAAAATGATATAAAATTAGAGCACTTTAAAAATTCAGAAAAAGAAAGAATCAATGTAGATATTTTATTACTTAAACCATGGCTAAATCAGAAACCATAATATGCTCTACTAGTGCAAGTAATGAAGCAATCCATGTTTTTACCCCCTCTATAAATCTCTACGTAAACTTGCTAGTGCATGTGCCCCGCTATTTTTTCTTTTTCTTTTAACACGTACCAAGACCAAGTTGTGTTTGTCTAGAGCCTTTACACCAATTTATGTATATTTTATTAGGATCGTAAACAAGCCAAGCGAAACCAAATATTTAAAGTTTAAATTTGTTTATTATTTAATTTTATTTTGAACATAAACCAAGTTAGAACTTATCACCAATGATAAATAAAACATCTTGGGCGAAAGATTCCAATTTTCTAAACATTATTACCATCTAATACTCAAAATGTGTGAAGAAAATTCTTGGGATGTTAAAATTTAGTAGGAGTATTTTAGACAATACAAAATGGAATTTTTTAAAAATCATAAGCTTTAATTATGGTTTAGCTAAGAAAATAATAATATGACATATTTTCTCTTTTCCAAAATATTAAGTGAAAAATTGCTTGATTTTAAAGTTTAAGGAGGAATTGTGAACTACCCCAAACATAAATGATGAAAAGTGTTTTTATCATAAGTTTTTGATTTTCTTGGGTTTAAAACTATGTGTTTTTTACTTAAAATAGTGTGTGAAGATAAAAATACAATAAAAAATGCAAAAACTCAACCCAAGAAAACTGTACGTGAAACAATAAATTTTGGCTCAACAAAGTTGACTAAACCAAAAAAAAGAAAAAAAATCTAGAAACACAACAGAATGGTACAACATTTTCATAATACCTTTATATGTAATTTTGTTATATTTTATTTTGACTGATAAAAAATTGACACTTTAGCAATTGTAAAAATATTACAATAACAACAAGATGTCTTAACATTTTCACAAAATAAATGCTATATCTGTAACATTTTCACAAAAAATCATAAGTAGTAGATTGTTATTGGTAGACAAAGAAGTAATTTCACTGGTAAATTTAAATTAAAACTAGTAATAGTTTACCATATATAATTTGTTATGAAAGTGCTGTGAAAAATGTTATAAATATAGCATTTTTTTCATAATACTTTTGTTTTTAGTTGTAGTCGGTTTCAGTATGATATTATTTTATTTTGACCTATAAAAAATTAATATCTCAATAATTGTGAAAATTTGTTATGTTAATATATAAATAAAAGTAGTATAATATATATATATATAAATATATATATATATATATATATATATATATAAAAGCAAGGTATCTAACAGCTTATATGTATATTAAAAAAAAAAAAAAGAGTTCAACAGGCAATATTGCCGAAAAAAAAAAAAAAAACCCAATGAACAATACGAATTCAACGAACCAAAAAAAATATATATATATATATATATTTGTAGCTATTACTGTCGTTTTTTCGGTTCGCTCTTTTATATATAGAAAAAAAAAAAAAAAAAAAAAAAAAAAAAAAAAAAAAAAAAGATTTATGGTAAATAGCTGTTAAGATTCTGTACATCCACTGATTGAAATTATGTGATATCATTTGGCTGTATATCATTTGAATTCAACAAGTCATGAGCAAAGCGCTGGATTCCATATGAACGAAGCAACCAAAAGCTGTCAATCTTGGCGTGTTTCGTAACTTTCGTTATGTATCTTTCTCACTTTGTATAATTTCTTCGGAAAAATATGTCATTTCTATAACTTTTTGAACCTGACTTTTGAAACCGCAATGTAAATTATGTTCGAAACTTCTTGCCGACATTAATGGCATGTTTAGTACATAAACTTAAATACATGTTTTTAATTTTTAAACAATATTATACGTATTTTTATACATTTTTCTGTTCACACATATTTTTAAAAAAACTGAAAATTTTTGTTTAAAAACACGTACCAAATGAGCCCTAATTATTTAGAGGGTATTTGGTATGAAAAAAATTAGTTTTTTTTTTTTTTTTAAGTTTTTTGTGAGACTCATCTTTTTTTTTTAATACAAGTTAAAAATTTTATTCTAGTCTAATTTAAGTGTATATGTGTAAAGTTTCCTCCTGAAAACTTGAATCACGGCTCTCGTTTTCCCTACACCCCATAAACACTTATACTTATGGAGTGACCATCATATTAACGATATCACTCATAGTTAAAAAACTGGTTTAATTTGAAAATTTGTGATCAGTTTTTACTTTCAGTATTCTAAAATTTGAATTTGAATAATAAAAAAAATGAATACACATTAAAAAATAAAAATAAATACACATTAAATTCCAATTAAGCAGTTAATCTTGGAGTGTTTTGTTGGGTATATCTTCATACCATTTGTGACTTTATGTCATTTTTGTAACTTTTTTGAAACCGCATGAAATAAAATAATACAGCCAGAGCATTAACTGTGACAGCAAAAGAAGAAGAAGAAGAAAGAAAAACCCCCGAAATACTTCATTGTTTTCTTGAACTTTTACAGAACAGAGTAACTCTCTTCATTCCCTACTCAATTTTCTGTGGTGTCTCTCTGGTTACTTCATTTTCCATATTTCCCTCATTTCCACAAGCGAACCATGTCGTTTATTGGAGAGGCTGCTTTGTCCGCTGTCATTGACGCGCTGTTTGGCAAGTTAAGTGATGATTTGTTGAAGACCTTTCGGAAAGAGAATTTTGATGCTGATCTCAGGAAGTGGAAGAGAATGTTGCCGAAAATTCAGGCAGTTCTGGATGACGCAGAAGAGAAGCAGGTGACAAACGGGTCGGTGAAGATCTGGCTGGATGAGCTGGAAGACTTGGCTTATGATGTGGACAACATCTTGGACGAGTTTGCTACTGAAGCCAGAACCCAAAAGCAAGATGCAAAAGGTACTCGATGGTTATGTTGGTTCGAATCGAGATTTTGTTAATCTGATGCGGTCCAAGATTGAAGGTATTGATAGAAGACTGCAGGAAATAATGGAAGAGAAGAAAGATCTGGAGTTGAGAGAAAATACTGGGAGAAGGACTTTAACAAAAACATCAAGGCCGCCCTCAACTTCTCTGGTGAATGAAAGTCGTACTTATGGCAGAGACGAAGATAAAAAGGAGATTGTCAAGTTGTTGCTCGAATCAAGTGATGCTCAACTCTCTGTGATTCCCATAGTTGGTATGGGTGGACTGGGGAAGACGACTCTTGCCCAGCTAGTCTACAAAAGACGATGAAGTGAGCCGTCATTTTGAGTTGAAAGCATGGGTTTGCGTGTTTGAAGATTTTGCCAATAAGGTTGACAAAAGAAATTCTACACTCTTTTACTTCTGGATCTTGCCATGATAATAATAATTTAGATTCACTTCAAGGCAAACTGAAGAATACATTATCAGGGAAGAAGTTCTTGCTCATTTTGGATGACGTTTGGAATGAAAACTATGAATTGTGGACTGAACTCTGCAAGCCTTTGGAATTTGGGGCTCAAGGAAGTAAGATTGTTGTCACAACTCGAAATGATGGTGTTTTATCAATAATGGGAACTAATCCACCGTACAAGTTGAAACAGTTGTCACGTGATGCTTGTTTACGTGTATTGCAACAGATTTTAGTGAGTATCCAGAACTTGAAAAATATGGTCAAAAAATTGTAGATAGGTGCAAGGGAGCACCTTTGGCAGCAAAAGCACGTGGCGGCCTTTTACGCACTAAGCACGATCCTTAAGAGTGGGAAGATGTGTTAAATAGCAAGATCTGGGATATTCCTGAATAAAAGTAGTATTTTTTCCATTCTTAAATTGAGCTATAAATCTTCCTTCTCATTTAAGGTGCTTTGCCTATTGTTCTCTATTTCCAAACGACAATAAATTTCAGGAGAAAGAGCTAGTCTTGTTATGGATGGCAGAAGGTTTGGTTCAAGAAACAAAAGCAAAGAAGCCAATGGAAGATCTTGGTGGTGATTATTTTCGTGATCTACTCAATAGATCATTTTTTCAACGATCAAGCAGTAATAAATCACTCTTTGTCATGCACGACCTTATGAATGATTTAGCTATGTGGGCAACGGGAGACTGGTGCTGTAGGTTGGAGGATCAATTGGGTGGTAGTAAGCAATTTGAAATTTCTACAAAGGTACGACATTTTTCTTATATTGAACATTCAAATGATTGCATCCAAAAGTTTGATGAAGATGTGCATTTGAGGACCTTCCTGTCGCTACCATTATATAACCGATATGGCTTAACAAATTTTGATGTTAAATATTGTTTGTTTCCACAATTAAGATGCTTAAGGGTACTATCTTTAAGTGGAAAGGATATCTTTGAGCTACCAAGTTCAATTGGTGATTTGAAACATCTAAGATACCTCAACCTTTCTTATACTAAGATTACAATTCTACCAGAATCAACGAGTTCTTTGTACAACCTACAAACATTGATATTGAAAGGTTGTGACTATCTCACAAAATTACCAAAAAAAATTGAAAATTTGGTCCATCTTCAACATCTCAAAATTTCAAATGCAAATTCAATTAGAGAGATGCCAGCGGGAATAGCAAAATTAAAGAGCTTACAAACACTTTGCTTTAAGGATATGGATGAATGGCAAGATTGGATTCCTTGCAGAGTTGAGTGCGAAGAATTCCCTTGTTTGCGTGAGCTTTTTATCTCTAACTGCCCCAAATTAGGAAAATTTTCCTATCATCTCCCATCATTGGAAAAACTTTCCATTGATAATTGCGAGTAATTGGTTGTTTCAATTCCAAGCCATTCAGTGTTTCAAGTATTGAAAATTGTGGAATGTAAAGAGGTTGTGCATGGGTTTATGAAGGTAGAAAAGCTAATAATAAATTATTGTGAGAAGTTGACATCTTTATGTGAAGATGAGCTTATGTCCCTTGTAACGCTAGGAATTGAAATCATATCATGCCAAAGTCTTGTAAACATCAAGTTGAAGTCTACATTAAGGACGCTAACAATCAAAGGCTATAGTGCTTTGGAATCCTTGGAATTTGTGATAGATGAGGGAGGGGCTTCTTCAACTTCTTTGCTGAAGAATGAGGAGAATCTTAGCTGCATTGGTAACAACAGTGCATCTCTTCTTGAGTGCTTGGAAATTTTTAATTGTCCAGCCCTAAAATGCATATCAACAATAGTCGACCTAGCTGCCATGCTTAAACGCCTTGATATTAACGAATGCCCAAATCTAACATCTTTATCACCGAGAGACACGTAACCTACCAGGCTACCACCCTTAAAGTCCTTTGGCTAGTCAAATGTCGAAAACTGGAGTCAATAGTAGACAAGTTAAACAAGGATACATTACTTGAACATCTTTTAATTTATAGGTGTAAAAGGCTTACGTGCTTACCGAGAGGCCTACACGAACTCTGTCACCTCAAAGAGATCGATATACGAGGGTGTAATAGTCTTATCTCTTTAGGAGATTTGCTCCCCACCAACTTGATAAGTCTTAAAATCATCCAATGTAGGAAACTAGAGGCCTTGCCGAACAACATGCACAACCTCAACTTTTTGCAAAATTTATTAATACGTGACTGCCCAAATATCGTATCCTTTCCGGAAGAGGGTTTCCCCACCAACCTTAGATGTCTTTGGTTGTCAGAGGCGAATCTTTGTAAGCAAGTATTTGAGTTGGGACTGCACAGACTCACGTCGCTTACATATCTCGACATTGCTAATGGAATTATGGATTCATTTCTAGAAGAGGAAGATGGGAAGACGATGTTGATGTTGCCTACATCTCTCACTACCCTGAGCTTTTATAATTTTCCAAATTTGTTATTCCTCTCCGAGAAGTTCTTTCAAAACCTCTCTGCACTTGCAAAAATTTCCATCGGTGCGTACCCTAAATTCGCGTCCCTCTCAGAGAAGTGTTTTCCTCCCTCGCTTCAGCGACTTTATATTTATGATTGTCCTGTGCTGAAACAAAACTGCGAGAAAGACAAAGGGATAATGTGGTCAAAGATTGCCAACATCCCTACGGTTGTAATTGATGGCCTGAAGCAGCGGAAATAATTTTGCAAAACAGAGAGATCTTCCTTCCAGGTACAACGTTATTTCGTTTCATAATATTTCAATTCAAGAATTTTTACGATTATACAATAAAATCCTCTCTGTTTGTGTATTTAAACAATATGATTTTAAAAATTCAAACCCTAACCCAAGCTAATTCTTACAGTGTTGCAGTAAAGGCTAGCTTCAAAACTTGGAGGAGGTATGTTAAATTTTGGCTTGTATATGTTAGTTCAAAGAGAAAGTCCATAAAAAAAACAGTAATTACATTTTCAAGGATAACTATTACCGTAAATTCTTTTGGCTTCCCCACACCAACCTCTTTGTTTATAGGTAAGATAAAATTTCATTAAAAAAAAGACCGCTACATGGAAAAAGAACATGAGGTAGCCAAGAAAGTAGGTATCATAACTGCCACATAGTGTTTTCATTGGTTCCAAAACACTTTTGGTGTGAAATAAAATATCATAGGTTCATAATAATGTGAACTGATTAGAATGAAATAAGCAAACTTGACTATTCCAATAAGTTATGCTGATCTTCACCATTTAATTAGAAATGCCAAAGCCTTTTAGTTTGGATCAGATCTCACTATCAGATTTGAATTTATTGAATCAAATTCCATTAATAATTGGGTCTCAGTTTGGATGGAGAGATCATACATAGATGCTTGCTCTTTTTTTTTCATATGTTATTCTTGTTATTGTAGCCACTCTTTGTAAATTCAGGAATGTGACCATATGGTCTTGATCTTTCAAGAAGAAAAGGCTGGGAATCATTCTCTAAGAAGCTGTAAACCTACTGTAGGATACAATTTGGTGATTGTCAAGTGTGGCAAGTGTTGATCTTTGGTGGAAGTGGTGGGTTTGGAGCAGGTGAGGTGCAAGCTTTGTCAAACAATTTGTGAAGCCTTATCCTATGTACTAGCAAAAAGTGCGGCAGCTGCACTTGTACTTACGAGTATGTCTGGGGTTTACAGCCATTGTTGTGGATGGAAAACATGAAGCTGTGAGAAACATGTTGTTAACATATTGTTGTGCTGTGTTCCTAATCTTCTAAGCCCTGGTTTCATCAAGCTTTTGGCAAATTCCCACCAATGTTCGTCACCTAGAGGACCAGCAGCAATAATTGTATAAAACATATTTACACAATTGGTACCACCCATGTGGGATGCATATTCAAGGTAGTGGACATAAGAAATTAGGTATAGTTTTAAGAGGCAATGAAACCTTCAAGCATTTCTTTTCTAATTTTTGGTCAAAAGTTGTATATACTGAAAAGGAATTTTATTCATAGTTTTCATTGGGAGGACTATTTCAAATATACCTTAAGAGGCAATGAAATTGTCAAGCATTTCTTTTCTAATTTTTGGTCAAAGGTTTTATATACCTAAAAGGAATTTCATCCGTAGTTTTCATTGGGGGGACTATTTTAAATATACCTTAGTAAGATAAATTATGGTCCTTTGAGTGTTTCACATCTGTGATGAACTGTAGCTATAAAGAGCCATATGAAGCCTTTCTGGGTAATTGGCTTAGGAGCAGAACTAGTTCATTTGCTAATGAAAATTACTTAAAAAGGAAAAAAAAATTAGAATTGTCATTTCAACATATTAAATTACTCTTTTTTCTGCTACAGGCTGTGGGTGATTTAGGCTTTTAGAAACAAAGCTACCACCAAAGGCAGTGAGTGAGGTCAATGCTGTGACAATGCTCGATTCTAGTAAGAAAATGAAGCAACTTTGTAGGAAGGCTTACTTGTTAAAGAAGGACCAAGTTATCAAGTTGAGGGGAGTACTTTGGACGTGGCATGTTAGAGGCAGACAAGGATGGCAACTCCTGGTTATGCAGGATGTGACAACAGATGAAGTTGGAAAGGTTCATGCTTGTTTTTCAAGGACAGAATGAGTAATGTTGTTACTGCTGAATGTGTTATCTAGGACGAAAATTCCGAATCCACTGCCTTCCTCCTTTCGAGACAAACTCTGTGGGTTTGAAACGTATGGGAATTCTAAGTTTTTTTGTGCTCTCAATTGGCAAATAGCTTGAGAACTTTTTGAAAACAGACAAATTCAGGATAGGGTGAGTGCAGGTGATATTGGTGACCTTTAAAGTCTATTAACCGGTATAAGAAGTGTTGGCTCTAATAGGATTGATCCCAGAATTCTTTGTCAAGTCAGGCACTATGCAAAGATGACATCAAACTACTGTATGAATATCTTTCGGTCCTCTATTGGTAGGTAGGGGCTCTATTTTGGTCCTGTCTGCATCAGACCTTTTGTTGTATTTGTGTCCTGTCTCCTTTGTATCTAACTTATGTGTTAGGACATATGTGTTTCACATGTTAGGATCATATGTCACTATTTTATGTAATTGGCTAATCCTTTGACAAAACGCACGTTACTTGTAATTAGGTAGTTCTAGGATGTTTTTAATACTTCAAGAAACAAGGTTTCAAGATCAAGTGTTGAAGTCATCAAGTCTGTCCAAGAAAACAAGCTGAAAGTGCAAATTCATTAAAGCTCGACAGCTGTCTCGATAGCTGCTCGACAGCTTATCTGTCGAGATTTAAGAAATTTAGAATTCTGATCTGATTTCTTGGAATCCGTGATTATGGGTCCGTTTTGATTAAACTTATTGTTACTGAAACTGAAAACTGAAAACATTATAGCAAAATAATTTTTAAATGTGTGAATAGTGTCATGGGACCCATGAACAGTATGTGAACAGTGTTTTTTGTCCCCTGCACTGTGATTTTACTGTTCACGCTCAGGGAAAAAAAAAAAAGCTTGAAAACGCAACGCCACTTTTAGTCACTTTCAGCCCAATCCAAACGGGCACTATGTGTTTAGGTCTTCTTTTCCCCTAACCCTAAACATATAAAATGATTATTTTAAGGGCCGTCAACAAGTTCGCAAGTTGCACAAGCATTGAAAAAACTTCGTTCTAGCAAATTGTGACCGAAGACGAAGTTCTTGCCCTAGTTCATCATTCTTGTGAAGAAGTTGCTGTGTATGTGCACCATTGGGTTTTGTGACCAAGCATCTTCTTGATCTTCATCGTTAGAATGAACCGAAGAACTTTGCAGCCAACAACCTTCTTAGTTGGTGATTGAAGTCGTGTACTGGGATCCACGCAATTGGTTAGTCACGTACTTGGAAGCCATGCATCAAAAGGGGAACTGTCACTACAGAACAAGTCCAATTGGGTATTAGGGTAAGGGTTCAACTGTAGGTTGGTAAGATACTTGGGATTCTTTTACTTGTAACCGCTTGTTGTGATAATAGTGGAGTTTCGAGAGTGGTGACCTGAAAATCACCCGGTGGGGTTTTTACCGTCAGGTTTTCCCCATTCGTAAACAAATCACCGTGTCATTTATTTTCCGCTGCATACTTTAGTTGTTTGGTAATTTGTTTGTGCTACCACGCGCTTTGCATGTTAATTTAATTAATTAATAAATTTAGTTAATTAATTAATTAATTTGTCACAAGGGGTCAATTCGTTTTTGGCCTATCAAGTGGTATCAAAGCAGGCACACTCTGATTAGGTTTTAATCTTTGCTGTATTTGATCCATTGACCCCTGTTTGTCATGGATAGAGGACAGTCATTAATTATACCTCCTTTATTTGATGACACTAACTATGCATACTGGCAAGTACGTATGAGAGCTTTCTTGCAATCTCTAGATGAGAAAGTGTGGCAGGTTGTTGAGATAGACTAGACCAAGCCAAAGGAAGCGCCAGCAAACTAGGATGATGCCAAGATCAAGGCAACGAACTTCAACAGCAGAGCATTGAATGCGTTGTTTAGTGCAGTCACCAATGAGGAATTCAAGAAGATATCCTCAACTGAAACTGCCAAGGAGGCTTGGACCATCCTTCAAACAACCTATAAGGGAACTAAGGCTGTCAAAGTCTCGAAGCTTCAGAGGTTCACTACAAGCTTTGAAGAGATTAAAATGGAGGAGGATGAGTCGTTTGACGAGTTCTATGCCAAGCTTAAAGACATAGTGAACTCGGCTTTTAATCTTGGGGAGACCATTCCTAAACCCAAGATTGTGAGGAAAGTGCTCAAATCTCTACCCGAAAGATTTCATGCCAAGATCACCGCTATAGAGGAATCAAAGGACATTGACCAAATTCCGTTGACTGAGCTGGTTGGTAATCTACAGACCTACAAGCTAGGGGTGACAAGGATTGGCAAGACGAGTAAAGGCAAGAGCATGGCACTGAAGGCCAAGAGCAGTGAGACAGATGAGTCTTCAGATGATGAAGATTCCAAGATGAAGTCCTACATCACCAGGCAGTTCAAGAAGTTTATGAAGAACGCAAATGGAAAGGGCTTCGACAAGGACCGCAGGCAATCCATTTCTTCTTAGTTTAAAAGCCAAGACAAAGGGAAGAAGGATGCTAAGGAAGGTGGTCAGTACATTGTTCCCGTAGGACCTAAGTGTTTTGGGTGTCAAGGCTTCGGTCACATGAATCACATGAAACATGAGTGTCCTACATATCTCAAGAGCATTGGGAAGAGCAAGGCACTTACTGCTACCTTGAGCGACACCGAGCCTAAGGATGATTCTGAAAATAAGGATGACGGAATCTTGAATGCCTTCATTGCCTCTGTAGATCCTACTGAAGGGATTGTAGAAGATATGGATGAAGAAGAAGATTTAGGGGACTCAAAGTTTGAGAAAATGAATGATCAAGATGATATCCACACGGCCTATGAGAAACTATACAAGCTTTCCGAAAAGCATGAGAAACTGTATAGGTTGGCCACCAAGAAGCTCAGTGATGTGGAACTTGACCGTGAGGAACTTTCCACAAAGTTTGATGAGGCAAATCAAACCATTGGAGCATTGAGGTTCGAGAACAATTTCTTGGCTGAGAAGACCAAAAACCAAGAAGCTTAAAGCGGAGCTGTTTCAAGTCAGAGCTCAACTGGAGAGTACTTCAAGTGCGAAGCTTGATGAGATGCTAAGCATTCAGAAATCTGTTTCTGATCGCACAGGTTTAGGGTATGATTTCTCTTCCTCTAATATTGCTTCTACTAGTGCTACTGTTTTTGTTCCTCCTAGCAATAATGTTGAAATTGAGAACAATAATGTTAAAACTGATTTAGCTAGTGAAAACTTAGACAAGAGTAAATCTATATTAGGAGCACCCCCAAAACTTGAGAAGAAAAATGCTAAAAACCCTAAGGCTAAGAAGGCTACCTCTCAAAAGCCTAACAAAAGAAATAGCATCTCTGTCATCATTGTGGTATTGCCGGTCATACTCGACCAAATTGCTATAAGTGGCTAGCCACTTAACAGAGCAACGGCATGATAGCATCTGGAAGCCAGAATCAGCTTCAATCCTCTCTTGCTCCTCTTGGAGATCTTCTTAAAGCCCTCATGTTCCTTTCGAACTTGAACGGTTTCAATTATTTGCCCTCACCACAGGTTCAAGGGTTTGCTCAAAGGAAAGGTTCTTCCAAGGTGTGGAAGGAAAAGGGCTCCAAGTGATTCTATCACTTCTTCTGTCTCTTCTTGTTTTTGTTTTGCATAACTTGAGTGTTTTGTTTTTCTTTTGAGTCAGTCTAGTTTTGTTGTTTTGCTTAACATGTTTTTGCTTCTTTTTTTTTTTTTTTTTTTTTTTTTTTTTTTTTTTTTTTTTTTTTCAGTGTTGTTTATTTTGATTTTCATATAAAAGAATTTTGAAAAATCAGAAAAATACAAAAACAGTGTGTGTTTTGTGTACATTGGTACTTGTGTACCTTAGATGGCCATTGAAACAAATTTTTCTAAACTTTGTATCTCTTGTAGCTTAGATGAGCATCTATATGCACAACTAAGCAAGTGAGCTTTGTGGCTCTTGTTTGTGATGAGTAAGATTAAGTTATCTCTTGTACTTAACACTCATATCACTCTTTTTGATGGGAAGGACTAAAAAAATCCTAAGAGAAAGGCATAAATAACCATCTCACCACTGTTGCCCGCCAATCATAATATGACACCTGTATGCTTCGGCATAGCAAAAGTGCAATGTCCAAAGCTTAACATAAATGAGTATTTCTTTTCTATCTCTTATATGCTCATGCATGTTTTGCTAAAATAAAAATATGCAAAGAAAACTAAAAGCAAAAAGATCAAAAAATGCTTTAAATATGATTGCAAGCGTGTTTTCTAGGAGATGTAGGACTTATAGAATGTACCTCGAAGGTGATAGTCCCCATCAAGTAATTATGATTGTGTGTGAATTAAAGTGATTTTCTCATATCTCAAATCGTCATAACTTGTATACACTTATGCAATCTTTCAATGTTTTTCACACACAACACGCAATATTCTTTGCTACTTTTGATACATATGCAGGTACAATGTGATTTGGCCATCACAAGGTTTTACATGTGTTAATGTATGCTCACTAAACTGTCTTGACTTGTTTTTGAAATATAAAATTGGTTAGACTTGTTTAGTGTGTGAGTGTGTTTTTGAGATCCATGTGCTTTAAAAATCTTTGTTGAGAGATGTTTTTGAGAGCTTAAAATGTTATTTCAATCATTGGTTGAGTTGCATACTTGATTGCATTCATGTATGTGTTTTTCTCCTCTCGAAAAACTGTTTTGAAAAGCTGGCTCGACACCTCCTCAATAGCTAGCTATCTGTCGAGCTTCCTAAGCTTTTTCTTATCGCAATCTCGACAGCACCTCAATACGTTCTAGATCGATCGAGAAAGTTTCTGACCTCTCGACAGCTTCTCGACACCTTGTGGATCAATCGAGCCTCATATCTTGCTTCTGGTGTTTCTATTCCTCGACAGCTTCTCGACACATGATCTGTCGACGTTGCTTTTCTTGACACCTACTTGACAGATGTCTCGACACCACCTCGACACCTCATCTGTTGAGATTTACTAAGGGCTCTATTTAAGCTCCTCGTGCAATCTGCCTGTCATTTTCTTGATATCTCTCTCGATTGATTGTTGTTTTCTCTCCTAAACACTCTCTTCTCTCCCTTAAATCTGTTCTACAAGCTTCTCCAAGCTTCACCAAGCTTTTCTTCACGTCGTAAGCTTCTATTCTCTTGCATTTCATGCATTCATGTTTTTGAAACCTAGGTTTTGGGATTTTTTTAAAAATTTGGGGTTTTTCAAAATTGATGAGATATTGTTGAAATTTTGGGTTAGTTTTTGAAGATTTGATCTTAAAAACTTTATGCATTGCATTACATTTGCATTATAACAGTATTATCATGCATTTAGATGTGTGCAATCTCTTTGTGTGCTGGTAGGATTGGATTGGGCTGAGCCTATGATGTACTTACTTTGCATGTCACATGTTCATGCATTTTCCATGCATTTGTACGTCTTTTCACATATTCTTATTATTGTGAACTGTGTTGGGACTTTTCTGACTGTCTTTTTCTCTCTCCCTCTTTTGTTGTGAAAGTTCAATTAGTGTACAAAACACTATGAACATTTAGACCCCCAATTTACAAATTACCAATTCAAGCTTATTATCAAACAATTAATGTGCGGAATATGAACATAAGCATATAATTGAATTGATAAACAATCTTAGACCAAATAAAATCACATCCACAACAGAAATTAAATGGCAAAGATTAAGGGAAGAGAGATGCAAACATAAGGACAACACACGATGTGTTATCGAAGAGGAAACCGAAGCCCTCGGCGTAAAACCTCTCTGCCGCCCTCCAAGCGGTAAATAATCCACTAAAGAATGTAGTTAGGATACATGAACAGCAGAAGACCCTCCAAGCCTAATCTACCCAATGTACCTAAACCCTCCAAGCTCCTACTCCAACGAGGTTCCGCTAAACCTATTTCTTCTTTAGCTTACCGGATTCCGCTACTTGACCATAGCATCTACCAATAAGAAATTGGTCCCTTCTTAACTGCTTCCCAAAGCACCAAACAGTCTTTTCACAGATATGGGTATGGTGAGAAAAGGTTTTGGTAATGTACCTCTCAAGAATTTAACAATGGAGAGGAAAAGAGTAGAGGAATTTGAATAGTCTCTATGTGAAGATTGTGGATGAATCAATCTTGTTTTTCTCTAGGGTTTCTCTCTCAAAATTCTCTCTGAAAGCTCTCTACATTTCGTGGGTATAAGGGTCTATATATAGTAGGGTGAGAAGGAATGTGAAACGTCAGTTTTTCCCAAACAGGGTGGTCTGGCTACTTGGCCTCGCGACTGGGCTGAGTCGCGAGTTCAAGCCACGAGCTAACGGCATGGCCAGCCTGGGACTTTTGTCCTGTAGTGCAATAGCTGACATGACTCTTCAGCTCCCCTGCATGCTTCATGCGTATGCCAACTTTGGCGGCTTGCCAGTCGCAAGTCACTCGCCAGTCCAACCACGAGTCTCTGCATCCTTGCACAATCTTAAGCATTTCTTCACACTCTCTCACTCACTACACTTACATGATTCCCACCTAAATACAGGGTTACTAATTGCTAAAATACAGGCAAATTTGGCATGGAATAAAGCCAACAAGATGGTTGATAAAATTCAACCTTACAATCTCCCCCTTTGGCTATTCCATGACAAAACCCTAAAACAAACTCTAGACTTAATATGTGAATTGGGAACAGTTGAACAAAACTCACTCACACCTAACTCTAGAATCTGATAAGCTCTTGAATCATATGAACAAGAATCTCCTGAAACACTTCAAACCTCCACGGTTTGAATGTCGGGATAGGGTCGTCGGACCTGTACCAGCGCTTTTCAAAAGCGCCGGGATAGGTCTCGGTGTTTTTCAAACCCTGTTCCGGCGTTTTTACTTATGTCGGGACAGCCTTTATAAAAATGTGAATATAACCTATACCAGCGCTTTTGAAAGCGTTGGCATAGGCAGGACCTATTCCAGCATTCTAAAAAGCGTTGGTATAGGTCTTGAATCAATATAATTTAAAAAGCCCTATACCAGCGCTTTTGAAAGCGCTGGCATAGGTCTCGAATCAATATAATTTAAAAGGACCTATGCTAGCGCTTTCAAAAGCGCTGGTATAGGTCCTTTTTTTTAAAATAAAATTTAAATTTTTTTAGCACCTGTAATGTACCTAAAATACATATTTTCCAATACCTATTTTATAGCAACTGTAATGAACTACAATTCATATTTTCCAATAGCAAATACCATACCACAATAAAGCAAGAAACTAAATATATTTAATTACACCACATCAATAATTACATCCCAAATGTCTAGAATTTTATACACAAAATAATACATCCCAAGTGTCTAGAATGTTATGAACAAAATAATACATTCTAAATAACTATGTACAATGTCCTACACAAAAGAATACATTCTAACTATATAGAATGTCCTGCACAAAAAAATACATTCTAATTATCTAGAATGTTATAATAAAGTTTCCAACTATAATGTGTACATATATATCAAAGTTTGAAACTTTATTATAAATATCAAAATATCATAGTAACTACTCCAAAATAGGTGCCCAAAGTATTGCCTACTGCGTATAATCCAATGATAAGTGCTGAGCACCGGGAGACTGGATATCCACTCCAGAATCACCATCACCATCACCATCCTACGAATTAAGAAACACACAATGGATTAGTGTACTAAACAACAGAGTTAGTAGCTGAATGACACAATATCACTAGTATTACTACCAAGTGCCACATTAGCAATTAAAACACACTCAAAATTTGATTCTATTCCTTCAAAACATCTGAAGTAAAGAAGTGGGAGACCAAAAATGAGAGGCCAAAGTGGTGGGAAGGTGAAAAAAATAAGTGGAAAGTTTGGAAATTTTTAAGTGGTACGAGGGACCTATCCTAGCACTTTTGGAGAGACCTATCCTAGCGCTTTTAGAAGCGCTAGAATAGGTGGACCCTATTCCAGCGCTTTCAAAAGCGCTGGGACAGGCCTCTTTTCATAAGGGAACGAAGAGACCTGTCCCAGCGCTTTTAAAAGCGCTGGGACATGCCCCTCCATTCCCTTATGGAGAAAGAGCTATCCCAGCGCTTCCAAAAGCGCTAGGACAGGCCTCTTTTCATAAGGGAACGGAGAGACCTGTCCCAACGCTTTTAAAAGCGCTAGGACAGGCCCCTCCATTCCCTTATGGAGAAAGCGTTGGGACAGGCCTCTTTTCATAAGGGAATGGAGAGACCTGTCCCAGCGCTTTTAAAAGTGTTGGGACAGGTCCCTCCATTCCCTTATGGAAAAAGGCCTATCTCAGCGTTTTTGGAAGCGCTGGGATAGCTCTTTTCCTATAAGGGAAATCAGTAACCCTATCCCAGCGCTTTTGGGCTTCCTATACCAACGTTTTTGAAAAACGCCGCTATAAGCCTCCTATGGTAGCGCTTTGTATAGCGTCGACAAAAAGCGCTAGTATAGGCTTATCTATTACAGCGGTTTGTAAAAACGCTGGGACATGACGATTTTTTTGTAGTGAGTTAAACCTCTTTCTTTCTTTTTTTTCTTTTTTTTTTTTTTGAGAAACTATTAACTGTTAAACTTAGGTAGGCATTATACATATAATAAAAAGAAAAAGTGTGCAGCATAGAATTAGTAATTTTATTATAGTTGTAGATGACTAAACCACCACGAGAAGCCTATATATAGATTATTTTTATTATAAGATATATAGATTAATTAATTAACTAATAAATGAAATTGACATTACTATATTTTAATTATTTAAAAAAAAAAGGATTATAAAAACCTAAGCCGTACCAACCCAATCATACAATGGAACTAAAAGTGCAAACAATTCAGCCCAAGCCAACACCAACTCCTTAATATTATTGGTGGGTAATTATTAAAATGTATACTGTATGGACGCAATTTGAGTCCTTAGCCCAAAGTATAAATGAACTTAGGCCCAAAAAGCCCAACACAATGAATTTGTAGAAAGTGAGTTGGAAAACTCTGCTTTAATGAATCAGACAACAAGTAAAATGGATTCAGATGACAAGAAAATGAAGATAGACTAGTTTATACTAAATAAAATCGTCCTCAGCACAGTCCGAGGAGATCAACTCTTATATATTTCTCTCAAGTTTGATTACAAGTTTAGTTCTTGATTGCTACAGTGTCTTTCTCTTGATTTCTCGATCTCTTTTCCTTATTACCTTCTTCCTATTTTATACCTCCACTTTGTCTTCATCTTTGCCCTCCACCTGTAGGTTAGATTGCTGGTGCTCATCCCTTCCTAAAGTCTCTGGAGAGTAGCCGTAAGGCTGAAAACTACTGTTCAGGCATCACTTTCTCATTAATGCGGTCAGAGAGTTAGCTGCAGAGCATTTAATGCAGTGGCAGCTGCAGAGCATTTAATGCAGTGGCAGCTGCTTTCTCTTAGATATTTCCTAGCTCCCACCCCTTCTGTACATTCATAATGTATGTCCTTATCAATAGAACCTCCTGGAATGTCACCGTAGATGATAGGACACACATTTTGACCTTCGTTTTGCCTAGCCGAAGGGATATTCCTTTTCGGCCCACCTCTCCCAGCCTTTACAGTCGTAGCTTGCTCGTGAAGTTCAAAGCCTTACTTCTTCCTCACTATTGATCTATTCTCAGACCACTGTGCCTCCTCGAATAAGGCCCAAGACCCAATATATATTTGGGCCTGCGTCCCCACATATACTTTTTTTCCCCTATATTATGTGTTTGTAAAGGTTTGCAATTTTAATTGTCTAATAAACTTAGCATGGATGTAGTTACAAAAAAAATTAAAAATGTTTTTTTTTTTAATAAAAAAAAATTAAGGCGATCAAAACAAGATGATGACAACAACCCAATTTGAGATGTTGATGACACCCATCGAAAAATGTATTCTTTTATTGGTAAGACATTTATTGACAACTAAAGTTATATTTTCTATTCCAATTAGTTCAACTGGTAAAGTTTATAAGAGATCTAGGGTTTAATCCCCGTCTACACCAAAAACCGATTAGTGTCTTAGTTTGATGATAAAAGAGCTATCATTAGGACTGGACTCCAAATGTTAAAAATGTTGTTTTTTAATAAAAAAAAAATTAAGGTGATCAAAACAAGATGATGACAACAACCCAATTTGAGATGTTGATGACACCCATCCAAAAATGTATTCTTTTATTGATAAGACATTTATTGACAACTAAAGTTATATTTTCTATTCTAATTAGCTCAACTGGTAAAGTCTATAAGAGATCTAGGGTTCAATCCCCGTCTACACCAAAAACCGATTGGTGTCTTAGTTTGATGATAAAAGAGCTATCATTAGGAGTGGACGCCAAATTTTGAAACTTTCTCTAAAAAAAAAAAAAAAAAAAAAAAAAAGTATCTGATTGGGTTGTACACTATAAATTTTGATTGTGACCACCATAAATACTATTAAAAGAAATTCCTTTGGTAGCAATGTTTGTACATACAAAAGAAAGATCAAGGGAAAATTTAAATTTGCTTAAGACTAAACTCATAAACTAAAAAATAGTCATACAAATCCTTAAATGAGAGAGAATCAACTATGGTAGTGATTGAAGGGATGTAAGAGTCATGGTTTGATCTAAAGGTGGCCAAGAAAAAAGAAATGAGTTCAAAATCATTAAGTGGTTGATCAATAAAAGCCAATGTGTCCACAAGACTAGTGGGCTTATGAAATAATCAGCAATAGATTTGCTAACTTTTTTCAAGGTGGAAGTTAATAATGAAATTTCATTGTTTGAGTCTTTTTCTTTCTTTTTTTTTCTTTTTTGAGGGGGAAAAACCTGAAATGTTTAAAGATAACCTGGCTAAATCAACCTGTAAAACAGTTGAAACATATGGTAGAACATCTTCCATCCAAATTGTAAAATCTGGAATGTCTATTGCATATTTTGCCAGATTATGAGCAAAACTATTACATTCTCTCCATTCTCTCCTTGTATGAGAGTATTGTAATTTAAAAAAACTGTTAGAGTAGATCTTTGCATCCTGAGATAGTGTTCTAATAACCTCTAGTGAGTCGCCTTCCAGAATTGCTTTGTTAATACCAATATCAGTTGCAAAGGACAGAGCCGTGGCAGCAGCTAATGCTTTAACTTCAGAACTGCTGTAGGCTTGCTGCAACTTCTTTGAACAAGATGTAATGACGAAGCCCAAGTTGTCTCTAATCACAACGCCAATGCCTGACTTGTTCTCACTGGAAAAGACTGCCCCATCAAAATTAATTTTTGCCATGTCCATCAGTGGAGCTCTCCAGCACTGCCTACTTCGTGTCTGCCTCTCTGACAGGGAAGTTGTCGAAGTGGTTTGGCAGGCCTGAAATTCAGCAAGCATCTCATTGGACTGTTGGGTGATTTGGTCGACGTTGCAAGCTGCTTGGTTGAGTCGGACTTAATTTCTTTGTTTCCGGATCATCCACGCAGTCATAGCAAAGAGTTCGGCATTGTTTTGCTGCTCAATCATCCAAGATAATAATTCTTTGAAGTTGAGAAAATGTACCTCCCTCCAACAAGACCACAACTCTGGATCAGCCCAAATGACATCGACTTCCTTACACATCCATATGGCATGAAGAGAAGTTTCATGAGCTTCATGGCAACGGTCACAAAGAGGGTCATCAATGATTGTCCTTTGCACCGGGTTCGCTTTTGTTGGCATAGCATTACGACAAGCATGCCACATCAAATTCTTAACTTCGTTTGGCACATGAAGAGACCAAATGCCATTCCAAAGTTTTGAATCCATATGTGTGGGCTGTTGGGCAGATTGCAGCTCGGTTTCTGCCTTCAAAAATCTATATCCAGATTTACATGTGTACCTTCCATCATGAGAGTGGGGCCATGTCAATACGTCCTCTATAGCAACCTATCCCAGCAGTATTTTTTTGATCATGGCAACTTCATCACATGCAAAGACTCCATCAATCAATTCTTCATTCCATTGCCTTGTAGTTTCATTGATCAGCTCTGCCATCGTTGAGTTCTCCATTGATTCAATAGGATGGGACAGCACTTGGGAAGGGTGTTTCCTTGGGAGCTAGAAGTGTTGCCATATTTTTATTTTTTTCCCCGTTTCCAACTCTCCATCTAGCACCTCATTGCAAAACATCTCTACCCTTAAGAATGCTCCTCCAAGCATAAGAGCCATATCTTGTATTAGTTGCTTCCATGAGGGAACAATTTGGAAAAAAACCTTGCTTTAAACACCTTATAAAAAAGAGAGGACTTATTGTGGAGAATGCACCAAGCTTGTTTCGCTAAAAGCGAGTCATTATAGATAGCCAAATCTCTAAACCCCATTCCACCCTCCATTTTTTATTTTGTCATCTCATCCCACCTTACCCAATGGATCTTCCTCCGGTCACCTTTTTGACCCCACCAAATTTTTTTTATATCAAGGACTCAATATCTTGGCACAAACCTAAAGGAATTTTAAAGCATCCCATGGTGTATGTGGAAATGGCTTGAATTACAGATTTGATCAACACTTCCCTTCCGGCTTGTGAGAGCAACTTCCCTTCCCACCCTTGTAAGTTCTGCCACACCCTCTCCTTAATGTAATTAAAACTTACTTTTTTACCCTTTCCCACAAGTGATGGCAGCCCCAAGTACTTTTCATAATGCATAATTTCTTGAACCCCCAAAGCACGCATAATGTTGGTTTTGATGTTGGGAGGAGTGCACTTGTTGAAGAGAAGGGAAGTTTTGTCCCTATTCACTTTTTGACTCGATGCTTTCTCATAGGATTTCAAGATTTTCAACACCTTATCACATTCCTCCTCCGTTGACCTGCAAAAGAGAAGACTATCATCTGCGAAAAGCAGATGTGTTAGTTTGGGACCCCTCCTACAAAGAGAGAATCCATGAATGTCTCCATTCCTTTCAGCATGTTTGATCAATCCATTCAATCCTTCAATATATAGCAAAAAAAAAAAAGGGGGATAGAGGATCACCTTGTCTAATGCCTCTAGTTGGATGTATAAGACCCCTTGGTTCACCGTTAATCAAAATGGAATAAGTGACCGTCTTTACACACAGCACAATCAGATTTATCCATATCTCATTAAATCCCATTTTTCTCATCAACTCTTCTAGGAAAGACCACTCAATCCAATCATATGCCTTACTCATATCCAGTTTAAGCGCCATAAAACCTGCTTTTTTGGAATTATATTTGTGCATATTATGTAAAGTCTCAAAGGCAACCATAATATTGTCTGAGATCAATCTATCTTTGGTAAAGGTTGATTGGTGCTCAGTGATAATTGTAGGGAGTAGTGTTTTCAAACGATTTGCAAACACTTTAGAGAAAATTTTGTACAAAACGTTACAAAGACTAATAGGTCGAAATTGATGCACATACTCAAGATTTTTAGTCTTTGGAATGAGTGTAACAAAAGTGTGGTTTAAGGGGTGGGAAAAAAAGCGAGGGCATCCCATCCAGACTAGGGGCTTTCAGTGGAGTCATTTGTTTCAAAGCTGATAATACCTCTTCTTCCTTGAACTCACGGCATAAGGAAGAGTTCATCTCTTCAGTAATCACTGTAGGCACATGGGTTAGAACACTGCTTAATGGATCTATTCTGGCAGATGTGAATAGTTGTTGGTAGTAATCTGTTACAATTGTTGAAACTTCATCAGGATTAACTTTCCATGACTCCTGCTCATCTTTGATCCCCACAATTTGATTTTCCTATACCTCTTTGTAGCATGACTATGAAAATACTTGGTATTTTTATCACCCTGGCTAGCCTAAAGAAGTCTTGATCATTGTGTCCACATCCTTGCTTCCCTATCCCAAAGAATATTAATCTCAGATTTTAATTCTCGAACCCTTGAATTATCTCTAAGGATCATTGCCTCATTTTCAGCCCTAAGCAACAATTCCTTTTTTCGAATCAATTCTTGTCGCACACTGCCAAAAACATTGCGATTCCACCAACTAAGATCACTCCCACACTCTTCAACTTTTTTAAGGATTTCATTGCTCGGATCCAAACCACTTGTGTGATACCATGCTGCCTGAATTGTTTCTTCACAACTTGAGTTAGACAACCACATCTCTTCGAATTGGAAGGGTTTTTTTTTTTTTTTTTTTTCGTTGAGGCAAGTCTAGATGAGCAAAGAAAATCAGTAGCAGTTTGTGGTCTGAAGAATCGCCTTGTAAATGGAAAACTCGAGAACCAGGGAATTTTAAGAACCAACTGTTTGTAGCTAAACCCCTATCCAGCCTCTCCCAAATTGAATGACCACTTTCATAATGCTTGCTCCATGTGAATTTCGGCCCCAAATAGCCTAAATCCATAAAAATTACATTCATTGATAACATCAAGAAATAATTGCATCTGATTATGTGGTCGAAAGGCCCCCCCCCCCCCCCCCCCAATTTTTCATCTTGTTTTGTGATCTCATTGAAATCACCAACACACAACCACAGAACTCCTTGGCAAGAATTGAGTTGTTTGAGAATTTCCCAAGCTTCTCTTCTTTTACTTGTCTCTGGTTCACCGTAAAACCCTGTCAACCGCCATTCATTTTCCGTACCCTTATCTATTGTAGCATCAATGTAATACTGATGTGAACCTTCAACCTCCAAATTTATTTTTGACTTCCAAAACAAAACTAAACCTCCTCCTTTGCCTTGTCTCAATACCACCTATCTATGGTCAAAATTAATATTTTGTTGAAATAGTTCTAGCCTTGCATCACCTGTCAGAGTTTCGACTAAAAAAATGACAGAGGGATCTTTTGCCTGTATAATGTCTACAAGCTCTCTCCCTGTACGTGGTTTCCAAGCCCATGACAATTCCATGCTAGACAACTCATTGTGCCTGGTAGGGTTAATCATAGTTGTCAGTATCGTACAATATGCAATACGTATCGTATCGTGTGTAAAAAGTTCTATATTGTATCGGCGCATCGTAAGTGCTCATGAATCGTACGATATAGTGTGCGTATCGTATGAATCGTATCGTATCGTACGATACATAGACAAATGCTTTAAAATAAGATTTTTTGTTATAATTTGTACTTTTATTTGAATCTAACAAGTTGTTAGACTTGTTTTTAACACACAATTATTAGTTTACTTAATTTTTCCTACTTAAATAACATATTTATAAGTTTTTTCCCCTCTCTCCTACAATTGGACTACACAGTACACACTTATCTTTCACTTTAATATTTTTATTTTTATTTTTATCGTTATTGTTACAAGTCCAAGAAACTAGAATGCCAAAAAAAAAAAAAAACTATAAAAAATTATTAAAATAAAAAGAACAAGAAGAGATAGTAAATGTTAATGACAAATGACGATGAAAAATTTTTTAATAAAGAAATAAATTTGCAAAATTATAAACATGATGATAGCGTTGACTAGGCAATTTGATGAATATGATGAAAATAAATTATTATTTTTGGGTCATTTGTAATATATTATCACTTTTGAATTTAAGTAATTTGAATGTGTATGTTATGAACAAATGCTAGTTTGATTTATTTAGTTAGCTTGTTAAATATTATTGCATAAGTGATTAATAAATTAGTTATTAGTGAAATATATTCAAAATTTATAATGAATATACCATTTATATATGTATATTTATAATTTTTTATAAATTTTATTAAGTATTTGTGTATCTTACGATACACGATACGAAAAAATTAAAAATCAATTCACGATACGATTCACGTTTTGACAACTATGGGGTTAATGATCAGCCTTCACCAATTCAAAAAAAGCTCTGCTATCATCCTGAAAAACCTAACTGCGCTTAGATGGTAATTCTAAATGATCATTAAAAGTGGCAGCAACCAGTTTCTGCCCTAAGGATAGTTCAAAGTGAGTGTTCTCTGTGGATAGGGGTCTTGCTTGGCGGCTCCAGGTTGGTAAGACACGAAGTGGCTTAAGGTTTGGGGAAACCCTAGTTGGCTCATGGGATGCACGTGCCTCATTAACGTTGACTGCTTGTGTTTCATGTATCTGGTCTTGGATTCAGACTAAGGGAGATTCACTCACGATTGGCATTAAATGGGAGGACTCATCAGAATTAAATTTGGATAAATCCCTATTAATATCCTTTAATTGCACGTTGAAATCACTTATTGCCTTATTAGAACCGATTGATTAGGTATTAATCCCATTAAACACGCCATTGTCTGAGGGATTCGTATCATATAACGTATGAGTAAGTGGAGTAACGCCAGAGCATGTGTTACAGTTTTTCATAGAAGTGTTTGAGTCCGATGGGTTGCCCGTCTCGTTGCTATTTTGTTGATTGGAGTCCACCAGAACGAGAGGGTTCACCTTGGGGTTCACCAAAACTTGGCCTGAGGAATCGCACTCCATAGAAGTGCTACTGGCTACCTTTTTCTTTGCTGAGTAAAAACCCGGGACTGTAATCACATTTTTCCTCGACGGAATGAACGCAGGAGCATGGATGTTAGGACCAAATGCCTTTGATTAAGTTGGAGCATCCCTTCACTTTCAATCCACACCTGACAGCCCTCATCATTGTGCGTAAGGCGACCACACCAATAGCACAAATTAGGGAGTCTCTCGTATCTGAAACTTATCCATGTTTGCTTCACATTCTTCAATGAAACTAGACATCCTCGGCATAATGGGAGTGATAAATCGATGGATACCCTGACTTGTAGAAAGTTGTCGTCATCTGCCTCCTTAGAATCAGTGGGCCGAGAAACCTCTCCAATGACTGCACTAATCTTTTCTACCGCGTCCATTGTTATATAGTGGAGTGGGATGCCATGAAGTTGGACCTAAAAACTTGCTCTATCAAACTTGAGTTCCTGCACAGGGATTTCTTTTTCCTAACACTGCATCACCACAAGGTGTTTATCAAAGCTCCACGGTTCGCTTAGAAGAATTTTGTCCACATCCGCCTTATTATCAAAAGTAAAAATCATTTTGTGATCTCCAAGATTCTGAATTTTGAAGCCATTACGTGCTCTCCATAAAGGTGTAAAAGTTCTTGCTATCACGTCGACATTCAGAGCTCTCTTTGTAAGGAACTTGGTTGAAATACAAAAATCACTAGAGCTATCTTCTTCTATAAGGCAGCAGCCGGGTCCTTCCCTTTCAGACAGTGTTAAACGGCTCCAATTTTGTGCAAGATCATCCATTACTTGGGTGATAATTTCTAACCTCCCTCCTTAGAATTAGTGGGCCGAGAAACCTCTCCAATGACTGCACTAATCTTTTCTGCCGCGTCCATTGTCATATAGTGGAGTGGGATGCCATGAAGTTGGACCTAAAAACTTGCTCTATCAAACTTGAGTTCCTGCACAGGGATCTCTTTTTCATAACGCTGCATCACCACAAGGTGTTTATCAAAGCTCCACGGTTTGCTTAGAAGAATTCTGTCCACATCCGCCTTATTATCAAAAGTAAAAATCATTTTGTGATCTCCAAGATTCTGAATTTTGAAGCCATTACGTGCTCTCCATAAAGGTGTAAAAGTTCTTGCTATCACGTCGACATTCAGAGCTCTCTTTGTAAGGAACTTGGCTGCAATACAAAAATCACTAGAGCTATCTTCTTCTGTAAGGCAGCAGCCGGGTCCTTCCCTTTCAGACAGTGTTAAACGGCTCCAATTTTGTGCAAGATCATCCATTGCTTGGGTGATAATTTCTAACCTCACACTTCTGTTTCCCAAACCCCGAAAAAAGAAACCACTAGCCAAGGAATATTTCTATTCCAAGGAGACTAACTACACCTTCTTGAAGAAGAGATAAACTATTCTACTACACCAAAGAAGACAAAGCTCCTTCGTGAGAGAAACTTCATTATTTGAGTCTTGGATTGTGAAGTGAATATGCATTTTAGAGCTACCCAAACCTCCCTAGAAGTTTTGCAAGTTACCATGTGTGCAAAAATATGTTCTAAGAGTGATGAATAAGTGCACTATAGTTAACATATGTTTTAAGTAACACATATGTTTATACTTCTATTTTTGCCATATTAAAATATTATTGATGGATAATTCTTGAAATATAAACTTATTTATTTTTTTACACAATGTGGCGGTAAAAGTGAAATAAAGTTTGCATTTTCAATTTACTAAACTAGTTAACTTGAGAAATTAGGTATTTAAATATTATAAAATTATCCAAAATATTTATTGCTGATTACTTAATATACTTTTTGTTATTTTTTTTTTCATTTAAAAAAATTAATTAATTGAGACTATTTTCGCTATGCTTCTTGTTAAAAAGATAAAATTTAAGAAGTGTATACTTCATCTTAAATTGAAGAAAACACACACACATACAAATTAATCTTTTGTTGTAGAGTTGCATATTCTTCCAAAGTAACGATAATTAAAAAGATCAAGCAACAAATAATAATAAAATAAATATTTAATATTGGTTACTGCATTATTCGTGAATGGTGGTCAATAATAGAAATGTATACTTCATTTTTTCTCTATTATGTGTTTCTAATAATTTAATATTGGGGTTATCCAAAAAAATAAATTTTAATATTGGGTAGCAATTTAGAATATTAAATAAGATCAGCTTGGATGTAGTTACAAAATATTTATAAAAAAAATGTTAAATATTGGAGAATTTTGAGAAATTCAAGGGGTCAAAATAGGGTGATATGATATGAGGAGCTAGAAAATGGGCAACATAAGCTTTCTAACGACACTTCATTTGAGTTAAACAAGGGCAGAAGGCCAAAAAATAAGTTCACATAAATGGAAAGAATCATGCGAAACCCAGGGTGAATGGTTCAATAAGCATGACGTGCCCACTTTGCACATAAGTTTTTCACAAATTACTCATGGGTGATCCAAAAAGTTGGTACTAAGTAAACTAGGCATGTTTCTTTACGCACTGAAACAAAAAGCTCTGCTATATGTTCCCCAAATTGTTGGAAAATGCTTGCAACAAGGATGACGAGAAAAAAAATACATTGAAAATTTCGCATTTGAACCACCCCACATTCTCAACTGAATAACTTTTTGATCGTAGCAAAAAACATAAAAAGTTGGTACCTTTAAAAAGAGTGTTACACAAGTTTTCCAATGGTATCAAGAACCAAAAAATAAATAAATAAATAAAAATAAAAATAAATAAAAGGAAAAGAAAAGAAAAGAAAAAGAGATCGTTAATGGCTTCAACCAAGTACACAAAATTGGTACCAAAAACTATATATAAGGTCAAGAATTCAAAATAAAACGCCTTTAACAGAGTTTATTCCTCACTTCTAATCCTTCTTTACTTGGTTAATTCTTCAGTCACAGATTAAACCTTCCCGCTATACTACCATCTATGTAACCTACTTAATAACTCTATTCAGTAAACATATACTAAAAGGAGGGCTTTTCTGTAGCTACTAAATGAAAGAAAAATGCATTTTAGTAAGGCGTAGTTTCCCAAAGATATGTATAAAATTGAAAAACAACACTCAAGAACCTGAATATGCAAAGTTTCAGAAACAAACGCTAAGCATATGACAAATTTTAGTTTTAGACAAAAAATGGGAAATTTTCTACATATTTCTTGTTTGAACTAAATTTAAGTTAATTTTGGTACGGCGGATGATTCACCTGATTATGTTCCAGTGGAAAGAACCTTCCATGCTATTATATGAACTTTAGAAGTAAAAATTCATTGTTGCTGATGGTAGCTCTTGTTGAATACTCAAGACATATCTTATTTGCTGACTCTTTAATTTTTTTCTTTTTCCATTTCTTTTCTGTTTTATTTTTCGATGTTCCTCTCCACTGGCCATTCTATGGACTGCTTGGCATTGTGGCACAATCTCCAGAGGACTTAAAGAGTAATGAGAGGAGGCATTCTGGTCTGACAGAGCCAAAAACCTAAACGACTTTTCCACTCGTGTTTATGTAAGTAAAAAGGTTAGTGCCCCTTTCTTGACCTTGTTCATCTTTTGAAACACCATCAAGTTAGAGATAACTTATTGAAATTTTTGTTGAATTCATTTTTTTTTTTTTTCATTTTCAAAGTTTTGTCTCTTTAGTTTAGTGTATGCTATAGTACCTTCTTTCCCATAAATACAACATAGCAGTATAGTATTAAAAACCAAGACTCGTAGTTGTAACTTAATTTTTGTTGTAAACTTTCAGGCAAGTTTTTCATAGGTAATTCGACCTGAAGGAGGCAAACCAATTGTCGACCTAAAGTTTTATCTCTACGGATGATGATCATTTTTCTTCTGCTATAGATGCTTTTATAGCCACTTTGTGCTATTTCAAAATGCTGGAATGTGGGACACGTTTAAAGGGAAGATTGTCATGCTTCTCATGAGTAACTATTACAGTCACATGATCATGATCTATCACGAAGCAATGGTTGGGAATCATTGTAATGAGAACCTCCTTTGTGCAATTGGATACAATTTGCAGATTGTTGGGCATGGCAAGTGGGAATTGGTACCAAAAGAAAGAGTTGGTGGCGAGGTGTAGGCTTTGTCAGAAAATTCAGAAACCTTATCTTATGTACTTACGAAAGGCGTACACTGCACTTGTAGTTATCAGTAGCCTCTGAGGTTTGCAGCCTTTGTTGTGGAAATGGTAGAGACAAGCTGTTAAAGAAGACATTGCTTTGCTGTGTTTGCAATTTTAAGCTATAGTTTTGTCGAGTCCCTAGCCGAATGCCCACTAATTCTCAGCTTGCCAATTCGACATCTTCCTTTTTTCTGCTATAGCCTAGTCCTCTTTGTAATGTGACTTTAATGTTAAACATCATATGTACCATTGGGGTATTTTTAAGCTGATTTCACTTTTTTGGCTTCGTCTAAAAGGAAGTAAGCTTACCAGTTTACAAAATATAGTTAAGGATGCAATTGACTTGCCACCAGTTTGACCAATGTGTTGAAATTTGTTCTTTGAAATTTTGTCTCAGCCATCAAATAATCTTGGCTTCAAATATCATTTGGACTACATCAGACATTGTGCTTGAAATTATAACTTTAAGATCTACCATTGTTTGGACTGTAATTTACTACTCTTAAGACCATCATCATTATTTTCAAAACTTTTCTAGACAGTGAAAGCACAGAAATTTTAGCCTCTACTATGTAGTTTTATCCAACTCAATTTCATTTCAAAATTTTTCTAGACAGAGAACTTGAAATGATCTCTTGCTGAATATGCAGAGTTTTTTCAAAACAAACTCTGGTTATATATATATATATATATATATGAAATTTAGCTAGAGAACTTTGGCTTCTTATTTCTACTTGTTTGATCTTAATTTAAGTTAATTTCAATGTGGTGAGATGCTTCACCTTATTGTATTTAAGTGGAAATAAAATTTATTGTTGATGATAAATCTGATAGAATGCTCAAGTAAAATATATGAAATTTCTTGACTATTTAAGCTTTCATTTTCTTTTTTGTCTTCCATTTTATTTTTCAGGTAAGACGACATTTTGGGCTTCAGAAGTCAAACAACTAACTAATTGACTTTCTTCTGTGATTGTGTAAATAAAAATGTCAGTTTCTTTGATCTCATTGGTCTTTCAAAAAACCAGCAAGTTAGAGTTGAACTCCTAAACATTTGTGATGATAATATGTTTCCATTTCAACATATGTCTTTAATTTATTGTATCTTCATTTCCATAAATGTCACATGGTTGTATAGAACAAAAAATTAACCAAGGTCTTAGATATCACTGAATTTTTTTTTTTTTTTTTTTTTTTATTTGTTAACCTTCAGGCAAGTTTTTCATTGGTCATTTGACATAAAGGAGGCTAAGCAATTATATGGATGTTCTGAACCATTAAGAACATAAAAATGATGCCAGTATGATAATCAAAAAATATTTTTCTTGTCTTTATTTCATGTTAAGTACATACACGATAATTGAAATTCAATTATTTTGATTTTGCAAGTTTCTGAATAAAACTTTTCTGATTTGATTCTCAATAAATTTAGAGAGAGAGAGAGAGAAAGAGGAAGTGCTAGGGCATTGAGAACATTGATCATTTTGCAACTTTGGTAATTACATTTTACAATATTTTTTCTTGTCTTCATTTCATATTTTGTATATAAGAATGCCACTGCTCTGCTTGTTTGTTATTTCTTGTTTGGTCTTGGTGAATACTATACTGGCTCCACCTCCTCGCTAATTGATTTGATCTTGATTTCCTCTACAGGCATAGGCATCTAAATTCTACAATTCCAATTAGAGGGTTTTGGACTTCATCCACTAGCCTGTCCATCAAATATATCCCTAAACATTAATTCCAATGGGCTTTTAGAAACACACTTTCCTAGGAATCAGAAATTCTCTTCATATATTTTCTGAGCGTCTTATGCTATAAATTAGAAATGATGAATTTTTTATTTTACAAACGAAAAACTTCTAGGGAATATGCACACTCTAAAACCTAGTATCAAAGATGTATCATTATGACAATCATATGAATGTAAAATTCATAATTGGAAACCTATATGATGACGATAATCCTTTACTGTAGCACCTGTTATCTACGGTATATCCTAATGAGTATATGAAAAGCTTGTAGAAACTGAAGAAACAAGAAACAAAACATTTAAGAGTTGGAATGTCTCAAGCAATTTCATGACATCTACCAATATCACTTTGCCATCCCAAATTGAAGCATTTTTATTAAAGAAACCAACCAACTGCTTAAGAAGAGTATCACAGTTGCTAAGACTAGGCTTTTGATCCGCAAGCAATGTACATGAATATTGAAGGTAATTTATATAGATTACGAGAACTCTATAAATATATAAATATATATATATATATATATATATATAATTAGGACTTCTAACAAAGAAATGCTGCTTCTAGACAAAAAAACAAAAGTAAGGTCCATATGCTCAGTTATTCATAGGGGTGTGCGCGGTTCGGTAAAGGCGGTTTTTTTCCAAATTTATTACCGAACCGATAAAGATCGGTTTTTTCATAATTGGAACCGATGCACACCGCCTAGGGTCGGTTTTCCGACATATAGCGGTGCGGTTTTTTGCGGTGCGGTTTAGTCGGTTTGATCGGTTTGAAATATTAAAAAAAAGCTATTTTTTTAATAATAAAAAAATTGGGCTTCCAAGCCCAATATCAATATATCAACCTGTTCAAGAAACCTGTGTCAAATAATGTATTTTTCATTTTATAATGATCACATAATAATCCAAAATTTCAAACCTGTGCAAAATCTCACATAATGATCCATAATGATCACATAATGATCCAAAATTTCAAAACTGTACTTTTCATTTCAAACATGTGCAAAACCTAAGCAAAAAATATGTTCACATAATGATCTAAATTTTTTCATTTCATTCACCATGCAAAAATATTTTGAAATTGCCTCAATAAGAGTTCAACTCCCAAAATACTATCATGTAGCATATAATAATAATAATATCATTAGTGTCACTGTGTGTGTCAGTGTCAATAACAATAAGCGTTAATGTATCTACTTAATAACGTATTACAGAACCATTTGTCACTGTCCACAAATGCCAAAAGAAAGATATACAAATTAAATTAGCATTTAGGCAAAAGAATGCTAATTGCTTGTATCCCCAATAATAATCCCAACCATGAATACCTAAATAACTATCATTAGTGAAAAGTCCACCACCAATAACATGTACAGATATAATTAGCATATAGGCAAAAGAATGCTAATTCTTGTAAGTCCTTTGTCCAGTAAGTCTGTGCATTATGCATCATTCTAGAACTCCTACAAAATACTAAACAAAACAAAACAAACATGTGTTAATAACAATAAAACGTTTATGAACAATAGAATATTTATAATTAATACAAACGAATGAGAATAACAAGTATACTTACATAATACTAACTACTAACTAACTCCAAGCAAAGAGCAGCACATCACTCATCATCATCCAACACAACGGTGCTTGGATCCTCTTCCATAGGCAATGGCATTGGGCAAACCGATGCAATTTCTACAATCCCATTCAAAATAAAATGATTCGTAAGCATTGAGCAAATAAATAAATAATTGATATATACAACAAACAAAATGAACATATATTTACCAGTGTCAATCTCAAAACCATTCATATCCTCCACATTATCCATGCACTCCCGAAGCTTTATTGGTCTTTTTTCCTTTGCATCCTTCAACCAATTTTGGGTACAAATAAGGGCTTCAACTGTATTAGGAGATAGTGAACTACGAAACGAATCCAAAACACGCCCCCCCGTACTAAAAGCAGACTCGGATGCAACTGTAGAAACAGGAATAGCCAACACATCACGGGCAATTTGGGAAAGGACTCGATATCTAGAAGAATTCATTTTCCACCACATCAAAATGTCAAAATCTTCCACATCAGGGTCCTCAGAAGATTCCAACAAATACCTATCCAACTCAGATTTGCTTTCCACACTGTCCTCGTCCGCCAAGTGTTGCTTAAACCTATTATTATAACTTTTAATGCGATCAGACAATGAAGCATTGCCAACACTTGGCCTGGAGTCCCTAGACAATGAAGCACCACTACCGCTAGAACTCGAACCTCCATTTTGACCCACTCTCTCCACATACAACCTCTTCAATGCATCCCGAACCTTAGAGCTCATCACATCCCCCTTGTCCTTTCCATACCACTCCCTAAACCAAAACTTTACATACTTCAATCTATACCTTGGGTCAAGAACAACAGCAACAAAAAGCATCAAATTGATATTATCCATACTTCCCCAATACTTATCATATTTTTTTTTCATCTCTACCGCCATACTCTTCAAAAGTGGATCCCCATCAACACTACACAACTGTTGCAATTGATCTTCAATGCTAATTAGCTCATGGAAGTATGTATTAGAAGTGACAAACAAGGACCCAGAAAATCTAAGTGTCGCCTCATAAAATATGCCTAGAAATTTCACAAAGGTCTTGACATTTTCCCAATCAAGATAGTTAGGAGGACCAATGGGCTTTTTCCCATTCCCATCCGCTTCACAAAAATAAAGTTTGTAATGCCCATCCTCCTCTTCCAACCTATCAAATGCTCTCACAAATTTCAAAGCACAATCTAACATGAGATAAGTGGAATTCTACCTTGTTGGCACATCAAGGGACAACAAACATTTGGCTTTGATTTTCTCATTTTCAACACATTCTTGAAACTTCTCAAACCTTGCGGGAGAAGCTCTCACATATCGCACCGCATTCCGAACTTTGGCAATTGATTCATGAATGGATTTCAACCCACTTTGCACAATCAAATTCAAGATATGCGCACAACAACGCATATGCATGAACTCACCACCCAATATGCTACTATCTCTTTCTTTTGTTTTCTTCTTGACATAATCAATTGCCACCTCATTAGAACTAGCATTGTCCGCGGTGATTGTAAACAACCGGTCTATACCCCACTTCAACAAGCATGACTCAACCGCTCTACCTATGGTGTCCCCTTTGTGATTAGCTATAGGGCAAAAGTTCAAGATTTTCTTTTGGTAAGTCCAATCCCCATCAATGAAGTGTGCGGTGACTACCATGTAGTTCAAGTTTTGTATGGATGTCCAAGTATCCGTTGTCACACAAACCCGTTGCCCAACAAAAGCCCTTCTCAAAACATCCACCTCACTAGAATAAATCTTCATACAAGCCCTTGCAATGGTAGTGCGATGGGGAATAGGAAACCTAGGCTCAACTATTTCCATAAATTCTTGAAAACCTTGATGCTCCACAAATTTAAAAGGCAATTCATCAATGACAATCATCCTTGCCAATGCCAACCTTATCCTCTCTTCACTATAATTTGCAACTACTAACACATTTGAACCACTTTCCCCTTCTCTCTTCGCTTGGAAAGACAAAGTTTTTTGCTTATCATCACGGGGAAAAGGCCACTTCTTACACACCTTCATGTGTTGCAACATGCCCGAAGTACCATTTTTCTTACCATGACATTTATATTGATTTTTACAATACTTGCATTGAGATCTAGGATTTTTGGGATCAAAACCAGCCAACTTAATGAAATGTTGCCATACTATAGACGGGTCCTTACCACCTTGTTTAGGTGATAGTGGGGGAAGTGATGCACCAAGTCCAATTGGTGCTGTAGGTTCAGGTGGGTTAGGGTTAGCACTACCAAGACTAGGAGGAGGTAGGTTAGGGTCCCCAGGTGCACCAAATCCAGGTGGAGCATCGACATCCATCTAATAAAAAAATTTCCAAACAACAAAAAAACAAAGTTCCCACAACAATATCAAATGATAATTTTTCCAGCAAATGTAATATCAAATAAAAGCTAATTTTGAATAAATATAAAATAAAAGCTAATTTTATATATAAATATATATAAACTTAAAGCAGTTGTTACTAAGTACTAAAAATTTAAAATCATAATGTTGAATATAGTGAGTGTTTAGTGATTACCTCTCGGTGAAGGATTGAAAGCGTGAACTCTCTCAATCTCGTCTCCCTCAAAAATTAAAATGCTGATGAAAAAAAAAAAACGTTAGTGCTTACTACTTAGTAGACTGAGTCAACTGACTAAATAAATAAATAACTAAAAACTAACTAAATAAATTAACTAAACTGAGTCAATTGACTAAATAAATAAATAACTAAAAACTAACTAAATAAATTAATAAATAACTAAAAACTAACTAAATAAATTAACTAAACTAAGTCAACACCCCCAAAAACAAAAAGTAAAAACTAAATTAAATAAATAAATAACTAAATAAAAACTAACTAAATAAAAACTCAATAAATAAAAAACTACAAAGTATAACTATAAACAGCTCACACACTCACACTCACACAGTCACACTCACACTCACACTCACTCACACGGTCACACGCATAAATTAAAAAACAGAGTCAAGTACACACTCACACGCACGCACAGTGACACAGATTATAAGCCAACTATATTTCAAAACCAAACAATGCAGCGCAGGCACAATACGCACAGACTAGCAAATATATAGACCAATGCTCATTCAAACAAAGATTCAAGAAGACAAATATCTTAATATAATATAATTTAATTAATCCCACCACTACTGTCAAGCATCAAAACAACTTTATACAATGGTTGAAAAATATCTCAGACACAGAGCAAACAAAGCAAATATGACAAAGGCAAAACACTTTATCGGCAATCTCCTTCTCCATCTCTAACTCTAACTCTCTAAGTCTCTAACTCACTTCCCTACAGACCCTACTGAACATTGAACAACAAGAAGCCAACAACTCACACACTCACACTCACACACACAACTACAAACAGTCAAACACAATCTCTGAATCTCCCTCACTCTGTTTCCATTAAAACCAAAAGAAAGGGGCTGAAGGCTGATGGCTTACCGTGGTTTGCCGCGGGGAGCTGCTGCTGCTGCTGCTGCGAGGCGCGACTCAGGCTGGCGAGACCGCGAGCAAGAGGCTACAGGCGAGGCGAGGCGAGGCTACTGGGGCCGTGGGGCGAGAGCGAGAGAGAGAGTTAAGGGTCCCAGCCCAGGTGAATAGAACGCATTTATACTGAGGTAAGTGTCTGAAAACCTACATAAAACGGTGCCGTTTTGTGTTTTTTTTTTTTTTTTTTTTTTAATTACCCAATGGGCCAATACGACAACGTTTTACTTAAAAAATTTAAAATACATACACACCTAAACGACGCCGTACCCCTGATCTGAAGATTCTGAACTGAAAATATTTTTCTCTGTTTGTATCGGTTCGGTTCGGCTCTGCTCGGTGTGTGCTTTGCGTCTCCGATTCCCTCACCGCACCGGCATCGGAGCTCCGTTTGCGTTCCGATCGCCGGCATCGGCTCCGTCGGTCGGTGCTAATGGCGGTGCGGGAGGGTCGGTGCCGGTCGGTGTTGTCGGCTCCGGTGATAGTTTGCACACTCCTAGTTATTCATAATAAAGTGTGTAGCTCTGTGCATATTTATGGGTAAAATTAAAAATAATTTTATAATTATACGGTTCAAATATTAGCTTATACTTTTTTTAAACTATACATTTCTAAAATATGCAATGATTTCTCATATATATATATATATATATGATTTAGAATTTAATTGGTTTTAAACTCTTCGATTTTTTAACCCAATAATTCATTTACTACAAAAATTAAAAATTTAGATGGACATATGACGGAAAATTGGACTTCAATTGAAATCCAATTTTGAATCGAATTCAAATTGGATTTGGACTCTTTGACTTTTACACTCAATAATTCACTTAATACAAAATTAAAAATTAAATGGGACACATAGCGCAAAATTGATAATTCAATTAAAATCTAATTGAATTTTCTCTTAACTTTGGCTATTAATATGTATATAGATTAAATGAAGAAAACTTATAAATTATAGCAATTGAAAATTAAAACAAAAAAACAAAAAACAAATTGTATTACTCAATAAACTGATTAATAAGAGACCGAGAAACAAAGGCAGGCCTTTTACACACATTCACGTATTCACGTGTGTGAATCACTTGTTAGATTTCGTAGGACAAAGTTAAAAAGTAGGGAACACCGTGTCACAACAAAAGGACAAAATCATTTTCCTAGGATCTATCAAACTAAGCCCCGAATTAAACGTGATTGCATGACCGCCCAGCATTGACAGTGGGTCTGGGTCTCTTTTAATGGGGCTGCAATGATTGGGCCTACTCCAACTACACCTAGGGGGACGGCCCACCTTCTATCCTCAACAATATGTAAAATTTGTTTTTTACAAAAGTGACCACGCATATGAATTTCCTACTAAAAATTACTTGGTAAAAATGCAAAACTGATCCTCTAACTTGGTAAAATTTCTTTTTTTCATCAAAAATTACTTTCATACATCCATTAAAAAAATACTAGTGTGTAACCCCATGCATATGCACGGGTAGATTTAAAAACAATCACAATTACATATTATATATATATATATGATTTGAAATCTAATTGGATCTAGACTCGGTTTTTGCCTTCAATAATTCACTTGCCACAAAAATTAACAAATTAGATAGGACACATAACGCAAAATTAAACTCCAATTAAAATTTAATCTAAAATCTAATTGAATTTAGACCTTTTGATTTTTGCACCTAATAATTCACTTAACACAAAAATTTAAAAATTAAATGACACGTGACACAAAATTAGACTCTAATTTAGAATTTAATTAAATTTTCTCTTTGCTTTAACTATTAATATATATATATATATACATATATATATATAACTTATAAAATTGAATTTTTTTAGTTATATAATTATGTTTTTTATGATTTATTATATTGGACTCCTCGTTTTCTACATAAAATTAACTAATTTGGCACAAAAATTTAGATTAGATGGGACACATGGCGCAAAATTAAACTCTAATTAAAATTCAATTTTTACCTAAATTAACTCACTTTTTACAAAATTCTAAAATTTAGATTAGATGAGACACATGACGTAAAATTAGACACTAATTGAATTCCAATTTGAAATTTAATTAGATTTTCTCTCTGCTTTACCTATTATTATATATATATAGATTATGATAAATTGGTTTTATTTATAAAAAAAAATTGGATGGAAAATCAAGTTTTAAATTTAAAATAATTATTTTTAAAAACACCCAATCCATGGCCATCCCTACTTGGGCCTATTCCAACCTCCATGCAAAAAAATTTTTGCCTCCTTAAATACTAGCTTCGTCCCCTTTTTGTAAGGATTTTTAAAACTAGGCCCACGTCTTCACTTCAATCCCCCAAAATAATAATAATAATAATAATAATAAAAGGCCCAATATTAACTTACTTACATTCGTCTCAAAAAAAAAAAAAAAAAAAAAAAAAAAAAAAAAAAAAAAAAAACCTTACATTACATAGTTTGATATGAGTCATACGATGTCACCACACACACACACACAACCAAATATTGACGATAAAGAATACTATTAGTAGCAACATGTAATTTACTAAATAATAAATCATACAAGAGTTTAAGTTGAAAAAAAGGGGATTTTCTAGTTTCAAAGCATGCACATAATACTGTAGAGCAAGAAGTTTAATATTTTATGTATACTACGTGACTAATCTTCTAAAGATAGTTCATGAGCAAGTCACATTATCCATGTTGCTTGTAAGTGAGGTTTTTTTTTTTTTTTTTTTTTTTCCTTTCAAAATAACACTATTTTTCTAATAATTTCGTTAGTTAGTATCGTTTTCAAACTATTTAGAGAAATAACATCTCAAGTCTGTAAGACTCGAATTCATTGTTGCAACTCGAGTATAAGAGACTCCAGTTCCTTGTTATTTTTGTTTCCTTTTCCTTCGGTCTTCATTCTCTAGAGGGCAAACCCTTTCTCCATACCCAAATCTCCAAACCAAATCAAGAACAAACCCACAAAGACGTGGGTAGAAACCTTTCTCCAAACCCAAATCAAGAACTGTTGGAATTATGTGCCCTCAAAAACAATACTATGCATTTTTATTTGATAATAAAATTTTATTTTCACATTCATAACTATTATAGTATATTTCATTGTTTAAATGTGGCATGTGATGTCACATCTGTAGGAAAAATCATGTTAATGGTTAAGGAACCAAAGACAGGGAGTAATGATTTTTCATAGATTATTAAATTGTTCTAGGCTGTGGATATTAATTGAATATAACCACTGAAGCCTACATTGTTGTGCTACTATATGATAGGATGATTTACTCCATCATTGAGGTAGTGACTTTAAGCAGACAAGTGGGTGTAATGTAACAAGTACATACACTGAATTGGATCTGATCAAGGACACCTTATGGAGTGATCACTGTTAATTTAAAGGTTGTTCTATCACAATTTTTCTATTGTCCTCAAACATGAGGGGTTTGTGTATATTTATTTATTATGCACATAACTTTGACAATGTCAACTGGTGATGCCAATTTTAAAGGCTATATACAGACACATTGGGTTATGTGTATAATGAGTAAAATATATAAATGCTTAACAATGAATCCACCAGTCTCTAAAGAAGATAGTATATTCAATTGATTTTCATATTGAAGTTGGACTAAAAACAAAACCGGCTGGTGACATTTTTCAAAAATGTTTTTCATATATATAATATTGTATATATATATATATTTATATATATTTAAAAAGTTTTTTAAAGATATTTTGGAGTCCAATAGAAATTATGAAATCAAGAAATTAAGGGTCACATAAGCTAGGGACATAACAGTGATATTTATCCAATCCTAGTGGCTTGTGGGAATATAGTATGGTGGAAGGACATAGATATAAAAATGTATGAAATGGGACCTCATTTGTAATTCTCTAATCTTCAGGGGTCAATTGCAGTGTGTTGATGGACATTATTGCAATCCATAGAAGTTCAAATATTTTCTTGATATGGTTGAGAAAATTAAGAAATAATTTTGAAAGAGTTTCAAGATAAGTCAATAATGTTCAAAAAGTTATTGATAAATCCTACAGCTAAAGATTAGGATCCCTAAGGATCCCACGTCCAATCTCTCTCTAGGGTTTTTAGAAGTCTTAAATAAAATAAGATTTTAAAAATATCATTACGTGTGGTTGGCCATCAGAACTACTAAGTGATACTGCAGTCTTCTGAAAACTCAAAAAGAAATAGAGAGAGAGACGTGAATACCTTGGGAGGCAACACGCTTAGGTTGCTAAGAGAGGTACGCAATTTTATTCTATTTAGAATCCATGGTTGTGTGGTACAACGATCTTTAAATAAAAATATAATTTTTGTTTTATATTGCTTCCGCAAAAGTTTACAAGAACAACCTCAAGAACCTAGGAACAAACCCACAAACACCTACGGCAAAAGAAGAAGAAGAAGAATAAGAACACCCACCTTAGGAACAAACCCACAAACAACCACCCATGGCAGAAACCACACCCACTTTAGGAACAAACCCACAAATCACAAAAATGGTTTTGGTTTTGGTTGAGAGAGATGAGCTAGAGTTTGAACCACTGTCGATGGTGGCGATGATGGTCGGAGGAAAAGCCAAGGAGGCTCTGTCGTGGAAGTTCAAAGAGCAGAGGTGTGGGTTCATTGTTTTTGATTGTTCTAGGTTTGTTGTTTCTGTGTTGATATGCCTTCTTCTTCTTTGTTGATTTGCCTTCTTCTTTGTTGATTTGCCTTCTTCTTTGTGATCTCTACAACTTGAGACTCATGTTTTTGGATTTCTTGTTTTCTTTTGTGGAACTCGAGTCTTAGAGACTCGATTTCCACATTGATTTTCATAGAAATCGAGTCTTTGATACTTGAATTGCTATAGTGAACTTGAGTCTAAGAAACTCGAGATGTTAGTTTTCTAAATAGTTTGGAAACGATGCTAACTAACGAAATTGTTTGAAAATTAGTGTTATTTTGAAAAAAAAAATCCCTTGTGAGTGTGTGAGCTATGGACACTTAAGTGATGTGTATGCATTAATGAATCCATTAATTATTTTCCCATCAGCTATTGAATTTTCAAGGTGTGATTGGCCGCTTATATCTAATCCATTAGGTTTTTAAAGTGTGATTGGTCACCTAATTAGCTAAATGTTACCTCAAGGGTTCCTAAACTAAAGAGTAAGTAAAATATCTAGAACCAAAACTATGGATTCAAAAGTTCTATTATGTGTGCATAATGTGTTAGGAACACTACAACACATATCGTAAGATGGTATCTTATTTGATTTCATTCATAACTTTGAACATTTGAAAGGTAACTCTAGTGTGTGGCAATTTGGAAAAAGAGAGAAACAAGTGAAACTTGAGCAAGATGACATATGAGATGCATGAACATGAGAACATGTGAATATAACATATTTTTGGAAATTAAGGCACGGTTTGGATCCACATTTATGATCCACGTTTTGCGTTTACGTTTGATAAATGCTGGGACCCACGCTACAAAATGTGGAAACGCAAGCTGAGGAAACGCAAAGCTGAAACACACAAGCTCTCTTCTTCTCTACGCACAGTTTCATTAATCCAAAGGCGTGTTTTGTACTGTTCATGGACCAGGCTCTTGCGCATTTCATTAACCTCATAAGGAGCTGCTTCATTCTCATAGATACGCACCGTTTCATTAACCTCCAAGCTCTTCGCGTACTGTTCATTCGTGTGCGCGTACTGTGAACAAATCTGATGAACGGTGCGTGTACTGTGAATAAAAACCACACAGCTTGGAGACCCATCTGATTAAAACGGTGCGCTGCCTCTCAACGGCTATTTTCACGAAGCTTCAGCTTTATTTTCTTCTTTTCTCTCAACTACCTTGGTTCAATGCCTTCAATGCTAGTTGGTGCTCCATCCGAATCGTCTTCAATGAGTTGCACCTACCCACGAACCACAAAACCATCAAAACAGAGCACACACGGTACTCAGAAACCCATTACGCGGAACTCTCTGAACCACTCCCCTCTGTTCTTCCTTCGCTCGAGTGAACCTCCTCTCCGCTGTGGACACCGTTGCCGCCACTGTGGGTCTCTACGTTCACGGGTAAGAGTCAAATAACTTCTCATGCTCTCTGATCTGTTGGTGTGGTTATATTGTTTTCCATGTGGCTTTTCATCAATCTGTGGTTTTTTTGTGTTCAATGTTTATGCGTTTTTTTTTTTTTTTTTTTTTGTGTTTTCCATGACACTAGTATGTGGGTTTCTTGATCCTTCGTGTAATACCATTGTTTCTCTACCTACCTCTATTGTATTTGGATATACGTGTGAGTTTACTTTTCATTTTTCATGTGGGCATGCCTAATTGATTATGATTATGCACACGAACTGCTTGTTGAAATGCCTCAATGAGTATAGAAGGAAGTTGTAGGAAAAATGGTTAAGGAGAAATCGAAGGACGGTGGTAGTAATGATCCGAGAGCTGACTGGAAAGACCCTAAGGAACTACAAGATTTTTGTTAGTTCTGTGCTGCTCAAGTCCTAGCCGGCCAGAGGAAAGGAGGATTTCTGACCAAAACTGGGGTTGACAAAGTCATTGAGCAGTTGGGTGACATGGGAAAAGTGGTGACTCACCTGCAGGTTAAAAACAAATGGGATCATCTGAAAAAAGGGTGGAAGGATTATAACCAGTGTTTTGACAATGAGACTGGGTTGGGTTATGATCCTGGAACTGGGATGCTTGAGGCCCCTGATGAGTGGTGGTCCCGAAAGATTGCGATTAGTTCACTTTACATAATTGTGAAAATCTTTACTGTCTACAACTATATTATTGTGTTCTAACTACTGGTTGTCCACATGTAGGCATGTCCCAATGCAAAAACCTTTAAAATTAAAGGTTTGCCGAATCGTGACTTCCTGAACATCATGTTTGGAGGCACGGTTGCAACGGGGAAAAATGCGTTCTGCCCGAGCGGTCAAATACCAAAGGAAACCACTGAAGGGTCTGGGGACTCCGCTGATAGCACAGAATTTGTTGACCCCCAATGTGAACCCTTTGTGAATGTTGACGCAATGGAGGTTGAAGGTCCATCATCGTCGAGGGCAGGACCAGCAGTGACTAAGGGGAAAGGCTTGGCAACCAGTGTCCACCTTTTCAAGCCAATTTGTAAGAAATCAAGAAAAAAGCGTTCAGTTGCGCAAGAGATGTCCGACTCTTTGAAAAGCATCTCAGATGTTATTGTTGAGAGTAGAAGTGTAAGTACACGTATGGATATTGCTTCCACAACAACTACTCAGGTTAAAGCAATTTTGGACATGGTGTTGAGTCTTCCAGGGGTGCACTCGGGTTCTAACCTTCATCTGTTCAGCACCCTCTACTTCATGGAAAAAGAGCGGGGTAGGCACATGTTTGCTGCACTTGGCAATAACAAGGACGTCCAACTGAAGTGGCTAGAAAAAGAGTACCAAAGGCACCCTGAATTTCATTTTTAGTGAAGGAAAGAAAATTGTCTCGATAGGAACACGGGCTTGGTGTAGTAATCGGATTTTCAGTGTTGTACCTGTTGCACTATTTTTTTCTTTTTCTTTTATTGGTAGAAACTAAAGCTTACCATGGGTGTGTATGTAAGACAATGCTCATCATTCCTATGTCAACTTCTTGGTATATTTATATATGTTTTCCCAATGCCTCTTTTAGCTGACTTTTTTGTATTTTTGATGGTTATGCACTGTTATTTGTGGTAAAATTTGATGATGGTCGTTTATGGTTGGAAAGAAGAAGTCATGGGATATATATATAATCCTTGAAGCATGTTCTGTGTGCTTTGGTTGTTTTCTGGTTCTGTCAATAAGTTTGCTGCAACATTTTGTTCATTAGGGATGCCTATTTTTCCTGCCCTTGCTTTTTGTTTGTGAGATCTTTGATGCGTTAGTTAATGTATTGTCTCTCGTTGAGATGAATGTGTTTGTGTATTGAATATTTGAATGCGTGTATGTATTTTGATATGTATGCATGTCAACATTTTGTGTGTTAAACTTCTTTTGTAAAGCTCATAGCTTTTTAATTCCTGAACAACTTTTGCAGTCTCATTGTTAAGAAGCTAGCTGCATCAGGTCTGCATCAGGTTCTGATCAGGTGCTGCACCAGGTTGCATCAGGTGCTGCATCGGTGCTGCATCAGGGGCTGCATCAGGTACTGTATCAGGGGGTGCATCAGGGCTGCATTAGCTGCTGCATCAGGTGCTGCATCAGGGTGCATCAGGTGCTGCATCAGGTGCTGCATTACCATTATGGCCTTATTGTGATTTGAAGCAATGGGATACTAGGGGTAATTTTATAATTTCATGTTCATGGCCATTTTCCCTTTATTGTGACTGTTTGACAAGTCCACTTTTTAACAGTGCATGGATTTGGTAAATGTGATGTGGTGGCTAGGTTTGCTTGTTTCTGCAGTTTCTTATATCCTTACTAAGATGTAAATTGAAATGTAACTGTAGCAAGATTGGCTGAAGTCACTAATAGGTATTTTGGTTAATTTCAATATTTTGCAATATGTCAAAGGATAAAATGAAATTAAAGTAATATGTTGGAAACATTCTGAAATATATTGTAATGTGACTTCTTAGTTGTGAATTATTCCATGAAAAATATATACCAATATTTTGACGCTTAGGAATATGTGATTGGGTGGAAATGGTGGGCCTTTTCTTTTCGTTTTTAATTTATAGGTCCATATTTACTCTTAAAACTATGATCAATTTTGTGTGCTTATGAGTAAGCATGCTGTTGTGTGGAATATGGCTTCCCTTTTGTCTGATCTGAATTTTGTGGAGGTAGTGAAACGGCCACTCCTTTGAATATGTGTAAGTATCAGAGTTTCAACTGAAAAGCTCCTTTATTGCACAGCTTTGTGTATGGTTGAATGTTATCTTTGTGATAGTAGCACTATTACAGCATTAATAGATTTGCTTTCGTTTACTTGTAAAATTTGGTCTATTTTTAAGCTTTCTTGTGTTGATTATTATGCATGAGATAGTTCTTTCGCAATAAAATCCCTTATTAAAAGGAAAAAAAAGAAGTGAGTAACCATGCTTTAATGTTGTCTATTATTAAATATGCAATGTTTGTTTGTTTTTTTTTTTTTTTTTTTTTTTGTGTATGAAACAAGTTTACTCCCAAGACTATTGACTGGTCCAATCTAGTGAATTTTAAATTAATCACTATTTAAGGCATTGACTGAAATATTTTGAATTCCCTCAAACATTATGATTGTTCAAAATGGTGCTCATGATAAAATTAATGTATATAAGGAAGCATTAGACCATCAACCCTCCTCTTTTTTTTTCTTTTTTTTTTTTCTTTTTTTCTGTTTGATAATCGTTTGACCCTCAACCCTCATAACCCTTGAAATAGCTCTCAGTCAAACCAGCTAGATTTGCTTCTTCTTCTTCTTGTTCAGGAAATGGGTACAGCTACTACTTCTTGTTCAACAAGATCTATTGTTTTTATATGCAATCGTTTGATTATTGGAGTAAGGCTTCCATTTCATGCTTTACTTATTCTACTAAAAGCACCAGTAGTAGTAGTAGTAGTAGTTAACTAGGATCAGAATCAGTTATATTGTTTACAGATTAGTGTTGCTGATGGTATTGCCTCTTCTTTTTAGTTTGAATGTTTAAATATTTTTCCGAGGGAGAATGGGATTTACCACTTAGCTAATGCTTAAGTATTAATATCTGACATGATTTTCAATGGAATTGGTTTTGTATTTGAATGTTTTAAATCAATTTGCTTATGCATTTTGGGAAACTTCTATATAGGCTCAAGGTATACAAAAGGATGGATTTGCTAAACGACTCATCTGATTCCCAGCACCAGTGAGTTTCTATACTTTCCCCTGTAGATGTGAATATACAATTTGTAGAAATCTTAGATGAAATCGTGAAAGCATATGCTTAGGATTGTTAATTTAGCCTACATTTTTTTTTTTTTACTAACCTACGTATTATAGTATCACATTAGTATTTGTACATATGCAGGGACAATGACTTCGACCTGAGCGACGACATTGTACTCGCAGCATATATAGCCGGGTGTGCATGTGTATTTTACGTGGAGACCTATATTACCAAAGTACCATTGCATATGAATATACAAAGTGGGTATGAATGGGTACAGTATACATTAACTGGAAATGAGGAGAAATGTCGAAGACATTTTAGAATGTCAAGCCATGTGTTTGGACAATTGTGTAATACATTGCGCCAGTATGGATATAACGGTACCAGAAGAGTTTGCTTGGAAGAGTCTCTAGCAATGACATTGGTGGTACTTGGTCATGCTAAAGGTAACAGAATGGTACAGGATAGATTTCAGCACTCGGGTGAAACAGTGCATCGACATGTGGCCACGGTAGTTACATTGTTAGCCACCGTTATGGCAGTGGACATTATCAAGCCTGCTGATCGTACATTTCAGGACGTGCCAGAACATATTCAGCATTCAGGTCGATATTGGCCACATTTCAAGGTACTTTGTGAATTTGGTATCTTGACTTGATTTTATTCAAATTATCATTATGGTTATACCACGTATTTCATTTCACATTTGATTTTTGTGGCACTGGTTAGGGTTGCATTGGTGCGATTGATGGGGTCCACATCCCCGTGGTCGTACCAGCTGAGGAGCAACACCCGTACTATGGCAGGAAGGGGATCACCACAACAAATTGCATGTGCGCGTGTGACTTTGACATGAAGTTCACATTCGCATGTGTTGGATGGGAAGGGTCAGCGCATGACACGAGGATTTTTTTAAGCTGCCTCAATAATGAGAGTTACAACTTCCCAAAAGCTCTAGCTGGTTTGTAAATATGCAGTTTCATTATAGTATTAAAGTATGTATTAATGTAGTGAAAATGCTAATGTAATAAACGTGTTCATCTGTAGGAAAGTATTATCTTGTTGATTCAGGGTACCCTATGAAGAAAGGGTTCCTTGCACCATATAAAGGGGAGAGGTACCACATCCCCGAATTTCAGCCTTATGAAGTGCTGCATCGTCCAGATGAGAGATTTAATTATCTCCATTCATCACTTCGTTCGGTCATAGAACGAACTTTTGGAGTTTGGAAGAATAAGTGGAAAATTTTGAGAAATATGCCAGGGTTTCATGTACGCACTCAATCAAAAATCATTGTTGCTACAATGGTTCTTCACAATTTCGTTAGAGCACATGAGATAAACAATAATGTTAATAGTTCCAGATCTATAGGGGGCACATCTGGACGTAGTGAGAGAGGTCATTACGATGACGTGGCACATGCAACCTCAATCTTGGACGAACCTGAGATGAAACAAGTTCGTGACAATATCACAGCATCGATATGTGCGGACGATAACTGATTATGGTGACTATTATTTTTGTCACAATAGAAATTTAGTGTGGTTGAAAATACTTCTTAAAATTATGGAAATTTTTTTGTGGGGACCAAATTGGACAGTTCACAAACTTCAATAATGTAATACCATTTTTTGTTGTATGTTGGTAAGCAGAATTGAGGGCTCACAAAACTTGATTGTAATACCATTGCAGTATGCATTTGTATATATTCGTTACACGTGAAACTCATGGGTATTGCAACAGTAGATGTCAAGGTTACAGGGGACTTATAAATAGACCCCAATCTTATCTGAACAAGAGATAAACAATACTAGAAAACATAAAACCCGTTTGTATACAGGAGAGAGTATAGCTTCAACATAATTAAGATTGTACTCTTTCTACTACTTTGATTATGCTTTAGGTCACAGAGTACCACTCTCTCTAACATTACAGAGCAAAGCATCACACCCAGTTAAAAGTACATGAAAAAAGCCATCAACTTCCTTTGTAAGAAGATCTATAGTCCCTGTGAAAGTCCCTCTGCTCTCCTTGCCAAATCTGAAACGGAATTCTGGAATGCTTCCACTTCAATAGGGTCCACACCATCTTGGATCATAGGATACAATTTCTTTACACTTGTATCAACTGCTTCGAGCTCTTTCAAACTGTAAATCTTCCACTTGAATATAAATTTCTAATTTCGCTATTAATGCTAGTTTGCAAACCGGTAAAAGCTTGAGCCCACATATATTTGTCATCAACATTCAAATCAAACAACTTTCTTGCAGAACCAAAGAAGGCTGAAGCAAAGACACTGCAAATAAATACCGTCTCCACCTTAACCCCATACATAGCATGCATTAAAACCTTCCCTTTGGCTGAGTTCTTAACCTTGTCCTTTGGGTTAAGCTTTCTCAACCTCCCACCCAAGGTTTCCTCAAAATTGTTCAATAGTAAAAGAAGCCTTTTAGACAAATTGGAACCCTTGGGTGACATCATCCGGAAAGGATTTCCAAAATGGAAGAAGGGATAGGGTAAGTCATGTGGACGACTCATGTTAATGAATTAACTGCACAAGAAAGTTAAAACGGGCAGGGATGACATTAGAAAAAGCATCAGAAAAACCATAAGATAAAGCACCAATTTCCTGCACCATATGAAAATAATTAATACAATTCAAATTTTTGCATGCAGCATAAACAATTCCTTGAGACAACAGTAGGAAAGTAATCATTTCAGCAAAGATGTTTCTACCAAAACACCTACCTATGGATAATAACTAGAACCAAACAAAATACTTCTAGAATTCCATTTCCATTTCGTGGATACTAAAGTGCAATTATCATTCTGAACTAAGTAGAGATTTTATTTTTCAGATTTTAATAACCCACCATCAGGAAACAACAACAACAACCATGCCATCTCAAAATTTCTGGGTTGACTATGAAACCTAAACAAACTAGCCAATATCCGCCACATGTAATCATTAGTTGATGAAAATTTAGATCTTGCACATTTCTTTTTTCTTCTCAGCAATATAATCAAGCTAGAGACTAATCCCTTGACTTCCTTCAAATCATATTCATACAACAGATCTAGATCCCATAATTTCCATTTTCACAGGGGTAGTCTCATGAACCCAGCTTTCAAGAGCAAAACCAAAACCAAAAAAATTGAAAGAGAAGGTTTCCCTTCTCTTCTCCTACGTTTGTTACAAATTTACAGCAAATAATTTATAAAAATTAAAAAATAAATAAATAAATAAATAAAAAAAACAATGAAGATCCAAAACCCAAACCCTCTTCTTGGTATAATTATACATCAACAGCAAAAGGTTTAAACTTTCAACCATAAATCGCTTGCATCCAAACATATACCATCAGAAATTAAAACAGGTCTTTCATTATCAACCATAAGTATTTGTGTGACAACTTTAAGGTCCATGTTCAAGATTTAGAAAAGAATATAGAGGATTTCATTATCAACTACTGATATCAAACAAGTTCATAATTTTGCTGGTAAGGCAATAACACATGCAAACCCCCAGCTGACAATTCAACTCAGTTATGATGCCATTCGCAATCAAAAGGGAAAGGAAGAATGCTAATTTTGTAGTAGTCATAAAAAAACTTGTCATGCCAGTTGACAGTTGCAAAATTTTTAAAAGCATGACTGAATTGCAACTGCCAAATCTGTATGAGAGTAAAATTTTCTACATAGGGCTGCTTCTTGGAAACAAAATAATAAAAGTAGGCACTCAAGGAACTTCAATTAATTTATCCATGGATCCCAATCCGAAGGACAGCAATAAATAATAAATAAATAAAAGTGTCATCTGACCCAGATTAGGCCAATCTGACCCAAAAATTTCCTCTGGATGTTACGAAAAAAAAAAAAATCAGCTAACAAACTTTTAGGTGCTATTTATTTCTTGACACCTGAGATTGTGTAATTCATAAACACATACCCAAAAAATAATAACTCAGCTAACAATCTTTGGTATTGTGTAATTCATAACCTCACAAGTTTCAAGAGCTTTGTGGGGAAGAAGGAATGGGTCAGGTGGGCTATGGCTGTGAGTCGTGTGATCCCTGTTCTGAAGGAAGAGTACACGCCGGCGTCGGACTGGGGTTCTCTTCTGTAGTAATCAGATTTCTCACCTGAGCTCTTCGCCGGCGTCGGACCGATCTAGGTCTTCTCTGGTGGGCGTGGAACTCTCTGAAGGTTCTGCCCTTGCTAGGGTATGGTGAGGAGTGTATAGAGAAGGAAAGGAAAAAAGAGTTGAACTTTGGTATTTATATGCTACAGTACTTTCAGCTCTGCTACAGTACCCGCGTTTGGTTTTTTCATCTGCGTTTTTTCACTTATTTGCTACAGTGTTTTCAGCAATAAGTTTTCAGTTTCAGCAAAATAAGTTCTATCCAAACGGACCCATAGTAGTAACAATGATGATAATAATGATGATCACAAGGAAAGGAACAAAGAAGAGGCTATGATGGCGTTTTTAGAGGCTGGTAGGTAGGTCAGTAGAGACTCTGCCAAAGGACTTGGCTGCGGCTATAGAGATTGGAAGGGTACCTGGGTCGATTGTTAAGAGGTACTTTAATTTGAGCTCGCGCAAAAAGTCGGTACTGTTCTTGTAGTTGCTTCAGTTTGGTGGGTTCAAGGAGCGTTTGCTTGCTGATGATCTTTTCATGGCAAAGGTGAAAGGTCGCTTTGGCTGGAACATCTTATTCATTTTTACAGAGAATAGGTGCAATAATGGTATGTCTTGGATTATTAGAAAGGTGCAATAAAGGTTAACCATGAATCAGAAATTCATGGAATATCAACGTCCTATGCTGCGCAATGAAGCCAAACTATTTGTGGTTGGGACTGGTGCATCTTTGGTAAGTGAAAACCATATGTTTTGAAATTGCTTATATGTACTTTTCTTTCTATAATTCTATTTAGTGGTAATATCCTTTGAATTCCTTCTAACCCTTTTCAAAAAAAAAAAAAAATCCTTCTAACCACTTCTGTGCTATATAGTATGCTAAAAGAGATTTATATAGTTTGTTAGCATCTGCAATAACCATGCTTCATGAATTAGAGAAATCGTAGTATCCTAAAGCACATTTTATTTATCTTGTCTTTACTTTGTAGGTATACTTTGTGAAAACATAATAGAAGTATATAGCTTCACATATTCATGATAATATACACCCGGTTTGAGAGCTGGAAACATAATAGAAGTAGAGTAATGTTGCGTCACAAACTATTTTATAATATTTTTACAAACTATTGATGTGATAAATTCTTATTTGTTCTAATTTGGGCTTATCACTAATATTGCATTATTACTTGCCTATAATTATTTAGAAAATGCTAAAGTCATATCAGCAGTTTATAAAAATACTGTAAAATAATCTGTGTCAGTAGTATTACTCACTGAAGTATATAGCTTCACAAATTAATTTCTAAATCACCAAGGCTATTTCAAGAAATGTAATTCAATAATTGTGTGGAAATTGTTTCATAGCGTTTTGGATTTGTTGACAGTTGATAAACGGCTTTGATATGTTTCATATAATGAAGTGTCCAAAATGCATAGTGTTATGGTATTTTTAAGTGTGCCTTTATGTGGTATAAAAATAAGGCTGCATGTCAAAGTTTACTTGTTAGAATAATGGTTAAATAATTTAATTCACCTTTCCCTAATGACTTTACTTCCATCTTCTTGTACATAGAGTGGCAACAAAAGACAGATTTTCCAGAGCAAAATTACATGACTTCCAATAATATTGTTAATAAAACTTAATTAATGATATAATGAGGAGGAGGAGAGAGGGGGGGGGGGGGCTTATTTTGAACAATTACAAATTCTCAAATCTTCTCAATTACATATTTTACAAATACACACTTTGCACCACAAAACTTTTTGTTTGGACAAAATATCAAATATAATTAGAATCTACTTACTACAAATACCATGCCATCCAATTATCCTCTTGTTCACTTTCCAAATTCACAAAGCTCATAGAAACAAAAGGCAACACAAAGGAACAAAAGGATAAGAAGTTCATCGCTGAAAATTTATTGTCTTATTATTATTATTTAAACAGGTTATAATGTTTTATCTATTGTAGCAAAAAAATTGTTTGTCTAATTAAACTTGGGTGCATCTAACTTTTTCAGACACATTTATTTGCTAGTCTAAGAACATTTGACAAGAATGTTGGAAGAGAGAGAGAGACAGGGCCGGCTGAAGCTATAGGCCACTTAGGCGGTGGCCTAAGGCCCCCACTGATAAAGAGGCCCCCAAATAGTAATAATATATTATATAATATCCCATCAAAAAATTGTATAGTTTGAAAAAAAATTGTCTTAATCTTAAATGTTTTATCACACATGAAACTTATTCCAATATTGATGGCTTAGATTTATTTTCAGGACTAAAAGTTTTAAAAGAAGTTTTGCAAATAAATGAAAACTCTCCAATTAATGTACTAAATTATATAAAGAGGCTAGAATCTTTTCCAAATGCATGTATTGCTTTCAGAATATTACTAATTATACCTGTTACAGTTGCTTCCGCAGAAAGAAGTTTTTCAAAATTAAAATTAATAAAATCCTATTTAAGATCAACTATGTCACAAGAAAAATTAAGTGGATTAGCTTTCAGAATATTACTAACTATACCTGTTACAATTGCTTCCGCAGAAAGAAGTTTTTCAAAATTAAAATTAATAAAATCCTATTTAAGATCAACTATGTCACAAGAAAAATTAAGTGGATTAGCCATATTATCAATTGAAAAGGAAATGTTAACAGAACTTGAATGCAAAATTTTAATTAATAATTTTGCCTCTCAAAAAGCAAGAAAAATAAATTTTAATTGAAAAAAATATATGAATTTATAATTAAATATAATAAAAGGCCCCATTTAAAGCTTTCGCCTAGGGCCCCAAATTCATTGAGTCGGCCCTGGAGAGAGATAGGAAATTATCACCATTTCCAAACATAACAAGGTATGGCTTGACTTTCAACATTAATGTTGTAGGAAAGTGGATACTTTCCATATTATTGAAGAACAATAAGCTTCATTTTAATAGAAGAAGAAATTGACTTCAAGAAAAGAACCAAGAGAGTCATGCGACCTCTTTCACTTACTGCTCACTCCATTGACACTGTGGGCCTGCTCCTCTCTCATTGTTGAAATATTCACATTGAGCTTTTGTGCAATTTCATTAACAAGTAAGGATGACTTTGATTTAAACTAAATTTTTTAGTAGGTGAAAAAATTTTGAAATACATCAAGAGGAAAAAGTATTAATATTATTGATTAGCAATGTAATTCATGTGGTAGCACCTATTTCCATTCAAACTCAATTGACATTACAAACACACATCTTATGAAACTGCTAAATTTCCCAAAAAAGTGTAGAGATCCTTGTTTTCTATTTTATCTTTAGACTCGAGAGACCTCAATCAGAAACACCATGCCCTCATCACTAGTGTAATTTTGCTCTGAATCATCGTCGTCGCTTCCATTTTTGTTTTAGCTGTATCAAGATAACTGACAATGTCAAAGCTATGGATAACCATAACTATGATAATGAGTAACTATTTTGACTGCCCAACATGTGGCACTGCCTTCTCACATCAGAGCTTGGTCGACCTCCACTACCAAGAAGTCCACATAGACACTGAGCACACAGGTCGTCAATGCCTTGTGTGCGGAACCTTTGCCACCATCGTTGACAATTCTTGCCGGAGTTGTCACACCATGCTTCCTCTTCCTAATCAAGCCAACTGAAGAAAAGGTCTTTCTTTTCTTGTTGTTTGTTTTCTTCTTGTTAATTTACTAGACCAAGGCACTCTGTTTATTTGTTGTGTTTCTTGATTTGATCATGAGTTTTGAGATTCATTTTTAAGTGGGTAGGGTTTCTGGGAACAAAAATTGATCAATATCAATTGCATTTAAATTATGATTTGTTGTAATGTGTGTGACTGTCTCTTTTTCTTTAAATGGAATAGTATGATTTGGAGACTTCAAACTTGTTATTAATTTCCTCCAATATTTCACTAATTTTCCTTGTAAAATTTTTTTAATTGTTTTATTTTATAGATAAAATAAAAAGACAAATCCTAACTATCAATGTATAAAAAATAAAAAATAAAAAATAAAAAACTATTTCAATAATTTTCTTTGTAAGAAATTTTAATCTTGAGTGTTCTATGTTATAGATAAAATAGAAAGACAATATGAGTGGTGTAGTTATTTGATCATACAATGTGTAAAAATTAAAAATAGCATGATATAATGATTGACATAGATAAACATGTTTCATGCCTACTCAAAAAATGCAAATATCATTTTGATAAAATAAAAATGCAAATATCCTTCAATCATTTTTTTACATTCCTGATTGTATATTATTAATTTTTTTTTTCAATTGTTGAACTTTGTTTCAACTTTAAAAAATGACAGTAAAACTTCATTATACTTCAAATAATTGATATAACAAAATAAATTTATTATCCTATTAGTAATCTTTTTTATTCTGCATGCCTCTTGGCAGCTGAAAGCTGCTATCTAAAATTCTCTACCTCCTCCTTACCTTAACAAGAAGTAAAATGGAATATAGTCAGTTTCACAAGAAAGATATTTCACATAATTTGATATCATAGCTTCTAAATCCTTTGAGGAAAATATAATATGTGGGAATTCTTATTGAGAAGACAACATCATGGCAAAGATATAGTTAGTCTCAATCATTTTCTTACAGTCTTGATAGCTATTGCTGAGATGATAAATGATACCAACTCGCCAATACCTCACTAAGACATCGAAATTCCATCACTCAGAAGAATGAATCAAAACTTTGGTGGAACTTAATTGTAAGATATAGATTGACAAGTTAATACGCAAAAATTATTAAATTGGAAGAAAACTTTCAGCATAAAATATTATACAAAAGGTTGTGGACTAATCATGCCAAACTTCTTCAACTAATACGAAAAAGCCATTGTGTAGATGTAAGTTAAATGTACCAGATTGGAGGAGAAAAGTAAGAAAGGGATTCGCCTTGGTAATGCTGCTTAATTGAGCCATCTTCCATTCTAAATACACCCATATCGTACCTTCCACCAAGGTCGAATGATGAAATTCTCTATTGTCATCTGTAAAATAGATACAATTAGCTTTCCATCCATTTAATCTTGATGCAGACAAGCACACTGATGAATTGCCACCCACAAACAATGCTTGATCACCCATGTCGTCAACATTCACCCACTTATATTCATCTTTGCTTCTTACTTCAGTAGACCATTCTAATTTTACAATTGTGAACCCAATTGTCACAATTGGATTATCCTCATTGAGTTCTTCTTCCAAAAGATGACTACCTCCTTGTCTGCGTGAAACCAACAAAAGATCTCTTGATGATTCAAGAATATACTTCGGGATAAAATCTTTGGTTCCGTTGTAGAATGCAATAGGTTCAGTGAATGCAGTATCATTATTAATGTGACAAACAAAAACTTTACCATGACAGTCTGTAGCATAAAATTTTCCCTTGTAGAGTGCAATGTCATCAAAACATCGAGATTGACTTGTTATATTAATCCAAGCTTTATTTCCCGGTCTAGTGAAGGACAATGTATGATAATTACTATAGATAACCATGATTATGCAATCACAATCATATTCATGAATTACAAAGTTCCACGGATTCCTTGACAAAACACACTTATTAACATAGATATCAGTGTAATCTATAGGGTCGAGTTCGAAATTGCGATCATCTACTTTGGAATCAGAATCAGAAAAATAAGGTTGAGGTGGAAGACTTAATAGGTGTCTAGAAAATGGATGAAAGAGATTCATCTCGAAATCGGTGCCTATACTGAGCAACCATCCAAAAGATGTTCCAAAGCATTTTTTTTCCAACAAGCTTGGGCAACGCAGCTTGAAGTTGTAAACTTTACCATCAATTAAGTTGAAAAAGCCACGACTTTCTTTAATGCTTTGTTCATTTTCTTCCGCAAGCAAAAGCCAAGGGTATCTAGGAGATAATGAAGATAATGGAGGGTTTTCCAATGAATAAACACTTTGCCATGACTTGCAGACGGCACCAAAGATGACAAAATCATCATAGATAGATAGTCGACGAATTATTTCAATGAGAATATCATGTGGAAGATCAGCCCACTTAGACATCTTGATCTGAAAAACAATAATGAACAAACAAAATTTTAGAATTTTTTATTATGTCTACGTAAAAAGAATATTATCATTAGTGATAACATATTCTAGTTAGATCATGTTCTAGTTTTATTGATTATAAATAATAAATAATACAAGAAGAGAAGTTCTAGTTTCAAAGCCTTCATGACGTATACCACGCCTGCTACCAATGCTACAAGAGTTTGATCATGTTCTTATTTTCTACCTTAGATAGAAAAGATTTTAACTTTTCATGAAAAAAAAAAAATCAATAATACACTTATCATTGATATGATTCAAAGGCAAAAATTTTATTAAAAAATAAAACTAAAAATTAATTTGAAGAATATTGCATGAGTACCCACTAACCAAAATTAACAAAAGAAAAGGAAACATAATTTGCTGATGGAAGAAACCGAAACTTACCTAGGACTGTGTTTGGTTTGGAAGCAGACCTTGGAAGAAAAGTAATTTGCTGAAGGAAGAAGAGAGCGAGAGATTGAGCGAGAGAGAGCTGAGAGTAATTAGGGTTTCTTTAGCCCATATTATATACTGCCATTATTATACCTTGTTCTAATAGAGTAAGGATTCCGGTTCAAATTTTGGTTAGATTAGGTAGGTAGAGTCCATGTGTTCACATATTACTTCTTTTCACGTGTGAGTGAGTCACTTGTTAGATTTTGTGGGATCTAATAAGGATTTGGATTGGGTGCAACTACCCTATCCTTTTTTCTTTTTTTTTTACAAATTTTATTTTTTAACTTATTTATTTTACTTTATTTATTCAATATTTATATTCAATAATTGAGATTGAAATTTTTTTAATACTCTCTATCTCAGCCATTTAGAACTATCGCATAAGGTTATCTCAACTCAAAAAGTAGGGAACAGGAACACCATGTCACAACTCAAGACAAAATAATTTTCCTAGGATTTAACAAAAAAAGCACTAAATAAATCCAGAATTAACATTGGGTCTGGGTCTCCTAATGAGGCTGCAACACTTGCACCAATTCCGTGCCCATTTGGGAACAAATTATCTAACTCTTTATTGAAAATTTTTTGCTGAAAATGTACTTAAGTATACCTTTATCTTGAAAAAATTTGAAAAAATGAAAAAAAGAAAAAAGAAAAAAGTGAGAACAACCTAAAGCAGGAAAAAGCTGTAATTATTTTTTTCCAAATTAAATACTATCTTCATCCAAATTTGTTGTTAATATTTTTTTTGAATTTTTTATTCATTTCAATTCCAAAAATAGGATTTGAGGACAACCCAAAAAAAATTAATTTAAAATTATCCTTTGTACAATTAAAAAATATCATGACTATTAATTTAGCAATAGTAAATCTATACTACCACTAAGATGACTCTCTATAGTAGAATTAAAAATAGTAATATTCATGGTTAATTGAAGATATAACAATACGTAAAGGTCAAATGACTGTAATACAAAATTGATCTAAATAACAAATTAGTAAAAAAAATTTGATTATAAAGAATATTATTATTGGCGGCAACATATAATATACTAAATAAAAACATTGATATGATCCAAAGAGAAAATAAAACAAAAAACTAATACTCTGTTTGGATGTTAAAAAAAGGAGGGGGAGTAGAGTAAAGGGAGGGAGAGTAATTCAATTACCTTGTTTAGAAGTTTTTTAAGGAATGAGGGAGAGGGAGAGGGGTTTGGAGAGGTTTCAACTACCTCTAACCTCTCATTTTTAATTCCCCCAAATTGGAGAGATTTGGAGGAAGAGTAGAGTAGATAAATTATTGACCAAATGAATTTCCCCAATTTACCCTTTTTAAATTAACAAAATTACAAACCAAAAAATTAACATAGATCCTTCTTTTCTTTTCTTTTCCTTAATATTTTCCTCAGTAACTACTAATTAAAAAAATTATTTTTCTCAGTAACCAAACAGACTACCAATTATTTGACTTTGAAAACTTTTCAAAGCATATTCTCAAGAATCAAACACAACACCAGGTCGTAAAACACCTTCTTCGTAATATTATGACATAAAAATGAGTTAATCATGTAAAAATGAGTTTAACATAAAATGAAATTAGAGAAATAATAACAGTAGATCGTAAACTTATACTGTACTATCTGATATTACACCATCTGATATGATTTGTTTTTTTTCCAAGGTTAAGATACTAAACTTTACTATCTAAAATATTTTAATATTAATTTATGAAAAAAAGATTATAAAAATTATTGTTTTCCTAAACTTATTATAAATGACTGTATGGTATATAATATCGGTAAGGTCGTGTTTTTTTTTTTTTTTTTTCACCTTCAGGAATAAATGAGTGGCGTGGGAAACAAATGCATTGCCACAGTTATCGTGTTCCTGAGCCTTTTCAAGACCAAGTATGTACCAAATATTTGAATCTGAAGGTCCAAAAAGTTAATATCAGCTTTTGCAGTTGATTTTTAAAATCAAAAGATTTATAAAAATATTAAAAATAATAATAATAAATGAAAGAAACACTCAAAATTCTATATTTTGTTGATTTTTTCAGTAAACAAACAAACCAAACATTTTTTTTTTTTAATTATTATCAAATAAGGATGATTTTTTTTAGTATAATAAAAAAGCAGAAAAAATATTTAATCATAGACCAATGTTGATTATTTAATTCACATCAGGAAAAAAAATTATCAAAAAAAAATATTGCATGCTATAGTCATAATTATTTAATCTTACAAATTAATCATAGACCAATGTTGCAAGTTCATTTTCAAATAGGAGTAAATTTGTCTATTTAAATCATTTCCTCTCATTTACATCCTAATTTTTAAAACATCCAAACAAAGGGAAGGGCTAATTACTCCATTCCCCCTTACTAATTTTAAAAACATACTCTCCTCCCCACTACTCTTCTCCCTCTCTAAACTTCCAAACAAGCCATAAAGTAATTTGAAGAATATTGCATAAGTAAAGTACCCACTAACCAAAATCAACAAAGAAAAATAGAGAAGTAATTTGCTGAGGGATGAAACAGAGACAGAGTGTGTGTGTGTATCTCTGCCACCTATTGACTCTGGTTCTCTTGGTATAAAGTTTTGGGCCTCCATGCAATTTTTAAATACTAATTTCATCCAAATTCTTTTGTTGCTTTATGAATTAATTCTTCTTTCACTTACTTTTTAATAATTTTTTGTTTTGGTTAATGTCTCTGATCAGGTTCATGCAAACTATTTAGAAGGTATTTTTCCCTTGATCTGTATCAAACATAAAAAAGTAAAGTTCTGTATTGTGCTGAGATCTCATTTACTTAAAAAGTAAATTTCTATTTTTTTTAATTTGGGTCAGCACTTGCTGAGATCTCAGTTACTTAAAAGACAATCGGGACAAAGGTGGTAAAAACAATTTTTAGGCTGTGATTTGAATAAGGTCCCATAAGATTTTGATAAACTTGAATAAGACATCAAAGTGATGGACTATTAAATTAGTTAAATGCAGGACAATGCTAGTCATAGTATGTCACTTTAAAAAAAAATGGCAGTATGTCACAGAAAAATGGATTAGAGCATTCCCATCAATAATTCTAAAAAATTTAGCATTTACCATCTCAAAAACCAATTTTATAATATATAACACATCATTTTACAAGATCCCTTCCATTAAAACTTCTATTTTTTTTTAACATTCCATTTAAATATTCTTTCTTTATTATTTTTTATTCATTTTTTTCCTTCTCTCTCCTCTGTCTCTCTCTTTCTCAACCCAATTATTCTCAGCACCGCCGGCCACCGCATCCACCCACCCATACCACAACCACCACATCCACCCACCATCGCCACCACCAGCCAGATCCACCGCAACAACAAACAACAGCAAAGAAAAAAAAAAAACAAAAAAACCTCCACATCCACCCACCACATCCACATCCACATCCACCGTCGGACCAAAAAAAAAATCAACAGCAATCAGACCAAATCACCACCAACCACAACAAGAAAAAAAGGAAAAAAAAAACCCACAAACCACAGCCAATCCGACCACAACCCACAGCCAAAAAAAACCCACAAACCAAATCAACCAAATCGGACCACAACTCCTTCGATCCACGCTCCAACCCATGCTCCATGGTTGACCACCAAGCTCCGTCTGAACATCAACGCCACCAAACCCAAATTGATTACCCTCTCCATAGTAATCCAACAAAGTCTCACCATCTCCATGGTAATCCAACAAACAAATAACAAAAAGAAACAAAACCCAGATTGATTACCAGAGTTCGGTGAACCCCGAGCCGGAGCTTAACGAAACCCATTGACGGCCCGGAATGCCGCTTCATCATCTCGGCATGGATTTTCGCCTCCGACATCTTCAACAAATGGGTGGTTGCCTAGAGCGAACAGAGTAGGCTAGACTCTATATTGCACTGACTTATTGGTTCCAAGACAACAATAAAATTAAGTATTTTAGGATTGTTCTATGGTTAGACTCTATCAGTAGAGTAGACTAGACACAGCATACTTATTAAATGTTTAGATATATATATATATATATATATATATATATATATATATAACATACTTATTAAATAAGTGAGAATTTGTGCACAATTAATATAAAACTTGAGTAAAGTCTTGTAGCTTAATTGACACTTTTTCATGCACAAAAGTGCTTCGGAGTCTAAGATGAAAAGGGTTCGAGTTATGCAGTCGGCTAGCAACATATTGTAACTATCTCATATATATATATATTTATATAACTTAAACTTGAGCACCTTAAATCCTTGAGTTCGTTAAAATCATGTACATACCTACCGGTTAAAATCTCACAGTCAATATATTATTGTATTGTACACACAAAGCTTTAATACAATCCACATGGAATGGAACCTTCCTTCTTACGATGTTTAACTTTTTTCTTTTCTTTTTTTTCTTTTTTTTGAGAAAGAAACGTGCTGCTGCTTTATTAATTAAGGAATATGAAAATCAAATGAAAGAAAAGATACAATGTCATGTGGAACATGCTCCATCCAGACAGAAAAAAAAAAAAAAAAATGAATGTCTTGCTCTTTGGGCTAAGACATGAGCAACTACTTTGCCTTGCCGAACAACATAAGAGAAGGAAATACTCTGAAAAGAGTTTTTAACATCAGAAATATCTTTTATTAGGTGACCCCCCTGAGCTCTCTCCCAGCCACCAAGCTGAAGTGCCCTGATCACTGTCTCAGCATCCCCTTCAATCACTGATTTCGTAGTACCAGTTTCAAGGAAGAATAGCAATGCTCGCTTGGCGGCAAGTAACTCCAGGATTTCCACAGTAGGCGACTTCTTAATCTTCTCGGACAAGGCAGCCCTCACTTCGCCATTGGAGTTTCGAATGACCACGCCTATGCCAGCCTCATCGGACTCTCCAAACATTGCGCCATCAAAATTTACCTTCCCGTAATCTGATGCAGGTGGACACCACCTCCTCTGAACTGCATGACGTGAGCAAGGATGGATACTTATCAAATTATTGAAGTCACGGATGTAGTCTCTTGCGAAGCCAGTGATCTTCTCCAAGGGTAGAGTGGCTTCATTCAGACCGACCAAGCCGTTGCTGCAAACAAAGCCACTGAGTGGGGCTTGCTTTGGATCAACTTCAGTAGCTCGGAAAAAGAGTTTAGTGTATTCCCAGACCTGACCGCCCAGCCAAAATCCTTTTCCCAGACCGCTTTTAACTTGTCACAGCTCCACAGCGAATGTAAAACGTCCTCCATGCCATCTGAGCAACGTTGACAAACTGCCTCTTGAAGAATTTTTCGTTTCATCAAGTTATCTTTTGTTGGTAAAGAGTTTGAGCACGCTTTCCATATGAAGTGCTTAATCTTTCCCGGAACTTTAATCTTCCAAATGCTAGTCCAAAAGCTCTTCTCAACATCAGAAACTTGGCGCCGATTCAGCTCTTCATTTTGCCATTCACACAGAAGCTTATACCCTGATTTTACAGAGTAGTTTCCAGATTTTTCCTTGGGCCAGATCAGAATATCAGGTTGTGGGGTCGAGCACAAAGGCAGAGACTTTATAAGCTTTGCATCCAGCGGATAAAAATGGCGATCAATTAAGTGAGCGTTCCACCAACCCGAAGCCTGATTTATCAACAAAGCTACAGTTGCTTCCGGGGCTAGATCAGATTGAGGTGTTGTGATTCTACCTTCATCAAGCATCATGAAAGATCTTAATGGTCTGCCCATCACCCACCCGCCATCTTGCTCCTCGTCCAATCAAGTGTCTAGACCTTAGAATGCTCTTCCAAGCATATGAACCCGTGGATGATTTTGCTTCAAAGATTGAGCAGTTTGGGAAGTATTTTGTCTTGAACACCCTATAGAATAAAGATTCTGTGTCATGAATGAGTCTCCACACATGCTTTGCTAGCATTGCTTCGTTGAACTTACACAAATCTTTGAACCCCAAACCTCCTTCCATTTTTGGTTTGCACATCACCTCCCATTTCTTCCAATGAATTTTTCTCCTTTCTCCCCTTTGTCCCCACCAAAACTTGCGAATGAGCATCTCAATGTCTTGGCAAAGACCAACCGGTAGACGAAAACAACTCATAGCAAAAGTAGAAATAGCTTGAACTACTGCTTTCAATAAAACCTCCTTCCTGGCCTGAGGCAATAACTTTTCCTTCCACCCTTGGAGTTTTCCCCAAACTCGATCTTTGATATAATTTAGGCTTGCCTTTTTATTTCGCCCAACTACTGCTGGTAAGCCTAAATACTTCTCATATTCCTTAATTTTCGGGACCCCCAAAGAATTCTGAATAAGTTCTTTGGTAGTCATAGGAACATTTTTGCTAAAGAAAATTGTGGTTTTTCTTGAATTTATTTTTTACCCCGAAGCCAACTCATATTTCCTCAAGAGCTCCTGTATTTTCTCCACCTCCTCCACTCTTGCTTGACAAAAGAGGAGATTGTCTTCTGCAAAAAATAAGTGAGATATTTTTGGGCCTTGCTTACAAAGGAAAAAGCCTTCAATATGCTTATCATGCACAGCTTGTTCAATGAGACCATTCAAACCTTCCGAGCATAATAGAAAGAGGTAAGGGGAGAGGGGGTCCCCTTGGTGAATACCTCTTGACGGAACTATGTGACCTTTTGGCTCACCATTGATCAACACCGAATAAGTGACCGATCTAATGCACTCCAAAATCCAGCCAACCCATCTCAAATGAAACCCCATTTTTTCCATGGTCCGTTGGAGAAAAATCCACTCCAATCTGTCATACGCCTTACTCATGTCCAATTTTAGAGCCATGTGTCCTGTTTTCCCTGATTTCTTCCTCTTCATATGATGAAGTAGCTCAAAGGCCACAAGAATATTACCTGAAATCACCTTATCCGACTGAAAAGCACTTTGTGATTCTGATATATAACATGGGGCAAAATCTTTTTTCAATCTGTTAGCTAGCACTTTGGACACAAGTTTATATAATACATTACAAAGAGCAATAGGGCGAAATTCAGTGACAAGTTCAGGACTTTTTACTTCGGGAATTAGAGAAATAAAGGTGTGGTTCAAACCTAGCAAGATATTTCCCAAATTCAGACATGAGTGAACTGCTTTGACTACATCATCCCCAATAATGTTCCAAAATTTTTGGAAAAAAAAGGGGGGCATGCCGTCAGGTCTGGTGCCTTGAGGAGTGCCATTTGCTTCACAGCCGCTTCCACCTCGTCCCTAGAAAAAGCCCCAATCAGGTCTCTATTCATTTCCTCTGTCACCACTGGTTTTATGAATTGCACCACTTCCTTTATTTCAACCGGATCTAAGGACGTGTACAAACTTGAGTAATATTCCACCACCATGGCTGAGACACCCTCATCACCTAAAACTAGAACGCCTTCAGCATTACGGAGTTCAGAAATTATGTTGCAGCGAAATCGTTGAGAAGCCCGATTGTGGAAGTACTTGGAGTTTCTGTCCCCAGAGACCATCCAATGGACATAACTCCTCTGTTGCCACATTTTCTCCTCTAATCTAAGTAAGTCACTGACCTCGGCTTTGAGCTACATGAAGAGTTCAATGTTTTTTCCTTGTGCCGCTTCCAGTTCAGCTGCCTGAAGCAATTTCTTTTTTCCCATCAACTCAACTGAGACGTTACAGAAGGAGTGTTTACTCCATTGTGTTAAGCTCCATTGGCATGCTTCAATCTTCGACACTACTGTTGCCACAGTTGAACCTGAGGCAGCCAGCTCCCATGCTCCCTTAACAGTGTCGTGACAACCTCTATTCTCTAACCACATCTGTTCAAAGCGCCAGGGACAGTTTAATTTCGCACCGAAACCATCCGGTAAAATTAAAATCGGGCTATGATCTAAGGTTACGCATGATAAGGTCTGCACTTTTGTCACCGGAAAGAGATCAATCCATTCCACCGTGCTCACGGCCCTATCTAATCTCTCCCACACCATTCCACCGTTTGGGAAGCTTTTTGACCAAGTAAATTTGTTTCCTACATATCCCAAGTCTAGCAAGTTGCACTCATCTAGTACCTGTCTGAAATTTTCCATCTGTCCATAGGGTCGTATATGGCCTCCACGCTTCTCATGCGATTTTAGAAGCTCATTAAAGTCCCTTCCAAACAACCAAGGCAGCGAATACCGGCTGTGCAAATCACGTAACAAGTTCCATGTCTCATCTCTAAGGTGGGTCTCTGGCACCCCGTAAAATCCTGTGAAGCGCCAAGCATTTTCCTTGCCTTTATTTATCACTACATCAATGTGATTCAGAGACGAAGATTCAATAGATACACAGAAATTTTTCTTCCAAAAAAGAGCTAAACCACCACCACGTGTTATTTTTGAAACCCCATGATGATGACCAAATTGAAGAGAATCCCGAATACTACCAAGCCTTGCTTCATCCAGCCATGTTTCGGCCAAGAACACAACTAAAGGATCTTGTGCTCAGATGAAATCTCCAAGCTCTTGAACTGTTTGGCGATTCCTAAGCCCCGGACAGTTCCAACATAAAAGACTCATGGTCCCTGGCGAGGCTGGGAACCAGCCTCCGCCAATCGTGAAGTGTTTTCCTTGTCATCTTGAGAAACCAGCTTTGATTTTTTTGGTAACCCAGAATGATTGAGAGCCGAGTGTGAGACTCTTTTGTTCCCTGCACGCACGACTAAGACTTCAGAAACCCCTGAGGCAGTCCTAGGAACACGTGTCCATTTTGGTCCAGATGGATGAGTGACCTGGAGGTAAGTCTCCTGTGTGTTTGGAATATCCCTCATAGGAAAAGCAGCTGACATGGACTTATTAATTGGTGTAGAGAAATCACGGTTTGTTGAAAATAAGGTATTTGGAGTCACATACTTCTCCGCAAAATCAGAAGGAGTTGAAGTATTAGAGTCCTTATAAGGTAAGGATGTTGCACTGGTATCAATTCCTTCCATATCCTCAAATTTCGCCAATTCGTCATCAATCTCTTGTAGTTGCCGTGTGAACTTTCCTTTTTCTGCTATTTGACCCTCAAAACCCGGAGGAAAATCCTCGCAATTCCTGGCATTATCATCTAAGATGGGATTAGTAATAATGATAGGGGAAGATACAGGAGTTACCTTCCGTATAGGAGCCACCAGAGGTGGTGGAGATGCCGGTGAGTTTTGCGGTTTGAAAGTAGGGGAAGACCCATCAGTTGCTTTTGTGTGCGAAGTCTCCTTTCGTTGCTTGTAAAAACCAGGAACAACAACCGTGGATTTTCGAGTTTGGCTGAACAGTGGTGCACGCAACCATGCTCCATACTGACGGGCTTCAACAGGCAGAGTACCTTCGCTGTCGATCCATAGATCCCAATCTTTATCCCCATGTGTCAAGCACCCACACCAGTAGCAGATGTTCAGAAATCGCTCATATTTAAACGAAACCCAACCCATTGAGCCATTGTCTAAAGTGATTTTTCGTCCACGACTAAGAGGTTTCAAAATATCAAGTATAACTCGAACCCTCAAGAAATCACCACCCTCCATAGTCGGGAAATCTGATGCGCAAACTTCACCGATACCTGAGCATATTCCTTCAGCCACAGCCTTATTCATAAACTGTATGGGGATATCGTACACTTGCACCCAAAAAGGAGCCCTGTCGAAGATTAAATCACGTGCATGTGTACTTTTGTCGTAGCGTTGGATAGCCACCAAGGATTTATCGAAACTCCATGGTTGGCTCGCTAGGATTCTGTCAGTGTCAAGTTTATTGTCAAAGATGAAGAGAACAATGTGGTTTCCTAAGTCTTTGATCTTAAAACCGTTCCGGGAGCGCCAAAGCTGTGAGAAGTTCCTCGCAATAGCATCTGTATTAAGGACTCTTTTTGTAAAGAATTTTGCTGCCAGAACAAACTCCTCAGACCCCATCTCTGATCGAAGTCTGAAACCATCACCTTCCGGCCCTTGCAGAGATAATCTGCTCCAGCCCTCAGTGATTTCTTCCATTTGTGAACGGAGAAAAAAAGAAAAGTGTTTCCCAAACCCCACGAACAAAAAAAACTCCACAAGCCTATAACAAACAAGAGTTTACAACAAGGACTGACAAGCCTTCAGAGTAAAGGGACAGAAAATTCTACAGCCTAGGAGAAGTTAGGAGCCCTAACTTTCGCTAGCAACAGAGAAACTCGTACTTTCCTTCGATACCACTTTAAAAACCACACATGAGTCACCTTCCACCCACGATGTTTAACTTCGTTCATAGAAATGAGCCTTTAGTTTGATTGATAGTCTAATTCCCATATGCCTAATAATTAAAACTAATTTCATTAAAATCTTTTAAAAATACATGGGTATTTCTTGGATTTAAGAATAAGAGAGAGAGTATAGTGGCGGAGCCACACGCATGCTTGGGGGCCTTGGCCCCTTCAAAAATTTTAATTTTAAAAAAAATGCAGGTATATTTTAAAAATATTTAAAGGTTATATGAAAAAAAAAGGAGTTGGCCACCCCAAAAAGAAAGTATTGATCAACTAATCTAATAATCCTTCTCAAAAGAGAGTTTAGAGTTGATATACAATTGCAATAGAATGAAAAATTCAAATCCTTTTAATACGTTCAAATCATTCAACATTGATAATATATGCAATTTGGTTGAAATCTTCTATTTTCAAGATTTTATCAAGCAAAAAAAAAAAAAAAAAAAAAGAAGCTCATATGAGACTTCAATTGTAACATTATGATTTTGGTTTGTCAAACATGGATAAAGTTTGGCAAACAATTTATATATTAAAAAGGAAATTATGAATAATTTTTCTATAAAAATAATAATTGATGAAGTTTATTACGTGAAATATATTATTGAGCATGACTTTGATGGAAGATACTATATTCAATTTTTTTTAGAGTTTAAGAAGATTATAGGTTTCTCTTAAAAAAAAAAAAGATCTTGTGTCTATATGTGTGTGTGTATATATATATATATATATATATATATATTAAAGTTGATAATTATATATATATATATATAACTTACTTTAGTATATGAGAATTAAAATTTATATTTTCATACACACATATGTTATGTGGATTTTTTTAGGATAGTGTATATTTGTGATTTGAGAACGAACCCTATATCTTTTATTCAATAACAAAAGACTTTAGTAGTTAAGCTAATTAGAACTTATAATGAATCCATATTTTGATATAATGCAAACTTTTTTGGGTAAGGGGGCTCTCTATTTGGGCAAATATTAGATTTATTTGATACTAATAATAATTAATAATAAATTACTTTGAATTTTGATTTGATAGGTGTTTCTCTGATTTTCAGTTTTTTGAATTATGAAAACATCAAAGTTCCTTGAAAAATTTCAAGTATAATTTTTTTATTTGAAAATAGTGTTTAAATATAGATATATGTCATCACATGAGAAACTAACTATTTATTTTCAAGGACATTCAACTGCCATTCAACAATTTAAACATTAAAAAATGCTATCAAAATGAGCTTAAGTTAAAACTTCAAGGAGTTTTTTGTTTACTCTAGAAACCATTCGGGGTTTTGTATTTTTTTCTCAAATTGTTTTATACATTTTTAGTTTCTATAAATAAAATTATTTAAATTATCAGCCTTGATTTTTTTTTTTTTTTTTTGTTGAATATGGTACTTTAAAAATGTATTTTGAAAATGAATTCAAATAGGTAACCTTACTAGTTCAAGGCCTCCATTCAATGCACAAAAGTACTTAACAGAACACGAAAACTAACATTTGGTTATTTTTGAAGGGTTTGGCTTACCTCTAGTACTTTTTTAACTGGATATGTCTTTTTGTTTTAATATACAATAGCAAGTGATAGTGAGTTTTAATCTCCATCTTTTATTTAGTAAGTGGATGATGTGACAATCTCTCATCTATATATTACTAAAAGCTGAAGCGTAGCATTTAATATTGCTACGCTTAGGTCCAGTACTTTCTGTGCACTGGACCAGATAGGATGTTACCACGTGACAATATTTGGACACATAACAATATCCTACTAGGTTCAATGCAGTAAACACTGGACCAAGGCTAAACCATAATATAAAATAGTACAAAAACAGTAAATTCTAAATGCACACCATCCTCTTTGGAAAAAAAAAAAAAAAAAAAAAAAGAACTATATGTGTAGCCACTCGATTTTGCTCCCATTATTTAATCAAGGAAGATGACTAGAGTGACAATTCATATACCCAAAATTCATGATTGCATTACATGCATTAATTCATATTGCATATCATAAAAATAATTTTGAGATTCTAACGGTTACGACGGTAGGCCCGATTTCCAAATCGGACCGTCGGATTGAAAGATATCGCATGATCAAGTTTGCACGATCTGCATGCATTTTGTTTAGATAAAACCAACCACACATAATCCTTTGTAATGCATGAAGGCGCATCTTTTGGGGTAAAACCCAATATTTAAAAGAACTATATGCGTAAACACTCGATTTTGCACCCATTATTTAATCAAGGAAGATGACTAAAGTGACAATTCATATACCCAAATTTCATGATTGCATTATATGCATTAATTCACATTGCATATCATAAAAATGATCTTGAGATTTTAACGGTCGCGACAGTAGGCCCGATTTCCAAATCGGACTATCAGATTGAAAGATATCGCATGATCAAGTTTGCACGGTCTGCATGCATTTTGTTTAGATAGAACCAACCACACATGATCCTTTGTAATGCATGAAGGCGCATCTTCTGGGGTAAAACCTAGTAGATCAACATCCCTTCAGGAATTTGTCCCGACAGAGGTGACATATTCCAGTGGTGATATGGTAATTGCTTTACAGGAAGTTTTGTCTAAAAATTTACAATTCCATAATGGAACCTATTTAGAATTACCAGATTCTATCAAATTTATTCTTGATAACCTTCAAGCTGCTTTTACCAGAGACCACCGCAAACTTTTCCAGAAAACCCTTCGAGCACTTGAAATCCATCTTGTTAACCTTACTGCTCAAAATGAGGCTTATACAAGTCACTATGCTAACCTTGCTTCAGAATATGCCAACCTTGTTTCAGAAAATAAGGCTTATAGAAGCCATCCTGCTAACCAACCAAATGTTGCAAATGAACCCTATGATCTTTACAATAGTCAACTCTTTGACAAAGAGGAAATCCATTCCATGGATAAAAAGACTATAATGGGCACTGACTACGCAAAATTGAGTCTTAAGACCCAATCTCTATTGAGAAGTGCTGTTGCCAACTTGCCAACAGACATACAATTTCGTATTCTGGAAAGCAAGGCTATGTTTAAGTCTTTCGACCTATGGTTTAAATATTTCAAAAAACTTGTTACAGCTACTATTCCTGATCCTAATGAATTGGATGAATTTGATAATGTATTCATCCAACTAGATTGGGAAGAACACTTTGGGAGTAGTCTCAGAGTGTATGAAAAGAAACATCCATTTCCTGGTCTTCTGATTAATTATGACGATGGTTCATATGTTGCTGATGATGATGATGATAGGGATCCTAACTGGCTTTCCCAAATGTTTATATGGCTTTATCAGATTCATAAAATTAACAAGCCATAAACAAGCCAATCAGCTTCCACAAATTATACAAACTGCTATTAAAGGGTTTGAAAATTCTTTTGTTTCCATCAGATGCTAGAGCACTTTGCCAAAATGGGAAAAAGATAACTGGATGAATGTCCAACCCTCAAAGCATCTCATTCTCATTAATGGTCACACTCACCAAGAACAATGGTTTAAAGGAAATTCTCACTTATCCTTCAGTGATCCTTATGCTCTTGCAGAATGTTGGAGAAATTATTTCAATAATCAAATTCTTGATGTTGTTCAGAATTTATGGAAATATTATCATTTCATAGGTAGCGCAGATTGAATTTCTGTTTTTGGTCCCAGACCCTATGCTAATGCCCTTGTTCACTTGCAGATAGCAGATCATCCTAATCCAAGAAGTCTTCTCATCCCAGGAAAAACCCCAAAGTTTGAGCCACTTTTATATTGTGGACTATGTAATAAATATGCTATCTATCATGAGCATGCATGTAATGATAATTCTTCATGGGATTCTTATGATAGTTATCCATCTGATGCTCCTTCCACCGATTGATGAATAGTCTCCTTAAATTAATGATACTACTAAAGGAATTCTTATCAAGACTCACTAATAAAGTTGATTCTCTAGTTTGTCTGGCTTGCACAAAAGCCAAAATGCTTCAATGTCTTTGAAGAATATGTTACTGAAAATTTGGAACTGTTTCAAGATACCCCAAATTTGGCTGAAGATTTTGATTCTCCTATTTGTCTAGCCTGCACAACGGCCAAAACACTTCAATATTTACCACTGCTAAAAGCCTGTTTCCCACCAATACAATGCTTCTGAAGATTCCCAATAATAGTGCTCATTTGGTTTCCTTTAGCACAAGAAGACAACAATGCTTCTGAAGGATGGTGCTCATTAGTTTCTTTTGGCACACAACGACACCAATTATGGCCTAGACCCTTAAATTGCAGGCCTTTGAACTCTACGGAGGATTCCTCAAAAAATTTGAGTCAAAAGTGAGAAAATTCACTTTTACTATTCATTTGTCACTATTTACCTGTCACTATTCATAACAATGTTCCCTCTGAATTTTGCCTATTTAAGGGGGGTTGTCCCTTAAGTTTAAATCAGGTTTTTTCTTAGAGAACTTCCTCTTAGAACTATTCTCCTTCTTGAGAGCCTTTCTTTGAGAGAGTTCTTTGTTTCACCTTAGCATTTCCTACTACCTTACAATCTTGTAACTAGAACTAGTACAAGCCTTGTAATTGTTAACCTATTCTCTTGAGATCTTGTAATCACTACTACTACTGTAAGTGTTTTGTTCTATTTTCAATAACAAGTATTTTCAGATTTCAGTTCATTATTATTACTTGTTGCTACCGCCATCTTGAACAGTTCTAATTGCTTTCAGTTCATTATTATTACTTGTTGCTACCGCCATCTTAGATGGTTCTAATTGCTTTCATATATACCAAGTTAACCCACCATGCCTATAAATTTGCAGATATTAGTGTGTTTGGTTTAATCATTTGCTTATATAGTGTTTTAAAGTTTTACTTTTTCTAACCTATAATAATATTTTATCTACTTTCAACAATTAAGTAAATAATTAAAAGATAAAGTTTTCCTTTAGAAAATTTTCTCTTTGTGATGGTTTATAAAACCATTTTATGTATATTAAACCATATGATTAGTTGATTCTTAAAAAAATTCATATAATTCGTTAAATCATTTTTACCTTAATCTAAATGTATATGTATGTAAAGCTCATTTTTGGAAACTTGAAACCTAACCCTTGCCTCTCACCACACAAGAACTTTATATTTGTGGAGGGACTATCATGATTAGTGATAAAAGAAAACTTTATACATAATTAAGCCCAAATAAACACTTAATTAAACAAACCCCAAACCGAATATATATAGAGCAAGAAAAATTCTAGCAATGATCGATTTTTAGTTTTTACAAGCATTGAACGAAATCATCAAAAGTTTGCATAACGGTCTAATTATAAAGAAGCTTATATATCTTGAGGAATACAAGGTAGAGCTTTAACATAGCAATAGAGATGTGGGGACACTCGGACTAGCTTTTCTCTAACCTGTAAGAGCAAGATCCTATGGTTATGACTCCCATAATTTTTATTTATTTATTTTTTAATTAATCCTATGGTTATGACTTATGACAAAAATATCAGCTTTATTATGCTTTAAAAAAAACAAAAACAAAAACTTATAACTCTTATTTCTCAAGAGTCAAGTGGGTCCCAATTGGCAGTAGCAAGATCCTATGGTTATGAATCCCATAATTTTTATTTTTATTTTTTAAAATATTATGGTTATGACAAAAATATCAGTTTTATTATTATTTTAAAAAAATTATAAATTTATAACCCTTATTTATTTCTCAAGAGGCTGTACAGCAAGTGTATTACCAGGAAGAATCAGTAGGAGCTCTAACAATCATGGTCCATGTGCAAGATAACACTTAGAAAATAGCCATTAGGCTGCATGACCATCAAACTACCCTAATTTATAATTTATCTGAAATTATTATTTAAGTGCCCACTGCATTTATTGTCTAATAATATATAGTCTACCAAATCAAATCGTATTCAAGATATTGAAAACAATGCTAACTCTTCGCCATTATGTGACAACAACTAGGTGCAAGTTTATGCCTTCACACTTACTGACGGTGCAGTGAGGATATTATAAAAAGAGTGAGTAATTTGTGGGAAAGCTGAATGTTTTGGAGGTGGAGAGGATATAATCATAAAGCTATCATCAAATACCAATTTTATTACAAACAACTTACAGGTTGACGTAATAATTGTTAGAAACTTAGAATTGCTAAAGAATTAAATTAACAATTTTCTAATAGTTAATATTTTGGTGAGATATAGGTTTATTTGTTAAACTCATATCAAATTTATTACTAAACTCATAAACGAACCTAAACTTAGCTTGTTTTTTATTGAACCCTAATGTTCAAAAGCACTATTATTTAGAGCCCTACTTGAAGTCAGAAAAGTGCCCCTTCTGACCACTCCAAAAGCATATGTATTTATCTGATTTCATTCTATGTCCCACTCCAAAAGCATATTTATGTCATTCATCTTGTATCAATCCTTTGTAACATCCCCAGTATGCTGCTAATCCTAGCTAGCTAGGCTTCAACCTAAAAGCCAGCTCAACCAAAAAGTAGGTGAGATGCCTTTTGTGTTCTAGTCCAATTGCTAAGGTACAAACATTACAAATAAAAATCGTGAGTACAGATCCTCATTTTGAGGGAGTCTGAACTTTTAGTGGACTGATGAGGTTTTTGACCACAACCCAGCTCAAAACAGTAAAATAGCTGGAGCAACTCTATTACTTTTCATCGAGGAAGTGAGTAAATGGCAATCAGTTCAAAAAGTATTCAATAAAGTCAAAATAGTCCCATCAAAATTTCAGTGCTGTAAGGCTTGCTATTACATACTTGCATGCAACTAAAACCCCAATATGATAACAATACCTTCAGACTCAGTTTTAGGTTATATTTTCAGTTAATTACTAAGAAAGTTGGATATCCCAAGCTAGGTGGGAAATCCCATTTTTTCACAAGTCTGCTTCAAAACCCACTTAGTGATTTTTAGAAATATTATATAGACGTGGAGACTAGGAGAGGTTATTGGTACCTATTGCAAAAAACTCCTACTCCTACTCCTTTGTTGGCGACTAGGAGAGGTTATTGGTAAGTAGTCTTTCCTCCAATTTTGAATCAAATCACCAATAGTCTAGAATGGCTCACTATATTAAAATCGTAAGAGAGTTTTTCTAATTGCATTCATAGCTTCCATTTATATATTGTTTTTAGTAATTCATCTAAGATTCATAACCCAAAAATTCCATATCCAATATCCAATTATATAATCTTGACGATTCAAGCAATCCCATAGCTTTTGTGACCCTTTGGTTTCACAGAATCTTTATAGATTCCTAGAATTATATTCCCACCATTTGGTTCATTACTCAGCATTCACAAATTACAACAAGAATTACAACATGTCTTGCAGTTCATGTCCATCAAACTAGAGGTCAAGACCCCAAGTTTGTATAGCATTCCATTCACTAAATATGTTCATGGCACACATTCCAAATGACTTTCACTTGTACACGTTGCATCATGGCACACATTCCAAATGACTTTCACTTGTCATCCACCAAGTGACATATTGGTCATTTTTATGGATCCAGATCCTCCACTATTGTTGAAATAATCAACTTATAAGAGGCAACACACACACTCACATAGTCACACAGAGCATAAATGGAAATTTTCAGGGAAAAAATGAAATGAAAAATAAGGATAAAATAGTAAGCCTCCACCTGATATTGGAAAGTAGGAAGCAGAGGAAAACAACAAAAATCACTTAACAAAGAAAATCATTTCCTTGTATTTCCTTTCCACAACCTTTTGGGCGACATCAAATAAAGCAAAGAGTCCATGATCATCACGCATGTGTGAGTATTGACTATCATATCTATATCCCATGGGCTTTAACAATAGCTATTCATCAATTAAATGGCTTATGGTTTAAGGAACAAAGAATTTGACAAAAAGAAAAAACCAAACCTGTTGGAATTTTTGCTAGCTTCTATTGTGAAACCTGCAACACACAAAACACAGAAACTGAAACAAAAACAGAGTATATTATATTAAGTAGCACGTGTGAGGGAATTATACATAAATTCCTAACAAAAAAAAAAAGAAAAAAAATACATATATGAAACCCAAAAAGAAGAAATAACAATTAAAAGTAAGATGAACCTGCTCTAGATAGCCATCTCTAATAGCATAATGGCGGACCATTATTCCTGCGAGAGAAGTAAATTCTGTGACAACCGCAGTAGCAAGATCTGACATAGCAAGTGATGCAGCAACCTGAAGAACTTAAAGCACATCTTCATCAATTTGCAGAGCTGAACTTAGTTTGGTAACCATATTCTGAATGCGAGTCATCTTGTCTAGCATTGTTCCTAATTTCTCCTATTTTATTTCAAGTTATCAAGATGTAAGAGCTATTAGAGAAGGGAACAGTGTCAATTCATCATCAATCAGATATAATTCTAGCACTTTCAAAAATAACTTTTGATCTTAAATTTTCCCCCACCCCCTTTTCTTTCAGGGGAAAAAAATCCACTATGAGTACTACAAGCTTAAAAGAGTTTGTTCAATTATTATATAAAAGAAACAGTGTTAAAAAACAGTTACATGCTGAACTTTCTAATTCAAAGAAGACAACAGCGAAATTCTCTAATTCCCAAACATATCATCTCTCCTTTCTCATGGATTAAAAAAAGAAAGAAATAATAGAGTGCAAACCTAATAGAGTGCAAATTAAAGGTTATAATCAAAATTGTGAATTTAAAACAAAAATCTTCAGATCTGTATAAAACAGGACAATTATACAAGCAAACAAAATTGGCCACAGCTCAATTAGTTGTACTTTCTTTGATAAGTTTTGGCCCCAAGAGCAGGAAGGAGGGGAAATTTGAACTCGTAACTCCACTATTCTTACCAACATCATTCTCTGAGAAAATGAAATTACTGGACAAATCCCACAACTCCACTATCCCTTCATCATGCAAGGTCACAGACTTGACACCAGCAAGAATGAGGTTCTTTGCTACAGGAAGCAAAGATAACATTGATTTGATCAGCAGCAAGATTACAGATTATAAACCCAACACCAGCAAGAATGAGAATCAAATCACATATATATAGACATGGAAAGAAAGAGGTATAAAATTATTTATCAACCTTTTAAAAAGATAAAAGATAGAGCAAGACACTAGACTACACAATTAAAAGATCATAAATCCAGTGAATATACGAGCATGAGGTTGCATCTTTATTCTAATAATGTCCTAATCTAGCACACACCAAAAAGCCACAACGTTTCACCTCCCCATTATCTAATTAACACAGCACAAAATCAGAACAAGAAAACCAAATCATCAAAAAACAAATTCAAAACCAACATCCATTAGAGCTTAACAAATTTCCTAACTTAGCTCACACTTAAATCCACAAAATTTCACCACCACCATACAAAGAAATGAAAAGGCAAAAAAAAAAATCAAAATCAAAATCAACCAGAGCTCAAATATAATTAAAGACTTAGAAAGTAGATATATACCTATCTCAGCACCAAGACCCTGCAACCCGGAGACGAGAACATTCGAAGCGAAAAGCCGCCTCATCGTCTCACGGCCATACACGGCGAGCTGCCGGCTACGGAGATCTTCATCGATATCCTGCGAATTCGTGTTGCCTAAACCCATGATTGGAATCTCTTCTCCTTGCTCTTGTTCTTGTTCTACAACTATGCCGCCGCTACTGTGATTGTGATTGTTGTTGTTGTTGTTGGTCAAAACGGCGTTTTCCTCGGCGATTCGAAGCTTCTTGTTCTTGTTGAAAGCCGAAGCGCCCTCACACTTCTTGATGGTGTTAAAGTTGCTGCTGTTGTTGGTGTTGTCTTCTTCTTCTACAACCACTGCTTCACTGGCTCTCTTTCTGGGAAGCATATAGTGCAGTAAGCTGCTGAAGAATAGGCGATAAAACCCCAACATTACCGAAATTATCACAACCAAAAAAGCAATCAAGTACCGTTTATCATTACCATTAACATATTTTCCAAGAACGATCTGTACCAGAACCAGAAACGAAACTAGTACCTCCACATTATGAGCTGTGGTCCTCAGCCGATTGTGCTACCCTTTGAGGTAGCCAATTAGTTATCTCTAAAGGAAGAAAGGAAAGATATCTGCATTGACCTTTGAGAGTGAGAGAGAAGGTGAACAGAGACGAAGAAGAGTGCTCGTATGCCGGAGAGGAGGATCGATGGTAGAGAGGGGTGGGTTGAAGGTGAGGGTTTGGGAGTCAAAGGGAGAGAGAGAGAGAGAAGGTGAGAGATCGCGTTAGAGATCAGAGAGTTGATTAGGGTGTTTTTTTTTTTTTTTTTAATACCAAACCTGTAGCCGCGTTTAAACAAACGCAACACGTTTGCGTTTTCCCCCTTTTTTTTTTATTTTTTTTCACGCGCACCAGCTTTTAGGAGACAGTGCACTGTTTTTTTTTTTTTTTTTTGGAGAAACTATTCATCACTGTTTATCAGGAAAAAAAATATTAAAAATGGTCCCACGATACTATTCACACATTTAAAAATTATTTGCTACAGTGTTTTCAGTTTTCAATTTCAGCAAAAATAAATTGTATCCAAACGGAGCATAATCCGCATTTATAGAAAACGCAGCTTAGGTATACAGTTGTAGCCGCATTTATAGAAAACGCAGCTCTAGGAAAGGCTTATTAAACGCGGCTTTAGGAAATATTTAAAAAAAAAAAAAAAAAAAAAACGGATGGGTCTATAGTCACGTTTTTAAAATGCGGCCTAAGCCAACCCATAAACGAAGCTCAAACATAAAAAAACGCGGCTATAGAGATGGTCTTAGGCTGCGTTTGGCAAACACGACTAGTGTAGCTGCGTTTTTACCAAATGAGGCTCAAAGGTAGTCTATAGCCGCGTTTTTGTAAACCCTGCTTAAAAAAACGCAGCTAAAGCTCACGTTTTTTGTAGTTAATTCTATATATAACCAGTTACTCTCATACCCCGAAACAACAATTATACATTTCCAAATCCCCAACAACTAGTCATTCCCAGATCGCCCAAACATGTCTTCAAAGTCTTCCTCATCTCCTTCCAAGCTCCAATCCTCTTCCAGTAATGGCTCTCCTTCAATAGACCTCCCTTTAAAGCCAATCCCAGGCAACTATGGCAGACCCTTTTTTGGTCCCATCAAAGATCACCTAGACTACTTTTACACCAAGGAAAAAAGCCCTTCTTCCAAACCCAAATGCAAGAACACCAATCCACTGTCTTCCGAGCCAACATGCCTTCAGGACCATTCATATCCTCCAACCCTAATGTCATTGCTTTCCTTGATGCTATCAGCTTTCCCATCCTCTATGACCATTCCAAAGTCCAAAAATTAAACGTTTTAGATGGTACTTACGTGCCCTCCACAACTTTCTTTGGTGGTTATCACAACAATACAAAAAGCCATCGTAAATTAGTAGTGCTGACGGCAAAAGGCCATCGTCGTCGTCGACAAAAGCCTCATCAGTAATACGTTATTACTGACAAGGCCATCACTAACACTAATTTTCGACTTAAAAAGCCATCGTAAGCAATTCATTTTTTCCGTCGAAAATACTTCTTCATAAGAGGAAGTTGGACAACCAAATACATTTTGTGATGAACTAAGGCCATCGTTAATGTATTTTTTCGACGACTAAAAGTTGTCATAAATACTTGTTTTGTCGTCGAAAATACAATTTCATACAAGGAAGTTGGACGACCAAATATATTTTGCAACGAACTAAGGCCATCGTTAATGTATTTTTTCGATGACTAAAAGTCATCATAAATATTTGATTTTTTTGATTTGCCGCCAAAAATACAATTTCAAATGATGAAGTTAAACGACCAAATACATTTTGCAACGAACTATAGCCGCCATTAATATATTTTTCTCAACGACCAAAAGCCATCGTAAATACTTAGCTTTTCATCAAAAATACAAAATCTTAGTGACCATTTACATTTTTTCAACGAACTTTGACCGTTATTAAAAATTAGTTACCACGTCACTAATACATTATTTGCAACAAAATAGCTTCGTCGGAAAAAAAAATGTCATTTATAGTACTTTAATTGTGACAAAACAATTTTGTCGAAAAAGAAACACATGAATTACATGAAAGTAAATAAAATAATATATAAATTACAAACATACATCTCATAAAAAATTCTCCATTCAAATAACAAGTACAAATCCATAATTGTTCAAAACTAATAAGTGAATAATGCAATAAAAATGAAAATATTAAAAGGTCTACAAAATAGCATGATGTTCAATAATACATGAAAGTTATATTATATCCTTCACTAAACTTGAAAGCATAAGTATTGGAAGATCATTCATTATCCAAGCCAGTTTCCTCTAGCTAAGAGTCACCTTTCTCCTCAAAGTCATCTTGTGTAATTATTCACACACTACGATCTCCTCCCTAACATTGGTCTGCAATATTTTAGATTAAATTGAATAAATATACAAAAATTATAACTACACAAATTTTTATATTTACAGTAAATAATAAAGAATTAACTAAAATATATTTATTTAAAGACATTAACACAATCACCACGATAAAATGACAAAACATCAAAAATAAATCCTTACTACCGACACAAACATTGCATTTATCATAAATCCTTATTACTGTTAAGAACCTTGTAGTTCTCCTGTGAATGAGAACTACCAAAAATCATCCATCATCACAACAAGTCACATAAAATTATATATGCATCAAGAATAGCAATTAATTGAAAACTGTAATGAGCAAATTAATTTATCACTAATTTCAACAACCTTAATAAAATAGAAAAAAAATCAATGTTGGTTATACTTGAAAAAAATTATATATGTAACAGGTGCTTGCATATAATTAAGACTAATCAACAAATTGGTTGGGGCTACCAATACACACAAACATTACACTATGGTCTAGTACCAAATTGTCGAGAACTTTGCCTACAATACAAGATTGTATATTATGAAAGATATATCTAAACCAAACCCAAAATTTAGATAACATAAATCAACCAACAAATCCATTTAGTAATCCACTACATTAATCAAATATATAAATCAAGATATAAGGATTTAGGAAAACTAACATGGGCTATGGAGGTGAGAGCTTTTTCTTCTTCTTTCTTTTCTTAGTGAGTGAAATAGAGTGTTAGAGCAACTGCATCAGTTGATGCAAAATCTTGTAAAATAGAAAAAGTTGCTCATTTTACACATTTTGAGCCAAAAAAAACACCCACATCAGTGGGTGTAAAATTGTGCATTATGCACAATTACTGTAACTCTTCTATTTAATATTTTAGTATTTGTTTCTCTCTCCTCTCTGTACCTGACTCTCACCTCACTCTCCTTTTCTCATTTCATCACTCTCTCAAGCTCACAGTTCTCTTTCAACTCTCAAATAATCAATGGATCTGTGATTATAGACCGAATCGGGCGAGTCCTGGACCGAGTTAGGGATCGGGTTAAGGAAAGCACAGACTTAGCCGCCACGAGCTTCTTCCTTTGGGGACAGCGCGGGCCGTAGATCTTGCCGGAGAAGCAGGGGATACCGTCGGTGAAGGCGTTGACCAGAGCTTGTTGAGCGGCGGCGTTGGAGGACGGTGGAGATGACGGCGGGGTCACATGGTGGAAAGAGATCGAAGAGGAGAGGAGGTAAAGCGAGTTGACTCGATGAGTTTTTGTGCATATATCGGCGATGTGGCCTGTTGGTTGCTGGGTTTTTTTTTTCTGGTTTTTTGGTTGAGCTTGAGGCTGCCATGATAGTGATTGTGGGTGTGGGTCGATAGGTTGTGTGGATTCCGGTGTGATCGACTTGTTCTTTGGGGTTTTTTTTTACTGGGTTTTTTTTTTTTTTGTTGGATGCTGGTGTCGATCTTGTTGCACAGCCGAAGGTGTCGATCTTGATGATGGTGGCCGTGTGGGTTGTGTTGGGTCTGTGAGAGAGATGACAAAGTTAAAGAAATTAAAATTTTATTGAATAAATGTGTAAAATAGATAAACTGATGTGGGTGTTTTGTAAAAATGAGTGTGTAAAATAGAAAAAGTAGGTTTTTCTTTACAAAATAGATGAAAATTTTACACTAATTGATGTAATTGCTCTTTAGTGAGTAAAAAGGAAGGTTTGGGATTGAAAAAAGAAAAAACCGGGGGGGGGGGGGGCGCTTGTTTTTTAGTGAGAGGGAGAGGTAGGGTTTTGTCTTTTCCCTTCTTCTTTTTTTAGGTTAAAATGATATTGTGTGTGTTTTTTTTAACGACAATAATGTGGTGTTGGGTTTATTTTACTGCAATGCGACTTCTATTTTTGTTTTATTTATTAAAATTATGTATTTCATTTATGACAATCACGTCACTTTCTTTTTTTGGTCTCTTTGAAATATCATTTTTTTATTATTATTATTATTAATAAAAGCTAGAAACACTACGAAATCTCACTTCTTGCAATTTTTTTTGCAAGTGCTCTTTTACGGAAATATAACCTCAATATTTAAAAAATAAATAAAAATAAATTTTGTGTATTTTATTTGTTAAAACCACTCCATTTGAAGGAAAAAACATTTTTCACTTGACATCTCATTAACCAAATTTTGTTAAATTAATATTAAGAATGTTGTGTACTAACCTGCCTGCAAATTTCCAAAATTATCTTATTTCATAATTAAAATTTATTGATTTCAAATTTTAATTAAAGAGTATTTTAAAATATTTAGTATAACATTTTTTTTTTAAGTTTTTCAATAGGTTGTGGAGATTATTGTCATTGCAAGTATTTTGGTACTTGATAAACTTAGCATTATTATTCTAAAATTTTCAGTATTGTATGTACTATTTATTGTATGTACTATTCATTGTTAAATTTTGGTAAAGAAAATTTTATAGAAAAGCATGAACGTCGAGAAAACCCTGAAATACAAACCAATATCCAAAAACCCACTCAAAACCTCCATATTCAACCTAATTTGATACTATCGAGTGGTCATAAACCCAACTTCGATAGTTGACCATGTTTGACCAAATATTGACCAAGTTTTGCAAACTTTGACTACTCATTTCTCACAATCTAACCGTCTAATTGTTGTCATACTTCACCAATACCAATATCTCACCACATTCTTCCAATCCAAAAATCGGATTGTGGATTTGAGTCTAGAGCATTATGGACATGTGTTGTTGTACCAAGACACCAAGAAATTTTGATTGGTCACATTCTCCTAATCTATCCATTTGATTGAGCTCAAAATCCATCAAAACCAATATTTTATCCCACTCTTTCAATCTAGTGGTCAAATTTTAATCTAACTCTGGCACAAGATGGATGCATGTCGTTGTATCCACCTATCATGAAACTTCAACCAATAAAAATATACAATACTCTTCCAAGCGAGTTATAAACTATATAAATATTAATAAGAATCAAGAAAATGATCTACAAAATACAATCAAAAACCTACAAAATGACCTCAATGGATTTGCATGTAACCTTTGACTTTGCCATTTTTAAACTTGAAACTGATAAAAGCATAAAAACCCAAAAAACCTTAAAACACTGACCAATACCAAAAACCTACTTAAAAGTTAAAACCTCCTGATTTGCCTAATTTGTTCAAAACCAGTGGTCCTGGAACCAACTTTGAAGTTTGACCAAAGATTGCCCAAGTTTAATAGACTTTGACGAAGTTTCGCAAGATTTGACTACTCTGTTCTCACAATTTGATCGTCTGATTGTCATTGTAATTTACAAACACAAATATTTCACCACATTCTACCAATCCAACGGTCAGATTTTGGATCTCCATCTGGTTGCATGATGGATATGTGTTGTTGTACCCACCCACTGGGAAACTTTGATTAACCCCGTTGACATAATCCGACCATCCAAAATGGCTAAAATACGCCATCAAAGCTAGGAAATAACCAAAATACCCATAAACTTCTAAAGAGACGAAAGTGCCCCTAAAAGCTTCAAAATAATAAAAATACCTTTTACTTCTGAAATGACCAATATTGCGCTTAAGTACTTAGAGGGTCTTGAAATTTTTTTTTTTTTTTTTTTTTTTGGAAATTTTTAAAATTATGAAAAAAATTCTAGATTTTAAAGACAAAATTGAGGAAAATTTACCATTCAAAGAAAAAAAAAATTATGGTCATATGTATGTTGGAAATCACCTTTATTGTGACAGATTTACCTTACCGTCGCTAATATCTTCTTTTCTTAAGAAAATTTTAAATATTAATGATGAACAAAATGTCCATTTCAAATAACAATATAATATATAGTGATGGAAAACAATCGTCAAACAAATAAAAATAAGGGCATGAATTCCCCCCTTTACAAAAAATTACCATTGTCGACGGCTTAGGTCCATCGCAAATATTATTTATTGGGAGAGATCCAATTCTATCACTAATACATTCTTTCTTTTAAAGCAAATTAACTATTTATGACAGTCAACATGTTCGTTGCAAATACAAACTCAATTACCACCGCACACCCTTGGTGCGATGGTCAGTCCACAAGTATAAGTACTTGTGGAGTGTGGGGGGCAAAGGCCGGAGTTCAAGTCTCCAGGAGGAAGCTTTACACACATATACACTTAGATTAAGTTAGAGTAGAATTATATCTTGTATCCAAAAAAATAAATAATAAATAATAATTGCGATGGATAAATGTCGTCCCAAATATTGTGAAAAGTAAGGGGAGAATTTTCCCTCCAAAATATTTCACCATTTTTTATGGCTTCATGGCTGTCACTAATACCCTCTTTTATATTTATGATGGAAGAATGTTTGTCGCAAATAATAACACCATAAAAATATATATATTTTGTATTTTCAACGCACAAAAGCTATCACAAATGTTAATAGTTCTGATGGTTTTTCTTCGGTCGTCGTAATTAATACTCTCTTTTATATTTACAATGGAAGAATGTTTATTGCAAATAATAACACCATAAAAAAAAAAATTTGTATTTTCGATGCACAAAAGCCGTCACAGGTGTTACTAGTTCCAACGGTTTTTATTTGGTCATCGTAAATAATACTTTATTAGCGATGAACATTTTTATGCCGTCATAAAAAGTAAGGTGGGAAAACTTCCCTCCAAAACAAATCATATTTTTGACAAAAATAATAGGCATTTTCGACAAACTCATTTTGCCGTCACCAATGTTTTAATATTTGACAAGTAATTGTCAACGAAAGAGACTTGCCGTTGAAAAAGCTAGTTTTTCCGACGGCTTTTTGCAGTCGTCGCAAATAACAATCTTTTTTGTAGAAAATTTGTGCTTTTCTTGACCCTTCTGAACCCAAACATGCCATTCTTAGAGCATTCCCATCAGGTGTGTCAAATGCCAAATATTTGGCATTTGACACACTAAACACTAAAAAACCACTCTCATCAGGTGTTTTAAATGCCATAATATTTGGCATTGATGAACAGTGCAATCTCAAATTTGAGACCGCACTGTTCACAAATTGTAAAACTTATATTACTTTTTTATTCAGGTGGGGCCGCTTTCTTTTCTTCTTATTTTTTCTTTCCTTCTCATTTTCGTCATTCTTGCTCTGCCTCTCATTCTTGCTCTGCCTCTAAGCCTCCAACCATTTCTCTGCTCTCTCTCTCTCTCCCTTAGCTCGACGTCTTTGCCTCCCTCTCCGACGAAACCCAGGCCGGAGCATCAAGCCAAGCCGATCTCTATCACAGTGGTTTCTTTTCTTTTTCTTTTTTCTTTTTTTTTCTTTTTTGTGATTTGATGGTAGATTCGGCAGTGGTTGTGTGGGTTATGGATTCGGAGTTTTGGATCAGTGTTCAGCGGTGTTGTGTGGTCGAGGTTTTGGGTCGATTTTAGGTCATTGATTGATCGGTTGGGTTGGGGTTTCATACCACTCTCTATTTTTTTTTTTAAATTTGTGAGAGGATTCCAGCGATGGTGGCTGTGAGTTTGTGGCGTTGGTGACTATGGGTCTGTGTCGGTGGTGGTTGTGGGTTTGTGGCATTGGTGGATGTGGGTTTGTGCCAGTGGATTTGTTGTGGGTATGAGTTTAGTAATGGATTTGTGCCGGCAGTGGCTGTTGGTGTTGTTGTTGTTGTCGAGGCAGTTGTTGTTGTTGATGGCCGTTGTTGCAACTTGCAGCAATAGTGGTTGTGCCGTTGTTGTTATTGTTGTTGAGGAGTAAATATATTATTTTAATGCGTTGTAAATATTATTTTAATGTATAGAATTGAAAAATAAAACATGTGATGAAGGTGATATTGTAAAATGATATGGTAAAATAATAAAGTAGGTTTTTTGTGTGTCAAAATGACATTTTTTATAGAACAGCTGATGGGAATGCTCTTAAGGGCTTGTTCTTCTCTATTCTCGCTTCTCGTCATGATAAATTCATCCCACTTTTCAGAAGCTGCTTGTCTGAGCTTTTCATCAACATTGAAGACCAAGTATCTGACAAAGGCAAATTTTACTTCAACACCCTTAGCGATAGCATGTCTTGACTTTGTATTTTGGCTCTTTTGTGATCAAAACCCTTTAGATACAAGTATCGAATCAAAGGGTCCGACACTCTTTGATAAATGGTTGTTTTTTCAACTTGCACCATTGATTACACTAGGGTTACCAAAGTTGTTTAACTTTCTTGAAAATTTACTACTCCATTCAATCCCATTACCACCTTTTCTCGGTAAATCTAGCTATAAGAAGCTTTATAATGCATTTTATGTGTCTATGTCTTCGACCTTGGACGAAGCTGAGCAATGTGGGATTAAAAGAAATGAAGCGTGTCATAATTTAGTATTTATGGCTAGTTTCAATGCTTATGGTGGAAGTGGAATGAAAACTTTGTTTCCTGCTTTGATCAAGTGGGTTGGCTTAGAAGGAGAAAAGTTACACCGTCAATTGTGTGATGAGATTAGGACCATTGTTAGAGCTGAAGGTGGGGTTACTGTATCATCGTTGGATAAGATGACGTTGACTAAGTTAGTGGTTTATGAAGCACTGGGGATTGAGCCTCCAGTTAAATTCCAATACGGTAAGGGCGTAAGGCAAAGGAAAATTTGGTAGTCAATAGCGATGATGCTGCTTTTGAGATCAAGAAAGGGGAGATGATATTTGGATATCAACCATTTGCTACTAAAGATCCAAAGGTTTTTGAGGATCCTGAGGAGTTTGTGGGCCATAGCTTTGTGGGGGAATTAGGAGAGAAGCTTTTGATGATCCTACGGTGGAGAATAAACAGTACCCAGGAAATGATTTGGTGTTGTTATTGTCTAGAGTAATGTTGGTGGAGCTTTTCCTCCATTATGATACGTTTACAATTGAGGCTAGAACATTGTTGCTGAGGTCATCAGCCACATTCACTTCGTTGACCAAGGCCATGAGTATTTAATCTTGGTCAACTATAAATCTTTTCTTTCATTACTGGTGTTTAGATTAATTCATTTATTTATTTGTTAAAATTGGATAAAAGTCACGTGTACTTATAATTGAGGAAAAATAATAATTGAGTACTATTGTGCTATTATATATAAATTGGTTTTTTTTTTTGAGATAGCTTCAATCTATGACATTCGCTTCTAATAATAGCTCTTTATCATCAGATTAAGACACCAATCAATTTTTGGTGTAGGCGAAGAGTTAACCTTAAATCTCTTATTCAATCATTAGAGATTTTACCAGTTGAGCTAACTGGAACTTATAACATCCAATCTTGAAAATTGGTCATTGTTGATTGTGATGGATTATTTTTAGATAATTAGTGGGGAGAAGAGAGACAAGGTTCGAATCCCAAACATCAAGGCTGGAACGTTGTTGTTGGAATCATCAACCATGTTAACTTTGTTTACCAAAACATCAAGCATTTGACTTTCATCAATTATAAATCTTTCCATTGTATTTTTGGATTTTTTTTTTTTTGTTTATTTACTTTATTTTTTGAAAATGAGAAAAAAAAATGTATATAAAAAAAAAAGTGAGGTTTAAAAAGAGCATTAGGTTTTGCACCATTTGTTATATATGCAATTGGTAATTGTTTGAGGGACATTTTCAAAATAGTATACATGATCATATCTCAATTTTGAGAATTCATTTGAGAGTATAGCTATATAATAAGGATGATATTTTTATGTGACTTTACAACAGATCCATTGAAGGGTCGTTAGCCTGCTACCATTTTTTTTTTTTATTTAAGAAAAGGAAAAGAAAAGGAACACTAGTTGATTGGTACTTGGTACTTGTTAAAGAAATATGATTAACAACAAAGGCTACTTAAGTGCATATATATATATATATATATATATATATATTTGTTTATTTATTGGTAAGAAAAAAATGGGGTTAGTTAAGCTATGCCAATCTCGAGTAAAACACTCAGATTAAGACATAAAACCAGTCCTAACTTGTGGATGCCTATAATGGTTGTTACATTGATACGTGACTTGTCAATGTAACCAACGAGCAACATACTAATTAAATGCTGATATTGACAATTCTCTCTTATTTATTCTGAAAAAAAATTCTCTCTCTCTCACACACACTTTTCATGTGTTTTTCATGACTTGAAAGGAAGTGGCGGGTATTCTGTTCTCTTTTCTCCAGTCCCTTTCTTAACCCCACTGGACATAGTCCTTCGTACTCCTCATCAATAAGTTATGGGCAAAACTAAGGTAAATTCTATTGAGTGTTATACTTTAGGAGAAACTCCTACAAGAGGAGTTTCCCTCATCCCTCTCTGACAGGAAGTGTGAGCCCTACCATGTATTTCAGACAAAATGAATATATTCTCATACTTTTTAGGCTCTCCAACTTAATACAAATGCATATGTTTCCCCTCCTTATGATAGGAAACTCAAAGGCATGTTTATATTGATTAATTAAACACAAAAAAATATTATCTTTTTCAAGGAAATTGAATTCAATACAGTCATATGCTTCAATTCAGTTGGGAGAATTAATATACAATACTAAGAAACTATTCATAATTTTTACCCTTAGTTTAATGTTAGTTTATGTACAACATGTTAATATCTTATTTGTTTAGAGATAATTTTAAAAAAAAATAATAATATAAATAAAAACTAACTGAACCAGGGGAACGTCTAGACCTAGGGATTACCTAATGACTAATCAAGATTTTATTTTGTTTTTATTTTTTTATTTTTAAATTACTTAGATTTTGAGATGATCAGTTGGTTTTGGATAGTTTATTTTATTACAAAATAAATTGTATATAAAAAAATATAGGTAAAACTTAGGTTTCCAATTAAACACATTATTGCATTAACCAACGCAACGCGAAAAACCGTTTTTTTTTTTAATTAATTTTTAAGAACACTAATTTGATACAGTTATGCATGTGTTTGGATTTTATTAATTAAAAAGAAGCTTTTAACAACATCTACCATTTTTTTTGGATCGTTTGCCTTTTAAAAAAAACTAAGGTTATGTTTGGTAACAGTTTTTGTTTTCTATTTTCAAAAACTTGTTTTTGGGAATATAAAGAAAAAACAATTTTCTTGAATTTCTTAAATCAAAAACATGTTTGGTTAGTTGAAATTAAAAAGATAGTTTTTTGAAAAAAAATAATAGAAAATACTAAAATATGTTGTTATTAGGATTTGAACTCTAATGCTAACTCATTAAATAAGACAGATTCATTAAATTAAATGCGTGTTTTCATTGGCTTTTGAAAATTAGAAACTAAAAACAACATTTTGCATATTTTCAGTTTCTTTCACAATTTGAGTTTTGAGAACAGTTTTTATTTTCTATCTATTTTGAATTGCCAAACAAGTTTTTTAGTCTCAAAAATAGAAAATTGTTTTTGGAAACAGAAAATAAGGGGAAAAAATAGTTACCAAACATACCCTAAACATTCACGTGGGAGCGTTTACCTATTAAAATATTTAACATGGTGATTCACAAGAAATTATTCAATAACAGACCATTTCTCTTTGATACGTGAACTTTTTGAGGTTTGAAGTCAAGGGTTTTGCTGCAAAATCATGACGTTGCAAAATTGTTTCTTGCCAATCTTTCTTTCAAAATTAATTAACCATTGGAGAAGATTTAATTATTGACACTAAACACTGTAATCCTACTTGGTTTCAAAACCCTAAGAAAGAGAAAATATAATCACTGACCATGGAGATGCAATTTTATTTTTGTTTCACACCTTAAATTGATGAGCTTTGAGTGCCGCCCCTATTTTAACAAGTTTATTATACTAGCTAGTAAAAAACCAACTTTGGCTTGTCAGCTTCTTTACGAATATAGGAGATTTCTATGCTTTTATATACACACACAGTGTTAGGAGCTTTACTTGTTGCTAATGATGGCATGAGGGATGAGGGTGCTTGGGCAGTATTGGGCCAATCACTTGGCTCCATGTTTTCTCAACACACTCATGGCTCTTCATGCCTGACTAGTGATATTCCTAATTAAGGGCTCTTTAAGGGGGACCTGCCCAGTCTCCTTACTCAAGTTGGATCGATGAGCAGTGATTAGGGATAGCATGTGATGTGGAGGCACCTTGCTCCACATGATGCCCCAAGGCCATGACAAAGGAGGGCCATGGTGAGCAGAGATGGATTTTGATGATGGGCAGCAGTAGGTGGTGCTGACCCTATGTAGTGGTGCATGGCATTGGTGGCTTAGTTATTAGTTCCTTGTGTGTGGGCTTGGTGGCTGGAGTGCAAAGCATGGCTGGGTTGCTGTGATGATTATATGATGTGTGCAAAGCATTGGGCTAGTGGGGGCTGGCTAAATGCATGGACAAGTATTAGTGGGCTGATGGCAGTTACTTTGTATGCTACATGTGGGCATGCTATGTGGGCTGTAGTGTTGCTGGGAGGCCTTGAGCATGGGTCAAGCCTCCCCAAAACGTGTGAGAACATGTTGTGTAGGCTGCTGGAGGATAGGCAGAGGCCCCGTGGTTTGCTGAGACATGGGCTATGCATGTGCAGCATGTGCAGTGGCAGTTACCAAGCAGTTCCTAGCTTTCCTAACGATCTGACCTGTTGTGTAGGGGCTAGAAACGTGGAGAGTAGGCCAAGACAGCATCAGTTAAAGGTGTCCTAAGTCAAAACACAAGTGACAGATTGTCCAAGACCCAGGTTGTTACTAGACAGTAACTATCATAGCAGTTAATTCTATGTATTTAACCCTAAAGCTATTGGGGGTGTCAACAGCAAAGTGTATTTTGGCCTTGGGAAAATTCTGTGTAATTCTCTAGGCTTGTGAAAGGGTTTCCTTTGTACTTGAGATTAAGTAATAAAGGTTAGGAGTGGGTTCCCTGTAAATATTGTGTGTGCTGTGTGTTTAAACGTCCCTATATAATCAATTCTAAGTGTTATTGCAGTGTGTGTGTGTAGTGTTGGCTGAGACTAAGTCAGGGACTTAGGGCCATCACATGCAGAAAATTTGAGTAAAAAATTGGCCCTGTAACACACAGAGAGGTGCATATAATAATGCGATCAGCCTTGTGAAGCATCTAGGATGACTTTAAGGGCTGCATGCTTATTAAAAAAAAGAAAAGGTTGCAGATTTATTTGACATATATACTCTTTGTATACTTTGTCACGACTAGAGAATTAGGTAAACTTATTATTGTTGATTAATAAGTTTATTAGGTCTCTAGATACTTAGACATCAGTACTTGTTTTTGAGTTTTCGTATAACCTGCTTACTAATCTATATACTTGTACAGTTGTACTTGTTCTTGATCTTAAAGGCAAGAGTAAATTTGCCGACCAAGGCATTAATTTATTTATTTTTTAGAATAAGAAACACTACCAACTTTTATTGAAGAAAGAAAAAAAATAGTCATAATTGGCTGCAAGAACATCATGTAGGTGGGAATGAATAGCCTCTAATCACACCTCTAAACTTCTAACATGTCTTGAATGTTTAGCTAGATTGTAAACTATAGAATTGCCAAAATCTACGAATGTGAGAGAAAAAAAAAAATTTATTGCTAAAGGCATCTATAGTAGAGGTTTCATTGATTCTAAGAGATGGCCACAAGATGCCAAAGATTCATCTTCATTCTTCAAGGCATTAATAACCACCTCGGAGTCCCCTCTAAGTGTTAAATTACTGATTCTCCCAAAAGATTAAGCTATTGGAATATTGTATATTTAATCATTTAACCACATACTTCTAACACTCCCTTTCACGTGTGGACTAAAAATACCTTTTAATCAGTGAGGCCCAACACGTGGAAATTTAAATGGGAGGTAAAGTGGAGGAGATAAGGATCGAATTCAAGATCTCATGCTCTGATACCATGTTAAATTATCGATTGTCCCAAAAGTTTAAACTATTAGGATATGATAAATTTAATCGTTTAACCACATACTTCTAACACTAAGATCATAGCAAATAATCCTTATCCTAATTTTTCAAGGCATTACTTCTCTCTCCTGAGCAATGGAGAGAGAAATAATTAAATATAATTTTGTATTTAAGGTGAAACAAAGTTAGCATATCCTTAAATAAAAATTATCAATTTGATTCTTGTGGGAGGGATATATATATATATATATATATATTTATATATATATATATATATATATACTATTTTATTTATTTTACTCATAATTTTGTCTTTAGGGATCAAACTATGAATATTTATTTAAGACTAAATTAATAGATAGAGAGTAAAATTAATATCTATTAAAGTTGACAAAATATAAACAAAAGAAAATGTGAAAAATAATTGTTTCTCAATATCTTTCAAATCAATTATTTATCAAAATGGAACTTAATGTTTTTTTTTTTTTTTTTTTAAATCTTGTAAAAAGTTATGCTTTGCTTTACTATGTCTTTACCCACACTATATATGCCCTCATAACCCACAAATTTTAAGGAGTGTTTTTCAAAGAAAAAACCCTAGAAAATACACTTGAGAGTTAAAGATTGTCATACCTACAATCATCTACACATTTCCTTCTGGTTTTCCTCAACTCCTACCTCTCTATCTCTACATCCTTGAGAGGTTACTAGCCCAAACACTTACCACACTCATTTTGAGTGTAAAGTGAGAGTTTGGTGTTATTGGGAAGCATTGGAAGGAGCCATTTATTGGCAGATGCAATCGGGCTGAATTACAGGATCCGGAAAACTAGATAAGACAAGGCTCCTAGAAGTCAATTGGTAGAAGGAGCTTGGAGAGCTCAAGTACATGGGGTAGACTAGACTTGGAGGGTCTTTTGTTATTCATGTACTCCAACTTTATTCTCTAGTGAATCGATTTCGACTTGGAGGGTCGCGGAGAGGTTTTTCACCGAGTTCTTTAGTTTCCTCTTTTCAATAACGCGTCTCGGTGTTATCTTGTGTTTGCATCTCTCTTCCCTACTTTTTAAGCTTTCCTTTTATTGCTAATAATGGATGAATATGGCTTAGGGTAGTGATAACAGTTCTTCGCGCTTATTTATTATTGTTCCACACTTAGTATAAATTAGAGTAAAGGCTATCTAGTCGTAATTTTTAATTGGGGGTTTGAACAACGGCCTCTCTTTCTCATCACATCTCTCTCTCACGGTGGGCATTTTCTGGCATAGGTCCGGCATGGGTTTGCTGGCAGCGTGGGTTGCTCAAGCTCGCCGATGATGGGATGCTAAGCTCACCAATGGTGGGTTGCCGTGGTGGGCATGGTGGAGGCGTTGATCGGTGCTGTGTTTTCTCGCTGATGATCAGCCTCTCTCTCTCACAGTGGGCATATTCTGGCGTGGGTCCAGCTTGGGTTTGGCAGCGGCGTGGGTTACTTAAGCTCGCTGATGATGGGCTGTGATTTCTAGCCGATGATGGGTTGCTCAAGCGTGGTGGGCATGGTGGAGGCGTTGATCTGGGTTTTGCTCAACAAGTGTGTGTGTGTGTGTGTGTGTGTGTGTGTGTGTGTGTGTGTGTGTGTGTTTTTAATTTGAGTTTTTGTTTTGGTGGGATTTTGGTGGGTAGTGGGCAGTGGTGGCGTGATCGGCATGGTGGAGGCGTGGTGGTGGTGACTGGGTTGTTTGGTTTTTTTTTTTTAATGGGTTTGGTGGGTATTTGCTGGGTTTTTATGTTTCTTCCTTAATTTGGATTTTTTATTCCGGTGGGATTTTGGTGGGTAGTGGGCAATGGTGGCGTGGTGGGCATGGTGGTGGTGTGGTGGTGATTTGGGTTGTTTGGTTGTTGAGAGAGAAGAGTGATAGATAATATGTTTATTATTTTATTGTATAATTTATATTATTTTAATGTGTTGTATTGTAAAATAAAAGTTGGGATGTTGAGAGTATTGTAAAATGGAATGGTATAATAGATAAAGTAATTTTTGAGATGATAGAATAGAATAGTTTGAAGATATGGGATGTGAATAGATAAAGTAATTTTTGAGATGATAGAATAGAATGGTTATATAAAAGGTTTCAAAGTTTGCACCAAATTACTTCAACTACCATCTTAAAAAAAATAGCTCAACTTCATTAGACACCAAAGACTTCACATATTAAACGCAAATTAAACAAAAGCAATGCTAGTGTATGCAGCTTTAGTTTATCCTCTTTTCCCCCCATTAAAATGTTTACAGGATTATCTATAAGGTGACAGTAGGAGCAGTTCATTTTTTTTTTTTTTTTCTTTCAAAGATTCAAAGTATGACTTGTTTCACATCAAATGGTCCTATTAGAATTTCAGGAATAATTAAGGATGAAATTAGGTTGCTTATAAAAGTTATAGGGCCAAATTGAATTTTATACACCAATTAAAGGATCAACTTAATACTTTGACAAAATAAGCTGGCTAATTTTTTCTTTTTCTTTTTTTCCTCTTTGCTCCTGAATAAAAATAAGCTTCAACTAGAAGGGAAGGAAAAATATAATAATAATTTAAAAGATTTTACCTAATTTTTGCCATAATTTTTATGTAGGCATCTAGTAGTTTCTTACAATTTTAAAATAGTTTTTATCAATTTTAAAATACTGATAAATATAAAATATTTTCCAGCCATATCTCCACAGCCCACTTCTTATACATTTAATTCCACCATAAAGCCCAAACCTAAAGCCTTTTCAACTGAAACCTTTTAAAACCCTCTGTTTTCACGGTTTCAACTTTTTGTTTTCCTGCACGGTTTCAATTTCCTCTCCCCACATTTTAGTTCTTTCCCCTTCCCCACTTTGTTCTACAGTTTCACATTTAATTCACGCTAGCCTCTCTCCCTTCTAACGGTGGCCTCTCTGTCTTCCTTCCTTCCTATCTTCCTCTCCTCACACTACTATATAAATACTGACAGAGGCTGGATGATTCGGTTGAGGTATCTCTAAATCCCAGTTTCTTTTGTGGTCCATTCTTTTGCTTGATGTTTTATTTTTTTATTATTTTTTTTCCCTCTTTTTACTACCTTTTTCGTGTTGTGGTGTGGATGATTGTTTACTGCCTCTTTCATAGGGTGTTGAATTTTTGATTGCTGGGTTTTTTAATTGGAGTTTTACCTCTTTAGGTCTGTTCATTTTGAGTTTTTTATTGCTGGATTTTTTTAATTCTATGTGATTCCAATGACTTAGTATGACTCTGATTTCTTAGCGTAGTGCTGTGGTGATTGCTTTCGTTGTTTTCCAACAATTGGTATCAACGCCTACTTCAATATCATGATTGTATAATATGTTGATTGGGTTTTAGAATCAAAGCAAATTGTTTTCCTGGTGTTTCAATTTTTTGCAGTAATTTTTCTGCATAATTGTGTTTATCATGGTCTTTGGTTTAGACATGGTTTGATATTCATGGTTTTGATTTTAAGTCATTGTGCAAGCGTTTTTATTTTGTGCTAAGATTAAGTTTTTTAATTGAGATTTATAAGGCTTAAATCTCTCTCCCCACCTAAGATGTATCAGGATGGGATTATAACGACATGCCATCTTTTATTCATCCTAGAAATATGGGTAAGTCTGATTTACTAACCGTTATTATAGTAAAAAATCTGGGTGGGTCTATAAAATATGTCGTTGCAAGTTTCAACTTCCCATTAAATATGTAATTAACTTAAAATACGTCTGGAAAGTTGATGCATCCTATTAAAATACGTCTTTCAAGAAGAGCAAAACATTATAGTAAACATTTTATGCATCCTATTAATCTAGGTGGTTCTTACTTGCAAGTTTCAACTTCCCATTAAATATTTAATTAACTTGAAAGACATATTGTAAAATGTTTTGCTCCTTTAGTTAATTAGTTAATTACACCCTTCAAAAAATTAGTTCTTTAGTTCAAATTAGTTATAAAAGAAAAAAAAAAAAAAAAAAAAAAAAACAGAGCAAATTAGTTCTTTAGTTCAAAGATTTTATAAATTATGTCTTTAGTTCTTTTTTGAGCAATACATCTTTCACATATTTTCAATACGTCTTTCCCATTTAATATATGAAGTTGAAAGTATGTAATTAACTAATGAAAAATATTTTTAATTAATTTTATAGATCTTTTCCATGTGAGAATGATATATTTTTAATGGAAATTTTTTAATGAAATTGGAGGGAAGACCTAAATTGCAAGCAATTTTTTATTGGCAGTATCTCAATAGGGAATATGTAAATTTTGATTTTGACAGTTTTTAGAGTACTATTGCATGCTGTTCAATCAGAGGCATTTGTAAAAATGTTCATGCCCAAGCCAGTGATAATTGAATGATTACACTTTATGTACTCATATCATAAAGGCATCTATAGAAAACTTTGATCAGATAAGCTGCATTTACTCAAGAACTTCTCCACTATTAGATTTGGTCACATGTATTTGGAAGTACACTAAAAATATGTTAAATGATTTAAATTCTTATATCATTTTTATTCATTCTTGCATTACATTTTTTTTGCTTATTTATTTATTGGTGATTCACAAGTGTCATAGATAGATTCAAAGCTATTACCACTATGGAGGCAGAAGTAGCAATATTTTTGGATAAAAAAACATATATATGAGCGATTAGGGGTTGATACAGTTGCACATACTCAAAACATGTTACTTCTCCTTTTCTGCAGTGTATTGTTTAATGAGTTGCTTTGCTAGGAAATTTCATTGTCAACCGAACAGTTTATGTAACCAAAGGAATTATCCAAAAGAAATAGGACATTGTTGAATGAGTTGCTTTGCTGGCAAATTTCATTGTAAATAAAGTTGGAGTTGTTTCTTCAAGTATGTCCAACTCTCAATTATAAATAAAATGAAAAGGTTATGCTAACATATTTTTATATTATCTTTCGGTATGCTAAAATAATTTTTATGTTATCTTTGGGTTGTGTAGGATGTTCAGTTTTTCTACCAATTTATTATGGATTATCTATTAAATTGCAAGTTCAAAAGCTGGAATATTTCTTCAGGTATCACTAAATGTCGGTTGTAAATAAAATGAAATGTTTTACTAAAATAGTCCTCATATTATTTTTGGTGGTGTAAGCTGTTCATATTATCCACCACTTATTTGAAATGATTTTTAGGTGGGTGTAATCAAATGGCTTTCTATAATTAAGACAAAACATTTAATGAAGAGATACTGCTACTTCTAGAATTGTTTCAAAGACACAAATCAAAGCTTAAATCTCTATGAGATTGAATATATGTCATTAATCAGTGAAATGGGCAGCTTAGGAGAGTATAAAAGTTAAGGGGGGATAAAATAGTGCAAAAGATAGGGATCCTCAAGTTGTCTTTCTTGGGTTCATAAATTTTGAACTGTAGAAGGAAAAAAAAAGGATGGCATATAGAGCATGTAGGTGAGAATTCGGGGCAGTGCTAAAATAGGCAGTGGAAGCTTTTAACACAAAGTGAAAGAGTAAAAACAAAGGGAGATTAAAACCAAAAACAGAGAGAGATTAAAAAAAAAAAAACGATGTTGGTCAAAAAAATGAGGTTGGTTTAAGTATTTGGGTTGGGTCTTATCTTGTGATAGTTTCATTTATAATGGAACTGCATAAGGCAGGAATCTCCAAATAGTCTTAGAAAAATGCTCTTCATGTTTCTTGTATGAACTTACGTAACAACCAAAAAGACACTATAAATAGATGACAGCAAAATCAATGCACCCCAAAACATAAAATATTAGATCTTTTTGATTGTGTGTATTTGCATGCGAGTGTTTGTGTTCATTCATTAAAAAAAAAAAGGTCTTGGTGTTCAATGATGTGGACACCTATCATCGTTTTAATTACTATTTTACCCACCCGTTGCTTACAGGTTACCTGTTAATTTGCATGTTTTTAAGTTGGATTGCTTATTCAAGAATGTCTAACTCTCAATTATAAATAAAATGAAAAGGCTATGCTAAAATATATTTTATATTATCTTTTGGTTGTGTAGGTTGTTCATATTTTCTACCAGTTGATTATGAATTATCTATTAAATTGCAAGTTCGAAAGTTGGATTGTTTCTTCAAGTATGTCCAACGAATAAAATTTCCACATTCTATTCCAAATACTAATCTCCAATAATACACAATTAATTTCATCACCAAAACCTCCAATCATCATGAATCCTGCAATATATTGATCATACATATATAATGCAGCTTGAGTAGTAATGCATAGAAAAATATTAATAATTAATAATATATAATAATAACACTATCATAAACAAATTTATCACGCGCAACGCGCGGGTCTGCGACTAGTTAAAATAAAAGGAGATCATTTTTTAAAAAGTATTAGAGATAAGTCAAACTCATTTTTGAATATGTGTTGTGTCTATCTCATTAAGTGCTTTGAAGTACTAAACACAAGTCAACCTCACATTTCTACACCAATTCTAAACAACCAAATTTTAATAAATAGAGTTTTAAAAGTTGACCCCAATAAAAAATTGGAAAAAGGATGGTTATTCTCGGTTCAAATCGGGACATAAATTATCAATATTTTTAATTAAATGTATGTTGTTCAACACTTCAACTTATTAGTCTGTCTAAATAAGTCACTCTTCCTCATTTTAGTCTTGAGAAATTTATAAATTTCTCTCTTAGATTCAAATTAAAAAAGTTACTCTTCCTCTTTATTTTATTCTTAAGGTGCAAAGTTCCAAATTAAATTTTATATATTAACTGAACTTTTTTTTTTTTAGAATCATATAATAACTGAACCTAGATTGGCTTCAACATACACTTATTTTGTGGTCTATGTATAACATCAAAATTTGAAAGCTATATGATGACGATAAACAATTCTTGTCTTGCCTGTTGTCTTCAGTACATTATATCAAAAATAAGAAATAAAATATTCAACTGATGCAAGGTCTCAAGCTATATCAAAAATAAGTTTTTCAATTAAATTTAAGACAATATTTAACTCTCTTTCAAATGAGAAATTGTTGCAAAATTTGTAAAAAATTAATCATATAATATTATCAGAATTTAAAAGAATTTCAAGTTTCTTTTTAATATGTCAAGAAAGATTGACTTGAAAAGCATTAAGATAAAATTATTTGTATTTTTATTTATTTATTTTTATATTTTGTTAATACTGAATAGATACTTATCTTTTTCTTTTTTTTCACTTACTAATTTAGTTTTGAATTTTAGTATATATCTTACTTGAATAATCAAAACTTTTTATTTCTGAAAGACATATTCTTAGTTTTGCTCCGAAGGTAGCCTCTCAAAATTTTAAAAAATGAATTTTTTTTTTTTAATTTAAGAAAAATAATTGAAAATATTTAAATTCTAATATTCAAGAGTTCCAACTTTTAAGAAAACAAATGTAATACCCTCTAAATGGTAAAATCTGTCTACTATTTGTTCATAGCATAACCTTGACTGGGTAGGTCCAGAATATTGGATTCCGGCCCACTGGGTGGTGGATGGAGTATTTAATTCAGCAGTAATAGAATGGGCTTGATCCATATATAAATCAGTCACACCAGGCCCATTAGTTTATAGTGAAGGGGTAAGTGGTAATTGTTATTTGTTACACTTTTAAATCTCCCGCCATTCCAATTGTTATTTTTAATTATCGCTCCCTTTTTATGGCTTTCTTATTTAGTTAAGCTCTATGTACCAAATATTTTAAATGTTTATGCATTCATGGAATTGCTGATATATACATGATAATATATATATATATATATATATATATATATATATTGTAAAAGAAAAGGCGTAAGGTTTATTTTCTAACTAACTTGGGATTGAATATTCAGGGCGTCAAGACAGCCTCCCAGGTTAGCACACCTTGCTACACAGCTAGGCAAGACTCAATTGTGAATGAGAATGATGACCATAGTAAACACACTTCATCCCCATCCCCCACTGACATGGGTCAAGGACAAGAACAAGAATATGAACCTTTAGTTGACCATGACATTATGGTCATTAAAAAAGATTTCACTCCTGATCTAATGGCTCTAGGAAAGGAGTTTGACTCCGAAGAAAACAAACTCGAAAGAGAAGCTTATAGAGCCAACCACACTAAAGAACAAAAAAGGGAAGTTTTAGAAAAATGGCAAGGATTCATGAAAGAAATATCCAGAAATATTCCTTTCTTTGAATATTTTGAAAACCATTTTCAATGGTACAAACAGTCTTATGTTATTACTAAAACTAGCTGGGTCAAAGGAGACACTAAAGAAGTTGTAAGAGCCAGCCACCCTCCCTTAGACAAAATAACCTTTAAGCATCAACAGAAAGATGTAGTTGCTTCTCCTTTCCAGGTTCCGCAAGCTGAAGAAGCCATGGTTAAAAAGGTTATAACTCAAAACAACTTTACCAATCAATGCCTCCATATTATAGGAAAACAGCTTGACAGAATAGAAGAGCAGGTTGAAAACAAAGTTATCCTCCAAACAGGAAATCCTAGTAAACCTGTCCAAGCCTTAGAAAAACCCTTGGTCAAGCTACCTACAACTAGGCAATCCAGTCTTAGATCCAAGGATAAGACAGCCTTAGAGATTGTTACCTAGAGACTTGAAGAATTAGTTAAAAAGGAGCCCGCCTCTCCTTCTGCGGTTGATCCCAGGTTAAAAGAACCTACTAACCCGCGACTAGTTGTCCTAGATGTCCACACAGCTTCCAGTAACTCTAGTAATACCTCCTCTGACAACGAGCAGGAGATCCAGCACTTAGAAAACCAGTTCAAAGGGCTTGAGGTAAAAAAGCTTTACCACCCCACCCCAACAAATTTCACAAAGAATTGGTATCCTAGACCCACCCCTCCTGACCTTCAATTTGAAGAGAAAAATGTCAGCAATCAGTTTTCTGTTTCATCTGGAAAACTCTATGAATGGAACATAGATGGTTTATCAGAACAGGAAATTTTAAACAAAATCCATCACATAACTATGATAGCCAATAACTACCTAAATAAGGGTCGTCCCTACACAGAAGTCATAGAACTCATAACCCTAGGATTCACAGGCAAACTTCTGCAATGGTGGAACAACTGCCTCACTGATGAGTCTAAAGAAGACATCAAGAGTGCTATTCAGAAAAATGAAGATGGAATCCCCCTTTTTTATGAAACCGTAGGACGCGGAATTCCTGATGGAGTCAATACTTTAGTCTACACTATCATGAAACATTTTGTAGGAAAACCTAGCAACATCACATCTAGGATTTATGATCAGTTGAGTAACCTTAGATGCAAAACCCTTGGTGATTACCAGTGGTACGAAGATGTTTTTACCACCAGAGTCATGCGCAGAAGCGATTGTAATTCTCCATTTTGGAAGGAGAAATTTATCAATGGCTTACCAACTCTTTTCGATGAAAAAATTAAAGAAACCCTTTGTGGACCCTTAGGAGTCATAGATTATGACAACCTCACCTATAGAGACATATCAAGCACAATCCGAAGTGAAGGGATTAAGATGTGCAGAGATATGAAAATTCAAAGCCAAGCCAACAAAAGCAAAACCAAATATGAATTTGGAAACTTTTGTACCCATTATGGTTTACCTTCCATAGGCAAATCCAAGAAGAAATCTAGAGATAGATATCCTCCAGAGAAGTTCTCTAGAAAGAGGGCAGCCTCCAAATTTTATAAAAATCAAAGGCATAGTCACTACAAGAATAATGATTTCTATAAGAAAGGGAAAACCTCAAGAAATTACCACAAAGACAGTGGTAAACACAGAAGTTCTACACAAACTGCATCTACCAAAGGGACATGCTTTAAGTGCGGGAAAAAGGGCCATTTTAGAAACGAGTGTAGATCCAAGGCTAAATCCCTTATCAACACCCTAGTTTCTGACCTAACCAGTAAAAAAGAAATCTTCCAACTTCTAGAACTTAATACTGAAAATGAGCTTTCCAGTAGTTCCAGTGACAACGAGATATACCAATTAGACCAGTCCTCAGGATCCTCTACTATCTCCACTAGTTCTTCTAGCGGCCCAGATATCCCTTTAGCATGCAAAGATAGTTGTTGCAAAAACAAAACTATCAATGTCCTCACCAAACAGGAAGAACTTCTTCTTGACCTTATTGAAGCCATAGAAGACCCTTTGATCAAAGCTTAAAGACTCAGCCAATTTAAAGAAACTTTGGCCAGAGACACTAGTAAACCCAAAATCCAGGAACCAAAAGTTGATCTCGAGAAAATCTACAATAGGTTCACTCAATCTAAGAAGGACGTTACTGTCACTGACCTTCAACAGGAGATCAAAGAAACCAGAAGTGAAATTAGAAACCTTAAGCAAGAGTTAACCATACTTAAGGTAGATCACAACCTCCTTGACCAAAAGGTAAGATATTCAGAAAATGCTTATCATCTGAACAATGAGGAAGGTCCCTCATATCAGCTCCCTTCTGATGATGATATAGTTAATCCTACATCTGATATGGCCCTAGAAGAACCAGAACCAACAACACTAAAGTTCTTAGAAACCATTAGCAGGATTAACTTCCAGAAATGGCATTCCAAGGTCAGGATTGTCATTAGCAAAGATTTTGAATTTGAGGTCATAGCCTTAATAGATTCAGGCGCTGATCTTAATTGCATCTAAGAAGGGATCATTCCTACAAAATACTTTCAAAAGACCAAAGAAAGATTGACTTCTGCCAGTGGTGGAAAAATGCAGATTGAATTCAAAATCTCCAAAGCCCATGTTTGCCAAGACAATACATGTTTTAAAAAACAACCTTTGTCCTTGTCAAAAACATGACAGATAGAGTCATCCTAGGAAACCCATTCATGTGTTTATTGTATCCTTTCACTACAAATAGTGATGGCATTACTACTCATCCTTTTGGCCAGCCTGTCAAGTTTAAGTTCATAAGGAGCCCTGAACCAAGAGAGATTAGTTCTCTCCAAGATGTTTGTGTCTCTAAAACCTTAAACCTAATTAGTGCCAAAACTCAACATATCAAGTATCTCCAAGATGATCTGAGATACAAGAAAATTGAAGAAAAATTAGCCGACCAAGACATCCAAACAAAGATCAAAAAGTTTGAAGGAAAACTTAATCAGGAAGTCTATTCTAATCTACCCACAGCATTTTGGCACAGGAAAAGGCATGAAGTACCTCTTCCCTATGTCAAAACCTTTAATGGAAAGAACATCCCTACCAAAGCTCGACCTATCCAGATGAATCAGGAACTTATGGATATTTGTCGTAAGGAAATCGATGATCTCCTTACTAAGGGAATTATCAGAAAGTCTAGGTCACCTTGGTCTTGCTCAGCCTTTTATGTTCAGAAAAATGCAGAGATAGAAAAAAGTGTCCCCAGATTAGTCATCAACTACAAGCCCCTTAACGAAGTCTTAGAATGGGTTAGGTACTCCATTCCCAACAAAAAAGACTTAGTTAATAGACTTAGTAAAGCAGTAGTTTTTATCAAGTTTGACATGAAAAGCGGTTTTTGGCAGATACGAATCAAAGAGTCTGATAGGTATAAGACAGCCTTTACCACACCCTTTGGACATTATGAATGGAATGTAATGCCATTCGGTCTCAAAAATGCACCTTCTGAATTTCAGAATATCATGATGAGATTTTCAATCCATTCTCTAGTCACTCAATTGTGTACATTGATGATGTGCTCATCTTTTCTGAATCCCTAGACCAACATTGAAAACACTTGCGAGCATTCCTTCATACCATTAAGCTCAATGGTCTTGTTATTTCAGCCCTAAAAATCAAGCTTTTCCAGACTAAAGTCCGTTTTTTAGGCTTTGATATCCACCATGGTGTCATCAAACCCATTAATCGTGCTATTCAGTTTGCTGAAAAGTTCCCTGACCAAATCCTAGACAAAACCCAACTCCAGAGATTTCTAGGATCTCTCAATTATATTTATGATTTCTATCAAAATCTCAAGCAGCAATGCAAACCTCTTTTTAATAGACTCCGTACCAATCCACCTCCATGGACTCCAGCTCACACAGCGATTGTCCAAGAAATCAAAAAAATATGTCAAAACTCTCCTGTGCCTAGGAATTCCCTTAGTCAATTCCTACAAAATTGTCCAAACTGATGCCTCTAACACAGATTATGGTGGCATTCTCCTTCAGAAAACCACTCCAACTACTCCTGAACAGATAGTCTTTTTCCATTTGGGAATATGGACCCCTACTCAGTTCAACTATAGTACTATTAAAAAAGAAATTTTATCTATAGTATTATGCATCTCAAAATTTCAAAGTGATCTTTTAAATCAAAAATTTTTAATCAGAATTGATTGTAAATCTGCAAAACATGTTTTAGAAAAAGATGTTCAAAACATTGCATCAAAACAAATTTTTGCAAGATGGCAAGCCATCCTCTCAGTTTTTTATTTTGACATTGAATTCATTGAGGGGTCTCAAAACAGTATCCCTGACTTCCTCACCCGTGAATTTTTGCAGACTCCAAACCAGCATGTCCGGGAAAAGACCCATACAACCTCAACCCCCAAAGTTACCTAAACAGCAAAATACCACCAGTACTAGCCAAGCTCAGAACCCTGGCCACCAATTGGTACTTGTTTCCCCTTCTTCTGTAGCCTCCAGGTACTTAGTCTCTACAATTCCCAAACCTAACTATGTGAGACCCCCTTATGGCCAACCCAGTTATAGTTCAACACTGGCCACCCGAGCTCCTAGAGCCCTCACACCCTTACAGACCCAAAAGCCCCCTTCTTCCCAGCTACCCAGAAAAGGAAAGTCTTCCTATGTTAAAAAACCCTTTACCCAGAATGGCATTATCTCCCCAAAAGCCCTGAGAAAAACATTAAGTTCTATAAGAACATCCTCATCCAGGAAAAGTCTGTTCGAATAGAAAATATCACGGGTAAAAGTGACCCTTCAGTAGTCCTCTACCACAAATTTTTTATTTTAAATTTTATCAGTTGTAAAGAATGGGGTACCCACCCCTCTCTTCTCAAAAACCTCACAAGCACCGACCTCTATTACAGTTATTATGACTATATTGATGCCTTTGAAAAAGTCATTTTCTTCCAGAACAAGAACTTTGACCACTCATGGTTCTTAATGTTTGATAAGAAATTTTCCAGTCAGCTCCCCATGTGGTTCATCAAGTGGTGGGAAATGTTTGGATCAGTTCCTCAGATTTTTCCTAAACCTCTCCAGGATGCTCTCCAGTTCTTCAGTTCAAGAATCAAGCTCAGCCCCTTCAATCTCCAGTTTCCAGCTATTTTGCATATGACAATCAGATACAGAATCCACTGGATTAGCATGTGGTCTTATGCAATTAATAACAATTTATTAAACAGAGAATTTTCAGTCAAATGGTGGGACAGTCTCAAAATTGATCAGGTCATCAATCAGTTGCATAAAGATTTCCCTCCCCCAGTTCAGAAGGCCATTGCTCAAAGTACAAAGTCTCAGTCCAGTCTTGATTCAATCCAAGTTGCTGGAAAATCTAGCCAAGAACTCAAAGATCTTGCCCAGCAATTGCTTCTCCAGTCAGAACAATTAGAGTCAGTAGAAAAAGCTTCTCCTGCCTCTTCAGAAGCCTCCATTAATCATGATCCTAATAATCCATTATTTCAAGATTCCCAAGACCCTTATGATGGTTACAATCTAGATGAAGATTAACAGTTTCTCAAGGGCAACACTAGCACCCAGAAGACAGATCCCTATTCATGAACAGCAAAAGATATTCCTCATAAGTAGTCCAAATATTGAATGACATGAACTCAGAAGGCAAAACACTATTCATGAACAGCAAAAGTTATTCTTCATGAGTAGTCCAAATTTCCTTTTCAAAAGAATCAAATGCTTTCGGTGGAAAAGAGTTTTCCCCCCAGTAAAAGCATTTCACCCTCCGGTTTTTCAGCATCTTTTCAGGGGATCCATGTTGGCCGGTTTATTTACAATATATATATATCCACAATATATATATATATATATATATATTGTAATTTCCAAATCTTTAATATGAAAACAATTGATGATGTTCAATCTTTAAACTTGATATTTGTTCTTTACACTTGTTAATGTACACTCCGTACACATAACGTCCACAATTCCATGCATGATGTTCAATAAAGAGTGTGAGAACAGTGGCGGAGCGCCGAAGCCGTGTTGGGATCGAAACCCCCTCAAAAATTTTGGAAAAAAATTAGTAGATATATAGATTTTAGAGTTATCCTAAACAATATGAAAATTTATAAGGAACATTTACCATTTTGGCTCCCCATACCTGGTTAATATATACAATCCAATTAGTGATAAATATATATGTAAAAAAATTACAATGATTAGACACAATTATCTCAACAAATGAAAGGGAAAAAAAATTCTAATTTTTCTCCTACCTATTATGTCTCAACAAATAAAAGGGAAAAAAAATTCTAATTTTCCTTCTACCACTTCTAGGGCTTACTTCATACTGGACAGTGCCACACTACACAGTTGCAAACGTTCTGCTCATCATGGGTGGCATTCTCTCTTTGGCATCTCAATTGAGCAGTGAAATGTCAAACTACCTTCTTTTTCAGCTGTGTCTGCCTTGTTTTTCTTTCTTTTTTCTTTCCTCTACTTCTTCCGTTAATTGCAAAGTGTGAATGATAATTGTAGATCAACTTGATTTATTAATCCTCCACTAGATGAACATGTTTATGGTTAGAATCTCTTCTACAAATTTGCTATAAAAATAATTAATATGCTGTGTAGCATTAATTCCCGCCTCCCCAGCTATTGTTCTTCTCATTTTTTGTTATTTTATATTTGACTTTTCTTATCATATATTGTGTATAAATTTGTTATTAAAATAATTAATATATCATGTAATATTAGAGCACTAGCATCAGTCATGCCATCCTAAATGTCATTTTAACACACAAAAACTTTATTTATTTTATCATACCATTTTACAACATCACGTATTTTATTTTAACATGTCATCCATACTTAGACGCAAGGTACGTACCTTGCGTCTAAGTATGGATGATGTTGATTTTATTGGGATTTTCAGTCATAATTTGAATTAATTTAATTTTTTTCCATTTATTGTTTATATAAATGATCTTTGATAATTTTATCTGTTTAGTTTGCAATTTTTTATGGCAAAACAAAAAAAAAAGTTTAATTGGCTTTTCATTTTCTTTGTTATCTATATTTAAAAAAAATTATAAAAAAAAAAAAAAAAAAAACCTTTTGCATCCCCTCCTTGTCCTTATGAAGCATTAATCATCATTTTTCCATTCCAAACCAATAACAAAATCAAAACAATCAATGCATTTATGGTTTTTAAAGAAATAATAATAATTAATTTATATGAAAATCAATATTCATTATTACCAAATTATTTTAATTGTAGTAAATCTCTAATGGAATAAATTCTAATTATAAAACCCATAACATTTTCTTTAAAAAAAAAATCCATAATATTCTACTATGGACAAAACTTAGGTATAATACTTTAGGTGCTGTTTCTTAGATTCTCCTCTTTAGATTCAGTCATGTGGCTACTTAACTAAAACATACACTTTCATTTCATGAGAAAAAATCCACATGGCAGAATCTTAAGAAGGAAACCTAAGGAATAACACTTAAGTACTGTACCTAAGTCTAGCTCTTCTACTATATGAGACGTTACTTATAGTTATTTTTATATATAAAAATTCATTGGTGTTAACAGGTGCTCTTAGAGCAATTGTTAATAAACCATATCAGGAAAGTTTTTAACACTACTTTCATGAGAAATATAAAAAGTTGTCAGAAAAATTAATCACTTTATCATTTTCCCATAAAATGTTTCTAAAAATAGTTTATAAACTAATGCCCTTAGGGCATTCGTTAACATTTTCCATATAAACATATCAAAGATGTGTTTATAGAAGAAGAACCACAATCACCCAAATCGCTTTTCCAATTCTATTACTCATTGCCAAGAAGGTAGTTAAGGATTCCATTAAAAATTACAACAACATGAAAGAGTAAGGTAAAATCTCAAAAATTTTCATTATAATTCTATATTATAGCATCTCATTTACTAAATTCAATTTTTTTTTTGCACTTTTAGGTGTAGGACATTCTATCGGCCATTCGGACATGCAATGACAACCAAATATATGAGTTATTCTCTCATCCTTATATTGAAAAAGAAATTGATAAAAAAAAAAAAAAAAAAGAGGCGTCTCAAGGAGGAGAAAACATAATACAAAAATGCTTGGAAAACAATAATCACCATGGTTTGAGTCGTTTGACTATAGTGGATTTGACATCTGTTACACTACAGAAGAAAAAAGAAAAGGTGAAGTGTTGCTTTGGAAAGCAATTGACAAAAGCAAAAAGTTTGCAAAATATGCAATTATGCTATGTTTGGAAGATTGGAGGGAGGGGGATACTAGAGGGGAGAGTAATGGAGAGGAGAGTAAAGGGGGAATAATTATCCTTCACCTTATTTGGATATTTTTAAAATTTGGTCATACTAACAAGTGCCCTTAGGGCATTGGTTAATAATCCATTTTAGGAAAGTTTTGACACAACTTTTATGGGAAATGAAAAAAGCTGTCAAAACATTAATTAATTTTTTTTCTTTTCCCATAAAAATTTTCTTTAAATGGATTATGAATCAATGTCCTAAGAGTATTCGTTAGCATTTCTCTTGATAAAATTCACTTCTTAGATTTGATAATACCATAAATAGAATAATTAAAAAAAAAAAAGTAACAACTTGTCACCACTATGTCACTAAATTTCTAAACTACCTCTATATATATATATATTAGAGAAAATAGAAATACCTCTCTATCACTTCCGAAACTACCTAATAATTTTCTTAGGATTTGTTATCAAAATATATATATATAATAAAATTCTTAGGATTTAATCATACTAAGACCAGGCCATCAATGTTTGGGCCTACTCCAAATTCACAAAGGGGACGGCCCACTCTTCATCCTTCATGCAATTTTTTTTTCCCTAACAATAAAACTAGCAAATTACCACTTGCCTATATGTGATTTGACTAAAATTTAAGTTGTCTATTTGTAGTTTAAAATTTGACATTTTATCCACCTGAGATTTGACCAAAATTTAAGTTGTCTACCTATGGTTTAAAATTCCGTGATGCAAGTATTGCGATGGATAGTTGTTGATCTTATTTGATCTTGTATTTTTATTTTTTTGTATTTTTGGAGGAGAGAGACATAAAAATGGAGCACAATTACATATTTAGCTATATTTTTAATAGAGGTGGGTTATAGAAATCTAACTATGCGCTGAGGTGGGTAAAGTGTCAAATTTCAAACCATAGGTAGGCAACTTAAATTTTGATCAAATCACAGGTGAATAAATTGTAATTTGCCCTAATAAAATATTAGCTTCATCCAAATTCTTTGTTAACCTTTTCTTTGATGTATATGATACGTTTGTTTGTGGAGCAAATAGAAAGTATAGTAAACTTATTATATAATACTGGATAAAATGCTATGACACTTCTGAATTTTTGGCTAATTGCTCTTGCACGGTTGCACTCGTTAAACTTTTATTTTAGTAAATTTAGTACTAAACTTTAGTTCTATAATAAATAGATACACTTAATTTTTATTTTAGTCAATTTAGTATATAAACTTTGATATTATAACAAATAGACTTCTAAACTTTGATGTTGTAGTAGTAAGACCCCTTCATTTTCAATTTTTTTTATAAAAATATTTGGTGCAAAAAGTGACTACATTTTTTTTGGGGGGGGGGGGGGGGGGTGAGGGGAGATTTAAGCATGTCTTATTGCTGCAATAGCAAAGTTTATGTGCTAAATTGGCAAAATAAAAAGGTAAAGAAATCTATTTGTTATAGTTCTAAAGTTTATGTACTAAATTGGAAAAATAAAAATTTAAAGGATGTAAATGTAACTAATTTAATATAATTTTATTCAATTTCCTTTAAACATATTCATATTTTATATAATTTGGATAGGAATATTCATATTATAATTAAATCATGATCAAGTAAAAATAAATATATTTATTAAATAAATAAATAATATAATATAATATAATATAGTAGTTTTGAAATTTGACTATTCCATTTGATCAATGGTTCACAATATATTCAACTAAAAACTAATTTAATCATTACTTATGTAATAATATTTAATAAAGCTAACTAAATAAATCAAATTAACATATGTTTATAACAAACACATTAAAATTGATTAAACTCACAAGTGATAATATATTATGTATGAGCCAAAATAATAATTTTTTTCTTCATTTTGCCTAATCAACTTATCTAAGTCAATGTTATCACCATGTTCATAATCTTGCAAAATTATTTCTTCATTATCATAATATTTACTATCTCTTTTCTTGTTCTTTTATTCTAATAATTTTTTCTTTATATTATTTTTTGGCATTCTAGCTTCTTAGACTTATAACAATAATATTAAAATAAAGAATAATTATATTTTAATTTAATACATTATTAATAGCATAAAAAATAAATTTGCAAATATGAAAGTGAAGTGTCAAATGTGTAGTCCAAATTCTATAGGAGAAAGAGAAGATGGAAAAAATACGCATAGACATGTTACTTTATTAGATTCAATTAAGTATCCCAATAATTTTGTGATAAAAAAGTCCAATAACTTGTTTTAAATAACCCCCTCGAAAAAAAACTTGTTTTAAATAAAATAAAACCACAAATTTTAAAACAAAAAAAATTAATTTTAAGCCCACATGTCTATGTATTGTACAATACATATGATTCATACAATACGCACCTATGTTTTAGATGATTCATGAGCACTTACGATGCGTCATTATAATACAAAACTTTTTGTACATGATACGATGCATATTGTATGATACATATCACATTTCGTATGATACCAACAACTATGGTACAAAATACAAACATTAATATTGTATATTAAATAGAATATTTTATAGATAAAATAAAATACATTAAATTGGGAGAAAGAATGGAGACGTCCGGAAGTGTGTGTGAAGCACAAATTTCAGCCATTCTTTTACATTTATATTTGTTTTATGTAGAGATATGAAATTCTCTTTAAGTCCATGAAGTCGTATAAAGCCCCTCGTTTCTGGTGAGCTACATGCAAGGTTCTTCTAAAGATTTTGGTTTGTGGTGGGAGATTCTGTTAAGAAGGAAGTGATTTTTTTTTTTTTTTTTTTTGAGTTACAAGTTATGCTAAATATATTTAAACCAAAATTTGATAGCTCTCATTCCTAAGCAGCTTGGACTTGAAACGGTCAATCACTACAATGGAATTCCAAGGATAACTTAAGATACCTTAGTTGGCAAGGATCTCGAGTTCTAATAAGACTTGGCAATAGTAGAAATAATTCAAATTTTTATTTTAAAAAAGAAAAAGACAGGTGTGGAAATTTGTGGGATCTTGAAATATTAGAACGTCAACTAATAGACAAACGTATTTGCATACACTTTACATTTTGGCATCATAGAAATAACATTCAAGTTGCATAGTACTCAGAAAAAAAAAAAAATCCTTTGGGCATGCGTTTTGGGTATTTTAACATAATTATTAGCTATGCTTATTGTAGGAACTGGGTCTGAGCACTTCTACCATTGGATGAGTGGACTCAGGCCCAACTAACCCAATACAATAAATTTGTAGAGAATGGGTTTAAGAACTAGGCTTTAGTGAGGATAGCAACGAATGAACATGGTTATGGGTAAGCTAAGTAACAAGAAAATAGGTTTTAAGTATGAAATTCCCTCCTGGGCACTTGTTCGAGGAGCTCTTTGTTCTTCTCATTGCTTCTTCAGTACTTGGTTACAAGGTTTACAAAAATGATACCAGCTGCTACAGTGTTTTCTGCTCCCAATTTCCAATCCTTTTTCTGGAGGATTTCTTTACATTATATACCCTCTTTTGGTTGATCTTGGCCCTTCATTTGTTGATCATGCAGGTCATTACTTGAGTGCTTGTCCCATCAGCCGTCGTCCCAACCCTCCTGTGAGTTGCAGCAACCAAAGCAGCACTATTCAGGGGTCATTTCCTCATTAATGCGGCCAAAACGTTAGTTGTGGGCATTTAATGTGGAGGTGACAGTTTCTCCTTAAATTGCTCCTCCACCAAGCTCCCATAGCCGACCCACTGTACTCGTCTTGTTTCTTGATATGCTCCACGAGGCTACCCTTGATGGCGTGCTGCTCTTTCCTTCTATGATCTCAATTCGCCAAGGACAGGATTGTCCTCGGCGATACTCCTTCATAATTCGGACTTTCTCCGTTCGTCCTCGGTCATTTCTTCTTCCTCGGCGTGGGCCTTGGGCTTAGTATAAAGTGGGCCGGAGTGGCCAAATTCTTTGACCCCACACTTTTATATATATATCTTATATTTAGCTAGCTTGTTTAATTAAATAATTATTAGCTTAGTCATTGTTTAGGTAATTATTATGAATTTTGTCAAGTTTTGCTTTAGCATTATAATTTTTTGTTGTTGTTAATTTTAATTTTCCGTGCATTGAATGATGAATCATGAATGTGAATTTTGTCCACTTTTTCTGTTTCTTTTTTTTTTTAATCAGTTTAAGGGTGTTATGATTGATTGAATGTTAAATGATAAAATTATTTATTGGGCCATTATATCTAAAAATATTTCTGAACCAGTTCTACTTGGTATTCCTTGTTGGTTAGTCATGAGTAATGACTAGTGGCTACGCCACAAATTACTGCATTAAATATAACGACGAAAATAGAGGGTTAGACTCTCAGTTTCATTAATTCTAGGGAAGGAAACAAACCTGTTAGTCTCGTTGATCCTAAAATTGTCTCGACTAACGTTGATCTAAAGTTTGGTTCTATACATTTTTTGGAGAACCAATAGAAAGATGATATTTGTACTTGTTATGTGGATTGCACATAACATGACCCATGTCATTGGTGGTTGAAGTCCAAGGGTCCAAACACGGAGCCAAACTTTGTCCTAATCTAAATATTGAAAAAATCTATTACCACAAATTTTTTCACAACTTCTTGTCACAACTATGACGTAGCAAAGTGTGATTAGTAAATAAAAAATAGTGGGTCTATGTGTAAATAATGCAATGATGCTCACAGTAGGCCACATCAAAGTTATGACAAAAATATTATAGAATAATTTGTGGTCTTAGAACTATTTCTAAATATTTTGTCCGAACAAAAAGGTATCTCCTGTTGTACCCGTACCATAGAGCAGCCTTATAAGATATAGTCAAGGCTCTCTCCACCGGCTCATGATTGCTACTACCTCATTGGGGTTGGGGGTGTCTGGTACATATCATAATATTTAGATAAATTGTCCGTTTGGCATAATTAATTTTGCCATCTTATTTTACTATTCAGTTTATTTTTGATACTATTCATGGACTCTACTACACTTTTTGGTACTGTTCATGGGTCCCACTGTACTATTTCAGCTAACTTTTACCTTTATTTACAGTACTTTTAGTAAAAAGTTTTCAATTTCAGCAAAATAAACTGATCTCAAAAGAACCCAAAGTAGAACATATCTTTAATAATTTACCACAAAGAAAAAATACTATGGCGTCAAAAAAAAAAAAAAAAAAAAAAAAAGGAAACCAAAAAACTCACAAACACTGTTCAGGGTTTCATAATACTAAACAAATCATAAAAACAAGAGGTAATAATAGCCATTCTAAATGCAATGATCTTTATTTCTTTTTTTTCTTTTTTGTGTGGATATAAACCAGTAATTTCATTAAGAATATATCAAGTACAAAGCAGCAAGAGTTAGAGCAGAAAGCAAATTGCAACAATAAAAGAACTAATCTATTGGCAACAACCAACAGATCAATGCCAAACCAGACACTTAGTAGCAGAAGCCCTAATTGGTCCTCAACACTGCAAGAAAAACAGAGTTTCCTGAATTAGCAATCTTCCCAAGACTGGCCTATCCTCTTTATCAATTTCTCCTCGGAGATGTCATCTCCATTGTGAACCATATTGTTTCTTTGTAACCAGATATGGTAGCCCACCATGCAACTTTACATAGAATGGCTCTAAAATCTTTCCCTTTTAGATTATTTTCCCCCAAGAGACAATATCATCCCAGTTACTAGGAATATTTGACACTAAACAAAGTCCCATGATGTGCTTCCAGACTCTACAAGTAAAAGAGCACCCAAAATACAGGTGATCCCTGCTCTCAAACCCATTCCTGCAAAAGACAACTACTATCTCTATTCCACACCCATTGTAGTAATCTCAATCTAGTTGTCAACCTATTATTAAGGGTCAGCCACCAATGAAGCTATGTTTAGGGATGGCTTCAGGAAACCATAATAGTTCCCACCAATCCACTTCTTCACTTATGCGTTGATTTGATTCCAGGTAGCAGCACACACGAGTTTACCACTAGCTGAAGCATACCAGTAAGGCTGATCACTCACTCCAATATGAACCAAGCACAGTTGACTCTGAATTGTTACAAGATCTTCTTACTTAGCAAGGGCCAATACCATTCTTCATTCCTCAACACATTATCCACTTTGGCATCATAAGAGCTTGCTGCATCACAGAGAGTCCCAGTAGGGTGCCAGTTATCTTTATAGTTTATATCACTGACTGAAATATCAGAATGCACCTTTCCCCTTGCTATCAGTATGTACTCTACAAAATTCAATATCACTTTCAAAGTGATAAAAAATTTGACATATACATCTACAAAATATAAACAAATATATAAAAATAAATTCCACATAAGGAACTAAATCTTTTTCAAACTCTTAATTCCAATACCAAAAGCAGTCAAAAACCTGTGCATGCACAATGAAACCTCTCTTTTCTTCATTGAGCGTGCCGTTAATTGTACTCCATTATTAACCCCAAAAATAGAAAAATTACCACGATATGTGTCCATGATGTCAATCCATCTTGGATTGCTCTATGCTGTTCACTTTCTTCTACATTGCTAGACTCAAATCCTTGACCTTTGCAAATTCATCACCGCAATATCTTTACACACCAATAGAAAGGGGTAAGAAAAATATCATCTTGTCAAAAAGAGTATTAGCATTCCAAATATTTCTATTTATAGTTACATTCCTGTCAAAATGCTAATGAGAGAGAGAGAGAGAGTACTATAGGATATATATATATATATATCTAAATAAATAAATAATAAAAAGGTTCAATTGATCTGATATTCCATGAACGTTTCCATCCACTTCACCAAAATGTGCATTTCTAAGTATTGTGTCATTGGAGGAATTAATTTCTATCTAAGTAGCACTCAAAATTCTGTCTTCTTCTTTTCCTTTTTTTTTTTTTCCTTCTGGTTTTTTGTTTTTTTTACCCAATTGCTTTTGTTTTTGAATTTGAGTGAGTTTAGGCTTTTGTTTTTGAATTTGACCGAGTTAAAGGTTTGCAAACTACTTATTATATCTTACACATACATGCAGTTTGTATATATTGACGTTTCTTTTTATTTCCAATCTTCTTGATCTCTATTCCAAAAGCCATCTGAATTTCTTTAATTTTCACATATGCCTAAATGTGATGTGGCATACTTATTATAAGACCTGTTTGCTTAAGTTTCGAAAATTCTCGAATCCTCTTGTTCACTGTTATTAAAATTCCTAAATTCAATTTCATCATTTTATTGAACTAAATGCCATAGAAACTTGATTTTACGACAATCAAATCAGGATTTTAACATTGAACGTGAAGCGAGGAAAGAGTTGCTTACTTGAATAATTAGATCTTTAAGAAGCTTCTTAAACATATGGTGATCGCGGCTCACATTCAAAAGCTCCTTCAAGGCAGCCTCTTTCATAGCATTAAAGATGTCGTCTGGAGCTTGAAGAACTTTGATCCAAGATGCATTGAGTATTCGTTACAACACACAAACAAAATTAGAATTCCTTAATGTCACTGATTGTTCAAAATAATTTGCATAGATCAATATGATACGAAATTTTAGAAATTTGTTTAGAAAAAAACTTACATCTTCTTTCGAACATCAACTTGCTTCTTTTTCTGCTAGAACTCTTGCCTGATCTTCTTCTTCTCTGCCTCCAACAATTTTAACTTCTCTATATTAAATTCCTCACCAACAAAATAAAATAGAAATTGAACTACATTAGGCTAATTTTCAAAAAAAATAAAAAGAAAAAGGGAAAAAATCGAAGGGAAACAAGATTCTATTATATTTGACAAATATATACTGAAGAATTTCAGAACAATGTGTAATTCTTATCTAATTAATATCATATAGAAGAAAATATGAGGAATTTTCTATTTCGTTTAGCTTTGTGAATCAAATAGGGAAACAAACAGCAAATAGCAAAAAAAATTTTAAGAAACATACAAAGATTCTATATGGAATTCCACAAAACATATTCTGAAGTTTCTAAATTTAGCCAATCAACTACTCAATAACACATAAATTGATTTTAGAAATGCATATATTGGTTTAGACCTCAACATCTTTTAGCAATTGCTGTTTTGTTCAAGAAAGGACTATTAATAATGCTCGCTTGCGTTCTATTTCTTGTGCAACATTGTAAGCTTCTTGGTAGTTCTTACATTAAGAAGGAATTGGATACGAAAATGAACGAAAACCAAGGGGTTGAAGAAGAGTAAAATTGTGGGTCCAAAGAAACACAACTACAAATCAGGCATGACCTGAAGAAACCATTGAATCTAAGAAAGTTCTGAAAAAGGATACCAAATAGGATGTGCAGTCTTTTCTCACTGCCTTCATCAGCATATCAACACCTGCAAAAGAACTTTTGTCAAAAGACAAGCATTGATGCATATTTATATCACATTAGACATGGATTTCTTGAATGAGAATGCAACAAGGGCAACACATGAAGACATAATAAAGTAGTTTTGAAGGGAATATACAACTCCATGCCTAAATATGTTTTTCAGTGTAACATGACTTAACTATTCTTTCAACAGATTGCATCATCAAATACTGCAAGTTATTGGAGATGCTAGATCAGCATTGGAAAGACTCAATTGGTTTGAGCATTACAACTCAGAATTGTTGTCTCTTTACATTATCAAACCTAGGTCATTGATAGGCTCTGAATAAGGGTATTCAACCTTCAAAGAAATTCAATTTCCTTGAGAAATGAAGAGCCCACCCATCCAGTCTTCTAAGCATAAGTCATAAAGTGACATAGGAAAATTTAGGGGCAATCTGTCTACGTGGTTGTGGTGGATAGTATCAGCTGGATTTGAGTTTCAATAAGGATAGTATGGGATTTAAAGGCAAAGAAAGGCTGAGAAGGACATGTTGCAGGATTTCTAGACAACAGTAAAATTAAGTATTTTAGGATTGTTCTATGGTTAGACTCACTAGACACAACATACTTATTAAATAAGTGAGAATTTGGCCAGTCAATATAAAACTTGAGACCCTTAAATCCATGAGTTCGTTAAGTCATGTACATATCTGATACCTCCAAGGATAAAATCTCATGTATGGGGATATATTGTACACACGACCCTTTAATACAGTCCACAAGTAACCTTCTTTCTGATCATTTTTAACTTCATTCATAGAAATGATCCTCTTATTTGACTATCCCTTTAAGCCTGGAATCAAGAAGCATAGAGTCAGCAATGTTTTTGATTAATTACCGATTCTCCCAAAAGTTAAGTTGTTAGGAAATGGTGAATTTAATTATTTAACCATAATTCAATTTAATCATTTAACCATAATTCTAATACTCCCACTCACATGTAGGCCTAAACTGCCGCTTAATAATTAGGGCCCAACATGTGGGGTTTTAAACATTTTAAAAGAAGGTAAAGTGAAGACGAGGATTGTGAACTCAGGATCTCCTACTATGATACCATGATAAATTACAGATTCTCCCAAAATTTTAAGTTGTTAGTAAATAGTGAATTTAATTATTTAACCAAAATTCTGACAATTTCAATTACCATGTAAAAAACATTACAATAAATCAAACTTGCTTTACAAGCTCATGCATTACAACTAATATCCAATTTAATTATTCATAGGAACTTCCATGATTGGGAGATGGAGGCCGTTTTCTCTTGTTTTAATTTCATTTACTCTTAAGTTCCAAGGGGGGAGGGGGTGGATAAGATGAGATGGTGTCTTAAGGGTGATGTGAATTTTGAAACTCAAATCTTTTTACAGGTAGATTCGGGGTGGTGCCTCTACAGTCCCATTTCTTTGGAAAAGTATTTGATCCAATAAGATTTCCAAGAGGGTGTCGTTTTTTTTGTGGAAAGCAGCATTGGGAAAGATTCTTACTTTGATAATCTTACTAAGAGGGGTATGCCATTGGTGAATTGGTGTTGTATGTGTCAAAGTAATGGGGAATTAGTGGATCACCTTTTACTCCATTGTGATGTTGCCTATGCTTTGTGGGGATTTGCGTTACAGATTTTTGGGATTCAATGGGTTATGCCGAGTAATGTTGATACTTTGTTATTTAGTTGGAAAAATTGGTTTGGTAAACATGGCTCAGATCTTTGGAATATGGTGCCGGCTTGTTTGATGTCACTTGTTTGGAAGGAGCGGAATAGACATACTTTTGAAGATATGGAGAATTCCTTCGATCAGTTGAAAACCATGTTTGCTCGTACCCTTTTTTATTGGTCCTCGGTGTGGGATTTTACACAATGTTCTTCTATTTTAGAGTTTCAAGTTTCTCTTAGATTTTCCCTTTGAGACTAATGTACTTTTGGACACTTTGTGTTCATCATCTTGAACATAAAGTGTATTCGATTTTCAACGAAATTACATTACTTATATATCCAAAAAAATTTATTCAGCAAAAAATAAACTAATTAATTAATTACAAGTATAAATGCATATATGTGTCTCTACTAGTTTATGTAGAAAGTTCAAAATATGGAGAAGCTAGATGAATAAGCAATGCTCGGGTAACCTAGCAGTAGCACCATCTAACTGTAAGCAACAATGACCTATTCTTTAACTAAAAATGCCCAGAGTTTCCAGACACAACAAAGAGGGAGAACAAGTCCGACGTGATATTGGAAGGGAATCAATAGAAAAACAGAATCAAGAAATTATACTTGTTATGGTGTGTTGTTTTAATTGGAGGCAAAAAGAACAACAGAAACAGAAATGCATTGAAAAATTTAAAGCATATTTGAATATCTAAAAGAAATTGAAAAACCTATTTAGGTGCAAAAATGTCTACTAAAAGCACAAGTACATAAACAAATGAAAAAAGGACATGATGCAGGTAGAGGAGCATCAAAGAAGTATACAAAGAGACCACCTAAGAGAAGAAAATTTTGAAAGGCAGATTCTATAATGACCCTGAAGGGAGATGATGAGGTAAAAAAATGTTGTGTCTCATGTCCATACATAAAGAGGTTGCAAAGAAAAGGCCTTAAGCTCCAAAATCCTTCAGCTTACGATACTAGCATGGTCATGGATCCACCAACTTTCTAAGATGCTAGCATGGAGCCAAAGGGAAAAAGCAGTTTCATAAGCAATTTTTGCTAAGTAAATGAGAAATGTTCCCTACAAAGCAAATAATGTGTTAATGAAATTCAACAAGGTGTTCTACTCATGTAACATAGAAGGACATCACTCATCAGATACCTTCAGCACCAGATCATCACAGCAGCCCCTTGTAACCTTAATTCAATTTCTAAACCTTCTTTTCCTAAACCTAAGCTTTCTTCTATCACTCTCACTCCCAACCCCACCCCCTTCAAGAGAGCCCTAAGCTTGAACCTTTCAAGGCTCCCATACATCATTGAGCCTCTTAAACTGATGTATGAAAATTTAAGCCCAAAGAAAATAGGAAAAAAGGGTGTTTTCTTTCCCTCTACGTTATGTTTTATTTATTATCATGTATTTAGTATTTAAAACGTCATGTGACTAGCATGTGACTTTTAACGAAGTTGGATGGATAGAATTTAATTGTTTTATGCAAGATTAAGGGCCAGAATTCTATGGTTACTAAAGGCTATTATAATTAGCCTAAGTTGGGTAATTGTAGGCAGCCTTTTCTTATCTACTTCATAAAATGGATATTTCTTGAGCTCTTTCAACCTAAAAATCGATATTTGATTGCTCTTATTACAACCCTATTTACTTTTCTTTGCCTTAATTTTGTCCGTTGTAGGAATTTCTTCTTAAACCATTTTCCTACGCTAGATCTTAGTTCTCCTCACCACATCAAAAACTGCACATTAAGGATTAATCTTGGCCCTTGCTTAAAAGGAAAACCTTAACTTATAATAGCTATAAACTAAACATGGTTGTGACAGAAACAGAACAAATTAATTAGTATTTTAAAGCACACCCCTCAGAGAGCATTGCAATTTGCAAAAATGCTGAAAAGGACCAAAGGAAGAAATACAGAGCAAAACAAGTAAAGCACCCTCACCAAGAATTATATTTGTCAAGTACTTGCCAGGTCAGGATGCGTTTGTGTAAGCTTAAGCCAGTCTATTTGGCTATATCCTTTCTCAAAAGGAACCTTGGCTCAAGTTGCAGGCTTTCTTGCAACAGTCTGTTCCTGAATTTTCTTAACAGAATCCCCAGTGCCTCCTGATGCTACTGGTCTAGACAGTTCACTTGACAGTTTTGGAGAGGACTTATCAGTAACATTGAAAGACAAAAAATCAACTTTACCCTGCCTCTTAGAGGCAGTATTTTTAGGAACTTCATTCCACAGAAGACTGCTACTCTGACACTGCTGCCATTTGAGAATTCATCTTTTATGGTAATGCTACCAACATCAGACACAAGCTTCTTTGTCTCCTGTCCTTCTCGGTCAGCAGGTGAGTTAACCAAAATTTATAACCATAACCATCTACTTAGATAAATTCATTAAATTTTGAAAATCACCCAAAATCAAACATATTTTAATTTTATTTTTTTTTAAATCTTAATATGAATTTGAGCCAATTCAGTAAGGTCATTAAGCTATAAGTTCATCATATCAAATGCACGTACCAAACGTACCTGACAAAATGCAAACTCATCTTCATTGTCCATCTCACACAGATTGCAGTTTCCTAATCAATTTAAGAAATATTTCCTGTGCAAAGATACAATGATTAACAAGTACTGTTTTACCGGCTGCATTTATGACTGCATTAAAAAAAAAAAAAATCTAACATTGTCTAACACACCTATCAATAGAAACTTTTAACAGTTGGGCAAAAGACGAATGTACAATAATTTTTTTTTATATAAGGCAGACAAATGTACAATAAATTGAATACAATTATTATAAAACATGTAATAACTTATTCAGATTTGCCCAATTTCTATTAGTTATGTAGTTCTCCATCTTTGTTATCTCACCACCCATAAATTTTTCTACAAATTCCAACAGTCATCTTAATAAATTTTGTTAACAGAATCTCCAGTGCCTCCTGATGCTACTGGCAGACCATGCAAATCAGGGGACTGGGGCTGTACTCGTGGTATACAAAATTCTTTGATAATGACTAGACACTAGAACTAGGCTGGGTGGCAACTCCTATATCCACTATTTATGCAGAAACTTTAAAGTTGCACTGCATGCTAACTTGACAATCAAATGTGTGACACACAACAGATCTGTTATCAATTTTTGTTCCTTGGGTGGGTTACATTTACTTGTTTAGAATTACTGGTACACTGGAAAAATGGCACTCTCTTAAACAACATAACTTGAAATTCAGGTTGTCACTATCAAGGGTAAAAAAGGAGACAAAAAATTGAAGGACAGTGTATCCTAAGTAGAACTAATAAAACCTATGCCCACACATATGACCTTGTGGCCTTGTAGTTAAATTGGCCCAACCGACGCTTAGTCAAGATTCCAAGGTTTTTTTTTTTTTTTTTTTTTTGATAAGCTTAACCCAATTGCCTTTTATACTTGTTTTTCTCTCTCCGATCTTATTGATCGTTGTAATCTGGGCTCTTGATTTGTGCCACTCTAGTACACTTCCAGTGTACTTTGTTGGTTTTTTTAAATAAAATTTCTTACGTTACTTATCAAAAAAATCATAAATTAGAACTAGCCAGTAAGCACAACCAAACAAATGCGATGGATGCAAAGAAGCCATCACCTTTTTTCACAAACCTAACATTCCCATACATCAAAGACGTAGCATTGAGCTCAAAGAGAATTAAGTATGATAGAGCAAACACTTAATTTCCACCTCCAACTAGGCCTTCTGAAGTCTGCTCATGAAAATTTTGAACATTTTGACTTCCCTTTTGGGCAAGTCCCACAAATACCATGGTCTTGACCTACAAGTACAAATTATTGCAAATATCAAAGTACCAAAAAAAATAATAATAAATAAATAAATTCCAGCCAAAAGCTTGGCTTTTACAAACCTAAATTTTGGGGACCTGGAAGCTCACAACACTAATGAAACATTAAAACAAATCTTACCATGTTTCTCAAGATGAAATGGAAGTACCAGGGATCGGGTGAGTCCACCTCAAGATCCTAGAAACTATTACAACTCTAAAAAAATGTAAATTGATAATATTGTTTTATTGTTAGGAACCCAATAAATATTCATCCAGAACCACAAATCACAACCCAATCTAATGTGAATGTACCTAGCATGTACACAAAAACTACAAACAAGTTGAAAGAATGTACGTACATAAAACTCTTGTTTAATCAAATACTAGAAAGCAGAACAGCACACAATGGAAAGACTACAACAAAGATGAGACGGTTCAATTTTGCTATTCAGACAGATTAAGCAATGAAGAAGAAGAAGGAAAAAAAAATCATTCTCAAGTCTCAACTACAAAGAAACACACAAGTCTGGTTCAGGCATTTCTTCAAACAGCATCAGTGCACAAAACAAACCGTTTACACAAGAGTATAACCAAAACGAACCGTTTTCAATTTAAACTGTACTAATAAATTAGTATTAAATTTACTAATTTATTTACTAGAAGTAAAAATTACTAATCTTTTTACCACTACTAGTAAATTTACAAACTTTACTGCTTCTGCTAGCGGTAACTATTTATAATCAACTGTTAATTATAAAAACCCGCCATTTATATATATATATATATTTATATTTATATATATGTAGACACATTAGGAAACTAAGAACACGAGAGAGACACATATTAAAGATCCGTTTAGATACAGCTTATTTTACTGAAAATTGAAAATACTATAGCAAAATAATTTTTAAATTGGTGAATAGTGCCGTGTGACTACTGTTCATTGAACAGTAGCCGTATTTTGTTGACTTTTCAGCTTCTTTTATCAGTTTTGTGGGTCTCGTAAACAGTGCACGGGACCCACAAATCTCACTTTTCAACCACTTTTTCATTAAAACTGGGTCCCACAGTACTATTCACACATTTAAAAATTATTTTGCTATAGTATTTTTCAGTTTTCAGTTTCAGTTTTCAGTTTTCAGCTGTATCCAAACGGACCCAAAGTAGAGAAACGCGAGCGAGAGAACAACGAGAGACAACAGAGAAGCGATAATGGTGAAGAAGCGGGACAAGAGAAACCGAGCTAAGAAACGCAAAATCCATTTCTGCCACCACCACGCCTGCCATTCGAACCTGAAGAAGTCGAAGGCGATGAAGGCTCACAATCTTGCCAGACACAAGAACTCCACCAAGGACTGTAACACATGCATGCCAAACTGCTTTCAAACTCGCGAGCGAGCTGGAGATGCACGTCGCGGAGCGACACACGAAGAAGAGCTCCGAAGCTTCTCAAAAGTGCAGAATTTGCAGCATGTACTCCGAAGGCGACGAGCTCGTGTGCCTTTTCTACGATGGATTGGTGGACGCACCGGTTGAGTCCGACTCAGGCGACTCTAACCCCGACGGTTGGAGATTTTCTTTTTCACGTTCTTTCTTTTCTTTCTTCTTTTTGTTCTTCTTCTCATTGTTGCTTTGCTTTTTCTTGCAGGGTGACTCCTACTGATGAGTTGCAATCTTTTCGTGGTACGTACTCGTTAGGGTTAGTCCATACTTTTCTTTAAAGTAGAGTAGAGCTATGTATTTGTGTTTTATGATGTTGGTTTAACCTATATTTATTGTGCTCTATAGTACAGGCAAATGAGTTGGTTGTTTGAAAAAAAAAAAAAAAACTCAAATTTTAACCGATCTTTTTACTTGAGAAATGCTACATAAGTCTAATATTTTTCACAATACTTTTACAAAAAAATTTTAAATAGTAGGTTATTATTTTTTATTATTAGTCGGCAAAAAAAAATTTTATTTAGTGGTGAGTTCAAATTAGAACAAGTAATAATTTAATACCTAAAATTTGCTATGAAAATATTGTGAATATAACACTTCCAAAAAAAAAAAAGCAATACACAAAATATTTCGTGACATTTTTCATGATTGCCCCCTCTCACAACTAAATGACTAATAGATGTTTTTATGTGGGATTTATTGCTGATTTCGCTCAATGTTTAAGGGATACTCCTAAGTGAAGTTTTTGTATTGAATTATTATCATGTCCACTTTCTTCTTCTTTCATTCTTTTAAATGTAATTTTGACATTTTATTTATCATAGTAGATAAATATGAGGGACTGAGGGAGAGTCACTTGAGCTAGTTTGGTCATGTTCATTGAAAAGCAAGTAATGAATTGATAAGAAAAAGTAAGATATTAAGGCGAAAAATAACATTAGTAGAAGTAATAATAAAAAAGGACATGTAATTAGAGAAGCAACAAAGAGCATAACTTTAAAAAAAAAAATAAAAAAAAATAAAAAGAATCGTGCAGAACTTCAAATTGATAGAATAGAGAAAAAAAATCCATTGGCCAACCCAATCTTATTTGTTAAGAATCCATAGTTAACCCTAAATTTTGAGACAAATGCTTTGTTGTTGTTTGTTTTTAGACCCCTTAAAACACAATCAGATTAACCTAGTTAATTAGCCAAGTGATTACTTAGTTAAATAATCAGATCTAGGTTAACACAAATATATCATATCAATGTAAAGTGCGGAAAATAAAGAACACAAAGATATGATGACCCAGAAAAACCAAACCGGTAAAAAACCTAGGGAGGATTTAACCTAGCTATCCTCAAGGTAAAACTGAATCCACTATGAAAGAATTGAAGTTTACACAATAGCGACTTAGACCACTAACATCCTATTGCTACCTCGAGTAGGAAACTTACTACCACGACCCCATGATAGCTCCGAGTTCATGGACTACTTCTTTCTTGAATTCACAGCAAGTACAAGCACTCCCGCTTATGTATCTTTAAGCTTTTAATGCAGCAACTAAATCGATCACTAAGTTCTTGACATAATCTTGAATCTTGGAAACCCTAAGTATGTGTGAAGGCAAACACCTCTAGATCTCACAGAAGATTCACACACACAACATAAGAAGCAACCAAAGACTTAGAGAGCTTTTACGTACAAAACCCTAGATCTGCAAAAGAAGCACACTCTTCTCTCTCTTAAAAAACTCTGAAAACGTACTTAGGGTTTCCTTTATATACTGGGAGAAGTAGATCTGAAACCCTAATCCTTAATGGGCTTGGGCTGAGTTGGAAATTCAGCAGAAAAAACAATCTGCACGACTTTCGATCGATCGAGTCAGGCAGATTTACACAGTAAATCCTGCAGTATACTCGATTCCAATTTTACACTTTAAACATACTTTGAGCAAGTCTAAAATAAGACAAAATGTTTTGATCATGGTTTGCCAACATTACAAATTGAAGTTCTAATACATTAGTTCCTAATTTCTTAGAACCTAACAGTTGTTATTGTTGTTATTAGTGTATTTATTAACTTTTTTTGTTTAACTTCACTTGCAGATCATACCTCAGTCCAAAGTCCTCCCCATTCATATATTGTTTTTCCGAATCCTCCTTTTGTAGGGAATTAACCCGAATTCCCAACCTGTGAGAAACAAAAAAAATAATAGAGAAAACACACGCCAAAGAAAAAAAAAACAATCACACGCACAAGACAATATTTACGTGGTTCGGCAATTTGCCTACGTCCACGGAGTTGCAGGAATTTCACTATTATCAGAGAAAATACAAAGTGCGGCTACAGTTTTTCTACTCTCTCAAAAACACAGCAACAACAACATTTAAACCCTAATCACCAAAAACGGTTTATATATCCTGCGCACAGGATTTACAATGGGTTACAAAACGGGCCAAAAAGCGCTCCGGCTTAGGCCTGTCGGCCCAAGCCTCCGCTCCATAAACTAAGCCTCAGTAAATCTCCCATTAAAAACCACACAACATTATTCGGGTCGAATCGAGTCGTTAAACCGGATTAAACGAAACTAGGCTCCACAAAGCCCAACACCTTTTTCTCGTTCCCTATGGTATGTTCTAAATTTCGAAAAAGAAATTGCTAAAATTGTGATAACATTGTTAATGAGATTTGTATTTTCTTTTGTGTTTAAATAGGGGTATGGTATGTTCTAAATTTCGAAAAAGAAATTGCTAAAATTGTGATAACATTGTTAATGAGATTTGTATTTTCTTTTGTGTTTAAATAGCCTTTGAAATTACATGTGTAAGGACTGGATTTGATCCTGGGCTCAAAACAATGAATTTGTAGAGAGTGGGTCAAAGAACTGGGCTTTAATGTGTGGATAACAGTTAAAATGGGTTTTCATGACAATCAAATAGAAACTAACCAGGTTTGTACAAGAGAATTCGTTCTCGGCACAATCCGAGGAACTCTGTTCTAGTAAATATTGGATGAGAATGGTTACAAGAGTTGTTGAGATTGCTACAGTGCTTTCTCTGTTTCTTCTCCCCCTCTTCTCTGGGGTCTCTACCCTCATTTATACTACATCTCTTCCTTCATCTTTACCCTACACGCGGACAGTTGATAGTTTATGCTGATACTTGTCCCATCAGCCCCCTTTAGAAGTCTTCTGAGGTGGTTGTAAGGCTGTAATAATACTGTTCAGAGGTCACTTCCTCATTAATGCGCCCAGAGAGTGAGCTACAGAGCATTTAATGCGGTGGTAACAGCTCTCCCTTAGATATTTTTGGGTTCCCATCTTTCTTGTACGTTTATGGCACACGTCCCTATCACTAGAGCTTCTTGGAAGGTCACTTTGATCATTAGGATCTATACTCGATCTGCGTTTAGCTTATCCAAGGAGATATTCCTCCTCGGACTCGAACTACTCACGCTCTCGGCCAAAGCCCAAAACCCAATTGTATGATTTGGGCTCATGACCCCACAACATGAAACCAATTTCTGAGGGTTTTTTTTTTTTTTTTAATTTCATCTTTTGCCGTTGGACTTGGACTTGGATTTGAGAGATTGATTACACTGGATATATTTTGCACTCTATTATCTTGTCTTTTTGGATTTAACAGATTGATTACACTATATAATTTGCACTCTATTATCTTGTCTTTTTGAATTTGAGAGATTGATTGCACTAGATATATTTTGCATTCTATTATCTTTGGATTTGACAAATTGATTACACTAGATATATTTTGCATTCTATTATCTTGTCTGTTGTTTTTTTTAGACTACTATTTGAACTCGTGTGTTTTTAATGTGTGTTTCTTTGCATGATATATAATTGGAAGTTTGGAACCTTGATTAGGGGTCTTTGTATATGAAATTTGGGCATCAAGTTTAATGATTCAAGTCCAAACTCATGGATAAGCCCACAAAGAAAGATAGGAAAGTGAGAGTCTAGAACATGTGTTCTGCAACTGGCCTTTTGATGCTCAAGTTAGATTAATTTCTTTTTAGTACATCAATAGTTCACTCAAGAATGACTTAGCTTCTCCTTTTGGCTTGGTTCCTTTCAAATTGGTGGGACCATAACCTCTCTGTTACTGTCACTTTGTGTTATGGGAGGTGTTATAGTGATATGTAATCGATGGAGTACAATCCAGATATGTGTTGTTGGCACTTCCCATATTCTCTATGCAGGAGTTATTGGTTCATTACTCACATGACTACCGATTTTTTGGAGCCTTCACATAAGCGAAAAATTCTTAGGTACTTTAGGAGCAAGGAGAAATAGTGTTTCTTTCTCTCACATTTATGGTGGACTTCATCATGAATTTAATGAGTGGACTCCACAAGGATTGTGAGTGAAGGGAGCACTATTCTCTGTGCTCTAGGAGTACCTAAGAATTACTCCACACATGACCATTTTATTTAGAGAAATGCTATGTTCACAACATTTTTACAATACTTTCATAACAAATCATAGATGACAAGTGATTCTCAAAAAAAAAAAAAAAAAATCATAGATGACAAGTTGTTATGAGTGGACAAAAAATTCATTTATGTTGTGAATTCAAATTAGAACCAAAAACATCTTACCACCTAGGATTTGTTATGAAAATGTTGTGGATGTAGCACCTCTTTTTTATTTATCATTTGATTTGTCGTGTGTGGGAATCTCATTTTTTTCACTCAATTATTTATTTTTTTTCTTTTTATAAGAATCCTACTTTACCCTAATCTAAATATGTGTACGTGGAGACACAAATGCCCATTTCCGGCTTTTCAAAAGTCCCCTTAATAGAATGCCTATTTTAGAATTTTACCCAAAAATAAATTAAATTGGCCCCCTTAACATCTTGGGCCTTCTTAAAGCAAAAGAAAAGAAAAGAAAAAAAAAAGTACCAAAAATTTATTAAACTCATCATATTCATTTAGTCAAAATCATTCAAAAAAAAAAACTCCTAAATTAGAGTTGGTCTGGTCACTTTAGAAAGTAAATAAAGTAAACATACGTGGAGACACCTTAGTGAATTCCAAGTTCCCTAAAATTAGTGCTAAATCATACCTCCTTTTCTATGTTAAATTTTTCAGTGGTTCTGCCTAGGAATTTTTTTTTTCTTTTTCTTTTTCTTTTTCTTGAGAAACTGTCTAGGAACTATAATTAGCTATTCATATTTTTTTTTTCATTCTCAACCTACCAAAAAAAAAAAAAACCTTTTGCATAACAAGATGAATCTTACTTATTAAAAAAAAATTGCATTTCTAAGTTGTACAACTTACAAACCCTTTTCTACTTTTAGGAAGAAAGAAAGGGAAAAAAAAAAGGTAAAAATTATGCAAATATTTATATCAATTGCAAGAAAATCCAAAATAAAAAATCATGATTTTTTATTAAGACATTTTATTAAATCAATGAAAGAAATAGTGTCATAACTCTTTTTTTTTTTTTTTTTATCCTTTTTTGGTTTTTGAGGAAAGTGTCATAACTCTTTTAATGGAATGTTAAAAAGGCCCTGTGACCTGCCTTAGGTTTCCTAGATTTTTTTTTTTTTTTTTTGAGAAGAAGGTTTCCTATATTATTTAAAAGAGCAAAAAAGCACCACAATTAGCTAGAACTAAAGTTAATAATTGTGGGTTTGGACTGTTTGGCTGCTCAGCTACTACAATTGTGTAATAGGTTGACCGATTGATTAAGATTTATCGATTCTCCAATAAATAAACAAATAAAATTAAAAACTCACTACCTAAAATCACTTGTTAGTTCTTTTTTTCTTCTTTTTAAATAATAGTAATGAAGTCAGCTTCTTAGCTATTTGACACTCCAAACAACTTATCAAAAAAAAAAAATCCAACCAATGTCAAAGCCCAGCATTAAACGTAGTCGCATGACCACCCAGCATTGACATTTGGGTCTGGGCCTTATAATGAATCTGCAAAGCTTAAGGCCTACTCCAACTTCACCAATGGGGACAGCCCAGCCTCCATCCTTCATGCTTTTTTTTTTTTTTTGCTAATAAAATACAAGCTTCATCCAAATTCTTTTTTAACCTTTTCTTTGAATTATTTATTAATTTCATTTCCAAAAGTAGGATTTGAGTTCAACCCAATTTATTTGGTTATTTTAAATTTTTACTATAGAACCGTGTTTCGGTGAAAGTTGTACAAAATGAACTTCCTTGTTTCTACTTGGATAATTACCACTATACACATCAAAAAAATCCAAAATAAAATAAATATATTTGTAGGTTTAGATTTCCAAATGTAATATACTAATATAATTATATTTCCTAATATATTCCCCCACTCCTAATCCTACTTGCTATTAAACAATTCTAAAATCCTCTTTGAGTAGTTTTGGACCACAAATTATTCTACAATTTTTTTGTCACAACTCTGACGTGGCAAACTGTGAGTGTCAACCGTCACTTATACATGGATTCATTATTTTTTCTTCACCAATTACACTCTATCACGTCACAATTATGGTAAGAAATTGTGAAAAATTTTGTGGTCCTAAACTTTTTCATCTTTTTTACTTCTCAAGAGTGTCATTAACAAAGTGTCACCAAAAAAAGGCAAAATTTTAATAGAAAAAATTTCTTTAACAATCAATATACCATGAAATTGAATCCTTCTTTGAAGGATATAAAGAAGTTGTCTGGTTTGGTTGGCCTCCGTTGAATTTAACAGTCTTCCTATGCCCATCAGTCTTTGAATTTTACGCAAACCTTGCTATAAATCTAGAATAGTTCTTTTCTCACCTAACCCTCAGGTCAAACCTAATTACTCGGTTCCATTAAGGAGAAATTTCATAAACTTTGGTTGGAGAAAACTTGGCCTCAAGTTTTAAAGTGCTGAAGGATCAGATCTTTGACCAGCAACACTTGTTGATGCTTATGCTTTATCATCAACATTATACTCTAATGTTATTTGATGTTTCTCCATTACCAAAATCTCATTAGTTTGAGTCTTCACTTTCTTCACCTAAGCAACCAAGTCTTGAAAAACCTTTCATGAACTTTTTAGATAATTCTTAGAAGTCTTGACAAAAGTTAGATTGTTAAAGAGTAACACCAAGGACATGAAGTGGGATGAGAATTTATCGTATTTTCTTTGAATCATGCAATTGGCTGGCTATTCCATTTTCTCATACTATCACTTTGATCTTGAAAACTATCACACTAAGATTGGTATAGATACTTAGTGTCCATTTGAGATTCGCTTATTTTGTTGAAACTGAAAACTTTTTGCTAAAAGTACTGTAGATAAAGGTAAAAGTTAGCTAAAATAATACAATGAGACTCATAAATACTACCAAAAAGTGCAATGGGACCTATAAATAGTAGCAAAAATAAGCTGAATAGTAAAATAAGTTGGCAAAAATAATTCATGCCAAACGGATACTTAGTTAAAAAATTTAGTAACAAACATTCATCACAAAACTTTTCTTCCATATTTTTCCAGACAATAATGACAAGTTCATACTTTGTATAACAAAGATATTCAAAGCCCTCCTAGAATAGTTGTACTCCTCCTATTAACTTTAACTTTGCATACCTAACTTCTATGTTATTTGCAAAGTTTGGTCACTCAAAGAATTGCTTCATCCCATGGGTTATTTTTAGTTATTTACAACTATCAACTATCAAAATAAAGTGTTTCAGATATTACAATAGTTCACAGGGCAAAAAGATTGTGCCTAGACTTGCTAAGTGCGGCCCACTAAGAAGGCATTGCCATGGCGTTGACCAAATAAAGCTTCACTGTTTGAACACCAATAGAAAAACTAATGTATAAACGTGGACTGGGCTGGCCGTGTGGGTCTAGGCTTGGTTTTTTGGTTACCGGGTATGGTTGTTTGAATGGGTTGGGCCAATTGGGTCTGATTAAGTTTTCAAAAAGTAAAAAATAAAGTTTTGCATGTCCATTAATAAAGATTCTCCAAAAGGAAATTCCAAAAACTCTCTTTCAAAATAAAAATTTTTAAAAATCATAATTATACTAATAACTAGTCACTAACTTGTGTGATGCACGGGAAACTGATAAAAATGAAATCTAAATAATAGATGTTCAAGAATCAAGTTTAAATAACATGACTAATATTTGACCCTCTCTAATTTGACCCATATACTATGTAATATATTACCAACAAAGTAATTTTTGCATATTTTAAGTCCAAAACATAGCACCTATCTACTTATTATAAAAAAATAAAAATAAAAAAGACATAGCACCTATCTAGAACATGTTCAATTTAGCGTTCTTGCTCATATTCCATTTGGAAATTATAAGGATTTGATTTCACTGGATTTTCCTTTTCTCTTAATTAAGTTCAACTGATTTTGTAATAAATTCCTGCCCAAATTTATACTAATTCTACTCCTAGAATCCCTTATAGTCTTTGTCATCTAATCAACTACTTTCGTTTTTTATTTATAATTTTTTTTGAAGATCAAATGGCATGCTCTATGATTGTTGTTAGATTGCTATAACATGAACACTATTTAATAATCATCTCTCAAAAATAAATAATACCAAACCTTGGAACACAAATAGGACATAAAACGAACACATACATGGAACAAAAACACACATAGATTGTTTACTCATGATCCGAGATTCCAAAAGCTCAAACGTGTAAAATCCACCAAAATATTCATCACAATTTAATGCATAAAACCATGTGTAAGGCAATAATTAATGTTAGTTTCTAAAGATTTAGGATCTAAATGTTTTAGAACTTCAATATGTAATGTTGGCAAACCATGATCAAAACTTAGAGTCTAGATTTAAGCTGCTCAAAGTATGTTTATTGTAAAGTTGGAATCGAGTAATTGCAGAAAATTACTGTTCACTTTTTGCAAGGCTCGATTGATCGAAAATTAGACTCGATCGATCGAAGCACGTGCAAAATGTTTTTCTGCAAAATTTTCCAACTCAGCCCAAGCTCATATGACGTGTAGGGTTTTATGTTTTGCTTTAAGTATAAAAGGAAAAACCCTAACCACATTTTGAAATTATTGTTTATGCTGTGTGTGTGAATTTATTGTGAGATCTAGAAGTGTTTGCCTTCATACATACTTAGGGTTATCAAGATCAAGATTGATATCGAGAGCTTGGTGATCGTTTCAGTTGCTGCTTAAAGAGCTTAAAGAATATCACAAGCGGGAGTACTTGTGGTTGCTGTGGATCAAGGAAAAAAGTAGTCCGTGTACTCGGAGCTATCACGTGGTCGTGGTCGTGGTAGTAAGTTTTCTACTCAAGGTAGCAATAGGATGTTAGTGGTCTAAGTCGCTATTGTATAAACTTCAATTCTTTTATAGTTTATCAGTTTTACCTTGAAGATAGATAGGTTAAATCCTCCCCAGATTTTTTAACGATTTGGTTTTTCTGGGTTATCATATCGTTGTGTTATTTACTTTTTCGTTGCTTTATTATATATTGCTTGATTTGTTATAACCTAGTTTTGGAATAATTTATCTAAGTAATCGTTTGGCTAATTAACTAGGTTAAACAACTTGTGTTTTAAGGGATCTAAAAACGTACAAGTGGTATCAGAGCGGGTTAGCTCTAGTATCTAAATCCTTTGATCTTAGAGTTGATCCTTGACCCCTGCTATCATGGAATACAGTCACTCTCTGGTGATCCCACCTCACTTTGATGGGAACAATTATGCCTATTGGAAAGTAAAGATGAAAGCATTCCTGAAATCTATTGATGAGAGAGTTTGAAATTCCGTTGAATACGGATGGGAGAAGCTGACTACTCCTGTAAGCGAGTAGCAAACTTCTCAGAAAGAAGCAGCCACTTTTAATAGCAAAGCCATGAATGCTATATTTAATACTGTTTCCATGGAGGAATTCAAGAGGATCTCTAATGTTGAGGTTGCTCATACTGCATGAAATATTTTCCAAACTGTGCATGAAGGCACAAAGGCAGTTAAGATCAATAAGCTGCAGCAATTAACAACTAGATTTGAAAGTATTAGAATGTTTGATGATGAAAGTTTTGATGAATTCTATGCTAAACTTAATGATATTGTTAATTCTACTTATAATTTGGGTGAAATTTATGATTAACCTAAAATTGTTAGGAAGATTGTTAGATCCCTGACTGAGGATTTTAGACCCAAAGTGACTGTCATTACTGAAAGCAAGGATGTGGACTCTATCCCTATTGATGAACTTGTAGGATCTCTCTAGTCTTATGAGTTAGACCTACCTAAGACAAACAAATCCAAATCAATGGCTCTTAAGTCAGTTGATGATATTGATGGGAATGAATTTGATGATAAACTCTCTTCTACAGAGATTGCATATATTGCCAAGAACTTTAAAAACTTTCTTAGGAACAATAACAGAAAGGCAAGATGTAAAAACAATACTGAACCTAGGAATTTTAAGAAGAATGAACCCACTAAAGTGAACAATACTGATAAACCTAAAGAGAAAGTAGGTCAAACCTCTAATAATTCCATGGGTCAACAATGTTTTGGTTGTCAATGGTATGGTCATGTGAAATCAGAATGTCCTACATTCTTGAGATCAAAGGGTAAAGCTATGACTATAACCCTTAGTGATGATGAAGTTTCTGATCATGAGTTTGGTAGTGATGAGGATAGAAATTTCATTACTTTCACAGCTACTGCTGTAGTTGATGAAAGTGTTGTGGTTGATGAGAACCCTTCTGATGGAGAACTCTCTGAGAATGCTAATTTGCAAGAAGCCTATAATAAGTTTTGCAAAGTTGCTGCAAAGGATGGTATGAATGTTGATTTACGCTTAAAGAAAATTGCTTCTCTTGAACTTGACAAGAAAAATTTGCTCTTGAAATTGTTTGATGCTAATGAATTGATTGATAAGGTGAAGACTGAAAACATGTTGTTGCTTGATAAAGTTAAGAATTTGGAACTTGAATTATCTGTTGCTAGAGAACAAACATATAGGTCTGCTAGTTCCAAACTTGAACACATGTTGAGTATTCAGAAGTCTCCCTTAGACAAAACTGGTATAAGTTTTGAAGGTAGCATCTTTGTGCCTCAGATACACTCCACAAATTTTGTTTCTTTTTCTGAGCCTCCCGTGAGTGAGATTGTCAAACCTGTAGAAGTTACACCTCCTAAGAAGATTAGAGTTGATCTCAAAGAGTCTAAGCCTCAGAATCCTTCTCTCCCTAAGAATAAGTTGCATGATAAACCTCTGTGGGTTTGTCATTTTTGTGGAAAGGCTGGACACATTCGTCCAAACTGTTTCAAGTTGCAAGCTACTAAGCGAACAAATAAGCCAAAAGTACATGTGTCTCAAGCACAAGATCCTATGGTACTTATTGGTGAGTTTGTAAAGGCTTTAAACCTTTATACCAATCTTGGAGTTGCTCATCATTCTAATATGAATAATAACTTCAATGCTAGAGTTGCATCTAAAAAGTTTTGGATGCAAAAGGCTCAATCTACTTGAGTCTTTCTGACATGGTCCTTGTGCTTCATCTCTTTATTCTTTATGACCATTCTTTTTTTGTTGTTTTGGTTTATTTTTGTTTCTAGGATCTGTATTGCATAACATTCATGCATTTCATGATAGGTTGTTTTTGTTTTTTTTCAAAATATATATAAATAAATAAAAAAAGGAAAGGAAAGGAAAAATGTGTTTTGCATTATTTTTCTTAGATTTGAAATCAAAGTTGGCCATATTATCTTTACATAACATGTTTATGAACTTTGTTTAGCTTGGATGAGCTTATTTTATTGCACTGTGCTAGTTTTAGTTTTGTAGTGCATGTTGTGTGGGAATTGTTTAGTTTTTGATCATATGTTTTTGATCTTGAAGTCACATACTTTTGATTGTAAAGACTAAAAAATTCTAAGAGAAAGACATAAATAACCATTTCACCACTGTTTACTAACCAATCATGAACACTTTAGTGCATATCGTAAGATTTTGTGCTTGAGAAAGTGTAGCACATGCACAAAAAGAACATAAGGTATAGCCTCGGTTTAAATTAATGCTAAAGTTGGTGTGTACATTATTGGGATATGATAAATTCAAACTAAATAAAATTGGTGTGTACATTATGAGGCAAAAACAAGAAACTTACATGATTGCAAGCTTGTTTTCTAGGAGATGTGGGAGTTATATGATGTAACTCTTTAGGTGATAGTCACTTTCAAATTTATGTGATGAATTTTGTAGAAATTGTGATTGATTACTATCTACTTATCGTCTCACATGTACCTCATGCTATTGCTAATTGCACACACTACACAAATTACTCTTTGCTAAATATAGTACATGTTATTGTGTGTGATCTTGTTGTGGCCATCTAAGACTAAAAGTTTCTTGATTTTAATGCAAAATATGTTTTAATGTTTAAGCTTTGAGGAAAAATTGATTGATAATCTTGTTTTTGGAAGATCTGGGTTGAATTCAAGGGTTTTTGAAAAACTTTTTATCTCATAATCATGCATTTCTTTCATACAACAGTGTGTTTTGAGGAGTTTCTGCATTAAAATGCATTGTTTTTCAAAATATTGTTTTTTCCAGATTTTCGATCGATCAAACCTGTTGCTCAACCGATCGAAATTGCGATAAAAAACTTGGGTTGAATCTGCCTAGCTCGATCGCTTCTTGATTGATGCTAGATCGATCGAATATGATTTTCGATTGATCGAATCTTATTTTCGACAAATCGAAAATCGTTCAGAGAGTTTTTAAAAAAACAAGCGTTTTCACGTGTTCTACACTTTTTCAAACACTTTTCACTTTTCTCTTCGACCGATCCAGATTCAAGTCAACTTTTTGTCGTTTTCCTCCCAAATTTTTCTCAAGGATTTTGTTTTCTAAATGTTTTAGAACTTCAATATGTTTTAGAACTTCAAAAATTTAGGATCTAAATGTTTTAGAACTTCAATATGTAATGTTGGCAAACCATGATCAAAACTTAGAGTCTAGATTTAGGATGCTCAAAGTATGTTTATTGTGAAGTTAGAATCAAGTAATTGCAGAAAATTACTGTTCACTTTCTACAAGGCTCGATCGATCGAAAATTAGACTCGATCGATCGAAGCTCGTGCAAAATGTTTTTCTGCAAAATTTTCCAACTCAGCCCAAGCCCATATGACAAGTAGGGTTTTATGTTTTGCTTCAAGTATAAAAGGAAAAATCATAGCCACGTTTTGAAGTTGTTGTTTATGCTGTGTGTGTGTGTGAATCTCTTGTGAGATCTAGAGGTGTTTGCCTTCATACATACTTAGGGTTATCAAGATCAAGATTGATGTCAAGAGCTTGGTGATCGTTTCAGTTGCTGCATAAAAAGCTTAAAGAATATCACAAGTGAGAGTACTTGTGGTTGCTGTGGATCAAGGAAAGAAGTAGTTCGTAAACTCGGAGTTGTCACGTGGTCGTGGTAGTAAGTTTTCTACTCGAGGTAGCAATAGGATGTTAGTGGTCTAAGTCGCTATTGTATAAACTTCAATTCTTTCATAGTTGATCAGTTTTACCTTGAAAATAGCTAGGTTAAATCCTCCCCAGGTTTTTTACCGGTTTAGTTTTTTTGGGTTATCATATCGTTGTGTTATTTACTTTTCCGCTGCTTTATTATATATTGTTTGATTTGTTATAACCTAGTTTTGGAATAATTTATCTAAGTAATCACTTGGCTAATTTAAGTTAAACAACTTGTGTTTTAAGGGGTCTAAAAACGTACAATTAACACTCATTGCTTTGTTTAATTCTAAATAGATCATGCTAGCAAAAACTCCAAACTCTTATGAGTCTGAAATAAAAAGCAGCCAAAACACCACAAAGAGTCATGAAGTCTAGAAACAAGATGTTCCTCAAAAATAAATAAAAAAAGTCTAGAAACACGACATGTTACCAAAATATATTATATATTACATCAATACATTAAACTTGAACCTCTCTTTCTCTTTTTCTTTGTGCATTCTCTTATTCCCAGAGCTGCTTGTGCACTTTCTATCGATCCTTGCAACATTAGTGGATGCACTGTACTATAATGCCTTTGTCTGCTTGTTCAGTTGTTCTGCCTGTTTCCTTTTTGGTCAAGGTGAATAGGACAGTGCATCCACTTCCTCACTAAATGATTTGATCATGAATCTGTCCACAGCTATCTGCAATTCCAATGAGAGACATTTGGATGCAAAAGCACCATAATAGGATAGCTTTTGCAGATTATATATCATGTTGTGGAAATGCACAAAATGACAGGATAGCTTTTTAATAGGATGCCGCAGAATGTCATTTCAACCAAAGATCATGCTTTCAAGGATAGTCAAGCATTGTCACCTGTGCTACAGATGGGCAGGTATTTCATTTGTTCCAAATCACTGTCACCCCACCATTCCTTAACTTATGTTGATGTTTTTTTTTTTTTTAATATCTTTTAGATTGCTGTTGTATGATGAATAAGGAAGCAAGACACTTGTTCAATGACTTAATGGATTCTGAGATCTTGGTTTTACTAATTTAACCATTGCTGCTTCTTAATCTCATTTTTCACATTGTTTTTGTTTGCTCTCAAAAATAATAATTCTCTTTCTTTTGTGAACTATGGACATTTTTAATTACAACATTTTATTCATTTTAGCTGATACATGCTCAGATTTTTGGAAGTGGAGAGCAAACTACATTTCTTGTCAAACACCAAGGACAAGCTTATAAGTTTCCTATTGAGCCTAGGAGTCCCCATATATTTCAGCTCATAATTTTAGCTGAGACTTGCTCATATTCTGGAATGGAGTGCAAACTACTTTAATTGTTGATAATGTAGTCACATATGGAGGCTTTCCAATAGAGAATGAATTCTTTGCTCCATCAATCATTTCCTTGACTTTACTTGTTTTTGCCAATTATCCTGAACTTTTTAAAATTAGATGACCGGTTGATTTCCAGTGTGGTATGCTAATGGAAAGTTGTAAATGAAAGTCCCTTGGAATTTTCGCATTGTGCTTTTTCTGGGGATCTCTCTTTTTAATCTCATTAATATCTGTTATAGGTTGTATTTGAACTAATGTTTTTTATTTTTATAATCAATTTTAAACTTGATCAATACGGAAGACACATTGATTGAGTTATGTTCTTTGGGATAAGAGTATAATTTTGATTGTGTGTGTTTTCCCCTCTCAGAGCTCATGACCATTTTTTAGGGATTTCACAATGGAAACATGAAAGGAGGCCCAGAAGGAGAAGGGAGGTTGGACCGTAATTCACAAATATTCTTCTCAGTTTGTACCTGCTCTATATGTAAAGCTGATTCCACTTCAGGTTGTTTACTATTATCACTTACTTGTATCTATTGTCCATCTTTACTTGGTTAATTCTTCAGGCACAGATTAAACTTTCCCACTATACTACCATCAATGTAACCTACTTAATAACTCCATTCAGTAAACATATACTTAAAGGAGGGCTTTTCTGCAACTATTAAATGAAACAGAAATGCATTTTAGTAAGGCCTAGTTTCCCAAAGCAAACAAAAATGCATATACTCAAGAACCTGAATATGAAGAGTTTCAGAAACAAACATTAATCATAAGACAGATTTGAGTTTTAGATTGAAATTGGAAACTTTCTACATATTTTTTGTTTGATCTAAATTTAAGTTAATTTTGGTATGGCAGATGATTCACCTGATTATGTTTCATTGGAAAGAACCTTTCATGCTATTATATGAACTTTAGGAGTAAAAATTCATTGCTAATGTTAGCTCTTGTTATATACTCAAGGCATATCTTATTTGCTGACTGTTTAATTTTTTTCGTTTCCATTTATTTTCTGTTTTGTTTTTCGATGTTCCTCTCCACTGGCCATTTTATGGACCGCTTGGCATCTTGGCACAGTTCCCAGAGGACTTTAAGAGCGATGGAAGGAGGTATTATGGTTTGAGAGAACAAAAACCTAATCAAAATTTTCACCTGTGTTTATGTAAATAAAAAGAGGTATGTGTCCCTTTCTTTGACCTTGTTCATCCTTCTATACACCATCAAGTTAGAGATAACTTATAGAAATTTTTGTTGAATTCTATTATTTTTTCATTTTCAAAGTTCTGTCTCTTTAGTTTAGTGTATGCTATAGTACCTTCTTTCCCAGTTTTGACTTGTAACCAGTTTGATCAATGTGTTGAAATTTGTTCTTTGAAATTTTATCTCAGCCATCAAATAATCTTGGCTTAAAGAATCATTTGGACTGAATCAAACATTGTGCTAGGAATTATAACTTTAAGAGCTACCACTTTGACTGGTACTGTAATTTACTACTGGAATATTTAGTAAGACCATCATCATTATTTTCAAAAAATTTCCAGACAATGAAAGAAGAGAAATTTTAGCCTCTACTATGTAGTTTATCGAACTCAATTTCATTTCAAAATTTAAACTCCTTTATGCTTGAATATTGTAAGTAAAATGTGCTTATTACCTAGCCTTACATTGATTTATTCCACTATTGCTGATATGGTCACATTAGCTGAATTTGAGGACCGGGTAATGAAATCTTTTTTCATGGTTTCCTATCATTGTTGACTTTGAAGGTTAGCTGAAATACAAAAGTTGATTGATAAGGAAGACACACTGATTGAATTATGCTACTTGGGAACCTGAAATTATCTCTTGCAAAATATACAGAGTTTTTTCAAAACAAACTCTGGTTATATATATATGGGGAACTTTGGCTTCATATTTCTACTTGTTTGATCTTACGTTAATTTCAATGTGGTGAGATTCTTCACCTTATGGTATTTCAGGGGAAATAATCGTCACTACTATTATATGATCTTTGTAAGTAAAATTTATTGTTGATGATAAATTCGGTAGAATGCTCAAGTAAAATATATGAAATTGTCTGCCTGTTAGCTTTCATTTCTCTTTTCTTCCATTTTATTTTCAGGAAAGACTGTATTTTGAGCTTCAGAGGTCATATAACTAACTAATTGACTTTTCTTCTGTGATCATGTGAATAAAAATGTCAGTTTCATTGATCTCATTAGTCTTTCCAAAAACCAGCAAGTTAGAGTTAAACTCCTAGAATTTCTTGATGATAGTACCTCCACTTCCCTGCTAATTGATTTAGTCCTGGAATTCTCAAGAAGCATATGCAATTACTATAAGAGTCTTATTTATTAGAAGCAAAAGTGTCATAGCATCAAACTTTACCTACTTGTAAATGGTAATATCTCGCCTTCACAACTTCATATATGATGGAATAGTCATTTATTTGAAATTCTGAAATTCTTAATACTTTAAGGATCTATTATAATGTTTCTGCTTGCTTCTTTATTACTAACATTTCCATCAAATATTTTTGAGGTGGGAAGTACAAAGAAATTTTTATTTTTATTTTGAAAGGACATTGTATTTTTATTGGTCAATTGAATTTTATTTTAGATATAATTAATTAATTAGTTTATCTATATTTCATTTCTTAAATAATATTTATTTAAGTGCTAGTAGACTAGTAGAGAGAGTGAACAAAATTGGGCCGAAGTCAGCCCATTATAACTTTAGACCTAATAGGTTTTAGGTCTAGTTTTTCTAGGCCCAAACCATGTAGCTCCATGCTCTTCAAAGATGAAGCTCCACTCATTTTGGTAGCCTGTATTCTATTATGTTGAGAACAATTTTGCATTCCTATAGAGCTGAGCTAGATGATTACTATTATGTATATAAGTCATTGTTATTAATACCGTTCCGTTCCGGCCGAAACGGCCGGAAAATTTCGTACCAGTTCTTAAACCGGTACGAATCACCCTCTTGTTCCACCTCGGACCAAATTTCGGTTAGTTCCGGCCCGTTCCGGCCATTTCGGCCTGTTTCGGTGAATTTCGACCGGTAAACATATTTCGGCCGGTACTGAATCTACTGATAAATGCAGAAAAAATTTTCCTTTTCAAGTTTTAATAACTATTACCTTAATAGAGCCACCCATCGCAGTTCATCTCACTTCGTCAGTAGCCTCAGCAACTTGGCCTTCTTCAGTTCTTCTTTTCTTCTGCACTTCGTCCTCTCCGTTTTCTTCTTTTCTTTGTACATTTTCTTAGTTGTCCGCCCATTTGTTTACTCAGTTACCCTCCACTTTTTTTCATTGAGCTTTGTATTTTGGCATTTTTGTTCCAACTTTTTAGTTTTGTGAGCCACTCCACGTGACTAGCATTATAATAATACAATTCAAAAAAGAGAGTTAATAGGTTGCAGGCTTTATGTCTTTTCCATCCTCTGTGATTTTTTTTTTTTTTTGGTCTAGTAAGTATTATTTGTTATTATATTTTAAAAAACTTGTTAGTTATTATAATAATAATTATTAATATTAAATATGGGCTTATAACTTTAAGATTCATGGCAATTTTTATAGGTTTGACCAAAAATATATATATCAAAATGGTAAATATATAGTATGATAGTATTTCCGAAATAGTATACCGGTATTTACTGGTATTTGACCGGTACCGAAATATTTCATTCCAATGAACAAACCGAAACAGGTTCCGAAACGGTATTCATAACATTGATATAAGTTATTATCAATCAAGCAACAGTCAAATTAACTATTTTAGGATTGTTCTATCATTAGACTCCCTCAGTAGACACAACATATTTATTAAATAAGTGAGAACCTTCTTTCTGATGTTATTTAACTTCATTCATAGAAATAAGTCTTTCTGATGTTGTTTAACTTCATTCATAGAAATGAGTCTCTATTCTGATTGACTGTCTAATTCCCATATGCTCAATAATTAAAACTAATTTCATAAAAATCTTATAAAAAAAAAAACATGAGCATTTCTTGGATTTAAGAATAAGTGAGAGAGAGAGAGTAACTAATGTTGTTTCGTTCACTTTGTTACATTTGCAAAGAAGCCACTTTGTTTTTTGTTTTTGTTTGGTTTTGTTGAGGAGGACCTAAATAAATAAATAAAATTTAAATTCTTAGACCAAACTTTTTTTTTTCTTTGGTGGGCTGCAATGGGTTATTCTAGATAGGTTCAACTTCTCTAAAGGGCTAACTGTTTTTTGGGTTAATAGGTCTTTTATTAATTTATTTTTTGTTTTGAGTTTTAGGTGGACTCAAAAACCCAATCAAATATTCGAGTTTGAGAAGTGAGGGTTCTATCTAATATATATAAATATATATATATATATATATCATATACTATATAATAAAAGTTAGACTTAGAAGTCGTGGTTACACTAAGTAGCTTCACTAAATTGCAGAAATTTTATTAGATTAAAAAAAAAAGATATATATATTTTTGACCTTATCTTCTTTTCCTATAATTTCTAAGTTGACAAAAATTTTAATTTAACTACAATCCAAATTCTTCATCTAATCCTTTTATTATTAATTTATCTATAAGTTACTAAAAATCTTTATTACAATCCAAATTCTTAATGCGATTTCATTTGAAGAGATTAGCAACCATATCCATGTACGTACAATTTGTTTTGAAGAGATTAACTTTGATGAATCTGGATTTAGATAGGTGTTGTTGATGTTTTACTTAATTTATTAATCTATTTTTTACTATTTTTTTAACGAATACTTCTTATAACATTAGACTTCTATAGTTCTATGAACCTAAACGCTATATATAAGGTTCCTAATAGATATATACTTATTTTACTATTAAAAATTATGGCAATCTTATTAAGCTACAAACAAAACAAGTCAAATGTTACAATTAAAAACTATCATACGAATTTAGAATTCTAATCCTTTTATTATTAATATATATTTTTCACTTTTTTTTATCTTTGGATTCCCTCTTCACGCACGGTTACTTTTTTTTTTTTGGGATTTCCTCTTCACATGCTACTTATTTTTTAGATTTAGATTTTAGTTTCACACTTACACACATTTATAGATAAAAACAACTTCTTATTTGTTCTTATCAACTATTGTTTTATCACTAATTTTTAAATAAAAATAACAACAATTTTTTAGATACATGCTAATGCTATCTCACAAAATTTTTAAGTAAAAAAAAAAAAAAAAAAACCAACGTGCATAGTTAGGAAGAGTTAGACATGTGCATGAGTTGGAGAGTTACATACTTATAGCTATTTGATTATTGAGATAAAACCGATCTTCATTGTGAATGAGTTATAGTATAATAGTAATTCCTAATTAGTGTAAATGGGTAATCTATAATGTATATTTATTTACTATATATATATATATATAAAAGCTAATAAAAAATAAACAATTTCACAGGGTGCAATCAAGCAACTTTACAAGATGTGCAATCATGCAATAAGATACAAAAAGAGCTTATGTGTTTATGATGCTATTTTGTTTAACATAAGCCCATTTAATATAAGCCAGGAGCAGATTTAGAGTATAGGGAATAAATCTTAGGCCAAATCCTCTATTGACTTTCAACATGAATTCTGAGTTAGTTTCAATCGTGCTTATTGTCCTTTTCTTTTTCCAAATGTTATGTTTAGGGACTGGGTTTGAGCACTATTCCTAAGGGATCAGTGAATTCAAGCCCAACACAATAAATTTATAGAGAGTGGGTAGAAGAACTGGACTTTAATGAGTGTAACAACAGTCGAAGATGATTTAAAAACTGAATAAGTAAAGCCAACCTGGACTTGTGCAAATAATTCAATCCTCGGCACCAATCCGAGGAGCTTTAACTTATTATTTCTTAAGTGACAATGAAAATGGTTGCAAAGTTAGTCCAGATTGCTACAGTGTTTTCTCTGGTAAAATACTCATCTTTTCCATAGAAGATTTCTTACATTATATAGCTCCTCTTGGACAATCTTGATCCTATACTTGTTGATTATTTGAGCCACTACTTGAGTGCTTGTCCCATCAACCATCCTCTCTTGCCTTCTGTGAGTTGAGATAGCCAAGACAGCACTGTTTAGAGGTCTTCTCCACATAAATGTGGCCAGAGTGTTAGTTGTGGAACATTTAATGCGGAAGCAGCAGCTTTTCCTGGAATTGCTCTACCGCCACGCTTCAGTGTGCTTACCGGCTGTACTTATCTTTTTCCCTGGAGTGCTTTGGAAGATTGAATTTGTCGGTAAATCACCTTTCTTCAACCTCGGCTTTGGCTAACCGAGGACGAAGTTGTCCTCGGCATGGTTACCACTGTCCTCTTCATATGCGACTATGGACCTCGGCATGGGCTCCAAGCCTAGTACAAGAGGAAGATGCATATCTTTGGGCCCTATGACCCCACAATAGCCACTCAAAATCTTGCTTTTCGACTCCTTGAGAGGAAAGAAGGATTTTGATCTCCTCGGCCCGCCTTGTTTACAGTTATACCCCTTCTATCCGAACTCCCAAATGCCTGTTTACCTTCTCGAGGCACGCTCCTGACGCTTTGGCGTCCAGAGTCCCCCACGTTCAACGGCATGATGCAAATCTAACGGTGGAGGATTTTTTGGGGTTATGAGAGGGAATTTTCCCGCTTGTAACCTCTGTACAACTATAAATAGCCTTTCAAATCAACTTATTTCCCTACTTCCAACAATCACACAGTTTTAGAGTTCATACACTGAACCTGTCACTCTCCTTCACTTCCTTGTGCGTCTACAAATACCAAAAATTTGTCCGAGAACCTTCTTTTTAAACCTGTAAGTTTCCTCGAACCCCCTTAGTTTTATTTCTTTCCATATATTCTCTTTTCATCACACTTTTTCTTCTTGGCTCTACTTTTCGTTTCAAACTTGTTAATTTCTCTTTAAATATTCTTAAGAAATGGGTAGGTTCAAGTGTTTTGTTGAATCCGAGGAGGATAGAGAGAGATTCAGGGCTAAGTACAGGATCCCACCAACAGTGGGCATGAGATACGCTACCCAGGAGGAATGGGTAGACGATAGGAAAGGGGGAGAGGTGGTCATCCCAATGATCGCCTTCATAGAGAGAGGGATAACCATCCCTATGGGTACTATCACAAGGAACTACCTCAGATTCTTTAGACTATCCCCCACACAATGCGCCCCAAATATGTTTAGAATGTTAGGGAGTGTAGAAGCCCTAAATGAGAGAATGAACTTGGGATTGACACACCATGATGTCAACTGGGTATACAACCTGCATCATTTGAAGAGGTAGGGATATTACCTTAAGTCAAGGTATCTCGAAGTAAGGCTAATTCAATGTCTCCCTATGTCAAACAATGGGCTAAAGGATAATTTTTTAATCTTTTCTGGGGAATGGCATGATGGATTACCCAGTCCGATTAAAGAGGGAACACCAGGTGGGGGTCTAGTCGTAGATTTATGCACCTTGGTTTATATTTCCCTTTTGTTTAGCACCATTTCTGATTCTGACAAATTCTCCTTTCATTTTAATGATTTCATAGACAAACGTTCTACCAAACCTCGGCTCAACTTAGTCAACAAAGAAAGCCTAGACAGAATTCTACGGTCCGAGGTGTTTGTAAACGAAGCCGACGGTCAATTACAAGCTGCGCATGTAATCCTTGGGTACAAACCGATTTCCCTTGGATTTCAAGCTCCTAAGTGTGTAATAAAAGCCAAATATCCTCGTCTTCACCAAATTAGTGTGGTCTTTGAAGGATTCATTGTTCCTGAGGGCGTTCCAATTCCTGAAAGTACACCATTTACACAACCACTTTTTGTGGGCATCCCTTCAGTGGGAGTATCCTCATCTCAACCCATTATTAAGGAAGAAGAGGAAGACAAAGAAGAGGAAGAAGGAGAAGAAAAACCAGAGGGGATTGTAGACCTGTCAGACTCTCAGGATGAATTTCAGGTGTTCAACAAGCTTCTATCCCCCGAAAGTAAATCAGTTGACCTTGACTATCAGCAATAAGTAGACGTCGTCACTTTGGACGAGATGGGTATTCAAAGGAAACCTAAAAGAGGCTTGCTGGACTTAATAGAGTCCCAGCCCGGAAAGGATGCACCGGAGAAACCAACTCACTCCAAACTTTCTCCTCCTCTTCCCAAACTTCCTCTTCCTCCTCCTCAGCCACCTTTGCCATCCAGACCCGACCCTGCCGACCTGAAAAGAAAGAGAGAGCAGAAAGGTAAGGATGTAGTGGAGACAGGAAGACCTCGCCCTATACAAGAAGACAAGGCCCAACGAGCTGCGAAGCAACTAAAAATTGGCCAAACAGGGCAGAGAGGCTTAGAGAGGGGGGATAATCAGCCACCTGAGCCTCAGGCTTGGCTTCCAGCTCCAATGCTTAATGGGGAACTCTTGAGGGATAATGCATCCATCAGGGATTTCCATGGAGGTGTTGGATGCCAGATGGCCTCAGCTTTGGAAGAGGCTTTATTACTCCCCACTAACATGGCCGAGCTGCGTTCTATCAGGAAGAATGAGGTTTTCCTTAACCTCAAAAGATACCTGGGCATGGTATGATGCTATTCCTTTTTCTTTTTCTTTTTTTATCTTGATTATTATTTGTAAGGTTAATAACCATTTTCTTTCAGGCTGTCCAAGCCACTTTTAGGGTTGAGGAGATAACCAATTCCTGCTACCGGCAACTGGACGACGAGAGGACTAGGCGCGTGGCAGCTGTGGAATCGTTCAACATTGCCGATCAGTCCAACAAAGATTTAAGGAAGAAGTTGACTGAGAAGGAAAAGGCCAGAAGAAGTGCTGAATCGGGTCTAGAGAGCACCCAAAGGCAAGCCAAGGAGTAGAAGCTGCTCTTGCGCGATGCCAAGGAATAGTTGGCTTCTTCCAAAGAGCAAATAGCGGCTCTCCGAAAGAAATTGGAAGAAACCCAAAAGATTAAGGATCAAGCCGAGAGGTTAAGAGAAGAGGCCGAGAAGGCTAAAATGGAGGCTGAGAAAGCTCGAAACGAGGCTGAGCAGCATGGTTATGACGTCAGAGTAGCCAAGACCGAGGAAACCCTTAGGGCAGAGGTCCCAGCCGTGTGTCGAACCTATTGCGCTCAGACTTGGAGTGAATCCCTCAACCGAGCTGGGGTTGAGGCTTCTTCTGGGCTAAGAAAACCAGAGAATATCTACTACCCACCAGCTATACGAGCCTCGGACCCTCCTCCTGTCCAAGGTGAAGCAGCCTCTACAGTTGTTGACCCGATTGAAGAAACACAGCTTCGGGATCCTCTTCCTCCCAGTCAAAAGGAGCAAACAAAAGAACCTGAGGCTCCCAAGGAAATATCCTTGGATAAGACTGCAGAGGTTCCACAAGATGGGGCAACTTCCTAAGGTTTTCAACAAGCCTTAGCTTCAGTTGTCATGCCTGTTGAGGAAGCCCCTAAAGAGAAAGAAAAAGTGATCCCTACTGAAGCAGCTAAATAGGCTAGCAAGACTTCCAAGGATAAGCTTCAGATAAAATTGAAATAATGAATCTTCATTTCTGTAATGTAGTCACAATTTGTGTAATGAAATTTCTTTTTCCTAAGATATGTTTTAACGAAATAGGCATTTTACTTTATCAAATTTGTATGGGTTAATTTCTTCATTTATGTAATTTTCACTTTGACTGTTCTTTGATTGAACATAACCATATACCATAAATGTGCAAAGTTGTTTACACAAGGGAAAACAAAGTTTATATATATTTTTAATTGGTAATCGGAGTGGATCAAAACTAACTTTGAATCTATCAATTCTAACAACAGCCAAGTCCATGGCATCCTAAAATACTTTAAGTGATGCTCATGGGTTTACTTCGGTTTACATCTTTGTTGGGTGATAACAAACCTTGTAATCCGAGAGAGGAAATCAAGAGTTAGTTTCTGTTTAATACTTCAATAGATGTCAAAGGGTATTAATTTCCACTAAGTCTATGGTCCGAGGAACCTGACATGACTTAGTTTCTGTTCAGTACTTCAATAGATGGTAAAATGTATTAATTTCCACTAAGTTTGTGGTCCGAGGAGCCTGACATGACTCAATTTCTGTTTAATACTTAAATAGATGATAAAGGGTATTAATTTTCACTAAGTCTGTGGTCTGAGGAATCTGACATAACTTAGTTTCTGTTTAATACTTCAATAGATGGTAAAGGGTATTAATTTCCACTAAGTCTGTGGTCTAAAGAACCTGACATGACTTAGTTTCTGTTTAATACTTCAATAGATGTTAAAGGGTATTAATTTCCACTAAATCTGTGGTCCGAGGAAATTGACATGACTTAGTTTCTGTTCAATACTTCAATAGATGTTAAATGGTATTAATTTCCACTAAGTCTGTGGTCCGAGGAACCTAACATGACTCAGTTTCTGTTTAATACTTCAATAGATGGTAAAGGGTATTAATTTTCACTAAGTCTGTGGTCTGAGGAACCTGACATGATTTAGTTTCTGTTAATACTTCAATAGATGTTAAAGGGTATTAATTTCCACTAAGTCTGTGGTCCGAGTAACTTGACATGACTTAGTTTCTGTTTAATACTTCAATAGATGTATAAGGGTATTAATTTCCACTAAGTTTGTGGTCTGAGGAACCTGACATGACTTAGTTTCTGTTTAATACTTCAACAGATGTCTAAGGGTATTAATTTCCACTAAGTCTGTGGTCCGAGGAACCTGACATGACTTAGTTTATGTTTAATACTTCAATAGATGTTTAAGGGTATTAATTTCCACTAAGTCTGTGGTCCGAGGAATCTGACATGACTTAGTTTCTGTTTAATACTTCAACAGATGGTAGTGAACCGCATGATGCGCAATTACAATAAATCAGAGTGCAAACAAGACTACTTTCATTAATAATAATATCTTCTTAGGTTATTTATATTCCATGGGCGGAGTACAGCTTTCTCATCTAAGTCTTCTAAGTAATATGCACCTACTCCTGCTACTGAAGTGATGCGATATGGTCCTTCCCAGTTGGGCCCTAGCTTTCCCCAGGCCAGGTTCTTGGTACTACCCACAACTTTTCTCAGCACCAAGTCTCCTGGTGCTAGTGGCCGTAGCCTCACATTGGCATCATACCCTTGCTTGAGTTTCTGATGGTAACAGGCTAGCTGGATCATCGCTTTTCCTCTTCTCTCTTCAACTAAATCCAAACTCCTTGCTAACAGTTCATCATTGTTGCTTGGAATGAAGGTACTCGTTCTTAGCATTGGAAAGCTGGTCTCTAGGGGGATGACAGCCTCGGCCCTGTAAGTCATAGAAAAGGGGGTCTCCCCCGTTGACCGACGTGGTGTAGTCCGATATGTCCACAAAACGTGCAACAGTTCCTCCACCCATCTTCTCTTTGCATCATCCAACCTCTTTTTCAACCCAGCGATTATGACCTTATTAACAGCCTCGGCCTGCCCATTTCCCTGGGGGTAGGCAGGAGTGGAATACCTATTTGTAATTCCTAGATCACAACAGTATCTTCTGAAAGCCTTGCTATCAAATTGGAGGCCATTATCCAAAATGAGGGTATGAGGGACCCCAAATCGAGTAACGATGTTCTTCTAGATAAACTTCTTAGCATCCGCATCCCTGATGTTAGACAGGGGTTCGACTTCGACCCATTTGGTGAAATAGTCTGTGCCGACCAACAGGTACCTCTTATTTCCTATCGCTTTAGGGAAAGGGTCTACAATATTCAAGCTCCACTGAGCGAACGGCCAAGGACTAGAGAGAGAATTGAGCACCCCACCCGGTTGGTGGATGTTTGGGGCAAACCTTTGGCATTGATCACACTTCTTGACATACTCTTGGGCTTCCTTCTACATACCCGGCCACCAATATCCTTGGGTGATGGCTCTGTGAGACAGAGATCTTCCTCCTGTGTGACTCCTACAAATTCCTTCATGCAACTCCTCGAGCAGCAATTCTAATGCTTTGGGATGTATACACAGCAAATACGGCCCAAAATAGGAGCGTTTATACAACTTGTGATCCTCAGACAGCCAGAACCGAGGAGCTTTTCTTTGTATTTTCTCAACTTCTGATTTCTCTTCAGCTAGTGTATCATCTTTAAGAAAGCTCATTATAGGATCCAACCAGCTCGGACCAACTCTGACTTAATGGATCTGAACCACGTCCTCCTTGACTCCATTTGCTCTGCATAAGCCCTCAACAAGGATAACTCGAGGTATACCCTGCGCCGAGGAAGTGGCAAGAGTGGCCAATGAATCTGCGTGCGTGTTTCCACTCCTCGGGACGTGTGACATGTCGAAGAATTCAAAATCCGATTGCAAGCGCCTGACCTGACTCAAATACTCCTGCATTCTCACATCCCTGGCCTCTAGCTCCCCCTTCACTTGACCCACAACCAGTCTCGAGTCCGAGAACACTTCCAATGCCTTTCCCCCCATCTTCTGTAACATGAGCATTCCCTACAATAAAGCCTCATACTCGGCTTCATTGTTTGTGGCCGTAAACCCCAGTCTCAATGATTTCTCGATGGTAATCTTCTCAAGAGATATTAGAACTAACCCCACCCCAGACCCCCTTTGGTTTGCTGCACCATCTACATACACTCTCTAGCGTGAGGGTCCTTGCACGGAGAGTGTGCCAACCGATTTTTCATCCATGTTTTGCTCTTCTACTACTATTTCTATTGGGGGTTCGGCAAATTCAGCTATTAAATCAGCGAGGACCTGGCCCTTGACAGAGGTCCGAGGCATATATTTGACATCGAAAGCCCCTAAAACCATGTTCCGCTTGGCAATTCTTCCCGTGTAATCGGCACTTCGGAGTACTGACTTAAATGGAAGCTGAGTTAGAACAACAACTGTGTGTGCTTGGAAGTAATGAGGGTGTTTTCGCGTGGCATGCACCATTGCTAAAATTGCCTTCTCCAAGGGTAAATAATGCACCTCAACCTCATGTAATGACTTACTCACATAATAGACTGGCCGTTATATGCCATTATCAATTCGTATCAACACCAAGCTTATAGCATGAAGGGTCATGGCAATGTAGGCAAACAAGACCTCGTCAGCCTCAGGGCTGAACATGATGGGTGGCCGAGATAGGTATTCCTTAAGTTGCTGGAAGGCCAAATCGCAGTCCTCAGACCACTCAAATCCTTTCCATTTGTTCATCAGGAGGTAAAAGGGTCGGCACCTATTCGCAGACCTGGAAATAAATCGATTCAAGACTGTGATCATCCCGGTGAGTTTCTGGACTTCTTTGGGGTTCCGAGGAGGTTGCAGATTGTGAATTGCTTTGATCTGATCCGGGCTCACCTCAATTTCCCTATGAGTTACCATATAGCCCAAAAAATTGCCAGACCCGACACCAAACGAGCATTTAGAGGCATTGAGACACAGTTTGTACTTCCTCAAGATGTCAAAAATGACTCCGAGGTCTCCTACATGCTCAAATACCACTTTACTCTTTACCACCATGTCGTCTACATAGACTTCCACATTTTTGCCCAGTTGTGGCTCAAACATTCTAGTCATCATCCTTTGGTAGGTAGACCTCACATTCTTCAAACCGAAGGGCATCACTTTGTAGTGGTAATTTCCAATGGAAGTCACGAATGCTGTCTTTTCTTGATCATCCAGGGCCAGTGGTATTTGATAATAGCCCTGAAAGGCATCTAGAAAGCTCATTCGAGGATGGCCTACAGTGGCATCCACTAATTAGTCTATCCGAGGCATGGGGAACGGGTCCTTAGGACACACCTTATTTAAGTCTAAGAAGTCCACACAAACTCGCCACTTCTCACTTTTCTTTTTTACAACCACAGTGTTAGCCAGCCATTCAGGGTAGAACACCTCCTTGATAACTCCTACTTGCTTGAGCTTTCTCACCTCATCCCTAACAGCGTCAGCGTGCTCCCTAGATGGGCATCGAGGTGGTTATTTTTTGGGAGTGGCCGATGGATTTACATTCAAATGGTGACATATGAAATTCGAATCAACTCTTGGGGCATCATAAGCGTCCCATGCGAACACATCAACATTCTTTCTTAGGAACTCTATTGATCCCTCCTTTTCCTGAGGGGGCAGTTGAGATCCCACCTGGAAGAATCTCTCCGGATCATCGCCAATGATCATCTTTTCTAAATTCTCACATTTTGCTTCCTCGGCTGGTGCATTAACAGGCGATGCCCGGGCCTTTGATTGCTATGAGCTTTCCTCAACACAGGCAGAGGACTCTGTTCTGGGTCGATGTGAGATGGCAGCCACCAGGCATTCTCTTGCCATAGCCTAGCAACCTCGAATTTCCAGGACCTCACCCTCGGAAGGGAACTTCACCTTTTGATGCAGGGTAGAAGCAACGACTTCTAGGGTATGAAGCCAAGGTCTAGCCATGATGGCAGTGTAAGGGGAGTAAGTATCCACCACAATGAAGTCAACCCCCATAATCTTTGGGCCGGTTTGCACAGGTAATCTAATCTGGCCCTTTGGCATGACCATTTTCCCATCAAAAGTCATCAAGGGGGAATCGTAGGGTGTTAAATCTTCTGGTCTCAGCTTTAGCCCCTTGTAGAGATCGGGGTACATAATCTCGGCCCCACTACCATCATCTACCATTACCCTTTTCGCGTCGTAACCCCAATCCGAAGAGTAATTACCAACGCATCGTCGTAGGGTTGGATGGTTCTAATCTTGTCCTCCTCAGAGAAACTCAAGATTGGATGAGGATACACTTTAGGTCTTTTCGGCTCTGGGCCAGAGTCATCGGCGGATAGCCGAGACACAGACATTACCCTAGAAGGGCATGAGCCTGTCCTCCCCGGTGCAGCAAAGATTACGTTTATCGTTCCTATGGGTGGTCTTAAGGAAGTGTCTTTCCGGGGTTCCTAGTTTGCCTGGCCTTAACAACCACTGGAAGGATGTGGAAGGTGCCTCAATTTCCCTTCTTGGACTAGCTGATCTAGGTGGTTCCAAAGGTTCCTGCAGTCTTCTATAGTATGTTTGTGGTTTTGGTGGTATTGACAATACAGACTCTGACTGCGCTTCATAGGGTCTCCAGCCATCTTATTCGGCCACCTGAAGATTGACTTATTCTTGATTTTTTCCAAAACCTGGTGCACCGATTCTCTGAATACGGCATTAACCGCCTGCGTGTTGGTTGATCCGGATTGCCCTGCGAAATATTTCCTCAAATGGTTATTGTTGTATCGGTCCGACCTGAAATCCCTCATCTCTTGAGGGATAACCTTCTCCTTTCCCTTCCCTTGCAGCTGGTCCTCTTCAACCCTTTTGTATTTGTCAATCTGGTCCATCAGTTGACATACACTGGTGACAGGCTTGCCAGTCAAGGATTTCCTCAAGCCGTGCCCAGCTAGGAGACCACTTTTAAAAGTGCTGATGGCGACGTCATCAAAGTTACTGTCCATCTCATTGTACATTTTCCAATATCTGTCCGAGTATACTTTCAGAGTTTCTCCCTCACGCATGGATAATGACAACAATGAACTCAAAGGCCGAGGAACCCTACTGTTCATAATGAAGCAAGAGCTAAAATGCTTGGGTAAGCTGCTTATAGGAATCTATGGAGTTCGTCTCCAAGCCGTTGAACCACCTCATCACTACAGGTCCTAGGCTAGACGGGAAAACCTTGCACATCAAAGCTTCGTTTTTGGAGTGGACGGCCATTCTTTGATGAAACTGGCTCACATGCTCCACGGGATCCGTTCGACCATTATAAATGGTGAACGTAGGCTGATGGAACCGCCGAGGTAGCCTAGCCCCTTCTATCTTGTGCGTGAAGGGTGACTTAAAGATCTGATCCAGAGCCTTACTCATGGCATCGTTACCTAGGCCCCTACCAGATGGGCCCTTGTGTTTTCGTCTATGATGGTGCTCGTCTTCATAAGAAAAGGTCTCGCTTGGAAGAGTTCTTGATCTCTGCCTGTAATTGCCGTCATTTTCATCATTAGAGGATATGTTAGAGCTAGAAGGAGACCGCCTTCGCCGTGCGTGGCGCAGTTTCCTTTTCAAGTCATCTATCTCCCGCTGCATGGTTTGATTGTTGTTTTGTCTTTGGGATATGCAACTGCCCTCCTGAGAATGACCTTTGCTCGACTGGGTGGTACTCACACTTCCTTCTCGATTCCTTTCATTCTCCTGATTTTGTTCATGTTTAGAGCCAGGAAGATTACCCTGTCGCTGGGATCCCTTGGATTATGTCCGTTGGGGACCTGCCTAGCGTGGGTTTTCCTAGTTTGGACCTGATCCTACCATGTCTAACTGTTGCACTTACTAATCCACAAGTTCTCCCTACAGACGGCGCCAATTGTAGGGACTATGTTTGAGCACTATTCCTAAGGGATCAGTGAATTCAAACCCAACACAATAAATTTATAGAGAGTGGGTAGAAGAACTGGGTTTTAATGAGTGTAACAACAGTCGAAGATGATTTAAAAACTGAATAAGTAAAGCCAACATGGACTTGTGCAAATAATTCAATCCTCGGCACCAGTCCGAGGAGCTTCAACTTATTATTTCTTGAGTGACAATGAAAATAGTTGCAAAGTTAGTTTAGATTGCTACAGTGTTTTCTCTGATAAAATACTCCTCTTTTCCATAGAAGATTTCTTACATTATATAGTTCCTCTTGAATCATCTTGATCCTACACTTGTTGATTATTTGAGCCACTACTTGAGTGCTTGTCCCATCAACCATCCTCTCTTACCTTCTGTGAGTTGGGGTAGCTAAGACAGCACTGTTCAGAGGTCTTCTCCACATAAATGCGGCCAGAGTGTTAGTTGTGGAGCATTTAATGCGGAGGTAGCAGCTTTTCCTGGAATTGCTTTACCGCCATGCTTCAATGTGCTTACCAGCTGTACTTATCTTTTTCCCTGGAGTGCTTTGGAAGATTGTCTTTGTCGGTAAATCACATTTCTTCAACCTTAGCTTTGGCTAGCCGAGGACAGAGTTGTCCTCGGCACGGTTACCACTGTCCTCTTCATATGCGACTATGGACCTCGGCATGGGCCCTAGGCCCAGTACAAGAGGAGGATGCATATCTCTGAGCCCTATGACCCCACATTATGTATGTTGTCAGATTCTTTTTTTTTTTTTTTTTGGTTTTCTTTTTGTTCTAAACTTCCAATTACCCTCTTGGAAAAATAAGGTAAATTTAGATATAATTCTCACTCTTAAGGACAACCATTCAATTCCCATTTAAATAATTTTTTTCTCTATTAACTCTACTTATAATTTTTTATTTAATGAAAATTGCCGTATATTCATTATATGATTATTTATTCAATTCTAACCTTTTGTCTTTCTTAAAGTAATCATTTTTATTCTCACATAATCATCATCTCAATTTATTAAATTTGTCCTTAATTGTGTGTAGTGTTACTATCAAAGAGTTAAAATCTCATTTATAAGTTCAAAATTTTTAATTTAATTTTTTAAGATAAGTATTTTTTTTTTCTTCCCTTTTTGAAGGCAAAACCAAATATCATTCATTCATAGATTTTTTTTTTTGTTCATACGAATTTTTTTTCTCAAGGAAAAAAGAAAAAGAAAAAGAAAGACAGAGGTTAGACGTCATTTAGTAGTCTAACATTAATAGGAGTTATTATTATTATTATTTTATTTTTTATAATAAATTATCATTATTTACTTTCTAATTAAAAAATTGTTTAATTTTATTTTTATTTTTTTTAAAACCTCATGGATAGACACAAAATTATAATTATTCTTATCAACTTTTTTCTATACATTTCTATCAATATTTTAGATAAATACAAAAACTTAGTTGTTGTTATCTTTCCTTCACTCTTTTTGCTAAAATTGCACATGTATTAGACTTCATTTTCTCAATTTCTTCTCCATAATTGTTATTTCCAATTTCTTCTTCGTAACTTTTTTTTTAATAGGAACTTCTCTGTAACTTTGAGTTTATGTGTTGATTTATATTTCTTTCTTTTTGATGCTTCATTTAAGTTACTTTTTATTATTATTTATATTTCTTTCTTTTCAATGTTTCATTCAAGTTACTTTTTATTTGGTCATCCAAGTTACTTTTTTTTTGTATTTTATCTTCTTATTCTTTGTAAGGTATTTTATTTTCTTATTCTTTGTAAGGCATTGATTTTATTGCATGTGTTTTTTGATAAAGTTTATGATAGCTATTTTACTTTTTTGAGGGTTTGGTATGGTATTTCACTATGATTATCAATCCGTATTTTAAGATTTTTAATCAGTAACATGTATTCTTCCATAAATATAAATTAAAGAGAAATTTTTGAGAGAAAAAGAAATAGTAAATTTGAAGAACCAAAGCTGGTTGATTATATGAAGCCCACCTTGAATAAGTGTAATTAGTAACTTTTTGTTGGGTTAAGATAATTAAACATTTTTATTATTTTTAAAAAATAATTTCAAAATTATATATAAGAAAAAAAAAAAATCTTATTCATGATATAAACATATTTACCATTACACACACACACACATATATATATATATATAACTTATAAAAAGAGTGCAATGTTTTAGAATGCATAAGATGAATTTTTTTTTTCGTATATTATTTTTTGCCAATATTATGAAGCAAAATTTGTAAGCTTTGCTTCAAACTTACGTGGATTTGAATTTGTCATTAATTTTTTTTAGCAAAATTTGTCATTATTTTAAATGTTTAGTAATTTAGATTATTCTTAATTATTGTATTGAGGTTTCACTTAAATATGATTTCAATTATTGTTTTGGATAGTTTTTAATTATTAAATTCAAGGTTTTTCTATTTAAATATATGTTGGTGATTAATTGAGCTTTAAAGCTCAATATATATATATATATAAATATATATATGCATTTTATAATACCTTTGTTTTACACAATAAGCATTCATTATATAACTTAAAAGTGAAATAGTAATCTATTTTTATTATCTATTCTATTATCAAATTTTAAGTAAATTAAAATAAAAAAAAACTATTTATATATGAATTTTGATTAAGCCGTGCATCGCACCTGCATAATGCTAGCATATATATATATATATATATATATATTAACCCTAATTCCTAAACTCCGGTCAATTATGGATACACATTATACAAATTTGGATTGATCACATATATTTTTATATTTATTTATCCAATAACAGGGTATCATGCAAGTTATGTTCCATTACAATTAATGTTACAATTCACTTGCAGCCACGTATTCGAAATTAATTCAGAGAAGTGCTTTAAAAATAGAAAACAATATTCTGGTCTAGCTAAGCCACATGAAGTAAAGGTGATGCCTTAAACTTTCTTAAAAAGAGCTTTTGGTTTGTTGCATATTGTGTCCTTGGCGAGGGACTCTCTTGTATGCTTGTGTTTTTAGGGTAAGGTGTATGTGTGAGTCTTTTTTTTTTTTTCTTATTTTATTTTTACGAGTTGCCACTAACGATTAGTTTTGTATTAGATGTGATTGATCATCTATTTGTCTAATTTTTTTAGTTATATATAATATTAACTAAAAACCAATTCAAGGGTAATTAATTAATTTAAGTAAACCAAAGTCTCGAACCAAAGATTTTGAACTTGGAAATTTGATTATGGGTGGGGAAGGTGTTAGGTATCCCACACCACCGATCCAAAGGATAGTACCCTATTTTAATTTTATTTCCAATATTAACGTTTTAGAGAAAAAATTAGATACTTGGCACTTGGAAAGGACTTTGTACAATCAATATAATTCATGCCCTTTGGCTGTGCCCATACTTAGCATCGGTTTGGTCGGGATACGAATCCTTGTTGGAGTTTTCGTACCACTACTCACTTTCACAGTTTCAGTGAGCTTGTACAGCATGTGATAAAGGAAAATAAAATTTTGGAGCTCTTTGTTCAAACAATTTGGACTATTTAGTACATAAGGAATTTGCTAAGAGCAAGTAACTTAAATCAAATAAATCAAATCATCCCAGATGTGCTTGTTGCCCTTTCAGGTTTTGTTCAAACCATTCCCCCCAAACCACCTAATTCTAATAGTCGAGTTCCTCAACGGGTTTAGTGAAAGCCTCCTTTGAGATCTTACTTCAAAATCAATTTTGATAGGGCTGTGTTTAAAGAGGAAAACTCAGCTGGTATAGGTGATGTAATCCGGGATGAAAAGGGTCATGTAATGGCATCCATGGCCGAGAAGATCCTCCTCCCAAATTCGGTTGCAATTGTGGAAGCTATGGCAGCTGCGAAGGCCTTAACCTTTGCTCAGGAGACTCAGCGATAGTCATCAATGCCCTAAAGAGTAAGGACGAAGCCAAAACTTTGAGTTAGGGGGCAATTTTATTGTTGGTTGTATGCAGCGGTTTCAACCTCTGACTCTGTGATTACTTAACCGCTAAGAGTTTTTTTTTTTTTTTTTTTTTGGTGTTGGTAAGAACAAATTTATTTTTGTTTAGAATTTTTTAAAGGACAAGATTGTTTTTTTAGGATAAAAGTGTTTGATTGGGCTTAATTTTTCTTAGTTTTACTATTGGTAATTTTTTTTTGTTGAGATTATTTTTTTGGGCATGTATATTTTATTTTAGATTTAAAATTTAAAATTTTTTTATTGTCACTAAAATGTGGAAAATGCTAGAGTTACAAACTTTTTTTTATAAATTGCTGATGTGATAAGTGGTTATTGATTCTTTTAAGAGTAATGTTATACTTATAAACTTTTTTACAACATTTTTACAAACTGTTTTGGTAGCAAATTCTTATTGATTAGCTGAAAACTTTACTGTTGTTCTTTTCTCTCATATTAGGAAGTAGAATAATTCTACTGCTCATAACCTTGCTAGACATGTTAGCGGGTTATCGGTGTGGATGAAGGACGTTCCTTCACATCTCAATGCTGTAATCTTAGCCAATAAAGCTGATATTTCTTAATAAAGTTACAGTTTTTTATCCAATATATAGATACACACACATGTGAGTATTTATTTGCATATAACATATCATGTGAATATTTATGATAAAGAATTATTTACAAACAAAACATGTGAGAGTTTACTGCATTGCAAAAATAATACATATAATTTAACATGTGAGTTTTATTTATTACATATTTAACATGTGAATACATACATAAACAATACAAGAGAGGGAAGGGAAAATGTGACCTTTTAGCAAATTTATCCTCCAATTTCTCATTCTCATGCACAAACATAATGAACCAAAACATTAATGCAAAGGGGAGGGGGGAATATGTTAGCTTGATTGGTGTCCATTGGTTCAATGGAAATGAACCATAGACACAAACCTAAAAAAGAATGCAATTCCAAAAGGTTCAAAACAAAGCATATATATAAAAAAAAAAGAACATAAAACCTACCTTTGGAAAGATGAGCGATTTCTTTTAGGAAAGCTCTTGACTTTTGGGAAAGTTTTATTTTGAAACTAAAGGTTTACACTTTTGTTTTTGCGGAAAAACGAACTAAAAAGAGCTTCTCTTGGTTTTTATGAAAAATGGATTTTCTTTGATGTGAAAAGCATAAAGAATATGAGTTGTATATATAGATAGCAAGAGTATAAATATTAGTTAAGGAATTGTGTGGTTAGGTAACTATGAAATACCTTAGGTTCCATGATGACCACTATTATCCCAACACCTAGACAGGCTTGTAAACTAACAAAGGTGCAAAAATACCAAGTAACACCAGTTTCTTTTAGAGGCCTTTTGTCAAACACCTAGTAGATATAACCAAGAAATAGACCTTGGTTCATCTACAGGTGCTATAATAGAGGGAAGTAGAATTTTTAGCACCTAAAAAATACATCAAAGTAAAATTTAAGGGGGAAAAAATATATTTACTCAAATAGAAGTAGATAAACTCAAACAAATATAAAATAATGAATAATCTATCCAAAACAATCTATACCAACTAAATAGTGTGGAAGATAGTGGTTCTTGAGGTGACGGGGCTACGACATCTTGGAGACCAGGTTTTATAGAAATAAAATCAGCAACTTATTAAGGGTGGCAGAGATGTAGGCAATGCATATCGTGTGGTAGCTCTAAAAGTATCGTGAACAATAACTGAAATAAAGCATTGAGATGTGGAAAATTATGGTAGCTCTAAAGTTGATGTGGCAAGCTCTCGTGAGGTAAAAAAAAAGTTAAAAGTTTTGGTTATATATATATATATATATATATTATTATTAGTAAAATATTTTGAGATATTTGAGAATTATATATACATCCATAATTGGCTTTGTGTGAGAGATGATAAGGGAGTTGGCTTTGTGTGAGAGGTGATAAGGGAGTAGTACCGAGTATTATTTGTGTTGATTTGTGGGGGAAACTCAATCGAAATTCTCATTTTGAGATGGCTACCTATTTGTTGTGGGTGGGGGTGCCCTTTAACCCAAGGGCAAGGGGGCATGCTAAAGTTGACTCAACAATGGACAAACTTAGACTAACCACATCTACCCTAGCCAATCACAATATACATTCAACCACTTTAATGCCTTAACTCGGTTACAAGCTTACAATATTAATGACAAATTATTATTGGTATTGGTGCATAAAGTGCAATATAAAAAAAAAAAAAAAAATCGAGGATTTAAATTAAGAATCTTGTCCATCTTTAAACATATCATTTAAGTTAGAAATACAGCAAACCACACATTGAAATTTATCGTGAAAATTTCATTGCTAACCAATACTATCTATATTGTACATATCCTATTTTCTTTAATCTATAATAATTTATATAACTGAAGACATAATTTTTTGCTAACCTCATAATATTATATTATATCAAATAAAATTTTAACGTCTCACAATTTTACATATCATTATTCTAAAATATAATTTTTAACAGAATTTAAATTATATATATATTTATTTAAACTTTACGTTAGAATTTTGATACATCATATTTTCTTTAAATGGTTAACTTATATAATTTCATATACAAGCACAATAATAATAAATAAATGCATAATAATGCTAAAATATATATAGCTCCATTTACAAACACAATCATAATAAATTTTATTATCAAATTTTATTTTTAAACAAAAAACTGAAGAGAAAAAGACAAACACTTCATTTAAATTTTTCTTTGCATTGCACAAGTTAATGACTAGTTGTTTAAATTAAAGATTTTTTTTTTTCCGCTTGAACCTATTCTAGTTTTGTTTGATTGGAAAGCAAAATTAGAATTAATGGAAATCTTTAACTTTTTTTTAACAGCCCCATTTCATTCTTATTCCACTCACTTTCATTTTAATGAGTGAATTCCATCATGAATGTAAGAGAATGAAGAACTACTTTTCGTGCTCCAAGAGTACTTAAAAATTACTCAAATCTCATTATAATTGTCCCACACCAATACGAAGCTTACAGTACGTAGTTACTTTATTATACTCGTTAGTCCTAATAAATTTGCTTATTGATGTACGGTACCCACTTTATTATTTGGTTGCTTCAAATAATAGATAGTATTTATTTTAGTTTTATAGTCATTGAACAATACAATGTATCCGTTTTAATTTATCATTTTACATCTAAAAAATAGATTTTAAATATAAAAAAATGCCATAAATTAAATAAGTATTTTATTAATATTTAAAATATAAGAATAGCCTTACTTAAAGTAGCTCCTTAGGTCCTACAAAGCCTTGAGCCAGCCCTGGTCTCACTCTCACAGCCTCTCACCACAGCACAAACATAAAAGATATGGTGTGAAAAAGTATGCGCCTTTAAACTCATCCTAAAACTTATATATCAAAGACTATTTAAAATGATAGAATGAATAGTTGAATTAAATTTGACAAAAGGAAAAAAATGATTAATTCTATTTTAACTTTTGTTTATTTCGTTTATTTTTCATAGTTTAGATTAAATTTTACATATTTAAAATACCGCTTAGTTTTTTGGAGAGGTTAAAATTTTTTCCCTGAAAATTTGACATGAAAAATAAAAGTCACTTGGAGAAATAAATAACCAAAAATTTGTATAATGATCATTAGCCAAGGTGGCAAGGTTGACATGGACATCGATGGAATTGGGAGATGCCAATGGGAAAAGAATATATATATATATATATATATATATATTTAATGCTAACTTGCTAATTAAGTACGTAGACTTCATTAGAGAGATTTTTGGAAATGATTGATAATTGTGTGCTATTTATTTACGAACAATCCCAACCGAGGACATCAACTTTCGTATTATGTGACTAACCCTTTTGAAAAAAAAAAAAAAAAAAAAAAAAACTACTTTTTAAGTTTTAAGTTTCAACATGATATGTGCTCAAAAAAAAAAAGTTTCAACATGATTTTTAAAATAAATTTAATAATTATAATAAAGTCTTGATTTCCCTCTTCATATAAAGAATAAAGCTGTAATAACTATAGTGTCGACTTTAGGCTTAGGCCTAAGGGGTAAGACTCTATTAGTCTTAAATTTTTAAAGGGTCCTGAGGCCCTCCATTACATAAAATAAAAAGGCCCAAAATTATATAAAGTGGTTATTATAAATTTAACCAAATTTAATTTGAAAACGATTATTTTAAAAACTAAATATAGGTGGATTTTGTATTCTTTAAATTTATATAAAGTGGTCATAAATTTAACCAAATTTAACAAGGTGTCAAAATTTTAAATGAGAATTGATTAGAGCATCCACATCAATTGGTGGATACTCTTCTATAATACAAAAACTCCTTCATTTTACACATTTTGGTCAAAAAAACACCCACATCAGTGGATGTAAAGTTGTGTAAAGTTGTGCATAATTATACAAAGACTACAGTGCCCGTGCATATATGCACAGGCATTGTAGCTCGTGTATTTACTATTTTAATAATTTATTCTCTCTCCTACGTCTGACTCTTATCTCAACTCTCTCTTCCTCATTTAATCACAGCTCTCTCTCTTTCTCTCATCTCAACTCTGCAAAGCCGATTAGCTTCTCCTTCTTCTTCAAAATCTCAGGCTTCGAAGACGAAGACGACAATAGCTCGGCGGAGATCTCGCGTGCCACGGACTGAGTCCGATCGACGAGTGAGTTGGGAACGCCGATCAGCCTCTCCGATCCAACAATCCGTTTGGAAACGGAGATGGTGACGGAGAATTGATTGGACATGGAGGGCGAAGCTCGTTACTACCTGGACAGCTCCAACGCCTCCTTCGGTGCCATGGGCTTTTTGTGTGGGGCCGAGGTCTTGAACTCCAACGCCGTCGAGGATCGAGACGATGAGAGTCGTTGATGATGGGGTTTAGGGGTCTCGATTTTCTGTGGGGTTTGGATTTACTGTTTGGATTTTCTGTGGGGTTTGGAATTTCTATTTGGATTTTCTGTGGGATGATGGTGGTTGATGATTGTGGGTTGATGGGTGGGTTTGATGGTGGTGGCTGGGTGTGGGTGATTTTGGGTTTGTGTTGGGTCTGTGAGAGGGTTCCAGAGAGGAGGAGAGGGAAGGAAATAATAAAAAATGTAAAAAGACTGAATGTTTTATTGAATAAATGTGTAGAATAGATAAATTGACGTGGATGTTTTGTAAAAGTAGATGTGTAAAATAGAAAAAATAGGTTTTTTCTTGCAAAATAGACATAAAATTTGCACGAACTGATGTGGTTGCTTATTATAACCAAAAAGAAATATAGGTGGATTTTGTATCCTTTTTTCCCACCTTCATGAAGTTTCCTAAATACTGCATTAATAAAAATTAAGAAAAATTCATTGACCATAACAACTTGCCAAAAAAAATGTAAATAAGATGTAAATATAAAAACTCAATTAGCAATTTTGTACCCATAAAAAAATAGCAACAATATTTTAATATTTGTGACACGCATGAAATATTCTAGTAGACATTTACTGTTAAATTAACGAAGTTGATTAAAAAAATCAAGTAATACCAAGATGAAGTAATACAAACACTAAATAAATGGATCCACATATTAATTATTGTTGTCCCAAAAAAGTAATTGTTCAAATAAAAAAATGGAGTTAATAAAAAAAAATTTTAAAAAAGGGGGAAGGGGTGGGTTTATATGAAGAATCAAGGTGATTGTTAAAAAACCCTCAAAAAATAAATAAATAAATAAAAGAAAAGAGACAAAGCACAAGCATGCAAGTAGCAGGCAACACAGACTTGCGTTGTAGTTTTCTCAATCCCATCACAAAATACTGTTTATATATTTCCGTAAAACTCTCAATATAGGTTTTGCTATGTAAAACAGGCTAGGTATTTATGTACGTACCCGCAGAAATTAATAAAAGACCTTTGTGAGACTGATATTTCTAGGTACCCAAATAAGTACCGGTAATTAGGGTTATTTTTTTTCATTGTAATAGTATTAATTAAGTCCAAATATTAGTCAATAAATAAAATAATATTTTTTTATCAAATGAACAAAAAAAGAAGTAAAAAAGAAAAAGAAATGCTACAACTACAACATTTTTTACAACACTTTCACAACTATTAAAATAACATGCCATGATTGACGTACAATTATAGTGAGTCAATGATGGTCGCAGACTTATAGTGAAGGAGATTAAACTAATTACAATCAGTCATCTTAATAAGTTATTAAATTATTGTGAAATTTGTTGATTCTATAGCACTACTATTTAAAATATCACCCATAAAATTCACGGTTAATTTGTTCTTATGGAGCAAATGAGATTTTTTTTTTCTAAGTCTTGGTAGTGTTGGACATTAGCCCAAACCTCAACAATAATTTTTATATTTTAGCCAATTAATAATAATACCAAATGGTTTTTATATTATTATTATTATTATTATTATTATTATTATTATAGTGTAGAAATACCAAATGGTTTTTAAATTTGAAAAATACTAAGATATTATAAATTTTACTAAAACAATTTTACAAATTGATGTAGGTATATGTGTATTTGTGTTTCATACAATTTCATTTGGTCCTAGAGAAACCATATGTGAAGATAAGATTTTTGGCTCCATCCTATTTTTTATCTTGTCTTTTTTTTTTTTTTTTAAGAAACTTTTTTTTAAATCTTATCTTATTATGTTCAAAGACCGGTATTGGACCAAGCCACAAACCTTCTATTGTTTGAACTTTGAATTATATCAGCTTCACGCGGGGTGACTCCAACCAAAAAACAGAAGCTGTTATCAGATATAGTTTTCCTTTTATAAAAAAACTCATAGACAAATGTTAATATTTTTGAAACACTTTCGCAACAAATCTTAAGAGGTAATTTATTATTTCTATTCTAATTTGAACCTACCATGTCAAGTTTCTTGTAGCTAAATTGACATCTTCTCATGCACAAAGTGCTTAGGAGTTTAGAGGGGAAAGAGTTTTTTTTTTTTTTTTTTAGAATACTAAGCATTTTAACACATACACACGGGGAGAATGAAGAATATCTTAAAAAAAACTGACAGTGGTGTATATCCAAAAGGGGGGAAAGAGTTCGAACTGCAGGGTTAGTGGCATACTGTAATTATTTCTCAAAAAAATAAAATTGAACATACCACTAAATTACTCTTTTGCCCATCAATAAATTTGTTGCAAAAATGTTGTAATAAAAATATTATCGACATATCATTTCTTTATTTGATATAATAATTAATACAATATTTAGGGCAACTACTATTGGAAATTAATCGTATGATTCATATCATCTATGGTTATCCCTTCGGGGACACATTCAACAAAATAAAAGGGAAATCAATCATATGATTCATATTAACATATGGTTATCCCTTCGGGGACATCCAACAAAATAAAAGGGAGGGATTCATGAATTCATGGATATGATCATATCCATGGAAATTTATTAGATTGTGCTTTTAGAGTACCTAAGTATTTCTCCATGAGTCTCTTGTGAGTCGAGACCTCACTATCAACAAGCATATAATATTTTTTTAAAAAAACATTTAATTGGCAGAAGAAACGTATTTAGAATGCATGTGTTCTCCACTTGCCTTTGAACAAAAATCTTTGACGAGTCCCATCGTTGAATTTATTTACCATTGATTTGTTTGGTTTTTGAAAGAGGATGCTGATGTTATTTCTCATTATGAAAGATTTTTGAGAATCAAAGTACAAAGCCTCAATGGTTGGAGGAGGGGATTTCTTTGACTAAATAACTTCCTCTGTCACATTTCTAGCAAACTTAGCCAGTGAGTGAGTCAATTAAAGAAACGTGTTTAAAAATGTTAGATGTTATTCCATATACTAAAAATGTTACTAATTGCCTATTGTTATTGCATCTTTCATTTGAAACTTAATTAGATTCAAGCAATGATGAAGTCAGAATTTCATTACAAGGGGCAAGATTGTAAGATGAAATTAACTTCAAAAATATTAATCAATAAAAAAATAAAAAAATAATTGTTAATCAAAATAAATAACAATGAAATTAATAATTTCTTAATTTCATATCATCAAAATAAATGAAAAAAAAAAATAAATTTATTGTTAATAACAATCAATGTAAGATAGTAATCTAAATTCATAAATTTTAAACATCTAATTTAGTTCCTTCAAATAAATTAAAAAAATAAATCAATTTAAAAATATTAAGAGTATAGTAATATATTGTGTATACGCGTCTCACCATTTTGATTGCTTTAAAAATATATATGAAAATTAAAGTTTTTTTTTTCTTTATTCTTCAAAGTATTTAAATTTTTAGATCTATGGCAAAAAGACATCATTTGTAATTGTAAAAAATTCAAAAAATAGTAGAGAAAAAAAAAAAACATAAAGGGTTTTTCTGCCCTATTAGTATAAGAACATAAGTAGTTTTGTTTATTATTATTATTATTATTGTTTGTAAATTATAGGACCCACTAATTTAAGCTTTGTGGTTGAAGTTTACTAAGAAAGTTAAAAAAAAAAAAAAAATGATTAGTTAGAAAAAGTGTAATGAGCCTGTGAGTGATGATAAGGGTAAATTTGGGATAAGGCAAAAAAAGCAAAGGACAAGATTGGTATGATATAGACTTTGGAGTGTAAAGACTACGTAGTAACCTTTTTTTTCCTTCTTTTTGATGCTAGGTTTTATTGTTCCCAAGTTTGGAGTGTTTCGTTTTTTCTGTCATTGTTCCAAGTGTGGACTGTGGAGTATTTTGTCATTTATGTCAGGGAAAATTTGCTTAACAGTAGTATGTATATGAAATTTTTGGTGGAGCCAAGGGGGGCAGTTGCCCCCTCTTACCCAGGCATTCTGGTCTGGGAGAGCAGAAACTTAATCAACTTTTCCACCTGTGTTTATGTAGATAAAAAGGTCAGTGCCCCTTTCTTTGACCTTGTTCATCTTTTGAAACACCATCAACTTAGAGATAACTTATAGAAATTTTTGTTGAATTCTATTATTTTTTTCATTTTCAAAGTTTTCTTTCTTTAGTTTAGTGTGTGCTTTAGTACCTTCTTTCCCATAAATATAACATAGCAGTATACTACAAAAAACCAAGACTCATAGTTGTCACTGAATTTTCATTGTAAACTTTCAGGCAAGTTTTTCATAGGTAATTCGACCTGAAGGAGGCTAACTGGTTATCGACCTAAAGTTTTATCTCTACAGATGATGATCCCTTTTTCTTCTGCTATTATTGCTATTATAGCCACTCCGTGTGCTATTTTGAAATGCTGGAATGTGGGACATGTTTGAAGGGAAGGTTGTCATGCTTCTCAAGCTCTTTACTATTGCAGGGACATGATCATGATTCGTCAAGAAGCAATGGTTGGGTATCATTGTAATGAGAACCTCCTTTGTGCAATTGGATATGATTTGTAGATTGTTGGGCATAGCAAGTGGAAGTTAGTACCAAAATAAAGAGTTGCTGTTGAGGTGTAGACTTTGTCAAGCAATTTGGAAACCTTATCCTATGTACTTATGAAAGGCGTGCACTGCACTTTTAGTTATCAGTGGCCTCTGAGGTTTGCAGCCTTTGTTGTGGAAGTGGGAGAGACAAGCTGTTAAAGAAGACATTGCTTTGCTGCATTTGCGATTTTTAAGCTATGGTTTTGTCATGTCCATAGTCGAATGCTCACTAATGCTTATCGGCTTGCCAATTCTACATCTTCCTCTTCTCTGCTATAGCCTAGTCCTCTTTGTAATGTGACTTTTATCTTATACATCATATGTTCTATTGAGGTTTTTTTAAGCTGTTTTTTGGCTCGTCTTAAAAGAAGCAAGATTACCAGTTTACAAAATATAGTTAAGGATGCAGTTGACTAGCAACCAGTTTGACTAATGTGTTGAAATTTGTTCTTTGAAATTTTGCCTCAGCCATCAAATAATCTTGGCCTAAAAATTATTTGGACTCCATCAGACATTGTGCTTGAAATTATAACTTTAAGAGCTACCACTTTGATTGGTACTGTAACTCACTACTGGAATATTTAGTAAGACCATTATCATTATTTTCAAAAAATTTCTAGACAGTGAAAGCACATAAATTTTAGCCTCAACTATGTAGTTTTATCTAACTCAATTTCAATTCAAAATTTAAACTCCTTTGTGCTTGACTGCTGTAAGTAAAGTGGGCTGATTACCTAGCATTACATTCATTTATTACATTATTGCCAATATGGTCACATTAGCTGAATTCGGGGATCAGCTAATGAAAACTTTTGTCATGGTTTCCTATCATTGTTGACTTTGATTGATGAGGAAGGCACACTGATTGAATTATTCTACTTGAAAACCTAAAATTATCTCTTGCTGAATATGTAAGAGTTTTTTCAAAACAAACTCTAGTTATATATATATATATATATGTGTGTGTGTGTGTGTGTGTGTGTGTGTGTGCGCGTGTGGGGAACTTTTGGGTTTTTTTAGTAATTGGAGTATTGTGAAAATTAGGTTTTCCAATCCGGTTAGGATGTAACCAAATTGGATGGAATAATGTATAATTGGGACGTCTAATTAGGTTTTTTTTTTTTTTTTTTTCAAACACCAATTGGGTAAAGACATTATAGATTTGGGGTTAATCAAAGAATTATAATCATTAAAGTTATGACTTAGGCCAAGTTTGGGGCTTTTGATGTTATTAATCTTTTTATGTCAATTGAAGGTGCACTTATCAAATTAAGCTACCTATTTATTAATTATAGGTCTTCAATATCTACCTGGACGAGGTGATCATGCTTATGAATTTACTAAGGAAAGCTACAGGTAGAATTTAGAAGTCTACACTACTATCAGGTGCTCTCATGCCCTTTGCATGTAGAGGCAGTGGAGAGTCTTGTACGCAGCTTGCAGGAGTAAAGCGACCTCGCCCCTGTGGTGAGGCCAGTCGTAGTAACCCCCCCCCCCCCTTTTTTTTCTTTGAAGATTAGAGAGTGGGGTCCAGAGGTGAGATGGCTGACGAACTGGAAGAGCTGTGGAAAAAGCTAACATTTACAGAGGATGAGGATGAAGATATTGAGTTAGGGAGCAATAGCACGAGGGTTGCGAAAGAGATAGGGAAGAATTGTGTGGTCATGAAGATACTCACACAACGCATTATCATATTAGACGCCTTGAGGAAGAATCTGAAGATGCTCTGGAAACCAAACAAAGGAATACAGATTTCTGAAATTGAGGAGGATCTGTTCCTTGTGGAATTCGGAGATGGGAGAGACAAGAAAAAGGTCATGGAGATGTGTCCATGGAGCTACGAGAAGCAATTAATACTAATGCAGGAGTTTGAAGGTGAGATGGTCCTAAAAGAGATTAAACTCCAATGGGTCCCATTTTGGGTGCAAATTTTTAACCTTCCTCTGAAAAGTATGACAAGAAAAGCCGGATATGAAATAGGGTCGAAGCTCGGGAAGGTTTTAGACGTTGATGTGGCGGAGAAAGGAGCGCAGTGAGGGAAGTTTTTAAGAGTTAGGATACATATTGATGCTACAAGGAAGCTGATAAGGGGCAAGAAGGTCTCGATTGAAGGAGGTGAGAGTAGATGGATCTTCTTCAAGTACGAACGACTGCCTAATTTCTGCTACCGGTGTGGAAAGCTAGACCATGGGGAGAAAGATTGCCTGGAAAAGAAGGGGGAGGAATTTTCTGGTAGGGGGGAATGAATGCAATATAGAGCATGGATGAGAGGCAAACTAGGGAGACGTCTAGGGCGAGATTATGAAAATAAGAGAGGGGAATATTCACCGGAAAATCGAGATGCTAGTAAAGGGTATACACCGGAGCCACCGATACTGGAAAATCTTCGACTGATGGAAAATCCGGCGGTAAGGGAGCAACATGTGAGTGATCAGGTTTTGTGTCAGAAAGATGAGCCAAGCACCAAACAAGTCAAATCGGGAGGTGTGAGGCAGGGGGGTGTGACCCAAGAGAGAGTGGAGATGTTTCATGAAAACGGAAAGGTCAACATTACCGAAGCAAAAGGTGATAAGACTCAAGTTAAAAGAGGTGAGGTACCTCTAACGGGCACATGGCTTAGGGCAGAACACGAAGACAGCATGCAATGGGAAAAAGTTAAGGAGAGTATGATAGCGGTAAAGCCTGAAGTTAAGGAAAAAAGCACACGGCAAGTGGTAAACACGGGGCCTGGGGAAAAAGAAAACCAAATATGGGCCAACGATGAGTCAAGCCCATTAGCTATGTGTTTTGACCAAGAAAAAGGTTGGACTGCAGAGGTGTTGGGCCTGAAAAGTGGACATTGGAAGCGCCTAGCCAGACAAGTTAAAACCAAAAGCCCATAAGAGGTATTTGATCCACCAAACCAGAAAAGAAAAGGTGACATACCTTTATCAGAACTGGACACAAATGTATATCGCAAATGGAGGGCAAAAGGAAAGCTTCAAGCAGAGAAAAACAGTGAGGAGGATGGGAAAATGGTTGGCGGTGTGGCGATGGCTGCTGGGCAGCCCCGCCCAGCCAAATGAGTGTCCTTACTTGGAACTACCGGGGTTTAGGGGCTTCGCCGGCAGTTCACACCCTCACCGAAGTGGTGAAACAAAAAAATCCCGTGGTGATCTTTCTAATCGAAACAAAAGCTAACATTGACAGGATGAAGGGTTTCCAGAATAAATTGGGCTTCACCCAAGGAATAATTGTTCCGAGTGACGGTAGGAGTGGCAGATTGGCTTTACTTTGGAGGGAAGGAACGGATATTCGCTTTAAGAGCTGTTCTCACTCTCATATCGATGCGGTTGTCCACGGAGAAGGTCGCGAAAGTCCTTGGAGAGTCACTGGCTTCTACGGACATCCCGACACCGGAAAAAGGTACACCTCTTGGCAGTTACTTGAAACATTAAATGCGCAATGTAGTTTGTCGTGGCTGGTTTGTGGAGATTTTAATGAGATTGTCCACTCTGATGAGAAACTGGGTTGGAAGGACAGAGATGCTGAACAAATGGGTGCGTTTAGAGAAACACTGAGTAGATGCGGCCTTTTCGATTTGGGGTTTGTAGGTCCGAATTTCACTTGGTGTAACGGCAGATTTGGTGAACAACGCACGCTTATCAGATTAGACGGAATGGTCGCCAACAAAGCGTGGTCTCGAGTCTTCCTGGATGTGAAAGTTCATCACGTCTCTATGTCTTCCTCGGATCATTGTCTCCTTGCCCTGTTTTTGAGGAAGGATCAACGCAGAACAGAGGGGAAGAAACACTTCTTTTTTGAAGCTATGTGGACTCGGGAGGAGGAGTACAAAGAGATGATCGAACTAGCTTGGGATCCATATAGGGATGATTCGGCCCTGCCCATCCAAGAAAGGTTAGGAAGGTGCCAAAAAAATCTTCAGGACTGGAATAAAAATAGATTTGGTAACATTTATAAAGGCCTAAGGCAGAAACAAACTCGGCTTCAACATCTTGAGTCTTTGAACCTACTCCACGACACGGCAGAGGAAATTCAGGCACTTAAAAGGGAGATCAATGAATTGCATACCAGGGAAGAGATTATGTGGAATCAGAGGTCAAGGGTCATGTGGCTTCAACAGGGTGACAAAAACACAAAATTTTTCCACGCTACAGCTAGTCAAAGGCGACGAAAGAATAGAATTGGAGGACTGTTTGATGACACAGGTATCTGGCATGAAGATATGGAGACAACAAAGAAATTAATCCTAGATTATTTCAAGTCCATATTCAGCTCTAACCAACCGTCCAATTTTGATGAAAGTTTGAATGCTATGGAAGAAAGAGTGTCACCCGAAATGAATGAGGAGCTCTAGAGGGAGTTCAGGGCAGAGGAAGTGTGGGCGGCTCTCAAGCAAATGCACCCTACAAAGGCACCGGGTCCGGATGGTATGTCACCTATCTTTTACCAAACTTATTGGGATATTGTTGGCCCCTCTGTTACAAATTGTGTACTGCTGGCCCTTAATTCAGGGATTATGTCGAATGAAATTAATAAAATGTATATCTGCCTAATTCCCAAGACAAAAAACCCCCAAAGGATAACGGAATATAGACCTATCAGTTTGTGCAACGTGCTATACAAAATCATATCCAAGGTTCTTGCAAACAGATTGAAGCGTGTCCTCCACGGTGTTATAAATGAAGCCCAAAGCGCATTCGTTCCAGGTAGATTGATTACAGATAACGTGATGGTTGCTTTTGAAACTATGCACTCCATTAACAAGAAAAGGAAGGGAAATGAGGGCCTTATGGCTGTAAAATTAGATATGAGTAAGGCGTATGATCAAGTGGAGTGGGCTTACCTTGAGTCTATGATGAAGAAAATGGGCTTTGGGGAAAGATGGATATCTCTCATTATGATGTGTGTAACTTCCATGTCTTTCTCAATTCTAATTAATGGCGAACCAAAAGGTGCGATTACTCCTTCAAGGGGACTTCGCCAAGGGGACCCACTCTCCCCATACTTGTTCTTGCTATGTGGGGAAGGTTTGTCAGCAATGCTAAAAAAGGAAGAGAGGGAGGGGCTGATCAGAGGGGTATCGGCTGCAAGACAAGCGCTAAGAGTCTCCCACTTGTTCTTTGCGGATGATAGTGTCATTTTCTGTAGAGCAACAAAGGAAGAGTGCATGCAAGTTGCTAAGGTGCTGGAAGTATATGAGGAAGAATCTGGGCAAAAGTTGAATAGAGAAAATACCTCCTTGTTTTTTAGCAAAAACACGAAGGAAGAGATAAAAGAGTTTGTAAAAGGGACCTTTGGAGCCCAAATTATACAACACCATGAAAAGTACTTGGGACTACCACCTTTGGTGGGAAGAGCAAAGAAAAAGGCCTTCAATCGCATCAAGGATCAAGTGGGGAGGAAAATAGCAACTTGGAAGGGAAAGCTTTTATCTAATGGGGGAAAACATCCAAATGGACCAATCCAAGCAGCATCTTGAATGCTACACAACGGATATGTTCTCAAGAAAAGTTTACTCGTTTTTTCATTTGGGAAAGCATCTGATGGAAAGGGGGATGAAAAAAAAAATAGGAGTTTTACAATAAACCAGAAATTCATATTAAAGAAAAAAGATAACAAAAAACACGTAGCTAAAACATATATCTAATAAAAGAAACAAAATATATTTGTTTCTTATATGGTCACACAATCGTACCACCATGCTGCAAAAGAGAAAGCACCAGCTTGAGGAGAAAAAGTAACTTCAACAGGATCCCAAATTGAAGAAAAGAAACTACTACCAGCAGATCACAAGGGCCATGATGGCACTCAATCAGAATAACTGGTATATGAGGTTAAGGACAATGCATAGGTATTACCATATTAGATAAACATTTCTTAAGTGTTTCATACCAAATGCAAACAGACATGCATAAGTGAGCTTTCAGGCAATGAGCTCAGTTTCAATAACAAAACCATTCTTCATGATAAGAAATTGAACATATATAAATATATATACACATTTAAAAAGAAGCAGAATCGCATTTATTAAATTACATTTTATAGTTGATGCATGCGTCCTAATCTAGATCCTTCAAACTTACTTGAGTCAAATTGTTGACTTGGATGTTGAACCTTTGAATGACTTGAACTATATCTTTTTTAGGCACAGCCTTTCCTGAAACCAACAAATGATGGATAAGAAATGGCTAGACTGTTATGCTTTCTTTGTTCTTATTATAAAAGCTAAACCACTCTCCTTTATAAATTTATCATTAGAGAGAGGGAGAGAGAGAGAGAGAGAGATACTTGGCAAACAGATAAAACTCAGCCTAAGTCCTATATTTCTTGCACTTAAACAGCTAAAATTTTCAAATTTTCAATCTAATGCAGGAGAAATGCAATTAAAAAGGGGTTTTGAGTATTTTTAATTATTTTTGTTTATGCTAAGTATGTGCAGCTAGGATGAGATTAATTTATTTTTGTTTATGCTAAGCATTCAAATCTTCCATTTGCATGCTTATTGAAAATGAGTAAGAAACATCTAATTCAGAGTAAGAATTCATCAATTCTATTTCTTTTTCACTTCCCCTACATTTTCTCAGCAACCAAACAGCCCTTTAGCTAATAACCAACAAGAAAATTTCAAAAATTTAAAAAAAAAAAAAAAAAAAAAAAACCCAACGCTGTGCAGTGTTACACCAAGGACAATGTCACCATCACAGAGCATCAAAAACCTCGAATCCAGAATTCAGAGTAAGAATTCATCAATTCTATATCTTTTTCACTTCCCCTACATTTTCTCAGCAACCAAACAGTCCTCTAACCAAAAACCAACAAAGAAAATTTCAAAAAAAAAAAAAAAAAAAAAAACTAACGCTGTACAGTGTTTACACTGTACAGTTTTTACACCAAGGACAATGTCACCATCACAGAACATCAAAAATACACCAGAGACTAAATCGTGGACTTCAAAACGCTTACAAGAACTCAGACAGAGACATAAGTGTAGCTGAGAGAGTGAGAGAAGTGTACGGACCTTTCGATTCTTGCTCGCTTAGCGCGAGGCTCGGCCATTGAGGAAGATTGATCGAAGTGTGTGTTGTTGGAAGATCGGAGACTTTGTGAAACCCTAGGTGGTTGATTTGGGGATTAAGGACAAATGGGAGTGAAAATTAGGGTTTCAGATAGGAAGGAAGAGAGAGGCACTAGGTTCGAGAAGGTGAGAATTGGGGCCAAACGAGAAAACACATCATATATATTCAGGGGTTGTTGGACTCGTTAAGACATAAGAATATAAGATGATTGTTCCATTTGGTATACGTTTAAAAATTGAAAATTGACGTGAAAAAGTGTTTGAAAATATGTGTAATATTGTTTAAAAACTAAAAATAGTTGTTTGAAAATATAAACCAAACGCCCCCTAGCCTCATTGGTTTTTTTCTTTTTTCTTTTTTTTTTTTAGTGTTATAAACTTATAATTTCTATCCGACTCAATTTGAGGTTTAAGTGTATATTTGATCATATTAGAGCATCTTTAGCAAATTCATCAAATTTTTGTACTATTTGGAGAATAAACAGTGACTTTTACCTTTTACCTACCCACTTTTTTAAATACACTTTCCAACAAATTCTCTATCACATTATCTATCTCATTTAAATATTATTTATTCTTTTTTTAACAACTACACATCTTTCAATATTTTTTTATTCAATACCTGATTATTATAATTAAAAAAAAAAAAAAAAACATTTGAAGAATGAACAGTAGCCCATCAGACTTGATGAGCTACTGTTCATGAGCCAAAAAAATTTCTGGGTATAGAGAATCCATTGGAGACTGTTTTTATGGTCTCATTCTCTATTATAGAGAATTTTATGCTTTTGCCTACACAGTTGGAGATGCTCTTATGCATTTGAGAAATATTTATACAATTATGAGTGTCGTTAGACTAACCACAAAAATTACAGTAGTAACATCAATTTGTACTCATCCTAACTTTTTCTTACTTTATTAATCATATACAATCATTGCTTAGTAAAAACTCAAATATACCTTCAACAAATCACCAATATAGTTTCAAAACTTCTTAAAACACTATAAATATACTAGTTAGGGCAACACGTGCAAGGCACGTGCTAGCCATGGAAAAAAAAAAGTAGTGATTAGGATCAATTTTAAATTTTATTTGTTTCACAAAATAAAAATATAAATCATTTGATTTTTAAAATACTTAGAGATTTACGTTAATCAAAAGATACATTAATTTTAAGAATTTTGATAATTATGTTATAAAAAGTTAATCTCATTCGTATAAAACTTTGACGGATCCCAGTCCAATATTTTATTATTTTATTTTGACCTATAACTTACACTTCAATAGTTGTGAATATATTGTAATAACAACAATATGTCACGACATTTTTAGCTGTGCTAAATCTCGGTATGATATTTTATTATTTTATTTTATTTTGACCCATAAGGAATTGACACATGCGTCACAACATTTTCACAATATCTCTATGTATACATTGTACTTAATTACAATGTAAATTTATATTGTAGACACACAAAAAAATTGGCAAATTTTGTACACATTTACAAAATTTATACAATATTTACCATTTTTTGTGCAAATGTGTATAATATTAACATCTTTTGTGTATTTAAAATGTAAACTTGCATTGCAAGTACAAAGTAAACATATAAAGATCTTAAAAAAACAAAAAACAAAAACAAAGCTTAAACCAACTGGCATACTTGAAGGAAAAAAACAAAAAAACAAAACAAAAAGTGCACGTCACTAATTGAATAAACCAAAAAAACACTATTCATGAACCTTTGGCTCTTTTTATGTAGTTAATAGATATGTCAGCTTACATAAATATTTAAAAGGAAAAAAAAAAAAAAAAAAA